>CM052798.1:120322544-120420022 GCA_028533885.1 Nasua narica | reverse complement strand
GGACTCTGAGCAACAAACTGAGGGTTTTGGAGGGGAGGGGGTGGAGGGGGTGGGTGAGCCTGGTGGTGGGTATCGAGTAGGGCACGTACTGCATGGAGCACTGGGTGTGGTGCATGAACAATCAATCTTGTAACATGGAAAAAAAATAAAATAAACATATTTGGGGAAAAAATAAATATTTTCTATGGTAGAAAAAAAAGAGATTTATTTATTTATTTGTTTGTTTGTTTATTTGAGAGTAGGGGGAAGGGGCATAGAGAGAGGGAGAAGCAGAAGCAGACTCCCCGCTGAGCATGGAGCCCAAAGTGAGGATTGATCCCAGGACCCCGAGATCATGACCTGAACCAAAATCAAGAGTCAAATGCTTCACCAACTGAGCCACCCAGCCGCCCCTCTGAGAGTGACTCTTTACCACTGTTAAACTCCTTTGTCTTGCAATTTTCCATTTCTAAAATCAGGAGAAAAAACCCCAAACCTCACTATCTATTTGGTTTACTCATAGAAAAACACTCAGGTCCATCTTCCCCATTTTTACACACACAGGAACACATGTGTGTGTGCGCGTGCATACTGGTTTTCTATGCCCACAGTCAACCCTGAGAATTAGGAAATTAAGTAGAAGAATTTTCAAAGATAGGTACATCGATAACCAGAAGTGGTAGGTAATGGCCTGATAAAAAAGCAGGAAGACTTTCTATTTAAAAGTTTACAAAATAACTTCAGAATCACAGAAACCTAGGACCCTTTGTACACTCCCCAGAAAGAACCCCCCACTCCTCACTCCACCACTGGCCCCGGGGTCTAGTGTGTTGCCGCAGAGTACAAAACCTTTGCTCACTGCAATGATCCCAACCCCTCAAGAAAGTGTTAAATTATGTTCTATGTTCTCTGTTTAAGAAAGTCCTGAACAATGTACTTTGGAAAGATTTCCATGAAAATAGTTGAAATGAAATGTTTCCATGCTGAAAGTGGGAAGACCTTATCCTTTCACTTATTCAAAAGTACTTCTTTCCCAAAATTTCTGGATAAGCAAGGTTTGCCTGGGGAAGAAAGATTAGAGACGGGGGTGGGAGGAGGAGGAGGAACAGCTGTTTTGAGTTAAACGAGAAGCATGTTAATGATCGCACAGGAGTCAGGAAGATACTCAGGTTTAGCCTGCTGGTCAAAAAAGTAATGTACTTAATGGCTGAATGAAAACAATTATTCAAGGTCTGTGATAATGGACGTGAGGAGGGAGATTCAGAAGACAGGGCTGACGAATGAGGTATTCGTGGCATAAAACTGTCCTCCCCGAGCCTTCAGTCCACAGCTGGAATCGGAAGTCGGTGCGCTGGGTGCTGAAAATGGCCCAGTCTAACTTGCCACCGTTCGGGCTTGACAGAGCATTTTCTGAGAGAGGTGATAACTGAGCGACAGATGGGTCATGGCTGGGACAAGAGGGGAGAAAAGAGGATGCTTTCAGCTGGAATATGGATGATAAACACAAAATGTCATGATTACTATAAACGTTACAGGCCTCAGAGACACTACGGAAAAAAAAGCCACTAAGTCATTTTATCTTTACAGAGGTTCCTATAAGGGGTCAGAGGGTCGAGGCAGAAACTACCAGTTAATTATCTCCGCGTGTCTCGGATTCAGCAGGATGCCTCCAGCCAGAGAGCTCCAGCCTTTTTCAAGGAGACCCTGGAGCTTACTGGTGCCGGATGGGAAAGGCCAGGAATGTGGAGCAGGATTCCCAGAACTAGGCTTCCTGAGGAGAGGAGAGAAATTGGCATCAGGTCCCCACATCCTGCTTGCCTCCCACCTCTGCACCTGCGAACTGCCCCCCAAACCTCCTGCTGACGGCAGAACTCTGTCTCCACTGAAAGGACACTGAGCCCGAACTGTCCCTATTTTAGCAGTGGAGATGTGTACAAGGAACACGGTCAGAATCAAACCTACTCTCTCACCAGAACACTAACCCTGATTTCAGCCCTTACGGTATCCTAAACCACTTGTCAAGAAGTAGCTATGTTTAGGGCTCTTGAAACAAAGAAATTCCTAAAAAAATTTTTCGTAGTTCTCTATCACATTATCTGATTTATGCTATAGATTATAGGAAATACAAATGCATGACTATTTGGTTTTAAAAAACAGCTGGCAGTTCATGGCCATCGACCATGCCCTATACATAAATAGCTCCTAAATCCAGATCTCTCCTCAGCCCCGGCCCCATATTTCCAATTGCCTACTGGATACCCACCTGGTATCCCATAACTTCTCAACTTTTTGTCCTTGAATTTGCTTTCCTCCCAGTGAAGGTCTGTTGTCACCTTTTCTTCCTGGTAAGTTCTTGAGATGAGGTTAAGACAAGGAGGCTCGATAATCGTAAACACAGCTGTCCCACCACAGATGGGCATTGGCTGATTCTCAAGGACGTTTCCAGGATGGAGAACTCCGGTAACAGTGCAGACTCACTGAGAGATGTGTGCGACCGGTCCTGCCTCAGCGGCTTCCCTGAATCAGAATACAGTTGACCCCTGAACAACGTAGGTTCGAACCACACAGGTCCGCTTATATTAAGGGGATTTTTCTCAATAAATGCAGTACGGTGCTGTAAATGTATTTTCTCTTCCTTATGATTTTCTTAATAAGATTTTCTTTTCTCTAGCTTACTTTATTGTAAGAATATAGTACATATATGTATATGTGTATATGTGTGTGTGTGTGTGTGTGTGTGTGTGTATAATGTGTGTCAGCTGACTGCTTATGTTATCAGTAAACTTCCAGTCAACGGTAGGCAGATCAGTTTGGGGGGAGTCAAAGTTACACACTGATTTTCAACTGAACCAGGGGTTGGCACCCTTAATCCCTGTGTCGTCCAAGGGTCAACTGCACTTGAGATAAAGGATGACAAGACGGTGGGAGTACAGAATAGGCACTAACAATAATTTTTACTAGAGTTATGGTCATTTAGGTACACAGCCCCAAGGGTTTTCCTTGACAAAAACATGGTACGAGGAAAGTTTGGCACTGCCTGCCTGCCTCTTCATTCTGGGCCCTTCTGGCAGTTCATGGCCATACCTAAGGGTAGAAACCTGCTCACTCAGATCCCTATTCTAAAAAATGTCCTTGCCCACATAGTCTTTCCATATAGACTCATAGAAAGCGGAACCTGAAAGGAACATTGGAGATCTTCTAGGTCAGCCCCTTTATAAACAGATGAGGTCATGGAAATTCAAAGAGGTGCCATGCCCTTGGTCACAGAAATCCAATGGCACAGCTGTAGTAGAACCAAGATCATCTGCAGTGCCTTATACACCTATAGAACCTATAGAACGTAGAGCACCAATAGTGAACCAAAATGTAAACTATGGACTGGGGCAGTGATAATATGTTCTGATGATATAGGTTTATTGTTGCAACAACAATATCACTCAGGTACTGGATTTTCATAGTGAGGGAAGCTGCGCAAATGTAGGCTAGGGAATGTATGAGAACTCTCCATACCTTCCCCTCAATTTTGCTGTGAACCTAAGACTTCCCTAAAATATAAAGTCTGTTTTAAAAATTAGAAAATGAAAAATTTTTAAGTTACTATCTAAAATAGTGTAAAGAAATAGGAGAGATTTATAAATCTAATACAATAAGTACAATATTTGTATTCTGAAAACTAGAAAACATTTCTAAGAGAAGTACTAAATTAATCAAGAGATATACCCCCGTTCATGAACTGAATAATCAATATGGATAAGATATCAATTTTGCCTTACTTGACTTGTAGTTTCAGACCAATTATCCTACTAAAATCCTAGCAAGTTTTTAGTAGAAATTCACAAATAGATTGTAAAATTTATATAGAAATGGAAAGACCCTAGATTGTTCAAAACAAATTTTAAAAAGAACAACAAAATTAGGAATTTATACTACCTGATCTGAAACCTTACTCTAAATCTACAGTAATTGGGATAGTATGGTGTTAGTGTAAGGATAGACATATAGATCTGTGGAATAGAAAAAGTCCAGAAATAGATCCACATATATATGGTCAATTGATTTTGACAAAGGTGCACAAGTAATCCAATGTAGATAGAGACAGTCTTTGCAGTGAATGTTTCTGGGACATATCCATATGGGGGGGGGGATGTACCTCAATTCATAACCCCTGTCAAATATAAAAATTAACTTGAGGGGACGCCTGGGTGGCTCAGTGGGTTAAGCCTCTGCCTTTGGCTCAGGTCATGATCTCAGGGTCCTGGGATTGAGCCCCACATCGGGCTCTCTGTTCAGCAGGGAGCCTGCTTCCTCCTCTCTCTGCCTGCCTCTCTGCCTATTTGTGATCTCTCTCTGTCAAATAAATAAATAAATAAAATCTTTTAAAAAAATTAACTTGAAATGAATCAGAGACCTAAATGTAGTATCTAAAATTATAAAATGTCAAAAAAAAAAGCATACAAGAAAAACTTCATGATCTTGGGATAGGCAAGATTTCTGAGGATACATACAGAGATAAAAGGTCCAGCAATGGGAATATAGTCAATGATATTTTAATAGTGTTCATATGGTGACAGGTGGGGCTCTGCTTGTGGTGAGCATAGCATACTGTAGAGTTGTCCGATCGCTGTGTTGTACACCTGAAACTAATGTAACATTGTGTGTCAACTATACCTCAATTAAAAAAAAAAAAAAAGGAGATTTCTGAGGTACAAAAAACACCAACCATAAGAATTCACACAATTATCTCCATTAAAGTTCAAAACATTTTTTCTTCAAAATGTGCCATCAAGAAAATGAATTGACAAGCCAAAGACCATAAGGAAGTCTTTGCGGTGCATGTATCTAACAAAGAATTTCTATTCACAACGCAGCAACAAAAGGGCAAAATACCCCTAGACAAAAAAATGGGCAAAAGATTTGAACACTTCACAAAGGGAAATAAACGAATGGCCAATAAGTACATGAAAAGATGTTCAACATTTTTAGTAATGAGAGAAATGCACATTAAAAGCACAATGAGATAGCGCTATACACCTATTAGAATAGCTACAGTTTAGAAGTTTGACACAACCAAGGATATAGAGCAGCTAGAACACTCAAGCCTTGTGATAGTATAACCACTTTGAAAAACAGGTTGCCGATTTCTTATATTGTTAAATGTAAGTGTACCATACGCTGTAGCAATTACACTCTGAGGTATTTAACCATCCCTGCCACGAATGATCACACAATTTCCCTAAATGTTCATAGCAGTTTATATATAATAACCCAAAACTGGAGACAAACCAAACACTGACCTCTGACGGAGAAATAAACAAGTTGTGCTGTATTCATACAGCAGAATACTACTCATCAGTGAAAAGAATGGCCTACAGATATGTATAGGAATACTGTCATTTCAGGGCACCTGGGTGTTTCAATCGGTTAAGCATCGGACTCTTGATTTTGTCACAGGTCATGGTCTTAGCATCCTGAGATCAGCTCTGCGTCGGGCTCCCTGCTGGGTGTGGAGTCTTTCCCTCAGCCCCTCCCCCTGCACGCTCTTGGTCTCCTTCTATCTAAAACAATAAATAAATCAATCTTTAAAACAAAAGAACGTTGTCTCAAAGGCATTATGCTAAGTGAACAAAATCAGACACAAAGATTACATATGTTATGGATGTGAAATGCTAGAAAGGCAAGACTACTTCATTGCTATAGAAAGCAGTTCAGTGGTGGCCTGGGGCTGGGACTGAGGAGTAAGAGTAAAAGGGAACTTTTTAGGGTGACGGAAGTGCTGTAGGTATTGAATTATGATAGTGGTCAAACAAGTGCATACAAAACACATGAAGCTGTGCTCTTAGAATGAGTGCATTCTAGGGGCGCCTGGGTCGCTCAGTGGGTTAAAGCCTCTGCCTTCGGCTCAGGTCATGATCTCAGGGTCCTGGGATCAAGCCCCGCATCGGGCTCTCTGCTCAGCAGGGAGCCTGCTTCCCCCTCTCTCTCTACCTGCCTCTCTGCCTACTTGTGATCTTTCTCTGTCAAATAAATAAATAAAATCTTTAAAAAAAAAAAAAAAGAAAGAAAGAATGAGTGCATTCTATGTTATAAGTGCATAAAGTTGTTTGGTAAAATTAATTTGGTATGGCTAACATATAAAATGTTTATGGACAAGATAGGCAACAAAAAAGGCTATGTAGGGCGGCTGGGGGTGGATCACGATGTTTTTTCACCCCACGCAAATGTGTATTTTGTTTAAAATATGTTTTAAGATGTTATATGCTAAAAAATGGCTCAGACTATTTATGAAAGATAACTTGTAATAAGTCAGGAGTCCTTTTCTGATCATGACCTAGAACAGGACGAACATTCTACCTCACGACCTAGTGCTTATCCCTTTCTACATGCAATGAGTATGCATATAAACATTCATAGGACTAGGAATATTTCTTATTTTATCCTTTTTGAAATGCTAGTTTCAACCCTTTATATTTATGTCATGACCTTCCAATGGGTTATGACCTTCAGCTTGAAAAACACTATATTAAAAACCTGCCTGATATGGTTAAAGGTTATGGTTAGGCAACTTAACTTTAATTTCTAGGCAAAATCAAGTTTCAAAGCAGAAGAGTTTAGAAGGAAGAGACTGGGAAAAACCGAGAGGTAAAAGGATTAGACATAGATATATAGGGACAGTCCTAGTTTATCCCTTCCGGCCGCGTGGAGAAAGATGCTCGAGCAGCATTAATGCCCTTGACTGACACATCTGCCTCACACTTGGTCATGGTACCAACTAGCTGTGTGATCGTAATCAATTATTTTTTTTTTAAGATTTTATTCACTTATTTGACAGAGAGAGAGGGCACACGCAGGCAGAGAGGCAGAGAGGAGAAAGCAGGCTCTCCGCCGAGCAGAAAGCCCGATGCGGGGCTTGATCCCAGAACCCGAGCTGAAGGCAGAGGCTTAACCCACTGAGCCACCCAGGCGCCCCGGTAATCAATTAATTTGACCTGAGTTTCAGTTTCTCTGTCTTTAAAAAAAAAAAAAAAATGTAATTTCTGTTGTATAATTAAGTTGTATAAGAACTAAGTGAGATCGCATGTAAAGAGCAACCACAAAGCAGTTTTCCTTTCTAATTTTTCATATGACATAGAGCATATAGCAGAACACAGAGCCTCCTTTATGAAAAAGAAAAGGCTCCTTTACTCAGAGTGAGCCAAGAATGCTCACGGCATATTTGAAAGGCCCGTAAGGCACAGGAAGGTTGTTTGCTCCGTGCCTGAGATGAAGGTAGAGTTCGAGCAGGCAAGGTTAACTCAGAGCTGGATTTCACACAGAGAGCAAATTGTATCTTTTTCTCTGCAGGTTGTTCTAAATGGAGCTATTTGCTCATAAGTGGTTATAATTTATAATTAGTAATTATTTAATGTTAGTTGCCAATTTCTGCCAGCTGTAGACAAGTGTACTAAAAGGCCTGCCTTGCATTCCTTCACTTCTTCATCTTCCCATGTCGTCCTCATCCCCCTGCCCTCTTGCTTCCTTCTGCCCCCTCATTCTACTAAAAGTTCCCTCCTTAAAATCACCAGTGATGAGGCCAGCTGTCTAAAAGTGTGGTCTGCAAACCCCAGAAGGAAGCGGGGAAGGGGAGCCAGGGCTAGATCCTTTCAAGAGTCTGCAAACAGAAAAACAATTACTTAAGGCAATTCAAGACTAGAATTAAATAATTTCATCATAATCATAATGTAATTCAAGACTATAGAAGAGAAGACGTTCAGAAACAACTTTTACTTGTGCATTTAAATTTTGTTACTTCACATCCAGTGCGATATTGGTTTCTGGAGTAGAATCCAGTGACTCATCACTTCCATACAACACCCAGTGCTCATCACAAGTGCCCTCCTTAATGCCCATCCCCCATCTAGCCCATCCCCCACCCGCCCCCCTCCATCAGTCCTCAGTTTGTTCTCTATCAAATGCGGAATGTAAGAAAGAAAACAGATGAACATGTGGGAAGGGGGAAAAGAAAAAAAGGAGAGAAGGAAATAAACCAGAAACCTTTAGAAATTGTCACTAAAATCTTCTGAAAAACAAATAAGTCATGGGCTGTAAAGTACAGCATAGGGAATACAAACAACAATGTTGTAATAAATTTGTATGGTGACGGATGATAACTAAACTTATCGAGGTGATCATTTCATAATGTATAAAAATGTCGAATCAGTATGTTGTACACCTGAAACTAATATATTGTATGTCAACTATATTTCAATGCAACAAATCTAAGAATTAAAAAACAAGATATCACATTTGTGAAACAGGAATGGAATGATAAAAAGAAATTTTTAAAAATGTGCTTTAAAAAAATTTTTTAATGCAAAATGAAAAACCCTACATAAAGTTTAAGAGATAAAGTGTGCAAATCTCCCAGACAGTAGTGCAAAATATTAAGAAATGGAAAATAGGGGGGAAAAGAGTAGACAATTAGAAGATCAACTCTATAGGTATATATAATGGGAGGTATAATGGGAAAAATAAAAGTTCTAGAATAGAACACCAAAAATAGAAAACAAAAAACTATCAAAGAGGGGCGCCTGGATGGCTCAGTTGGTTAAGGACCTGCCTTCAGCTCAGGTCATGATCCTAGAGTCCTGGGATGGAGTCCCACATCAGGCTCCCTGCTCAGCATGGAGTCTGTTTCTCTCTCTCCTTCTGCCTGCTGTTACCCCTGCTTGTGCTCTCTCAAATAAATAAAGTCTTAAAAAAAAAAAAGAGAGAAAGAATTAAAAAAAAATTTACCTGTGCTTCTAGGTAGAAAGGGTCTGCTAAGGGTCCAGCACAATGAATGAAAAGAAACCCACATACAAGCATATTATACTTAAATTTAGCCTGAGGACAAAGATATTAGAAATGGGAAAGAGAGTGAGAGAGAGGAAAGAGAGAGAACAGTTCATGTACTAATGATCACAAATCAGAATGACTTCAGACTTCTCAACAGCAACCACGTGGGTAACCCCAAACAATGATGGCTTCTATGCCTCCCACTTTTTCAAATAACAACCAAATGTGAAAATAGGATAAAGATTTCTTTAAAATGTACCCGTTATACCTTCCACACCTAAATTTATATGCTGAAGCCCTAACTCTCAAAGTAGTTATATTTGAAGAGAGGATCTCTAAGGAAGTAATTAAGGCAAAATGAGGTCATATGAGTGGGGTGCTTATGTGATAGGATTAGTGTCCTTATGAGAAGAGACACCAGAGAGCTAATCTGCACTCTGTGCACGTGCATGGAGGAAAGGCGTGTGAAGACACAGCAAGAAGGCAGCTATCTAAATGCCAGGAAGAGAGGTCTCAGTGGGAACAGAACTGACTAGCACTTTGATATGAGACTTGTAGCCTCCAAAACTGTAAGAAATAAATTTCTATTGTTTAAGTCTGCCAGTCTGTGGTATTTTGTTGGGGCAGCCCGAGCTGACTAATACAACACTAAAATTTACCTCCCACTCAACCCTTCCCTGGAAGCTACTAGAAAATATGCCATAGCAAAGCAAGAGAGCAGACATGAGGGAGAGGAAGAAATAGCAGTCAGGAAATAGGAACCCCAGTGTAAAGAGGCAACGAAGATTCTGGAAGGAAGGAGATCTAGGAGGATCAGAGAGGGCACTGTCCAGATGGGAGCAGATCAGGCTCCAGGAGAAACTTCTTTCAGAAGCTAAGCTCAACAGAACACCTAATGTGAAAGAACATTTTTGGGAGGCAACTAGACAAATGATGGAGATTCTGGGGTTGAATTCCTAGATGAATTCCTAAAGCCATTCCCCCCCCCAAAAAAAAAACGAAGAAAAGGAAAACCAGGAAATTCTATAGAAAAGAAACTGTAATCACAGTTCATCTTAATGGTCCCACTATAAACAGTACACAGGGTCATTGTATTCAATAAAACCATTTCGAGAGGTGGCCCTGGGGGAATAGGAAATGTTTCTGGGTGGGACAGGGTGAAGAGGAGAAGAGAGAACTAAATTCTCATCTTCTGTAACAGGAAGTTCACATATAATACCCCAAACTGAAGGGAGAATCAAGGCGTAGTCTGCAACCATGATATCTGGAGACATGGAGGCAAGCATGGAAAGAGTAGGTTGGAAGAGGACAGTGAGATTGCCTTTGGGGAAGGGCTAGGAGGGGTGAGGTGAGGTTGGAGGACTGGTGTTTAACTTAACAAACATTACAGACCTAGGTGACTTTTTAACTATGCATGTGTATAACGTTAATAAAAGTAAAAGCTTAAGGTTTGTGCTTTCAAAACCAAACACCCAAGTCTTTCACTTCTACACTACAAGTTAATTTTCTTTTTAAGATTTTATTTGAGAGAGAGAAAGAGTACACGCAGGGGGAGGAGCAGAGGAACAAACAGACTCCCTGTTGAGTGCGGGGCTCAACTCAGGATCAATGCAGGGCTCAACCCCAGAACCCTGGGATCATGACCTGAGCCAAAGTCAGACATTTAACTGACTGAGCCACCCAGGTGCCTCTACAAGTTAATTTCTTAATGCCATACATACCCAGGAACACTAACCCGAGCATTTCCCCCAGTTATATCATGGCTTGTCATGGTCTTTGTTTTGTTTCAGGGTGGTTTCTAATAAAAGATGGTACATTTCGGGCGCCTGGGTGGCTCAGTTGGTTGGGCGACTGCCTTCGGCTCAGGTCATGGTCCCGGAGTCCCGGGATCGAGTCCCATATCGGACTCCCGGCTCTGCGGGAAGTCTGCTTCTCCCTCTGACCTTCTCCCCTCTCATTCTCAGTCTCTCTCTCTCTAGTAAATAAATAAAATATTTTTAAAAATGCAAAATTAATTCTTTAAAAAAAAAAGATGGTACATTTCAAAATGACGGTAAGGACAGAGACAAAGTACGGTCAGATTTTCTCCCCATTACATCTGAAAGTGTCCACATTGACTTAAAATGGAAGTTAGAGAATAATAGGTAGGAATAAATCCAAAGGTATCAGTACCATAATAAATAAAGGTTACTAATTTTGCAAAGTAAAGGCAGAGATTCTCATCTTGAGTTAATTCATATCAAAACAGTCCAACAACTATAATAACACCACCACCACCACCACCACACACACACACACACACACACACACACACACCCTCTTGGTGACCTTTACACTGAAGTTTCCTCTATCTGGGATCCTGTTGTTCTACCTCTGTCTCCGCCACCCCAGGAGCCTCCTCTGGAGAACCTTTCTCTCTTCCCTCAAGCTCTGCTTAAAGGTAGCCTCGTCTGTGAAGTCTTTTTGGAGCCTGCTGGCTGACTTGGTTGTCCTCCTCTGTGTTCCCATAACTCTGTGTTTATGCCTTTGCCTACAGTGATTGCCTTGATGATAGTCCCCTCTGGTTGTCTGCCCAGGAGCCCCCCACAGGGAGTTTCCCTGGGTGCCTCTCACACAAAGCTTGACATGCTGGATGCTCTGCTCTTTGGCCACAATGAACAAGACCACAGAAAAATCAGACCAAGGAGATTCAGTCTATAGGTGGTCTATATGTGGGTAGAGATTGATGAGGTGCTAGAAATAAGGTGACTTTCCTAGACTATAGCATCCTCTCAACTGAAACATTGGATTGGACACTTGGTATGAGGGGAAGAAGCTGAAGGACAAGAGAGAAGACAATATTTAAATCTCTGGAGGCAGTCAGTGGAAGGCATTGGTAAGCAGCCTTCATGAGTAAGTAGGAGCCATGAGGTAGAGAAAAGGTACATGAGGGGAGTGAGATTACAGAGCAGACGTGGGAGAAGCACAGAGCAACTGTGTCACCCCAACAGGTGTTGCTGCGTGAGAGGTTATGCAAGCTCCTGGGGATCCTGCCCCTCTTCCCCATGTTTACACGGTGCCTCAACTTCCCAGAGGCTGGCAGGTAAAGCTGGTCCTGCTCCCGTATGATTCCTATGGTCCTGATATGAGATCCTGGAGGGGCACTCTGTTCCTGGCTACCGAAGAAAGCTTAACAGACACAACCAGCCCCTACTGCCGAGCATCCATCTTCTGGCTTGTACTTCTCCCCCTCCAGCCTGGAAGCTCACTGCTGGAGCCATTTGCTGGTATAATTTGCTGTGCCGCATACTAGGCACGGTGCCTGGGCCAGAGCAGAGCCTAATACTTGCTGCTTGAGTTAAGTGAAAGGATGCATGATTAATTAAAGGTCTCTTAAGTGTGTGTGGGTCCGTGTTGTGGATCTCACATAGAACTTCTCAAAGAGTAAGCAATGACTTGTTTTTTTAACTCCCCAGGACTGTGTCTGGTAGAGAAACAGGGCCAAATGGGTGAAGGAAAAACACATTGGTGTGGACAAGCCTCCAAAAGATCTGCTAAAAACGCGGAAGGAATAGGAAGCTGATGTCTGTGCTGAGAGCTAACCCACCCTGATCCGTTGTGTACCTCGGCACATAATTAAAGGTTAAAGACGTGTTGTGTGGGTTGTTATAGAAATCAAAAGTACATGCAATTCTTCTGAAGCTTTGCTGATTACTCTTAGTGCATTGTGTTTTAATTTTGATCTCTGGAAAATATCAGGAACAAGGAAAGAACTTCCCACCCCCACCCCCCCAGCCCCCGGCTCCATAGGAAAAACAGTGTTGAAATAATACAAACATCTTGGATCGACCCTCTTTTGAAAGTAAGAAACTTGCCTCACCCTCCCAACAGGCTTGAAGTCTACACAGTTTGCCCGCCAAGAGAGTGGGATTTGGCAGCACTCCTTGTAAACTCCAACCGCAGGAGGCCTCTGATTGAATTGAAATTGTTTCCTCCGGTCGGAGTTTGTTGGTGGTACCCCCCCCCCACCCCCAGGATGTGAATTCATCATGTTTGCTGTGGGGTGAGACTGGGGCGGTGTAAGGGCATATGAGAGTGAGTGTCTGTGTGTGTGTGTGTGCGTGTGTGCACACGCGTACACCCATCTATTCCCTAACGTCCTTAGTAAAGGCATTGACACTATCTGAAATTATTCTGGAAAATTATCTACATTTTTATTCATCCTCAGTATCTTTTCAAGTGTTGGGAATCTGATCAACAAAAATAAGGAATTGGAAAATGTGAGACGCAAGGGCAAAACTGGCAGCAAATTTCCACAAGTGATTAGCCCAGCCTCCCATGCCAGCACACACATACTTTCTAACCTGTGGAGAGCTAACAGTATTCAAAGGGATGAAGACCATGTCCTCTGGCTTCATAAGGATGGCGTGGGGGGTGGTTTGTGGAGAAGAAAAGCAGGTTTGGTCATGAGAAAAGTCCACCTGGTCATTTGGTGGGCCAGGATCTCTGCTCATGCTTGTTCTTTTTCAAAGGTAACCCTACCACCTAAAGAAAGACAATTTTTTTTTAACTGTGGTAAAAACCAAATAAATAAATAACTTAAATTTACCATCTTAACTGTCTTTAAGTATACAGTTCAGTAGTGATAAGTATAGTCATATTGTAGTGCAACAGATTTCCAGAACATTTTTCATCATTTATGACACAGAAACCCACTAAACACTAATCCCCCTCCCCCACCCCTCCAATAGCCCTTGGTAACTGCCTTTCTTCCTTCCGTTTCTATGATTTTGACCTTCTGCTTTCTTCCTTCTGTGTCTATGATTTTGATTTTGACTATTTTAGATACTTCATGTGATTGGAATCATTTAGTATTTGTCCTTTTGTGACTGACTTATTTTGCTTAGCATAATGTCCTCCAGCTTCAACCATGTTGTAGCATGTGGCAGGATGGCCATCTTTTTTAAGGCTATATAACATTCCACTGTTATACACACACACACACACACACACACCCCATATTCTTTATCCAATCATATGTCAGTGGGCATTGGGTTATTTCTACCTCTTGGCCATTGTGAATGATACTGTGATGAACATAGGTGTGTAATATTTCTTTGAGATCCTGCTTCTGGTTCTTCTGGACATATATACCCAGAAATGGGATTGCTGGATCTTATGGTAATTCTATTTTTAATATTTTTGAGGAAACTCCATACTATTTTCCATAGCGGCGACAATATCTTATACTCTAATAGTGCACGAGGATTCCAACTTTTCCACATCCTCATCGCCACTTGTTATCTCTTGTTCTTTTTTTTTTTTAAGTAGGCTCCATGTCCAGCATGGAGCCCAATGCAGGGCTTGAACTCATGACCCTGAGATCGAGACCTGGGCTGAGATCAAGAGACGCCTAACGACTGAGCAGGCAAGCACCCCTGATTTCTGTTCTCTTGACAGTGGCCTTGCTGATGGGTGGGAGGTGATACCTCTGTGGTTTTGATTAGGACACTCTATTTCATGTGAGGAAGCCGAAGCTCTCATTGGGCAGGCAAGTGGGATTTTCTTTCTGGTCACTAAGTCTAGCATTTGAACTTCTATACTGGGAAGTATGTCAGCCCAGGTAAATCCGATCCTGGGTGTCTCAGGGGTATGAGCAGCATTGCAGGGAGTAACTCAAGCCATAAAAGAAACATGGAGTCTCTTCCAGTCCGTCGGTTTTAGCCAATGATACGTAATTTAAAGCACTGTTTTTATATTAAAACAAACATAGATATATTCCAAACATATTACGAAATGCACGGGCATTTTTTTTTTTTTAAATAAAGCACAGGACTGCATGGAACTTTCCCACCTGCAGTGGGACGCTTGAAGCCAGACCCATCACAACTCTGGGACGTGCAAGCTCTCTCTTCTCTGCCACTAGAAAACCGTGGTGGAAAGATTTGAAAAGCGTTAGCATCGTCCATAGAGTACCATGAGCATGTTTTCCTCTTCTTATTTAGTTACGGAATTTGGGGGTGGGGGTGGAAAAAACATTAGAGAACATCTCATCCCCCGCCGTCATTTTACAAATGCGGAAACAGAGGCCCCAGGAGGTGAAGGGCCACGCTCACACTCCCACAGCAGTGACTCCGCCTTCTCCAACCACGGTATCTGTGCCTGATCACAGCTTGGAGGATGTAAGGTACTGAGAGAAAACGATCACAGGCGTAGAGGGACCACAGATGTACTCACACTCAACTCAGCTATGCAGAGGAAATTAGTTCATTTTTTTGCTCTGCATTTGATTTAATTTGGCCTGCACTATCAGCCAAGAAGTGAAAGATGGCAAGTAAATCTGTTTTAAACTTTTAATCCCATGCCACGCACTCAAATAGGTCTGTAGGCGATGCCCAGTCTCTCCCTTTCTGTGTCTCCTCCCTCGCTCCTCTCCAGAGGGCAGCTAGGTGTTCCGAGTGGCCCGATGACCTCGCAGAGGCAGGATGACTGGGTCTGAGGACTGGCCTGCTGTTCTCTGGACCAGCTGCAGAGTGGCTCTTCTGAACTCCACCGGGGAATCTTTGGCTTGAGCGGTTCCTGAGCATTCAGCTGGTGTCTTTGCTAACATCCTGCAGCTGATGCGCTCGTCGTCTCTTCTTTGTCGGCTCAGGCAGAGCGCGGGGGCCCCCTCCCTGCTGATTTGGCCTCCCTTTGGCTTTCACTGGTGATTGACCCCTCTGAGCTTCTGCCCCATCCTCCATCTGGTCTTCGAGCCCGGCAGCCCCTGCCCCCACCCTGTCTTCGCTGCGAGGCCACCTAACCCTCTCAGAGTGGGCCCCGGGTGGACTCACTGACTCTCAACCGGCAAGCCAAGGGCAGCTCCAGGCCACACCGCAGACTCTAAGCTCGCTGCCCTGTCGGCTCTGCTTCTCTGGGGAACCCTGCCTCATACGGAAGCCTACTAACTTCTTACTCGATCTGCAAGAGTGGAAAAGTTCTAGGTCAAGTAAACAAGAGTCTGATCTCAATCACAGAAACAGAGAGTCACAGCCCCTCGATCAATATCCAGATTTGAAGCCCCTTGAATGAAAAAGAGGCCAGGGCCCCTTAAAAAAGGGGCTGCCTTTTTTTCTACTGCCAAAAATGTATACCATTAACGTTTCTCCCAGCCTTCCCCAAAGGGACCTATGGCCTTTTACCAGGGTTACTGTGCATCGAGGGAAAGGAAATAATCAGAACTTCCAGAAACTACTGGACACTGGTTCTGAACTGACCCTAGCTCCAGGAGACCCAAAATGTTGCTGTGGTCTGTTGGTCAGCATAAAAGCTTAGGGAGGTCAGATGATCCATGGAGTCTGTCTCACAGTGGACCCGGTGAGTCCCCAAAGCCGTCCTGGGTCATATCCTGAGTTCTGGAATATATAACTGGCATAGACCTACTGGGCAGCTAGCAGCATCTAGCATCTAGCATCACACTGAGCCCCAGTCCTGTGGAGTGGGATTGTGGGAAATGCCAAGCGGAAGCTGTTAGAATTGCCTCTACCCGAGAAAACAGTAAACCGAAAGCTATACCACACTCCTGGGAGGATTGCAGAGATTGGTACCACCAGCAAGAATCGGAAAGATTCAGAGGTAGTGATCCCCCCACATCCCCATTCGACTCACCCACTGACCTATGCAGAAGACGGATGGATCATGGACAGTAACAACGGATCATCGTAAGCTTAACCAGGGGATGACTCCAATTGCAGCAGCTATAATGGATGTGGTTTCCATACTTGAGTGAATTAATGCATTGACTTTCCAGCATGCAGCTACAGCTCCGGCAAGTGCCTTTTTCTCCATACCTGTCCATGAGGCCCACCAGAAGCGGTTTGCCTTCAGCTGGCAACACCAGCAAAACACCTTCGCTGTTCTGCCGCAGGGGTAGATCAACTCTCCAGCCCTATGCCATCGTTTAGTTCGCAGGGATCTGGATTGCCTTGCTTTTCCACCGGATATCACACTGGTTCATTCCATGGATGAACCTCTGCTGATTGGACCCATGAGCAAGAAGTAGCAACTACTCTAGACTCACTGGAGAGACATTTGCCTGTCAAAGGGTGGGAATTAACTTAGACAAGAGCGCAGGGGCCTTCTACCTCAGTGAAATTCCTCGGGGTCCAGTGATGTGGGGCATGTCAGGATATCCCTTCTAAAATGAAGGACGAGTTGTTGTACCTAGCCCGTCTTATAATCAAAAAAGAGATACGACACCTAGGAGGCCCTGTTCCTCATTTGGTTGTGTTACTCTGGCCCATCTACTGAGGGACCCAAAATGGTGCTTGTTGTGAGCGGCGCCCAGAACAAGGGAAGGTTCTGCAAAAGATCCACACTGCTGTGCCAGCTGCTCTGCTGCGTGGGCTGTATGATCCAGCCGAACCAAGTGGCAGTGGCAGACAGGGAAGCTGCACAGGGCCTTTGGCAGGCCCCCATAGGAAGTTCAGTATGGGCCCTTAGGATTTGCAGCAAAACCCGGCCATTATCTGCAGATAATTAGTCTCCTTCCGAGAAACAGATCTGGGCCTGCTACTGGGCCTACACAGAGACCGAACACTTAACCGCGGGCTGCAAGATTACCAGGCCGCCTGAGCTGCCCGTCATGAACCGGGTGTTATCTGTCCCATTAAGCCATAGAGTTGGGCATGCACAGCAGCACTCCACCATCACACGGAAGTGATATTATATATTTATATATATATATGGCCTGAGCAGGCCCACAAAGCACAAGTGAGTTACAGGAAGAAGTGGCTCGAATACCTAGGTCCCCACTCCTATTACACTATCTTCTCTCTCCCAGCCTACACCTGTGGTTACATAGGGAGTTCAATTCACAGAGGAATGACAGAAGACGATACGGGCCCAATTTGAGATGGTTCTGCATCATATGCAGGCACCACCCAAAAGATGGTTATAGCCTGGCAGCCTTCTCTGGGACATCCCTGAAGGACAGTGGCAAAAGTAAATTCTTCCAGTGGGCAGAACGTCAAGCAGTGGACCTGGGTGTTCACTTTGCTGGAAAGGAGAAATGGCCAGATATGACATACTGATCTATGGGCTGTGGCCCATGCTTTGGCCGGATGGTCAGGGGCTTGGAAGGAACATGAGTGGAAAATCTGTGGCAAGGAAATTTGAGGAAGTGATATGTGGACAGATCTCTCTGGACCAAGAAAAAAAGATGTGTGTGTCCCATGTGAATTTTCATTAATGGTGACCTCAGTAGAGGAGAATTTCAATACTAAAGTGGACAGGATGACACATTCTGTGTGTATCAGTTAGCCTCTTTCCCCAAGCGCCCTGTCATTGCCCAATGGTCTCATGAACAAAGAGGCTGTGGTGACAGGGATGGAAGTTACGTAATGGCTCAGCTGCGTGGAGGTCTACTCATCAACGCCGGTCTGGCTATAGCTACTGCGGGGTGCCCAATCTGCTAGCAGCAGAGACCAGACTCCCAATACGGAGGGTCCTCCATACGACATGATTCTCCGGGGTGATCAGCCAGCTAGCTGGTGGCAGGTCGATTATACTGGACTACCTCCATCATGGAAGAGTAATGTTTTGTTCTCACTGGAATAGACATTCTGGATAGGGATTTGTCTTCCCTGCACACAATGCTTCTGCCAAAACTACCATCTGCAGACTTACAAAATGCTTTATTCGCCATCATGCTTTTCCACACAGCATCACTTCTGATCAAGGAACCCACTTCATAGGAAATGAATTGAGGCAATGGCCCAAGCTCATGGAATTCATTGTGCTTACCATGTTCCCCACCATCCTGAGGCATCTAACCGACAGAACAGTGGAATGGCTTTTTGAAGTCTCAGTTATAGCACCTGCTAGGTGGCAACAACTTTCAGGCCTGGGGCAAGGTTCCCCAGAAGGGTATGCTCAGAATCAGCATCCAATACACTGTTCTGTCCCATTGCCATGTTCATGTTCATGTTCAAGAGCAAAGGGGTAGAAATGATAGTAGTATCGCTTACTACTACCCTAGCAACCCACCAACAAAAGTTTGCTACCTGTTCCCACAATCTTATGCTCTGCTGGCCTATTTGTGGTTCTAAGTGAAGAATGCTTTCACTAGGAAACAGAGCAATGATTTTATTGAACTGGAAGTGAAGACTGCTGTCCACCACTTTGTACGCTGCATGCCTCTGAACCAACAGGCAAAGAAGGGAGTCACTGTGCTCGCTGGGGTGATTAATCCTGACTACCAAGGGGGATTTGGAGCACCGTTGCACACTGGAGGTAAGGAAGAGTATGCCTAGAATACAGGAGATCTCCTGGGAAATCTCTTAGTGTTATCATGCCCTGTAATTAAGGTCAATGGAAAACTATAATAATACAATCCACACAGGACTACTAATGGCTTAGAACCTTTAGGAATAAAAGTTTGAGTCATTCTACCATGTAAAGTACTATGATCCACTGAGGTGCTTGCTGAAGGCAAAGAGAATATAAAATGGGTAGTAGAAGAAGATAGCTATAAATACCAGCTACAGCTTTGTGGCCAGTTACAAAATTGAGGACTGTAATTTGGATGGGTATTTCCTTCTTATGTTGTTATGAATAATATTTTTGGAGTTTTTCTCTCTCTTTTATCCCCAATCATGTAACATAAGATGTGTTAACTTTATATTACATTTATAATAATATTATATTAACTATTATTAACTTTATGTCATAGTATTTAAGTTATGGGATATTAAGAAGAAGAATAAACATCACACAAGGACTTTACCTCCACTTTTGAGGAATAAGTTGGTACATTTTCGATTGTATGTAGGATACTTGTGTCATGTTAGGCAGAATTATGTTGTCTTTACTTGGAGATGAAGTATGGTTTGAGAAGATGCCTTTGGGCGCCAAGAACTGCAGTTGACTGGACTACAAGGATGTCCAGACAGTTGATCAAACATTATTCTGGATATTTCGGGGGGGAGGGATGGTTGGGATGAGA
The DNA here is from genome assembly GCA_028533885.1 of Nasua narica. Lineage (NCBI taxonomy): Eukaryota > Metazoa > Chordata > Mammalia > Carnivora > Procyonidae > Nasua > Nasua narica. Next base: position 120,400,266 of record CM052798.1, on the reverse strand, counting down.
TTAATATTTAATCAGTAGATCAGGTAAAGCAAATTACTCTTCCAAAAGTAGGTAGCCTCATCTAATCCACTGACGGCCTGCATAAAGCAAAAAGACCATTTCTCCCAAATAAGAGAGAATTCTTCCTGCCTTAGAACTCTTGGATTGGAACATCAGTTTTATTCCTGCTTGAACTTGAACTGTAACATTGACTCTTCCTGGGTTTTGAGCCTGCTGGCTTTCAAGCTGGGACTACACCATCTGTTCTCTTGGTTCTCAGTCCTTCAGACTTGGACTAGAACTAAACCACTGACTCTCCTGGGCCTCCTACTTCCTGACTCGCCTTGCAGACAGACTCTGGGGTTTAAATCTTCCATAATTGTGTGAGCTGATTCCTTACGATAGATATAGATAGATAGATAGATCATTTTTGTTTCTCTGGATAACCTGACTAATGTAAGAACCTAGAACAATCTTCCTTTCCTTTCGGTTGCAAAGTGTGTTGTTGAGGATTCACCTTAATCTGCCTTCCTGGCTTGGCTTCTAAAGGGTTGGGAAGCTATCAGATAGTGGGAAATGCAAAGAAGGAAATAGAAATGTAGCAATTTAATATTTGTAAAAAAATTTCCCTTGTACATAGATGAGTTCACAGTGCTGAATGGCCGCACTGTAAATGACCTACCTAAATCTCCACTGGAGACAGTTTCTGCTTCAAAATGCTTCCAAGTTATCGAAATTACTCTCAAATACCTAGGTCCCCACTTTCCAGAGACCAGCTCCAGAGACCGGCTCTTTCCTTCACTTAGCTCTGCTCTGTGCAGGACCGTATCATCTGAATCAAAGTTTGGAGTACTTGACATGTCAAAGGATTTTTTTTTTTTTAATGTGTGAATGAAAGTTAATTTCTTCTTCTTCCTTATTGAAAGAAGAGCTCTGGAGGTAATAGCTCTTGATTCCCATCCCAGGAATGGAGGGGAAGGGAAATGTCCCCCAATACCACACCATCATTTGAAATTTAGAGGACAAGTTGTCCAATGGATAGTTTGATGGACACTGGGCCCACCTCAAACAGAGCACCCCAGGTGGGGCAGCCCCTCTGACAGAGTGGCTGAATGTCTGGGAACCCAACACTGAGCTCCCTGGCATTGGGGACTGTGCTTAATATCTGAGACTCTTACTTGGCCTCACACTAGAGGAGTCACCTTCCTTGGAGAAGATGAAGGGGCTTCAGTAATGGACTTCTCTTCAGCAAACATGTTAAGTGAAGACTGGAGGCTCTTTCTTATACCTTCCCTGGTTTGTATAAGCCCTAGGAAACTTGTACGATCTCAGGGGAGAAGAATTGAGAACCCTAAAACCATAACTGAAATTGGAGGTGTGTCCAACAAGACTATTGAGGGCTAAACTCTATTTAATGTACTTGTAAAAATAAATGTCACATTTCTTGAGCCTCAGGGTCATGGACGAGTTTTTCCCCATTACATTTATAGAAGTCTTGCAAAGTCATATAAACAAATCATAATTAATTATAAAATTGATGGCTAACTTTATTGTTTTGTTGTTGTTGTTTTCTTAAAGATTTATTTATTTATTTTTAGAAAAAGAGAGGGTGCAACCAGCAGGAGGGGCAGAGGGAGAGAATCTCAGGCAGACTCCCTGCTCAGCATGGAGACTGACACAGGTCACATGGTCCCATGACCCTTGAGATCATGACCTGAGCTGAAACCAAGAGTCAGAAGCTCAACTGACGGAGCCACTGAGGTGCCCCATCTTTATTGTTTTTTAAATCACTGCATCGGTGATGGATCTCTCTGGGTTACGCTTAAATTTCACGTCTAATGGCAATGCTAAGAGTACAAAGACCGTTAAGAAACTCAATCTTCATGATGACTTGGTCTATACACTGGAACACGCCATAATTGTTGAGCAGGTGAGTTCAACCTTTCAGTGTCATTTTGTCTTCACTCTGCATTCTTCCCTCCGTCCATTTTTTAAAATTTGCCCAACATTTACTGATAGCCTTCGGTAATGCTAGATTTTGAAAATATAAGTAAAATAGGAAATCCCTGGTCTTGAGAACCTTACGGACCAGAGGCATAGAAGACAAAGAACTTAGAATGTGATAAATGTTCTTGGGGCTGTTCAGGACACTATGACAGTACAGAGGAGCAGCCCTTAGCCCAGCCTTTTATCTCCATTCTTCAAGATAAAGAAAATAATACTTTCTAGCCAACAAAATCATAAGACAAACTTAGTGAGTGTTCTAGAAGCAGAAATGACATTAGTGAATCGCATCACATAACTACTATGCCCTAATTAATATGAGACTGCTCCTTGCTAGAAAGAAGGCAGAATAATTTGGGAGTGGCCTTAAAAAGCACGTATTGACATTATTTTAAATTTCAGTGACCAGGGATTCAAGATTCCATAGAGGTTGACCGGGACACTTCACAACAGGACTATGGTCACAAACCAGTCAATGTGGAATCCTTTCACACATTGTCATGGGTATGGTTTGAAAGAAATCACATGCTGCCCCACAGCCCCAAGTAAAGAATAGGAGAGAGGGGCGCCTGGGTGGCTCAGTGGGTTAAAGCCTCTGCCTTCGGCTCGGGTCATGATCTCAGGGTCCTGGGATTGAGCCCCGCGTTGGGCTCTCTGCTCAGCAGGGAGCCTGCTCCTCCCCTCTCTCTCTGCCTGCCTCTCTGCCTACTTGTGATCTGTCAATTAAATAAATAAAATCTTTAAAAAAAAAAAAAAGAATAGGAGAGAGGATTTGTGATTTGCGATTCTTGTCTCCACCTCCTAGGCTCCAGCCTCTAGCCTTCCTCTAGGCAAAGAGCAGGGGGAAAGGAGTCCAAGGATCACATTTCTGCGATTACAGGAAGTATGTCAGGTGGATCTCAGATTTGTATTTCTCATCCCAAATGTTATGTTTCCAAGAGACCTTTTAGGCGTAGTATCTGGAACCTGTCACGCAACGGGTATGGACCTGTTTAACTGTAATATCCACGTCATTTTAAATTTTAAACTGACTCGTAGTCACCAAAGACTATTTTAATTATACAGCTAAACTCCCTCTAAAATCCGCGTAAGTTTTACATACAACACACACACACACACACGCACACACGCACATGCACACGCACACAGAGAAAGAATTCAGCCTGAACGTTAGTTTCCTAAAAGGAAAAGAAAAACAACAAAAGGAAACTTAAGTAGGAGGTTATTGAGAAAATATTTTCATGTCTAAATATTTTGATTTTGTATAGTTTCTACATCACTCTTCCAGGGCACTTGTCTTGCTTTAATGCCTTTTTATGGAAATTTGAATAGTTAAACGCATCTTTCAAACACCGAAACGTCTCTGAAATGTTTACAAAATTGGCAAGTGGATTTTTTGGTACATTATCTAATATGAATTCTTTGCTTTCAAAAAGTCCATAATAGCATTGGTGGCATAATGGTGAGCATAGCTGCCTTCCAAAAGTCAATAATACTGTTAAAACAACGTTGGATTATTTGGTTGATTAACCTGCATAATAAAAAAACCATAAGCAGAAGGAAAAAGATAAGGCACAGTTTGCCAGCATTTAAATGGTTATTTTTGCTCAAAATTTCAGCTAATGGCATAAACCAGGGTAGGTAATTGAGAGCAAAACTTCTTTATGTAGATTTTATTATTGTTGCTGAGCAGAAAACCTCAGCGGCAAAGGTGGGGAATGGATTTTCAAACTGTGTCCTCTGTTGACTAAAGCCTGAAATGTCGTGCAACTTTGGACAGTAAAATCCAGGTGCCATCATGAATTATATGTGGTGACCACAACTGAACCCAAATCATACAGAGCACAACGCTAATAAATAAAATTTTCAGATTAAAAAAAAAATGAACGAGGAGGACGTATGGCCAAATGTTGCTGTTAGGCTATAATAATGCCAGGCCGTCTTCATTTTTCTTTTTCCTCTTGACTTGAGACTCAGAAACAAATTGGATTTGGATTCTGTCTGTCTGTGCTTTCATTTGGACAGCAAGATGCTGGGATAAACCAGGAGTCAGTACAGGCAGAGAACGGGGAGCGAGGACAAGAAGAAGTAGCAGAGACATCTCTGCCAAATGCGGTCGATAATGTATGGGCTGTCAGCAGTCGATCGCCGAGCGGGGCCCTCCCTCTCCTCTTGCAGGCTCCCTTCCCAGTGGACAGCCAGGCCAGCTGTCTCGGCGGCAGGAAGAGCCCTCCTTTCCCAAGCCCAGACCTGTGGGAAAATCTTCATTGGCCAGTAATTGATTCCTCCCTGCCCCCTCCATTACTCCAGGCTCCAGTCAAACTGGCAGCAAGCTGGGGAAGGGAGCCCACTGGAGGGGTGAGGGGGTGGGAGCAAAGGCCATCAGGCCCCCCTGCAATTAACACTAATCTGAAAATCGGCCTCTGACAGCAAAGCCCAGCACCTGACAGCTAATTACTTATGTCAGACTGATGTGCACTTCGTATGGAAAGGTTATTTATCAGAAACCAGGGATTTCTTCTCCTCCCTCCAAGCCTTTTTTTTTTTTTCCTGTTTGTCTTAGTTGAGAACAGTGGGGAATTGTTCCTCGTTGCTTAGATCCCAGAAACTGTGGAAGTTCTCATACCTCGAGAGGTTCCTAAATATACTTTTGAAGACCCAATGCAGGTATTGTGGGCTGCTCACCTGTGAGCAAAGAAAGAGAAAGACAAGGAGATCGCAGAGGGTGGGGCTTATCGCGGGGTGCGGGGGGAGGGGAGCCAAAATGACGGAGCCATGGGAAATCCAAATAGCCAATGTAGGTGCAAGAAGGGATTCAAGAAGGGCAGATCGGCTTCATTCATCCCACTTCCAAAAAGCCACTGTGGGGCAGGTCAGTAAATGGACTCAAAAGCCTGCTGCCTTAATTATTTAAAAATATTTTCTCTAACACTCATGTATCTCTATAGTAAGTGACCCAGACAGGTATATTGCCTCTAAGTTGGTCAATGGATCTGCTTTGCCAATAATAAAAGTGGTTATTAATGGGGGGGCAGTTTATATGAGACTTTCCCATTCTACTTTCAGGCAACAAACATGTGTTGAGCACTTTTTTTTCCTTAGAGAGAGTGCGTGTGCACATGTGCACATGAGTGGAAGGGAGAGGGGGGGTGGAGGGAGAGGGAGGGAGAGAGAACCTTAAGCAGGTTCCACACCCAGTACAGAGCCTGAGGCAGGGCTCCATCTTATGACCCTGGGATTGTGACCTGAGCCAAAATCAAGAGTCAAGGCTTAATGGACTGAGCCACCATGGCGGTGCCCCTTGAGCACTTTTTTTTTAATGTTAGGCACTGTGCTGGGTGCTGGACATATGAGATAGACACATTTCTTGCTCTTAGAAAGCTTAAGTGTTGGAGAGGGACACAGATAAGTAAGGAAATTATGGTATAGCAGGCTACACGTTAGGTATGGTGAAATACAAGATCTCACCTGAAGGAGGACCTAACCTACATTTGTTGGATATGGAAAGTGACCTCCAGGCTGAGATCTGAATAAACAGGATGTAGGCAGGCACAGGAAGGAGTGTGTGGCAGCGGACGATCGAAAAGATAAAGGCAATGTCATGTACCCCAAACCTGATGTGGGAGAGAATTTAGCAGGGTTGAAGTCTGCTGATAGTTAAGGCTGACGGTGAATTCATCCCAAGGTTTTCCAAGGAAAAAGTATAAGGCATCTAGTTTAATGGACATTTCACCATTCATCTTTGCTATCTCTTTCATCCAGCAGGGCTTGGGATGAAGAAAAGTTGAGCGTGTCCTCTGTGCCAGGTGATGGGGGACACCAAGGATACTGAAGTGAACAAGGCAGGCTTGGCCCCTGTCTTTGAAGAGCTAGTACAGTCTAAGAAGACAGATGTGAAACAGATTGTTATATAAAAAAATCAGCGGCGCCTGGGTGGCTCAGTGGGTTAAGCCTTTGCCTTCGGCTCAGGTCACGATCTCAGGGTCCTGGGATCGAACCCCGCATCGGGCTCTCTGCTCAGTGGGGAACCTGCTTCCCTCTCTCTCTGCCTGCCTCTCTGCCTACTTGTGATCTCTCTTTCTCTGTCAAATAAATAAATAAAATCTTTAAAAGTCAGTCAGTCAATCAATCAATCAATCAATCAATTAAGGTCCTGTGCAGTGAGTGCTAAAAAATTAGGAAGCCCAGTACCAAAAATCATCTGCATGAAACTGTTTGGAAAACTATATATAATGACTGAAATGAATGGTACTGCCATTAAGATATCTGTGACATGAAATCATGGAAAAAAGACAGGAAAGAAGGGCACAGCGGTTGAGTTCTCATTGCGTGGCTGGTACCGGGCGTGCTGGGCTAGCACATTACATGTACCCTGACAATGGCTTCTCCTAACGGATTTATAGGGGGTCACTATTTCCCCTATTTTGCCAATGAAGTTACTGAGATGCTAGAGAGTTAAAAAATAACTCACTGAAGAGGGAAAGGTAAGGCCTGGGCTGAGTGGGACAGTTTCTCCCATCCCTACCCACCAGGAATGCAATCCTGTCAGCATGTCTGTCCGTAGACTTCGTTCTTCAGGACAGGGGAAGTAGTTCCCACCCGGGCATAGGACCAGAGCCAACGTGACTGGAACATTCTGGAGTTCCCGCGGACTACCTTTTCACTTAGCAAAAGTTATTGGCCTGTCTCCTTTTTGGAAGACGAGTTACACTTCCCCAAGCATGAGACCCTTTTCCTAGGACCCAGTAGACGTCGTAACACAAATGTGATTTCTTTCCCAATCTTTCTACCGCACTCACTACCAGGCCTTTTAAGAAATGTGATATTGAATATAGAAAAACTCATCAAAGTTATGGTTTCCAAAGGCAGAGAAATTGCCGTCAAAGCAGAAAGGCAGGGGTATTCAGTGTTTCTGAAAACAGGAAATCAGAGGAATAGGCGGAAAAGAAAAAAGACCCTGCCAAGAGATGTACCATCATCCGAGTGTTAGTCATCCCACATTCGGCGGATCTCAGACGAGCCCCCGATGGTCAAATGATTCCTGTACAGTCATTACGGCTGGTTATTATTTAGAGAGCGCCGCAGTTCGCACATTCACGACGGAGTCTCTGGGCACCAGCACAAAATAACTTTGCGTTCCGTAAGTGATGAACAGAGAAGCGCCGTCCAGCTCAGACACACACACACACAAACCCCGATGAAAGCAAGCAACCTCACACTCTGCACTACGCCCCACAGTCCCCGGTTCTGAAGTTTTCTCAGGACACAAAGCCCGCAGCTCCAACTCAAGTGACCCTTGAGCTGGGGCTCTTGTCAAAATGATGTCAGCAGCAGCTTCTGGAAACCGCAGAAGCTGTGATCTCTGTCCTTAACAGATCATTATGTTTGGGCTTCCCAATCGCCCCCTTGGAGGGCAGAAAGCGAACACTAACCAGAGTGACCAGGCTGTGGCCTGCACTTGGCCCCCTGCTCCCGGCTAGAGGCCGCCTCCCCACGCAGGCTTTTTTTAGGCACGCTGATGGAAACAGTCTGATAGTCTCTTGGCCCCAAGCGAGGTCTCCATTCCACCGCTCCCGCTATCTGGTGAGCAAGAAACCCAAGCGTGTGACACACTCACACCCACTTGTGTTTCCTAAATGCTTCTCCGGTCCATGTTGAAAATGCTTACATCTTATCAAAGGCCTGTTTTTCCTTCATCTGTCTCTTTTTCACAATATCTTTTTCTTTTTCTTTTTTTTTCCTTTCAGTAAAATGAAACACCTCTGGTGCCAAGAGCGAGCATGAATTTTTTTTTTTTTTAAAGCTTTGCTTTGTTTCTATGGAATGACCTCATGCCGATTTGCTTATAAATGGAGGGATTGTATGATTTCTGATTAAAGAGTCTCTGCCATCTGTTTTATAAATAAAGGATTCATGTTTGGGTTCTTCTCAGAACTTAAGAAAGAGTGCCTAACACCAGCTTCACTCCGAGTGCCGCGTTTCTTGCAAGCCCGCCCATGGAAGGCCAAGGGCAAGGATGCCAGTATGTCCGCCTGGCTCCCTACCGCAACCACCGATTTCCATTTCCTTCTGCCTACCGTGTACCATGTATCACCAAACCATATGTATGCCCAGGACCCCAAAATATTTCTGCATGAGGGGTTCCCTGCACAGCCCTCTGGATTGCTGGAAATCGGCCATCCCTCTCAAAGCTTCCGAAGTCCCTGGACACCATGCGAGTGCCCCTCCAAGCCGAGTGACACCTGCTCTCTGCCTGTCTGGGCGGGTAGAAGCCTGCTGTGCGATCACTGGCACAGTGGAAGACCCCCGGAGAACTCCCTTAACCAAATGGTAGGCAGGTGGGCACCAAGGCCATCGCTCCAGGGGCTGACTTGGAGCACTATATTCAAAAATCATAATCCAAAAAAGAAAAAAAAAAGTATTTTGGCAGCGCAGTATATAAACTCTCATCAAGTTTAATAGAGAATGATTACAGAGACAGGCTTTACTTCAGTTCCTTGTTTGGCCATATTTTGATCTCTTTAGGGCCTATTGGGGACCCATGGAGAGCACGCATATTGTTTCACCTGGATATGCCTTTTTAAAACTGGATTAGGTGCACCAAGAAGCTAACTTAGATCAAGATTTTCTTAGGCATGATGACGGTTTTAAAAGGTAAGAATAAGAACTATGGCTCTAGCTTCTATGATGCCTAGTCCAACAAAGAGAAATGCACGGCTTTCAGAAAGGTTATCTGGCACTAACTGATATGCAAATCCCCCCTTGCGCCGCCCCCCCCCCCCCCCCCGCCGCCCCCAGTGCACAAAGTTGTGTGCTGCACAGCTGTGAGTCATCAGACATTAATGTGGACTTAATTTGAACGGGTGCTGGAGGTAGTGGGCACAACTCAAATTAGACATGTGGTGGGCGTTTAACCACAATATTACCAATTCCCATTCTGACATCTGACAGCCCTTAATAATTAACTGCATGTAAATGGTCGAACCCTCCCTCCCTGTTGGACCACTCTCCAGCGATAGCAGCCTCTGCATTGTAATTGCAAGTTGGGGCTGTCAATGGCACTTGAGACAAATCATAGGCAAGAGATCAGACAGGCTTCAGGAGTCCCGTGCTCTCTGATCTATCTGCTTTTTAATTGGACTGGACGGCCTTCCCAGGAGCTCCATATGCCGCCTCCTTAGAAAGACATAATATTCTCTCTGGATAAGAGGGAAATTGATTGTGCTTTGAGGCTTAATTGGAGGCTTTCGGGAAGCGTGCTTTTGCAGTGGGACTTTCAGGGTTCCCCTAAAACACACCAGGCAGGCGTGATGCCCCCAACTCACGCGTCACTTCTCCTCTTCCGAATCTGCATCCTTGTACGATTTTTCTTTCTTCTTCTTCTAAAATGTCTTATTCAGGGTTGAGCCCCAGACTGACAGGCTGCAATTCCTTTGGGTCTCCCATTGAAAAAAGATTGGAGCGCTCCGACAATCTAAGGGAAATGTTGCAAGATAGAGGCGATTTAGCCCAGAACCGTATACTGGTCATCTCTTTGAAAATTAGTATCAAATGGAAACTTAGAAGCCCCTGAACAAAACATTTCTACTGCTTCTACTGAGCCAAGTTAAGGTCCTAAAACTTGTCTTTGCTGGACGATACGAAGATTCGGTTGATTATTTAGGAGAGCCTGACTGTCTACAAAAAAGACCATGTTAGTAAAGAAAACCTTGATTGATGATGAGTACAGCACACATATGGGAACTAAAGACCCAATGACATATATAATCAAGTTATGCATGATGTGGATAGAAATAGAAATGAATTTTACTTTTGTATTGTGGACGAAGAAAGAATTTACTAAGCAAGTGAATGATAAAAACTGACCAGAGAATTTGTAAGACAAGTAAAAGCATGAAATTCTCAATACTGTGAACTTCTTTGATGTGCCATCTAAGTACCATTGATATGCTGATTATGAAGTTTGTTCTCCTTTTAGTAAAACAGATCCCCTAAGAACTTGTCCTAAATAGTATTTTATTGCTCTAGTTGGATACTCTTCAAAGCATTAAATTTGCACTTTTTTTTATTTTTTAATTTTTATTTATTTATTTTTAAAGATTTTATTTATTCATTTAACAGAGAGAGAATACAAGCAGGCAGAGAGGCAGGCAGAGGCAGAGAGAGAGGAGCAGGCTCCCCGCCGAGCAAGGAGCCCGATGCGGGACTAGATCCCAGGACGCTGGGATCATGACCTGAGCCAAAGGCAGCTGCTCAACCAACTGAGCCACCCAGGCGTCCCTTTTTTTTTTTATTTTTAAGATTCTACAATTGCGACTGGATTTGCCCAAGTTGGGCAGAGGTAGTCAGCTCTTCCAGTGGAGCTAGAGGGTATGATGCCAGTTGCCACCGAGAATAGTAGCCGACTGATACTGTGTGTTAAGTAGTAAATAAGTAAACAACTAAGTGGCTTCAGACTCTGCCTGTGTTCTTAATCCTACATTCACCCCTCGGACGGAGTAAGCACGCTGGAAGCATCAGCCCAATTACATCCTAATGGAATAAAAATGAGCTCAGAGCGAACAGGAACAAGAAACAAAAATACATTAAAGAGAGAGAGAATAAAGAGAGAAATGTCCTTTAAAAACCATCCGGTGTACTTGTACAGAGAACGCACGAAGCAAACAGATGTGAGAGCCCTTGGAACTTAAAATATGGTTGTGTCCTGGTCATCTCTCTGTCACAGAAGAATAAGCCCTTTTCAAAGCCCGGTCTGAAGGAAGGGCTAACATCAAACAGCCCCAGAATAACCAGGAGATTAAAGCCCAAAGCTATTCAACTTCCTGCCTTGTAACTAACTAATCTACTTAGAGCTGGACAAAGATGAGGGGCACCATTGTACCAGAAAAACTCTCCAGGTCAGACGCAGCAGCGTGGCTCATTGAGAGGAGTCAGAACCAGGAGTAAAAGGACCAAAGCTGCTGTCCACCCCACGCCTGCCCTGGTGGCCCCGGGCAGGTTCACACATGTCCCTCGCCAGGGGTTCACAGGCTGGCCGAACCCCACCCCCGCCGCCGGTTGCACATGTGGAATAGCCTCAGAGCCAGGGAGAAGCCCAGGAAACGCCTTCTGGCAGAGGAAGACATTGGCTCCATTGCCGGAGCTCCTTGCAGCTGGTTTTGGGACTGCTCTCCGGACCTTCGGCGCAGGCCGGGGCGTCTCTACCGTGTGTTCCCCGACTCTTCCCCGTTCCCCAGGCTCCATCTTTAACTGCTAGTTTCTAAGCACGCCCACGCCTCGCCAGCTCCGGGGTCTGGCTCTCCCTTATCCCATTCCCAGCCTAGCCTTGGCAGTCCCTTGGTCCTGGCCTCCGGCATCTGCCACAATTCAGGGTCCTGGCATGGCAACACCACTTTAACTAGAAACCGAGAAGTATTTTGGAAAATGACTGTGAGATGGTATGAAAGAGCAGAGCCAGTTCCACAAACCAACAAGGCTGACCCACAGACCTGGCGCACTATTATTTGATGAAACTCGGGAGAAACTTGGCAGAAGTTTTTAAGACTGCTCCTGCCTCCCCCCTGCCAAAAAAAGGTCAGGTATGCTTATCAGGCTCACATTCATATCTAGCTAGCTAGCTATATATGTATATATAGATATATACAGTTGACCAGCTTGTAAAATTGAGAATACTGTTAATATTTTTAAAAATATTTATTTATTAGATAGAGAGAGCACAATCGTGCAAGCAAGGGGCGTGGACAGAGGGAGAAGGAGAGAAGCAGACCCCGCGCTGAGCAGGGACCCCAAGGTGGGGCTCAATCCCACAACTATGAGATCATGACCTGAGCTCAACCGACTGAGCCACCCAGGGAACACTGTTAATATTTAAACTAAAAAAGAAAAAAATGAAGTGTCTGTAAATATTGGCCTTGCAGTACCCCAGCTACTCACCATCTCATAAAAAGTCAATTATTATAATGTACTCAAAAGTAACCAAAAGGTACTGGAACAATTTACTTAACGAAAAAATATTGATGAGTTATAAAAGCAAATATATCATCAAAATCTACGGGATACTATTCTAAGGTAGCTTAACACTGAAACAGAACCATAAGAGTTATATTCTGCTTTCTAGGTATATTTTACAGTTAAAACATCCTGACCAATCTGTCCTTCCTCCATCCCCCAACTGAATTCCATTCAAGGTGATAACATTATTTCCCTAAGAATAGAAGAAAATAACTTGGAAAATAATACAGAGATTATAACTATTTACTGAATAGCATTTAGCACAAAACTATTCATTAAATCCTGTTGAATTATAAATGGACGAATGAATGAATGAATGAAAATCCAACTGCTGTGATTGTTGCTAAAAACATTCTAAACTAGTATCTAGTCTTTTTTTCCCCCCCCAAGTTTGGTAGCTCAGAAGATTTTCCTCACTCTAAGGTGGCATTTAAAAGACAGGCGGGGGGCGCCTGGGTGGCTCAGTGGGTTAGGGCCTCTGCCTTTGGCTTAGGTCATGATCTTAGGGTCCTGGGATCGAGCCCCACATCGGGCTCTCTGCTCATTGGGGAACTTGCTTCCCTCTCTCCCTCTGCCTGCCTCTCTGTCTACTTGTAATCTCTCTCTCTCTCTCTGTCAAATAAATAAACAAAATCTTTAATTAAAAAAAAAAGTCAAACCAGTTCGACCAGGTTGGTTTTTCTCCTCCTGTGCACTTGACCCCTGACCTCCTTGGCTGCTGGACCTGATTAAGAGATATGGGCAAACCCACTATCCCACCCTAGCTGCAGTTTGTTCCCAGCGATGAACCCCAAACTCACTAAGAACACAAGGGAGCCTTATGTTTGGCCTTCACTACAGCACACTCCATACCTACAGAAGGCTTCTCTTGAAAGTGTCTTTGGTGCTCTATTTGTATTTTGTTTTTATTAAAACTCGAGAGTTGGTGGCGCCAAACAGAGACGATCAAGATCCCCACCTTCTACCTTACTAGAGTCATTTGTAAACCCAAGAAAGCAAGGGGGAGCTCAGAGCATTTACGCATTTTATTGGGCACGCTCAACACAGACTGGTAGTGTGGGGCAATGTAACGGGGGCCCGAGCCAGGCTGAGCAAGGACACCCCAAGAAACTATTCCAACTCTCCAAGTCAGTGAGATTCATGAGAAATGCAGTTGGGAATGCAAATGGGACAGTTCAATTCCCATTTGCTGCTCTATTTATTCTTTGCTACAGAGTAAGCAATTAGAGTTCATGCCCAACAGTTTTCATGCATTAATATAAAGGTCCTACCAATGTACGGATGGAAGCAACGGCCTTACACTTCCCAAAATAAGTAAATATACAATTGAGATTTTACCTAAAAACAATACACTTTCTAAATTGTCTACAAGGAACACATTTTGACTAAAAGTAGATTATAATACCTCATTGTATCCCCAGTGGAGAGTATTACCAAAAACTCTTAAGACCATTAGGGTTGGTTTGAAATACATCCCTAAGACTTACTGGCTATGTGATCTTAGGTAAGTTAGAGCAGTTTACTCCATGCCTCAGTTTCTTCATCAATAAATGGAGACAATGCCTATGTAAAAGGGTTCGTAAGGATTAAATGGAAAAAAATGTATAGAAGGAGCAGATAGCAATGCTAGCACGTAACAGGCATTTAATGACTATTACTACTCCTAATATATTATTGCAAGTATACAAAAGGCTTTGAAAAGTCTCAAGCCCTAGACAAATGTAAAATACTATCGATAATCATGTGCTTGGGCTTGGCGTGTAGGCAGTGCAGTTCTGAATTTAGAAATAAACACACAGGTAATAGCATAGGGATAGGTAGAGATATCAAGGCACCCGAATAGAGAGGCCTGAAATAGATCCACATATATATGGACAATTGATTTCCAAATTAAGGTGCCAAGTTAATTCGATGGGGAAAGTCTTTTTAATAAATGTTGGAATAGTGGGGGCGCCTGAGTGGCTCAGTGGGTTAAAGCCTCTGCCTTCGACTCAGGTCATGATCTCAGAGTCCTGGGATCGAGCCCCGCATCGGGCTCTCTGCTCAGCAGGGAGCCTGCTTCCCCCTCTCTCTCTGCCTGCCTCTCTGCCTACTTGTGATTTCTCTCTCTGTCAAATACATAAATTAAAAAAATTTTAAAAAATCCTTAAAAAAAATAAATGTTGGAATAGCTGAATATCCATATGGAAAATAATTAAATCTGTCTCATTCCGTAAGCAAAATTAATATAATAGACCTACTCATAAAACCAGAACCATAAAGCATCTAGAAGAAAACATTGAATATCTTTACAACTGTGAGGTAGGCAAAGATTTCTTAGACTGCATATAAAAAGCATTGACTATAAAAAATGATAAATCAGGCTACACTGAAATTAAAATTTTCTGCACCACTAAGAAAATTGACAAGCCCCAGAATAGCAAAAGTAACTATATACATATATCTGATAAAAGACCTATCTAGAATATATAATGAGCTCCTATAAATTAGCAATCTACTTTGAAAAGGGGAAAAAGTCTTGAACAGATGCTTCAAAAATAAGAAATATGACTGTCCAATAAACACGTGTAAAAGTACATGTCAGTAGTCATCAGGGAAATGCAAATAAAACCACAGTGAGATACTATTTCACACCCAATAAAGGCCAAAACAAGACGGGCTGACAATTCATGCTGTTGAGGATGTGGAATGCTGGAAACTCTCATGCATTGCTATCGGGAATCAAAATGTTACAGCCACTCCGAAGAGCCGTTTGGAAGTTTATGACTTCAAAGTTCCATCTACCTTATGTACTAGCAACTTCACTCTTAGGTATTTACCCAAGAGAAATGAAAACATATACCCCCCAAAAGAGCTTTATTCATCATGGGCCTATCAACCCAAATGTCCATTGGCAGGATAACGGATAAATTGTGATGTATTCATACAGCGGAATACTACTCACAAAAGAACAAACTACGGATATACACACAGTGCGGATAAATCTCGAAAACGTCCTATGAAGGGAAAGAAGCCAGATACAAAAGGCTGCGTGCCATCTGATTCCATTTATATGAAAGCCAAGCACCGGCAACACCGATCTATGGCAGAAATCAGAAAGCGGTGGTTTTGTTGGGAATGGGGGCATGGGGAGAGGCTGAAAAGGGGCAGGGGGAGCTTCTGGAATAATGGAAGTGCTCTATATCTTGTCTTGAGTGGTGTTCACATGACCGTACGCAATGGTCCAAACTCAAAGGGTTGAGCACTGAAGCTCTTTATGTCGGTATCTGTTGGGTCACACCTCATCTAAACGTATATTCGCACACGAGGCCGAGTGGCAGTCGCCGACCTCACAGAGTTTGCGCCCGTGCTGAGGACAAAAGCTATTGCCCCCTTCAGATTCTTGAAGAAATTAAATTACATTTGTAAAGTATTTGTGAAGTCTAGTCCATTCAAACAGCATGGTGCATGACACACAACAAAATGTTTCCTGTGAAGCCAGTAAACTATGTGATCTGGACGAGGCTTTAGTGCATAAAGAACCTCTTTTGGCCTTCGTTCCCGCTATTTCTTGTGGTTTACTGAAAAGGACTTGGCAGGTGCCTGTGAAGGGGGCCATTCTCCTCTGGGCAAAAGAGCCCTAGGTTATTAAATTCTTCCTCCTCCCGGCCTTGTTCACCTCTACTGTTTATTGTTTTGTCTTGTTTATCTGTGGCTGGCAGCCCAAAGCAGGCCCTTGTCCTCTCTGTACTCCCCACGGGGATTAGCCCTCACTCAGCACTCCGTCATGTTTTCACTACTGATCCGAGTGTGGTCACAGTATGGCTAATAAAAACAGCAGCCCTCCCCAACGCTCCACACTCTTTCGTCCTGGGGCCAGAAAGCAAAAATCCAAATGGTTCCCCCACCCCCCGCCCCCTCAGTTTCATTCTTACGTTAGCTTTCTGTATTTATATCTTAGGGCAATCCCGCTTTTTAATTTGTGATGTTCTAACTGATAGTGACATTGGCCGAAACTTAAAAACCACCCCACAGAAACCATTCCTGGCTTCCTGGGTCAGCGGATGAAGGCAAGTGTCCCTGACACAGTTCAAAAACGACTCTGTGGGGTGCAGAAAGGGAGAAGCCAAGAACAAGTCCTTTATTTGAGGCATTGTTTCCATTTCTAAACCATTCTATCGGTGTCCTCTTTTCACTCACAAATGGAATATTGTTCCCTTTCTGTCTGCCAACAGACCCAGAGGGGAAAGGAGAGGGAGAATTTAAGAAATGGAGCAGGGAAAGGGTTTATAAAATGGTTCATTTTATGCGTAAAATACATAGAAATGAGAGAGGGGAAAAAGACCTGTTCAGTTACATATTCCTCCCTCATTGAGGGCAGATTAAATCGCATGGAACAGATGGAGACAATTTGCAAGGGAAGCGCTAACACTTAGACCTCCCTTCTAACCTTTGGTGTGTGTTCCCTATTCAGTAAAAACACTTACCACATGTGATTAAAGGTAGACAACAACCCAACTGATAATCCCCTGGAAACTTCACTTGTGCGGGTGCTGTTACCATCCACCCTGATTCCTTAAAACCAATGGGGCCTTCCCACTGGGAGATCAGTTCTTTTCATGCCTTCCATATTTCAGTCTTTTAGAGAGATGGAATCCTTCAAGTTTTTTAGCCATTTGACATCAAAATGTCCACATGCCATCCATGTGTCAGGATTCCTGATCAAGTATCACCTTGCTCAAGAATTCCTGGACTGCTCTTTCTGTCTCCACCTCTTCGGAAGTTCTCTTGCTTTCTTCTATCATTGCATTTGTGCTCTACTCTCTTAGAGCACTTAGAATGTTCGATCTTATTAATCACCTTTTCTTCCCGCAACTCTCAGTTGAAGGACTGACTTCTCAGTGAAGCATCTATCATCTCTTCTAGGTAGACTGTCCCATGATTTCATCATAACTTCGTGGGTACTTCCATAAAGCAATTATTTTCTTATATTGTAGATGCTTATTTGCTCCTCTGTCTCTGGGCTCTGGGAGAGCAAGAGGGATGTCTTCTTACAATACATACATATTTACAATACATACCACACACCCACACATGCATTCGATAAACCTCCAATTTATCCTTTTGGAGGTCATCGGGGCCATTCTGTTTTGTTTTGCTTTTCGGTAAAGCAGAGAAGTCAGAAACAATATTGAGTGAGTATAACAAAGCATAAACAAAAAGAAAACAAGAGTAGCAAGTGTAAAGAAAGTAGCAATGGTAAGGGGGGGCAACTCTTTTGAGGAATTTGACTGTAAAAAAAAAATAGAGGTGGAAGAGAGAGGTGGAGGATGGAATTTGGATAAAAGTAAAGGCTTGAGGGATTTTTGAGGACTGAGCATGTGCGTAGGCTATGAAGGGGGAACAGAAGAGAGAGAGAGAGACTGAAGATAAAAGACAGAAGTCACAATGGAGAGATCAAAGTCTTAACCCAGACAGGAGGAGCTGGGATTAAGAGTATGGCTGGAGGGTAAATTTTGGAAAAGAATAAAATGCCACTTGTTCTGAGATAGTAGGGAGAAGGAGAGGTTGAAGAAATGAAGAGGAAGAAAGAAGAGAATATTAGTGAAAATACAACTGAGTGGAAATAAGAGCTTCACCTTAATATACTTTCTTAATAAGCAGGCTCTGCTGGAAGTAGGAAAGTCAAGGGAAGTCCTAGAAGGCTTAGGGGGAGAGAAATGGTCGGAGCAACGGTTGGAGGAACAGAAAAGGATCGCGCTGAGGTTTAGTTACCTTTGGAGTCCGCCTGTGCCCCTTCTCAGCTGGAGTCCTCCAGTCCATATTAACCAATCAATCACAAATAAAGAACAAAACTAGCAAAAGAGACAACTTTAAGACCTAGAACCACAGATACAGGTTAAACCAGTAATTATGAAAAAGTCACTATGAAGTTTCACTTATTTAGATTTTCTAAAATGTAAACAGCTCTCCAGGAGAAACTTGGAGAAGTTGTACTTCCAAATCAGTAACCTGATGACCTCAAATCCACTGAGGAAAATTTATCCAGCGCCTCCAATATACTAGCCCTGTGGTGGCCTAGGATAGAGGGTAGTCTCTATACTCAAGAAGCAGACGGGCAGAGATCTCTTTCCGTTCATTCAACAAAGTCTGCACACTGTGATGTGCCAAGCGTGTGGCCCTTGATGCTGTAGACAGAGATAGTATGGGCCCTCACTGTGGGTGCAGATCTCTTAGATGAAACATATGTTAAGCAAATACCAATCAATTATTTAATTATAAATTAATCACTGAAGCCAGATAGAGAGAGAGGCCTTCCAGGCAGAGAGAAGTACATGTTGAAGGCTCTGAAGCAGTAAAGAATGGGGGGCTGGAGAAAACGAGCGGATGCCAGAGTAGCTGGCATACCTACAACAAGGCCGACGACAGCAGGATGAGGACTGACCTGGGGGGGGGGGGCTTTGTGAGTCACATTGAGGGGTTTGGATTCCATCTTAAGAGCAGCGAAAAGTCACTGATGCTTTTGAACAGATCAGATTGCACTCTGAAAAGGTAACTCTGCCTGCCCAGTGGGGGAGAATGGATTTGAGACGCAGCCAGGAGCGGACGCTGGAAGCCCAGTTGGGGGGCTATTGTAGAAACTGGGCATGGGCAGTGAGGGTGGCTTGGACTGGACGTGGCCCTGGACATGGAGAGAAGCAGATGGGCTTGGGAGAGGTTTGGCAGGGCGACTGGCAGGATCAGATCATGGGCACGACGGGAAGAAGAGGGACAAGCACTCACCAATAGGCCAGTGAGTGTACCACGTGCCATTAACTAAGACAGAAACACGGGAGGAGGACCTCCTTCTCCAGCCACAAAGTAGCTAAGCATGAATCCAAAAATCTTATCCCAGTTCCCCAACCCAGCCCTGCATAGCGCGGTGAGAACCCTGCTTCCTCAGGTACAAACACTGACAGTAGCCGGGTTCATGGTAATTAAAAGGTCAAGCGGTTTGGCTCATCTGTACCCAAGGGCTACCTGGCAGAGTGTTAGTCTTTCTTTCCTTCCTTCTTTCCCTGGCTCCTATCTCGGTCTGACAACAGGAACAAACGGAACTCTGTGATTTGATTTTTTTTTTTTTTTTTGAGGTCCCAACAGCCATTTTACATAATCCTCAACAATAACCAGCCTTTGAGTGTCTAGGCACAGGCTGTACTCTGTGCTTGGAGACATTTATCTTCCACACTTCGATGAAAAGATAAGCATCTAGTCTATACATAATGCCTTAGGCAGCTCCCGCAGCATTAGGCAACGTGTTTTCCCTTCTACTTTTCTGTTCAGCCTTGAAAAGTGCCGGCCTCAGGATTTGCCTGGGCTATCTTAATCCCTCTTCACCTACTGTAGCTGTTTACTCTTGGCGATGGGTTTGACACCTAACACAGTGTTAAAAGGAAAAGGCACAGAATCAAGATTCAAAAGAGGAGCAGCTCAGATTCTAGTCCTAAGGAGGAAGTCTTCCTGCTCCTTAAAGAAGTAAAAGCAATACCAGACTCTTCGCCAGCCCCCACCTACAGAATCAGCATCTCCTCCACTGTGAGCCTGAGACGCAGATAATGCTGTGTCCTTAGAGTGCCCCGAACCTAATGTTGGCCCTAGAATTCCAAAGGAGGGTTATAGTGAGAAGACTCTGTCCATGTTCTAGTCCTAGTTCTGGTAAGCCAAGTGACCTTGAACGAGTTACTGGGCCATGGTTGTCTCATCTTTCCAAACATGGGGTGAAATGGAGCGTACTGTCTCCTCTCGACGTTTATCTCCAAGTTCTCAAAGCTTTAATTGTCTTGGCCGTCAAAATTACATCCAGATCGATGTGTTACTTTTGAGGGCTTCATTTTTATGATCATTTCTTGCTTTCCAACTAAATTGCATACACAGAAGGACTCATAAAATTTTCATGATGTGGAGTTCATGCAGAATGAGATGAGAAGGCAGGGATGTCTACTTGTAGTTTATTATTTCTCTCTTGACAAAGA
Source organism: Nasua narica (assembly GCA_028533885.1). NCBI lineage: Eukaryota > Metazoa > Chordata > Mammalia > Carnivora > Procyonidae > Nasua > Nasua narica. The sequence continues at coordinate 120,380,281 of CM052798.1, read as the reverse complement.
TGAGGACTCCCCAAGAGCAGGGACCCTGACTGTCTTGTTCACCACTGCACACTGCCTGTCGCATAGTAGTTTCTCAAGAAATATTTGTTGGCCGGAAGAGTGAATGTTTGGGAACAGATGCCATACAGAGAGAACTAAAGGCTTTCCTTCTCTCATAAAAGGCAAGGTTAGGTCTTCATGAAAACTGAAATTTCACCAAGAAGAAGATTCTTTTTTTTCCACGGGAAGCACAAGAATCTGAGTAACAGTTCCAGTTGCAGAACAGAAAGTAGTGTCTTGGTGTTGAGCTCGGCTTCTCAAACTGGGGTCCAGGCAGCAGCAATGTGTTAGAAGTATGTGAAACCATGCGGTCTTTATCAATATCAGGTTTACTGGATAAAGTAACTCAAAATATTTTGATATTAGAATGAAAATGTATCTCTTATGAGACAGAATGAAAAACGGTCATGACTGAAAAGTATGAAGTGAGACTTTCAGCTTTTGTGGAGCAGTGCAGGGGAAACAACAAAAGAGTATAGCCAGAGACCCAAGTCCGTGCCAGCAAGTTGGCTGTTTGGCCTATTTATGGGAAGGAGACTGGAGTAGATGATGTTCTCTAATACTTCTTCTAGTCGTAACATGTTCTGATGAAAACCACAAGGATGGGATGAAAACTACTCTTATTTAGCTGTTAGCTTCTCACATATATTAACAGTTCTCCGGTCTGCTCTCTGGTCTTGGCAGTGACTTGTATTAGCCTCAGGGGAATGTAGAAAATCACTAAGACCTGATACTGTGACATTGCATTTTCCATTCCCCCATCTTCACTCTCCCTTCCTCTACATCCTGATAGATAGATGGATGGATAGATGGATGGAAGGATGGATAGATAGATGATAGACAGATAGACGGATAGATAGACAGAGATGTAAAATGCTTCTGGGAAAATGCTCCCAATAAAAGCCAGCTAACTCCTCCAGCTATTACTTTGTCTTAAACCAATTTTCTCCCCTCACCAACATAGATCTTGGGAAAACCATTCTGCCTGCCTTTATCTCCCTCCACAAGATTCCCTTGCACCTTAACTGCTTTGTATCACACCCTTACCTCTCAAGAAAAGGTGACTTCCTTCTCTCAGAGCAAACTCTGATCCTGTGGCTCCTGGAGGAATTGCCCTCCTCCTCTCACTTCTCTGTACAGATTAGGCCCCGCATAAGCATTTGTGAAATTGAATTTTTGATTGTCCAAGAATTATTTTATGCTTAATGTTATTGGAAGTGACCCTATTTCTCTTACTAAAAACCTTCCTCTTCAGGAGAGATAACCTTTTTGGTCAAATTGAACTTACGATAAAGCCAAGATGGCTAAAACATAACAAAACTACTCCTTCCCCACCCCCACCACCAAAGAAAAACTTTCTAAGGATGATAAACTTTTCACAAATTCAGCTAATAGCTTTTCTGTATCCCAATATTTGTCTCTACCTGTCAAATCCTCACTGTGTTTCAAGACTCATCTCAAATGTCTGTTCTCACAGAAAGCTTTTCTTGGCCATTGTTCTGGGAAATATTTTCTCTATCCACTCTACCCCAAGAGCTATATATTGTCATGACTTTTTTTTTTTTTAGCATTTATCTTCCTCATGTAGTATTACAGATATTGATAATCCTACTCAAAAAAAAAAGCTTCCAACTAAACAAGAAATTTTATTTAATTTTATTTCAAAGGAGGCCTTGTAAAATCTTTGTTCCTGAGTGTGTTTTATTCCTCACTCTTGCAGTTTTAACCATGAGACATTTTTTAAAATATAAAAATTACATTAAATAAAATTTGTAAGTTATTTTCTGATTACTCCCTGCTCCCCTTCCACACACTGGAAGGGGAGAGAGGTGGAAAGAAAAGGAGCCCTATTTAGTTTTGAGGTATGAATAGTTAAAATGTTAGCTCGTTGAAGAACAAACACCATTATCTGGAAAGAAATCATGAGGGAATGTAGTTTTTTTGTTTTGTTTTGTTTTTGTTTCTTAAAAAAAGGAAATTTGATACTGTGTGTTAAGTGCTTCCTAATTTTCTTTTTCACAAACCTAAACTTTGTGTTATTACCTTATTGTACCTCTTAGAATTTCTTAAACCTCTAAACAAAGGAGTAGAAAGTACACAACTACAAAAGACTCCAAATCCTTTTTCTATGTCAGAATACAATACCAACCACTAGTCCAATTACATGGGACTACTCCTCTTTGAGTTGCAGAAAGAACACAATCTCGTTTTCTTAACTTGCACTTCTGTTCATCGGGCAAATCGAACTGCATTTTTTTTTTTTTTTTGCATTTTAATCAACTTAGCAATAATACATGAGAAGCAGACACCTGACTTAATTTCCGGATTGATCTTTACTTCGAAAAGTTTGATTCTTTCCTGAAAAAGGAGGAAAAAAGGAATTCCAAATTTCTGACTCTTCACTGATATTCAGAGTCTCAAAACATATTCCACAAATTTTAGATGCTTAAAGACTGATACGCATCCAGACTTCGAAATGAATACGACAGTACAAGCAAATGGAATCTCATTCTTACAGTAAGACAGATGGTGGAACACTGGCTTTGGAAAGCACAGACTTAAGTTTGAAGACTAACTCCAACACTTGACTACACAAGTGAATGAGGGCAAGTTACCTTATCTAAGCTTTAGCTTTCTCATCTAAAATAAACAAACAAATAAATAAATACCTTTCTCATTGGATTATTATGAATATTAACCGAGGTAACTTAGGTGAGCACCTATAACAAGGCCAGTACTCAACCCTTAACCACATTAGCAAGGCAGAGAAATAGACTCAGCCATAGTTACTGGAGAACGGAGATATTTTGAGTGTGTTTGGAAATAGACATCGCTTACTAAAGGGAAAGCACAGAATAATTTTTCAGGGGCCTACACATCGTGGTTTGCATCTATCTTTTCCTAAAGTAAGGAAACCTTTGGCATTAGCGAATCTATTAACATAGCTTAGTGATTATCACTCCAGGGAAAGCTTATGAGCTTTCTTTCCCTTCTACTTAGACGTCAGGTAAAACACAACAACAACAACAACAACAACAACAACAACAACAAACCCCAATATTTCCAAATTCAAATTTTAGAATCGATTTTAGAAACATCCATCCACTATCCTTGCAACGGAACTCATCTAAAGGAAATCTTAATCTCAGAATTTTATTTCTGAAGCCATATTTCCATTCACAGAAGTTATTACTCTGTGGTGGATAATCAAAAAACCAAGACCGTTAGAATCGCTCTTCAAGAAAAAGCAAATAGGCTCTGAGCGGAAGCCACTGTGAATCTCCTAAGAATCAGTTATGTAACCTTTAGTGCACAGCCTTCTTGAGCTTTTCTTCTTGTTTTAATGCTTCCTAGTTTGATAGTTGTGTGTCTGAGAGTTAAGGTCGGCATCATTGTTTGAACGCAGTGTTACCGCACCAGAGCATTTCCTTATAAAAGAACATAAGGTATTCAATCCTCATGACTTCCAGCCAGTGTTTTGACAAGCCCTGCTTTCTTGCATTTATTAATGGGAACAGACTAGTGAAGTGACTCGTACAAGGCCGGGAACACTAGGGACAGAACTAGATACAGAAATTTTATCTTTTAACTTTTCTGATCAATTCAGTATACTCAAAAGAATTGATATGACTCACCTCAAATTTCAATTGAGTATTTTTGGTATGTCAAATGCTGCGGATAGAATGGTACCTGGTCACGACAATGCTATGTTTAGTGATTTCCCTAAATGTTTATTTTTCATAAATGGAAAGGCTGAAGGAGGCTTTACAAAAAAGAGGGGTTAGAACTTTATCAGTCGAGCTGATGGACTGGGTGACTCATGGTGCCTGTTTCTGCCACTTGGGATTCAGGGATCTGAACCCAATTTAGACTTTTCAAAAGTGAGAGTTACTGCTAATCATGTGGTCCTTCAAAAATATGTAATAAAATAAAAGGAGATGTGTTTCTTGTTAGCTGCCTATAACTTCACCTGATACACAGAAGGCATTAAGTTGATTTATTTGATTTTTAGGAGGATAAAATCCATCACAAAAATCAACAGCCCTGTTATTTTTTAATTTTTTAAAAAGATTTTATTTATTCAGGGGCGCCTGGGTGGCACAGTCAGTTAGGCGTCTGCCTTCAGCTCAGGCCATGATCCTGGGGTCCAGATACAGAGCCCCACATCGGGCTCCCTGCTCCGTGGGAAGTCTGCTTCTCCCTCTAACCCTCGCCCTGCTTATGGGCTCTCTTTCTCACTCTCTGTTTCTCTCTCAAATGTGTAAATAAAATCCTATTTGAGAGAGAGAGACAGAGAACACACATGTGAGTGTAAGAGAGAGCACAAGGTGGGGGGAGAGGCAGAGGGAGAAAGAGAAGCAGGGAGCTGGATGCAGGACTTGATTCCAGGACCCCAAGATTATAACCTGAGCCGAAGGAAAATTCTTAACTAACTGAGCCACCCAAGTGCCCCAACAGCCCTTTTATTTATTTATGAATTCAATTAATTAACATATAATGTATTACTTATTTCAGGGATATAGATCTGTAATTCATCAGTCTTATATAATACCCAGTGCTCATTACAAGCCACACCCTCCCCAATGTCCATCGCTGGGTTACCCCATCCCTCCACCCCCCAACAGCCCTTTTAGCCCAAATCTTTAGAACACAGTTTTTATTAGAAATTAAGCAGTATTAATATAAGATTATGACGAATTTATCAGGCCCTGTGTGTGTGTGTGTGTGTGTATATATACATTTTTTTTAAATGCAAGCACCAACCACATAGGCCACAACAGAAATACACACTAAAGACATTATCGGCCCAGAATTTTCTTCCTTCCCCTTCGTTACTCTGACCTGTGAACTTTAGAGTGTGGCGGGGAGGGGGACACCAGGTTCCAGGAGTGGAAAGGGAGCTGAAAGCAAGGTGACTACTGAAAGCCCTGTCAGAGATTATCCGAGGCTGAGTGGAATGCTCTCTGGATAAGAGGATCTCATTGTCCTCAGACCCACACTAAATTTTTTGTACTGGACAGAGAGAATTGGTGAACTCTTTGTTGTGCCCAAGGAATAGGGTTCAGTCAACTGTTAGCTTCACTCAGTGCAATTCTTTATCTCTTAACATTAAATTCTGCTCAAGTCTCTTACAATTATTTAAACATAGACCCATTTATTCGGAAAGGGCAAGCAAGCACAAACACAAAGAAGAAAAAAAAAACAACCCTTAAACTTCACTTTGATGCTCTTGATCATTCAGCGAAGTCTTCTTAAAATTAATGTAGCACAGAAAGAAAAAAAAATGTGAAATATGGGGCAGCCGAGTTGAAACTGAGACCTTACTTTAATGTGTCAAACTTTAGGGGCTTCCCAGCTTGGAATTTACCTGGCTTTACTAGTTTGGAAGGGGTTGACTTGTATTCTGAATCTAAATCCTACCCCCACGTCCCCAAACACACACACACACACACACACACACACACACGCACGCAGGCACACGCATATACACATTGGGTTATATAATGATGTCAAAACAGACAAGGAAGGGAAGTCAAGATTAACAGCCCCGAGAATGGTGATGATTACAACAAGCTCAGCAAGTTGTATTTACACAGCATTTTCCTTCAAGAACCGCAGAGCTCTACGCAGATATTATCTCACTAATCCTCAGGGGAGCCGTCTCAAAGCGGCTTTATCCAGGCTCTCTCAGTGGAGAAAGTGAGGCAGAGCGAGGAGAGCCCGGTTAAGTCCGCGGTGAAGCTGGAAACATGACCCAGGGCTCCTGACGTTCAGGCCATTGTCACTTCCACTCAACCACGCCACCTTCCTGTCAGGTGGCTGGTAAACAGGTTAACTGATCTGGTGATTAGGCTGCCTCCGGCTTACGTGCGGCGACCTGCGGAATGCAGCATTTCCTTATTACACATTTTCAAGTACAAATCAACGAAGCCAGGGGGTCAGACAGCGTCTTTGGGCGGAGAAAAGTGGCCAAACGCAGACGGGGCGGGGGGTAGGCCGCCGGGGGCCCGCTGAGCTCCTGGGGAGGGGAAGACGCAGTCCAGTCCAGGGGCGCAGGCGCCGCGGGAATAGAAAACCAAGCCTCGTTTGCTTAAAAAAAAATTGTACTCTCAGATGCTACTGGCACATTCCTTTAAGAGAAAAAAAAAAAAGGAAGGAAGGGGAAAGCAAAGGAAAGGAAAAGAGAGAGAGAAAGGAAAAAGGAAAGAAAAAGAAAGAGAAAGAGAAAGAAAAAGAAAAGGGAGTGAAAGAGAAAAAAAGGAAAAGAGAAAGAAAGAAAAAGAAAAAGAGGAGAAAGAAAAAGAAAAAGAAAGAGAAAGAAGGAAAGGAACAAGGTCCGGAGAAACGGCGGGCGGCGGCGTGCGGACGCGCGGAGGGAGACGTGCGGTCCCGCGGCGGGCGGGCGGCCTTGCGCGCGGCCGGCGCTTCCCGTGGCGTCAGGGGCGCCGAGGTGACGGCGCGGCTGTGCGGCGGCCGCGGCTCCCGCGGGAGTCCCGCTGCCGGCAGCTCCCCGGGAAGGGCTCTCCTCCCCGCCCCCCGCCCCCCGCCCCCGCCCCGGCGTGGGATGCACGCCGCCGAGCAAGCGGCGCGCCGCGGTAATTGGGCACAGGGGCCTTTTTCAGAGTCGCTCAGTCGGTAAATGAAACGTCAGCTCCGCTGTGATCCCGCGTGTGGGGGGCGGCGGCGGCTGCCGAACCGGGGCGCGAGGCCGGCCAGCCGCCGCTGCTCGTTCACAGCCCCGGGGCCTGCGCAGCCGGCGGGCCCCCTCGGGGCTCTGTCCCGGTCCTCCCGGTGCCCGGGGCGTCCGACGCGCACCGCGGACTCCCGCGGACTCCCGGCCGGGCGCAACGTGTCGGGACTCCAGAGGCCGAGATGACCCCGGGACAGAGAGCCATAGAGGGGATCCCGCCCCGGGCTCCAGCCCTCGGGAGATAAGGAGATGCATCTTCGCAGATGATTCCAGATTTTCCCTTAAACGTGCACCTGGAGCGGGGAGCGGTGCTCACCCGTTTCAGTTAGATACTCATCCCTTCCTCTGAGGGCCTTCCATCGGAAACTGGCCGGACAGGAGCACGTTGATGAACCTCACGTCCGCCCCGCCTAGACTATGGCCCCCGTTCGGGGGTAGTGAATTGCCAAGGGCTTTCCAGTCTGTCCCTGCACCAGCAAAATGGCTTCTTTGATCATCGTCCTCGTTCTTCCGCTTCGCGACAGGGAGCTTGAACTCTCGGGCAAGACACGGGGTCCTTGCCTCGCTCAACGTCGCTCACTCGGGCTCCAGGGGTCACGACTAATTGCTCTGTGGTATCTGGACTCGCTGACCTGTGCGATGACCTTGGCGACGGGGCATAGCTGGTAGGCCTAAGTGAGCCGGGGCCCCATCCCACATAGAGGCCCCAGGCGGCTCCGCCTAATACTAAGCACAGGGCAACACCTCTTACTTCGTACCCACCACGTGCACTTATTATTGCCTCATTTATTCCTCCCCACAATCTATTTTGTGGGTGGTAAAGCGAGCTTTTGCAGGTTCAGGAGGTTGCCCAACCCCCAAGAGGGTTCCACAGACTTGGGCTGGATAAAGTACAATCAGCCTTGCATGTGGCAGCAGAGAGGGCAGAAGGCGAAGCAAAAGGGGAGAAGGCATTTTATTTTTGGTTAGATTTTAGTCTAGAAAGGCGGCTTGTAGAAGCAATATTCACATTCTCAACTAGAGGGACCCTGCATTAGCTTTTTCCTCTAAAGGTTTCTCAAAGGCTTGAGATTTCAATCAGCATCAGAGGCACTTCTGTTTCTTAAATACGCAACAGGGAAGATTCCCCGCTTTTATTTTTCATTCAAGACTCAGATAAGCTAGTGAAAAGTGTGAAGCTAGTTGTATTAGTCAGCTGGAGTGCCATAACATAATGCTATATAGACTGGGTGGCTTGAACCACAAATTTACAGCTTCGGAGGCAGGAAGTATCAGCTCCGGATGCCGGCCTAGTTAGGTTCTGGTGAGAACTCTCTTCCTGGCTTCCTGACAGCTATCTTCTCTGTCCTTCCAAGGCAGAAAGAGAACTCTGTCTTCCTCTTCTCCTAGAGTTACAGTCCTGTTAGATTAGGACCCCGCTCTTATGACCTCATTTAACTTGAATTACCCTGTAAAGACCCTAACTCTAGGTACAGTCACACTGGGGATAAGAGCTCCAACATACGAATTGGCAGAGGGGCGACACAATTCAGTCCATAGCACTCATAATATTGGAAAGGCTAAACATTTAGCACGGTTCCAAAAGTCAAAGCTGTGGTACCTTCAACAGCAACAAACAACTAGATATTGATTAATGCATTGATACTAATGGAAGTGGGAAAGGAGTAAAAAGGAGAGAACAAAAATCATGCCCTTGTTGCCGCCACAGAATAATTTTATATTTTAGAATGCGTGACTCAATATTCATTATTTTGCATATACCTTAATTGAAGCATGGTGCCATCATCTGAGTCTAATACTATGAGACCATCTTCAGAATGGAATTGTATCGCAATGCCTTGGATACTTCAAAAACTAGAATGTCTTTTGGGAAAGTCAAACAAGGTCTACTTAATAGAGAACTGTATTTGAAAAAGTTTCTCTCATAACTAGAAGCAACTTAAACAAATATTTTTACAAAGTTAATCATTTCTTTACGAGAACAATTTTTGTTTAAGCTAATATGTCAGAAGAATGCCATTTTGGTATGGTTTTCATTTATTTGAAAAACAGGTGCAGGGAGTTCAGACTGGTCGGAACTTGATTACCTTTCTCCATATATGAGAGAATAATCCTACTGAGAAGGCTTATCTTGGTCAAACATAGGGACAACAGAAGCAATGATTTCCCATTTGCTTTCTAGTAACGTTTGTTTGGGTTTAATTGTGGTAATGTGCTAGGAACTGAGGACTACCAAGTTTTAATAAAATTCCTCTCTGACCTTCATGCCTAGAAAAAAACGATGCACTAGATCTAGGGCAGCAGCACAAGAAGAAATGACAACTGTAGTACTAGCCTGAGGAATCGCCTCCTTCTGCCAGGAAATCCTTCAGTCATTTACGTCTTAGCATGAATTTGTTTTCCTTTTAAGTGATGGATGGAATAAATACATTTTCCCCATAGTCTTTTTACAAATCACCTGATGTTCTATAGTTAGGGCTTCTTTCCACGATCCCTAGCCCCTCTAAAAGTGGTCATTAGATCACTGGAAGGTTTGATGGGATAGAGCAAGAGGTGAAAATAGGGATAATTCTGGTTGATTGTGCCAGGCTTCCTGGATAGCAAACATGGGGGTGGGGTGGGTAATTGATGGCAAGAGGATTAGGGCTTGAAAACTTCAGGACTGGAAGGCACTTACTGCCCAGTGGGAAGGGGAAGTAAGATTTCAGCAGATGGATAAGGAGCACAAAAAGGAATTGGAAACTAGATTTAATTCGCTTTATGGTTTAACCAGATTAGGTCTTGGGTGTGGGCAGCAATCTCATACAACAAACCTGAGATGTGGCCACCCCTGGTAGGAAGGTTCATGTGGCCCACAGCACTATTAAGCCCGAAATACAAGTCACTAAACTGCTATTACTGTGCATGACTGAGATAATTAGTGCTCAGAAATAATTAAAACATTACATATTATAACAATTCCACTTCCTAGGTCTCTGGGCTATCTATACCCGTAGGCTTACACATTTATTTTTTTGTTTCAATAGATAGGCCCTATTAAGCCACATTTATTTATTTTTTTTAAGATTTTTTTAAAAATTTATTTGAGAGAGAGAGAGTCAGAGAGAGAAAGAGAGAGAGAGAACAGAGAGAGAGGGAGAAGCAGACTCCTGGCTGAGCAGAGAGCCTGATGTGGGACTCGATCCCACGACCCTGGGATCATAACCTGAGCTGAAGACAGATGCTTAACCAACTGAGCCACCCAGGCGCCCCAACCCACATTTATTACTGGAAAGCTTAGGCTTTATTTCTTGACCAGCACCTACAGATTAACTTTTTAAAAGATTTTTATTGTGGTGAAATATACAGAACATCCTCAAATTTGCTACTTTAACCATTTTTGAGTGTATAGGTCAATGGCATTATGCACACTTACATTGTTGGAGAACCACCCACTATTCACCTCCAGAACTTCTTTTTTTTTTTTTTAAAGATATTATTTATTTATTCGATACAGAGAGAGAGATCACAAGTAGGCAGAGGCAAGCAGAGAGAGAGAGGGGGAAGCAGGCTCCCCGCCAAGGAGAGAGCCCGATGTGGGGCTCGATCCCCGGACCCTGAGATCATGACCCGAGCCGAAGGCAGAGGCTTTAACCCGCCGAGCCACCCAGGCGCCCCACCTCCAGAACTTCTTCATCCTCCCCAACTGAAACTTGTACTGCTTAGACAATAACTCCTCATTCTCTTCCCCAGCCTCCAGGAGCTGTTGGTTTACTCTCTGTCTCTGTGTATGTCACTATTTTAGGTACCTCATATAAGGGAAATGATACAATCTTGTCCTTTTGGGTCTGGCTTATTTCACTTGGCACAATGTCTTCGAGTTTCCTCCAGGTCGTAGCCTGTGTCAGAATTTCCTTCCTTTTTTTAAGGCTGCGTAATCTGGTACCTATATACCACATTTTGTTTATCCGTTCATCCGGAGGAGGAAGTAAATTACCTGCTAACAAGCACACCAGTCCTTACTCGTAAAAAGGACGCTGTCTTTTCAGAATAGGGCACTTGGAAGATGATACGCTTATTCAGAGATGACTTGTATTAGGAGCTAAATTGTGTTCCCTCAAAATCCCTACGCTGAAGCCCTGACTCCAAGTACCTTCTGGCCTCCAGAAGTGTGGGAAAATAAATTTCTGCCTTTTAAGCCACCCGGCCCGTGATATTTTGTTATGGCAGTCTTAGCAAACTAACACAACTGGCTACAAAAAAACATTTTGGGTTTTGGGGCAAACAATATTACTCTGCTTGATCACTTGGGGGAGGGGGTGTGTTTCATCATATTTGGCTTTAAATGGCTTTTTGACTCTTTAACAAAAAATTAAGTCCTCTCTTAAAGGATAAAATTCCTTCTACTAAGGATATTCAAAAGAATGCGCTGCCAACTTTCAAGGAAATTCCTAAAGGAAATTGCTTTGAGCAATTGAAATAAGCATTTGTCTACCATGGAAACTTACATCAAAGGCTACACTGCTCATTAAGATATGGATGCTGTTATATTTGCTAAAGAATCCATCACTTGACTTTATATTTCTGTGTCTTCTATCTAAATATGAATGTGCATTTGGAACTTGCTTCGTACATTTTCTCCGCAACCTCAAGTTCTTCAAAGAGTTCCATGACCTGACTCTTAAACCAAAGCTTCAGAGCCTTCTGTTTCCTTAATCCGCAGCTGGATTGCTTTGATACTTCGGTCAAAAGGATCAGCTCTCAATGGGTTTCAGTTCATGGGCAAGCTCCAGTGCAGCCCTCTCTCCCCTGCCGTCAGAAGAAATGAGTAAACGTGCGGGTCATGGTGAAAACACTGAATGATAAGGAGAAGAGAGCAAGTCTTAGGAAACTAGGCTTTTGCATCTTGAGGGAAAATAACTGATTTGGAATTGGAGACCTCGAGCCATTATATGCATCTAGCTTGGTGAAGACTTAATATTGTCAGGCACTTTCCAAAAAGCTTTCAATTATATTCTCTTATACAATTATTTTACTAGGAAAGAGGACTATGGAATGGGAACATATCAACCTCTAACTCTACTGAGGGTCCTGGTCTACAAATATCCCATTGAAAATTTTTCAAAAATAATACCAACTAAGAATCACTTATTTTTTAAAAAACAAAGTCCTATTTCTTGCTGGGCTGAGCTTTTTGAGGATCGGGTCTGTGCCTTTGTCATCTATACATGGTTAGCAAGGCGTCAGGCACCTTGTGGCACTCCATAAATACTGAATGAATGACCAACAGCCCTTTGGTAAGGTTTCAGCTTCTGTAATTCCAAAGTCCACTATCCTCTGTCGTGGTCCTCATTTCTGTCTCATTCCCACTTGATGGGCTCTCATTCTAACATCTTCATGTGGACACCCAAGTTTATAGTCATACTTTGCTCATGGCCAGAATAGCTTTTAGCTTCATCACAGTTCTGACTTTGAACTTGTAAGGTTGGTTAGGGTTATGAAAAGCAAATGGACGCTGTGTAAGCCTGGGTCTGAGTCAGGTGGACTTGGACTTGGACTGAAGTTCTGTCATCTTCTTGCTGACCATCTCTCATGCAGGTGAAGGACACTGTGTTGGTCCAAAGAATCCAGCCCTTATAGCGTCCTTAAATTTTTGAAGTCAAATGACTTTAAGGTACTTCTTCAGACTTCAGGTGGTTGATTGAAATCAGATTAATGCAAGAGAACTCTCTTAGTTAAGAAAAAGAAATCTTACTGCATAATAACGATTCTTTTCACCAGAAAGAGATGAATGGACTAAAACACCCATTAAATGAGCTACTGTTGTCTCCCACCATCTTGGAGCTCCGTGGCTGGTGTGAAATTGAAACAACTCATTCCACTGTTACCCCAAAACATGCCATATACAAAATGACTCTATGTGGACAGAGATGAAGAGAGATATCCCTATACAGTGAAACAAGTCTGAATTCCCTATCCTTAGGAAAACACTGTTCCAATGAGCCCTCATTCTTTCGGCAGACCACCATGCAGGCTGGGGGTGGGGGGGTGCTTCCTTTGTGAACACCAAAGCCCTAAGAAACTTCTTAACTGTGCCTGAACTTGGCAATCATGCCTATTGTGAACGAGCTTTCTTTTCTGAGAACGAAGGAATGCAATATGAACAATTTACCTTTTTTTCTTTGGGAGCTATTTTATTCCTCATTAAAGGCAAGAGAAAGGGCTTATAAGGGCCCTTGACATGTAAACGTCTAATTAGGAAACTTTCAAAGCTGACATCATCTAAAATGCTCACAGTTTTTTTAAAAGAGAAGAAAAAGATAAAACGAATTTAGCCTTCCACTACTAAAGAAGCCCTCCAATAAAGCCAGGGCTGAGCCCGTTGCTCTCATCTATTAAGTTAAATGTTCACATTCTCATTTGGCATAGTTCTGGGGCATGGAGTATTTATTCACACTCTCACTATTTTAACTTGGGTTTTCCTGAAGGAAGGGCTGATATCGGGGCTTGTGCACAGATGAGATCATTTGGCTAATCCTAGGGCGGAGAAGTCAGATCAGGGAGAGTAGGACAGCAAAGGCAGGAAACACCCTACTACAGAAAGCAGGGGCTTGATTCCTCCCAAGCACCTGAGAAGCCCACTTAATGCCTTCCAGAATTGTCCTCTTGAAAGATAGGAAGCAAGTCCATAAATCCATTGGCTCCCATCCTATTGGTCAAGGTCATCTTCAGGAGTGTTAACTTCCTGATCTATCCAGGTGCTTGGGTCAAGCCAACACTCATCAGTATCTGTGGCACCATAGGGTAGAAGCACAAATATGTGATATGTTATCCACTGCTGCATTATAGACAACCACAAAGGTTAGTGGCTTGAAAGCCACAATTACTATATTTCACGGTTTCTGTGAATCATCGAGGATATAGGAGCGGCTGGGTCGTTCTAGCTCAGGGTCACTCATGATGTTTCAGTCAAGATGTCAGCCTGGGCTTCTGTCATCTGATGGCTTGACGGGCTGGAGGATCTGCTTCCCAGATGGTGCATTCACAGGGCTGATAGCAGAACATTTCCGTTCTTTGCTGGCTGTTCACAGTAGGCCTTATTTACTCAACACATGGGCCTCTTCATAGGGCTGCCTGTGTGTCTTTGCAGCACGGCAGCCAGCTTCCCCCAGAATGAGTGATCGGAGAGAGTAAGCAGAAGCCACAATATCTTTTATGTCCTAGCCAATAGAATCGATGCTATTGGTCACATAGACCAACCTTGACGCACTGTGGGAAGGGACTATATGAGAACAGGAATACATGAAAGTGGAGATAAGTGGGGGCTATCATATAGACTAGCTATCATATATACCCAAAAGGGGTAAGTGCTTAAGGGGCACTGTCAGTACGAAATGTGCCAAAACCCATACGGAAGCATCCATCCCAACGATAGCTGCAATGATACATGAAGGTGTAAGTCACGGCAACCCAGGTGCCTGGCTGAGCTATGCCTACCTCGGGCATCTTACCATTCATACCCAATCATTTCCTTGGCTCCTCAAGTTCAACTCAGGAGGATGTTCAATTAAATGAGGATCTCAGAAAATACTGACGGGAATAGCTAACCTAGAGTTCTAAAGCACGAGTACAATGGATGGTGTATACAGCTTGAATTGGTTAAATCATTTAGAAAGTTTATTTCTTGGTTTTCTTTAACCCCCAAGCCACAATAGACAGACTACGGAAACCAGCGTGACTGTCTGCCTTTAAATAGGGGAGCAGAACTGAGCAAATGCTCCAGTTCTGTGGAACAGGACAAGATACAGCCCTAAGTGAAACCAATCTGTGTTAAACACAAGCGTCATTCATGGAGCGCCTGGGTGGCTCAGTGGGTTAAAGCCTCCGCCTTCAGCTCAGCTCATGATCTCAGGGTCCTGGGATCGAGCCCCGCGTCAGGCTCTCTGCTCAGTGGGGAGCCTGCTTCCCCCTCTCTCTCTGCCTGCCTCTCTGCCTGCCTGTGATCTCTTTCCTCTCTGTCAAATAAATAAATTAATTTAAAAAAACCCACAAGCGTCAATCAAATGCGTTCATCACAAGAAGATTCATTTTGGTTTAATTGCAGTTACTGCTACACCAGACTTCTTCTGACTATGAGGGATGAAGAACACATTTCCCAAAGTCATGATTTATTAAAACACATGTAACAAGGGGCCCTTGGGTGGCTCATTTGGTTATGAGATCGAGCTCCGCATCAGGCTCCCTGTTCAGCAGGGAGTCTGTTCCTCCCCTTCTCTTTCCCTCTGTCCTCTGTGTACTCTCTGTCTCTCTAAAATAAATCAATAAATCTTTAAAAAAATCTTTAAAAAATAAAAAAGAAATAAAACTCATGTAACAAAATAATTTGCATGGATATAGAAAAAAAGCATTTCCAACCACAGAGTAGGCTAAAAAACCTTAAGTTGCAAGGACAAGTAATTGCCCATCCAATATCCATATTCCCCTTTTTCCTTATTAACTAATTTTGAAGCCCAGCTTAAAAAACACTTTTCCTTTTCTCTGGAAACTTGGAATGGCCATATGACACCCTTCTGACCAATAAAATTGATGTGAAGTCTGTGGACGAGTTCCAAGATTTTGCTTTCCTGATACACACATTACTCCTGCCCCTGCTCTGTAAAGTTGAGATAGTGACTGACACTGGGGCCCAAGTAGCGACCTAGTAGTCATGAGGGAAAGGCCTAGAAAATCACGGAGACCTTGGGCCACCAACAGCCAGCTACTGGTTGGCTTTGCATTTGTGTGACAAAGAGAAGCCACTCCATGGCTTTAGCCACTGTCGTTGGCTTTTCTCTTCCTTGCAGTTTAACTCAATCCCTAGTGAATACAGCTCACACAAATATTTTTAGATTATCCCTAACCAAGTGGTAATTTTATTGCACTGATTGTTAAATTTTCAAAGTTTTCATTATCTTCAAAAAAGCAGCTTCAAAGTCGTCAAATTTGTAAAACCATCATGGTTGACTTAGCCCCACGATGGTCCTGACACTTCTGCATATTAGCATTCTCTTCAGTCCTGGCACCGGACAAGTTATCACCCACTTCTGGGTCTTCACATATAGCAGTGTTTCTTTTTTTCTTTTTTTAAAAAAAGATTTTATTTATTTATTTATTTGACAGGGAGATTACAAGTAGGCAGAGAGGCAGGCAGAGAGAGAGGGGGGAAGCAGGCTCCCCGCTGAACAGAGAGCCCGATGTGGGGCTTGATCCCAGGACCCTGAGATCATGACCTGAGTCGAAGGCAGAGGCTTTCACCCACTGAGCCACCCAGGAGCCCTATAGCAGTGTTTCTATCTGGATGTCTGCCCCCTCTCCCTGTTCCATATTTCCTCTCTCCCTGTCCCATCCCCAATTTCCCCTGACTCCTCCAACCTAAACCAAGTTACGTTCCCATGTAAACTGAGCTTTTTCCTTCTGGAACTTACCAAATTTATGCTTATATATTTATTTTTGAGAGGAAGTGTACAATTACCTGTTTCCCCACTGAAGTGTAAGACCAGCGCTGTGTTCCCCCTTGTACTCCTCAGCCCCAGAATAGTGCTAGATGAAATGTTATGTCTACAGTGTTTTTCAAGGAGCCCCGGGAAGTTCGTAGTGGAGAGCTCTAAGATTTATAGAATCTTTAGACATTATCAGAGATGATCCCCATACTGGATTATGCTAATTTGAACCTTTAAGCTTGTCTACTTGTTTCTCATTTTTTATTCTCTCACTGAAAGCCTCTAGGGAACAGGAATGGGTCCAGGGATTGCAACCTCCACGCCCCCCCCCCCTCCGCCCCATGCAGTCCAGGTGAACTTTCACACGGTCAAGCCCATCAATAGAGTTTCCAGAATGACAGGCCAGATTCTAATCCTTCTTAGATGCCCTAAATGGAGGAAAATACTAACTGTCCACAGTTAGAGGCAAGAAACGCTTAATACCTTTTTTTTTTTTTTTTTTTTTTAAGGGCTTCATTTTGAAGAGGTAAATACAGACTGGAAAATATCTGTTTACACTCTGGTGGCAAAGCAGGCATCTGGAGAGCATTTAACTATGGTGATACTTTGCTCCCAAGTAAAGGTTCTGTTTGTTACAATATGACACAAAGTTATTTGGCTTCTGAGAAAGGCGCCATTCTCCTTCTGAGTTCTATACAAAACGGAAGGCGAGATTTCAAGATAAGCTATTTTGAGAATATTAAAACGTGGGCAAACCAAAATGAAAAGACCAGGACAAACTGGAAAGAAATCCAACCAGTCATAAGAAAAATTGAAAATAAAATACCCGCTTGTAAAATATATTACCATTTGCTGCTTATTCTATTTGTTTCCCTTAAGCACTTATTACAATGGAAATGCCTGTAGTGAGTCCTCCCTACCCGGAAAGCTGCTTAAGCCAGACTGTCTGGGGGCTTGAATGACGTGGTGGCAGGAAGTGGGATAAGAGAGGTGGGGAGGCAGAGAGCCATTGGCTAGAAGCATTCCCAGGCACAGGCTACACTCGGGGATCCTGTAGCCTCAGTAACATTAGGTCAGCCGGAGAAAAGCATTCTGGACTATCTGGTGCTTCTATATCCAGATTACTCAGGTCCCAGAGAAGTCAGGTAGAAGGGTTTCTATTGCACAAATGAATCTCTGACTCAGCAGTGATTTACCTGAAAGTAGAACTTGTGTAAGTTACTCATTTTCTACTGGAATTAGAATATAAATCCTTAAAAATTAATATTTTAAGTTACTAAATAAATTTAATATAAAAGTAGACCGAGAGGGACGCCTGGGTGGCTCAGTTGGTTAAGCAACTGCCTTTGGCTCAGGTCATGATCCCGGCGTCTTGGGATCGAGTCCCGCATCGGGCTCCTTGCTCCGCAGGGAGCCTGCTCCTCTCTCTGCCTCTGCCTGCCTCTCTGCCTGCCTGTGTTCTCTCTCTGTTAAATGAATAAATAAAATCTTTAAAAAAAAATTAAAAAAAAATGAGGTAACTCTATATATACTGAAATAGATTGGTTATTAAATATATAAAAAAATAGACTGAGAAAGGAAATAAATGAGCTTAAGAATCCTTTAGTCGTTATTTGAGAGATATCTGAGTTAAGGGTAGAGGGAATGTATTATATATGTATATATAATACATTATTATTATGTATAATACATTATATATTTATTTTCCTGGTTTTTAATGTAATCTTAATACACTAGAAGTACTGTGAGAAAATGTCATTTTTAAAGTTTATAATACTCTTGCATGCCTTTTAGACAAGATCTTTGAAAGATTACTGGTAAGTTATCTAACACAGAGGTAACCCATCATAAAGAACTGGGGGTGGTGCAGTCGGTTAAGTATCTAACTCTTGATTTTGGCTCAAGTCATATGAGTCGTGACTTGAGAATCCCACGTTGCTGGGATTCTCTCTCCCTCTCTCTCTGACCCTCCCCTGCTTGTGCTCACTCTCTAAATAAATGAGTAATCTTAAAACAAAAACAAAAACAACCCTTTAAAAAAATAGCTGACCAGAAAATATCAGAAACATGGAATTAATAAATCTAAGGTAGAGAATTGTATACTTTTGTACTTTCTCTATTATCATAACAAGGATGATAGGTTTAGATCCAAAATGAAGTTGTTACGTTTGCCAGAGACAGAAATATTATCTTTGAATGTTATTTCAGTGGAAAAAAAATTCTGGGGCCAGACTATCCATCTGGAAGTGATGACTTATAATTAATGTCACTTTCAAGTGCACATATTAAGGTGTACCGGTGCCTTCACTTATCTATTCCTTGGGAAATCAGCCTCACAAAGCTGAGCTGGAGGTCAGAAAAATGAGTAGTTTTCAGCACAGAGCTTACGTTGGTGTTAATAAAGTATATGTGACTTGAAAAATGTTTCTTAAATCACTGTTGCTGTTTTATCTATAACTTAGAATGGGCACAGCAAAGAGCAGTTCTACTTCTCTGTTAAGTCCTAATAAGTAATTAAATAAAAAAATGCCTAGAACTTTCCCCTGAAAGTATACATAAGGGGGGCTGCCCAATGTTAGACGCTTGAGTCTAGCTGGGCCTCTGTCATAGTTTCCATTGCTTGTGTTTTCATCTGTAGGTAAATAGAAATATTTCACCTGTTATGTCACAGTTTAATCTGTGGGGCTTGGGCTAGAAGAAACAGATGGAATTGATGTAAGTTTTACTCTGTGGACGATGTGAATATTCACTCTGTTCGAGTGACACTGTTTTGTGTATATACATGGAGAAAGGTTTAACAAGCCCTCACTTACTATGAGAACGGGGGCATATGAGTGGTTCTCAAACCAAAGAGCAGAGATTATCTCTTTGCGAGCCCAAATTTAAGAGGCCCTCCTTGTCCACTCTCTGTGGTACTGGATGGGGAGCCAAATGTTTAGCTTCAATGGAACCATCCTTCCAGCATCCTTGAGGAAAAAGCTGCCTGTCAACACTTGCATAAACAATCTCTATGAGTGATGGAAGGAAAAGAACCGAGAGGCAGGAAGAACTCAGTGGGCCCTGGAAGTCTGTGAGACCTGCGTGCGGTTCATGAAAGAACCAGAAGGCTCAAGAAAGGAAAACGGAATTCTATGCCTTCCCTTCTTCGGTCTCCTCAAACTGCTGACACTCTATAGACTCAAGAAATTCTTTCCTGGCCGCAGCGAATACAGTGAATACTCCAGTGTTTGCACGAATAGAGAGATCAAAGAACACAGTTAACGTAAAATAATGAGGCGTCCTTTCGAGTGACACACACAGTGACCTCCTGTTCCTGCTCTGGGGGTCAGCAAAATGCTAAACATGGACACGCGGGCCCAGCAACCAACCGGCTTTCTGCTATAAAATTAGCAGAAGATACGAACCAGACTCAGATGGGTACTTGAAATCTGTACGCATGAAATCTGTCCCTGTAGCATCATCTTTAAATTTCTGTTCAGAGCTCTAAAACTCTGTGGTGGAAAGTGGAAAGGGGTGGAACATCATTTACTCAGACATCATGGGGTGGTGGCAGAGGTGAGGAGTTGGGTGTGAAGAAGGGCAAAAAAGGAAGAGAGAAGTGGGGGGTCATCTAGAAGATCTGTGCCATCTCATGGTTAAAGACGGCTGCTTCCTACCTGAGGGAGCAGAATCTGCAGAACAATTAGTCTTTCTCTTACTGACAAATAATCTTGTGCGATTACGGCCACTGGATCAAGAAAATTACTCTCAGCAAATATTGATGAATATTTTCTCGGTATTTGACACTGTGTTGGGCACAGAATATAAAAAAATGAATAAAAAGCAATTCCCTTCTTGGAGATATTTACAGTTGATTAGGAAAGCATAAAAGACCTTCTAACAGATAAATCTGCACAGTACTAATTTTGGCTTCAAAGCAGAAATAATCAATTAATCCAACCATCCTTTCATCTACTTTTTTATTTAGATACTTAAGGTCAAGGAAGTTGATTCTTTAAAATAGTCTATTTTCTTATTTGTTTTCTCTTTCTAAAATCTTTCATTTTTAGGGATAGACTGAAAATAACTCTTTTAAAAATATTTGTATTTATTTATTTGAGAGAGACACACAGCAAGCGAGAGACCTGATCTCTCTTGCGGGACCTGATCCCAGGAACCTGAGATCATGACCTGAGCCAAAGGCAGATGCCTAATGGACTGAGCCACCCAGGCGCCCCTGAAACAGCTTTTAACATCTAAAACACAGCCGCAGTTCTGTTAATGAGGACAAAAGGCTCCGAAATAGAAAATAGATATCACACAATTTATGCACATTTCTACAGTTTTACACAATTACTCTCAATCCTTCTCCAGACTACTAAAACAAGCTTTTAAGTTGGGCCCAGATAAGCCCACAGACACCAATAAAAGTGGCATCTGACAAGAGAGAAAAGAGGTGGCCAAGGTGTTTAAAGCAAATAGGAGAACTGAAAAAAAGAATGGTTGTTGAGAGTCAATTCGGTCTATGACCCTAAATTAGATTAACACTGATTAAGAGCAACAAGGGAACTAGAAGCAGGTACACCAACATAAGCACCAAGTATCAGCTGATAAGCGAAGGGAGGTGATAGGTAGCAAGTTAAAAGAAAATTCAAGGCGCGCCAAGCTCTGGGGCCATTCAGTAGGAGCTACCAGCTCTACCCACCTTCAAAATCCCTAGGAAATCACATCATCATGAAATTGTTTTCCATAATGGTAGCCCTGAGTCATCAAGGAAAGCTTTTAAATCCTGTTCGGTATTCTCTATTTTAAAAAGCAGGAAATGTTTTGGGGACCGGCAACTGAGTAATACATTTTCGAGTTTTATAGGCAAGATTTGGTTGGGTCGACATTTACATATTCCCTAGCAGCTGAAATCGTTCTGATTATGCAAGTCTGCAATGTTTTTGATCAAGAAAAATTTTGAAGAATTTTCTCTGGTAAATAGCGACTGTGCTGTATCATTAGAAAAATAGATTATGTTTTCCATATATCCACACAATTATTTTTAAATATGAACCTGGCCTATACGGATAAGGATCACAAGATCCTGGACTTCTGGCAGATACCATGATTAAATGTGCTTTTAGGGGGTGGGAGGCAGTGCTGTGGGATGGGAGTGAGAGTTTTGCATGCGGGAGGGATGTAAATAGCTATGATGGAGAGGACAACTGTGATAGAGCCAGTTACTAATTCCTTCACTGCCCTGTAGTAGCCCTTGTTATAATCTCAGGATGAATGAGGTGAGGTACCCTTGCCATTGGGGAACTCCTTGTTTCTT
Source organism: Nasua narica (assembly GCA_028533885.1). Lineage (NCBI taxonomy): Eukaryota > Metazoa > Chordata > Mammalia > Carnivora > Procyonidae > Nasua > Nasua narica. Next base: position 120,358,794 of record CM052798.1, on the reverse strand, counting down.
CAGCTGATGTACATTGAAGATATAAGTAAATTCAGGAAGGGCTTAATTGATGAATGGTAAATCCAGATTTAAGAACTAAAAAACAAAAAACGAAAAACAAAAAAAATGCAGGGAGTTTGAAACAAATTTCCAAACTTCTGAGGCCAACATTAATGGAAAACTATGGGACTTTGAAACCACAGGCTGGTTAGACCATTGGGCTGACCCAGTATTGCATTTCTTATATTCATATCATTTGGTTTTTTAAAAATAAATACACATTCGAGTATAAATTCCTAAGGGAAACATGCAGTTTATTTGAAAAGACTGTAACTTTCCCCCTATGTTTCTTTTAAATTAATTACAAAGAACTCACAGGTGCTCTGAGCCAAAGGAGGTAGGAAACTCTGTGAATCGAATGTAACTTATTTTACACTCTCACACCTGCATTCTACCTGTGGGAAATGGAGAAATGGGATTTTAAACATGGGATTTTAGCCTCCAGGTAGGGAATTGTATGGCTCCTGAAATCATCCTGCGGACAGATGAAATCTTTAGAAACCAAAAAGTGGCTCAGATTACTACCATTTGCTTCACGAAATTGCCTGGTTGAAGTAACAATCCAACTCTTTCACCATGCTCCATAAGTCTCAAATCATTATGGTCTGGAAACAATGCACATGAGACCGTGACAGCAATAATTACTTCAAATGAATGAATAAAAGAAAGCAAGATATTGTGGTTTTTCCAGGCAACATTTACACGCAAAATCTTTCATTTTAGATGCAGTAAATACCACAGAAGCCAGTAGATAAAGCTGATGTCCCAACTCTCAAAACCATATCAAAGGAGTGGGAATTCCACTCAGGCAGGCAGTTGAGACAAGGGCTGTGGGGTAAAATGCTGCAAGCTATGGCTCAGAAGTAATGGTATGTCTGAGTTATGTTACTGTGTAACTATCTTTTAGATATACTTAGTGGTGCCCAATACCCTAGTAAATTTCCAAACAGAACCACAAAATGGATGACAATTTAGGGTAATTCCATGCCTATACTTTTGTTAAAAAAAAAAAAAGTCTGGTCCATTAGTCATTTTTATCTTTGTTTAACACCTTTCCCTTTCCCATTCATCCTCTGGTGCAGGTGTTAATGAAATTTGAAATGACGAATGGACCAAAAAAAGTCCTGGAAATCGATTAAATGGATATTATAATCAGCCTCCACATAACGCAACTTAAATGTTACTTGACAGGTGTGGAGCAAGAACTAGAAAAACCAGAGAACACATTCCACAAAAAGCAAAAAGGAGAGTGACTATAAAGTTCGATCCTCTGGTAAACCAGAAATTAAAGACTTACTCACATGAGGTGAATTAACATTACAATGGTTCTCTCTAAATAATTCTCTCAGCCTGCCTAGGGGAGGTAGGAAGTAACCTGTCACGGATGCTTACGGCGTGGACTGGATGACCACTTGAGAAAAGCCTGTAACGTGCAAGGAAGACTACAGTTTCCATGGTTCTTAAGAGAAACAGACATAGCTATAACAAAGCTTCTGCTAATTAGATAAGGCTTGCTCATCTGTATAGGACCCTAGAGTCTGTTTTGGCTTTGTTTCTGCCCTCCTACCTCAAGACAGAGATCAGCTTCTGCTTTCACCAGTGTTCCCCTTAAGCATCTCTAGATGGCTCCAAGTCAAGATCCAGAGAAAGTTAGGTGTTCTCTCTCCCCTATGTAAGGTCCTGTTTGTAGGACCAATGCCAATGCCACCTCCCTCCCAGATGAAAGACAGGGCCTGTCCTAGGGTCTGAGCAGGATTTATGTGCATATTGGGACAAAACACGGTAATCTTCACCTCTACTGCAGAGAGATGTATAGACACGTGGGGTCATTATCTTACATTCTCCAAACCCTGCGGGCTCACCTGTGGTGTCTCGCCTCCACCTGTCACCACAAAATCTCTGTGCAGTCAGTTCAACCTAGCATTAGCAAATGTCCAAGTCACCACATATTCTGCATACCTATTTCTATTGCTATCACCATTCTCCCTAGCATCTCGCCATCTATAGAGATTCTGCACAAAAGGTTTCCCCCAGGATAGGCCAGGTTCAGTATTTAGAAAGAATTTCAGGGATATACAGAAAATATAGTCTACTATTTTTTTAAGGATGGATCGTACCACGGTTGATATTTATTAGAGAAAATTCTTTTAAAGTTTTATTGAGCAAAGACATAAACTCTTGATTCATCAGAGATTTCAGTTGCTAAGGAATACATAAATGTCTACACAACCAAATCTTGTCTGAATATCTATAAAACCCTGCCCCTTCCACCCTTTATCCTTCACACAGCTTTCTCCCAGAGTTGCACTTCCTCCTCTTAGCATTTGCTTCCCAGAGGACCTGAGCTGACACAAACGCTGGGAGATTGTTGTTTTGTTCACTGTCTGGAATGACTAGTTGACTTATAAGAAGAGTATTGACTTGACTCAAATACTTTAATATTAATTAAATTAAATTAAATTAAGGTAATATTAATTTACCTTACTTTAATATTAAAGGAACAAAGATTGTTCACTGAAAACCGATTTTCTTGGATATCTCAATCTGGGTGATTAATTAGGTGACTGATGTTTGGGGGCACTGATTCTCTAGGTTAAGACCCCGACGGAGGTTTTCATCATGGCTGCAAATGGAGGACATGCTATACAAAGAAGTGAAGCAAGAAAGAATATTACACGGAGCAGAGGAAACTGGAGATGCGATACAAGCTGCCAATAGGATCGTGGCATCAAAGCATAGGAACAACGTAGAGCTTTGTCTGAGTCAGGTTGGGAAATCAGTGCCTGACATCAGACTTCTCATATATGTCTGGCGTACCTGCTTCCTAGGGCTGCCATAACGTACTGCCACAAATTGGGTGACTTAAAACAATAGAAATTCATTCCCTCACAGTTTGGGAGGCCAGAAGTCTGAAATTAAGGTGTTACAGCATTGTTCCCTTTTTGGGACCTCAAACGGAGAATCTGTTCTAGAACATTCTCCTAGTTTCTAGTGGTTGCCAGCATTCCTTGATATTCCTTAGCTTGTGGTAGCCTAACTACAATCTCTGCCTCAGTGGTCACATGACACTCTGTGTTTTTGTGCCTCTTCGTCCAAATTTACCTCTTCTTATAAATTACATTTATATTATATATTACATTTACATTATATATTACATTTAAGATCCACTTTAATCCAGCATAACTTCATCTTAACTTGATTACATCTGCAAACTATTTCAAAAAAAGGTCACCTTCACAGGTCCTGAGTGGACATGAATTGGGGGGAGGCACTATTCAACCCAGTATAAGTAGGAACTTGAGTGATTAAAACTAGCCTTTAGACTGGTGTCATAAGAGATGAAAAGGCATTTTCACTGCCCTCTTTGTCTCATAATCCATATCCAGTGTTAGGAAATACCACTATCTCTACCATCAAAATATACCCAGATTGCAACCACTTTCACTGCCTGCATTGCTACCACACTCACCCAAGCTGCCATCACCTCTCATCTGAATTACCTGCAAGTCTCCCCATAGGTCTTGCTGTTGATGTTCATCTTCAATCTACTCAGAAGGATTCTGCTATGTCAGAGTATATCCCTCCTCAACTCAGAATCCTCAAAGACCCTCCATCTCAGAGTAAAGGCCAAAGTCCATACCAGGATCTACAAGGCCTCTCGTACTCTCAAGGTTCATCTCCTACTCCTCTTATTTTCAGCCACAATGGCTTCCTTCCTGTTCCTTAAGCTGGACAGGTACAGTCCTGCCTCAGGGCCTTTGCACTAGCCATTTCCTCTGTCAGAAAACTCTTTCCCAGAGACTCATGTACTAGCTCCCTCATTTCCTTTAGGTATTATTCAAAAATGAATTCCTGGAAACTATGTATGGTGACAGATAGATATTAACTGGACTTATTGGGGTGATCATGTCACAATACATGCAAATACCAAATCATGTTGTGCATCTGAAACTGATACAATGTTATATATCAATTATACCTCCATTATGATAAGTTCTTAGAGGAGGTTTTTTTTTTTTTTTTTAAGATTTTATTTGAGAAAGCACATGTGAGCACAGGGTGGGGAAGAGGGAGATGGAGAGAATCCCAAGCAGACTTCCAGCTGAGCACAGAGCCCAACGCAGGGCTTGAACCCAGGACCCGGAGACCACGACCTGAGCTGAAACTGAGAGCTGGATGCCCAACCGACTAAACCATCCAGATGCCCCAAGGAGAGCTTTTTCTAAATACTGTATCAGTGGAAAAATAAAAATTATACATTATAAAAAAGCAGACTCTTCTGTGAGGATTTCCATTGACACTACACTTAAATCTCAATCTGTCGCTATGACATTATATGAGTTTTAAGTGTATAACATAGAGATTTCCTGTAAAATGATCGCTACAATAAACCTAGTTAACATCATCAGCATACACAGCTACAAATTTTTGTCTGTGATAAAAACTTTCGAGATCTACTCTCTTAGCAACTTTCAAATATATAATATTATTAACTATGGTCACCATGCTGTATATTACATCCTGTGACTTATTTATTTTATTGCTGAAAGTGCGAAGTACGTATTTTTAAAATTATTTATTTATTTATTTGACAGAGAGCGATCACAAGCAGGCAGAGAGAGAGAGGGAAGCAGGCTCTCCGGCGAGCAGAGAGCCCGATGCGGGGCTCGATCCCAGGACCTGAGATCATGACCCGAGCCGAAGGCAGAGGCCTTAACCCACCAAGCCACCCAGGCGCCCCAAAGTATGTATTTTTTAACTGCCTTCACTCATTCTGCACACCCCACTCCCATCTCTGGCAACTTCTACTGTTCTTCGTAGTCATGAGCTCTTTTTTTTTCTTCCAGATTCCACATGTAAGTGAGATAATATGCTATCTTATCTTTCTTCTTATTTCATAATAACTCCAAGGTCCATCCATGTTGCCCCATTGCCAAGATTTCCTTTTTTATGGCTGAATTATATATATATAAACACACACACCACATTTTCTTTATCTATTCATCCATTGATGGACATTTACGTTGCTTCCACATCTTGACTATTGTAAATAGTGTTGTAAAGAACATGGGGGTTCAGATATCTTTTCAAGTCAGTGTTTTGTTTTTTTCAAGTAAACACCTACAAGCGAAATTGCTGGATCACATGGTATTTCCATTTGTAAATTTTTGAGGAAACTCTGTACTGTTTTCCATAGTGTTTTTCCCCCCCAAATACGTTTATTTTTTCAGTGTTACAAGATTAATTGTTCATGCACCACATCCAGTGCTCCATGCAATACCTGGGGGGTTGGGCGAGCCTGGTGGCGGGTATTGAGGAGGGCACATACTGTTTTCCATAGTGGTTGCAGCACTTTACATTCTCACCAACTGTGCAAGAAGGTTCCCTTTTCTCCACATCTTCACCAACACTTGCTGTTTCTTATCTTCATGATAACAGCCATTTTAATAGGTGTGAGGTGATCTCATTGTGGTTTAATCTGCATTTCTCTAATGATTAGTGATACTGAGCATCTTCTCATGTACCTGATGGCCAACCGTATGTCTTCCTTGGAAAAATGTCTCTTCAGGTCCTCTGCCTTCCCTGCTTTACTTTGTCCTTAACACCTATCACTGTCTAACACACTATATATTTTACCCATCTATTTTCTATTTCCCCCAGTCAAAGGGAAATTCCACAAAGCAAGCAATCTTGTCTAATTGGTTTACTGCTGTTTCGAATAGTGCCCTGCAGGTAGCAAGCACTCAAAACACATTTATTGAAAGACAGAATTTCTCAGAATAGTTTATATTACCCCAATCAAAGGAAAGAATGGGTGTAAAAAGGCGGGGGGGGGGGAGGGGAGAAACAGCTAAAGAAAATTCTAACGAATAAGAGCTATAATTATAGCTTTCATTTATTGTGTCTTCTTTCAATCATTTATTCAATTTTCTAATTGCATTCTTATTTATTTATTTATTTTTTTATTTGACAGAGAATCAGCGAGAGAGGGAACACAAGCAAGGGGAGTGGGAGAGGGAGAAGCAGGCTTCCTGCCAAGCAGGGAACTTGACGTGGAACTAGATCCCAGGACTCCAGGATCATGACCTGAGCTGAAGGCAGACGCTTAATGACTGAGCCACCCAGGCGCCCCTCTAATTGCATTCTTGATGAATCTGGGTTCAACAAAAAAGGAGTGACTCCACTAAGCAAAGTTTGTTTCTTATTCACGATGTTCCTCTTTTGATTTTGCATCTTTACTCTCCTGGATTCCTAAGAGAATCGCATCCGCCTCGAGTATAGTTGTATCTGTGGTTGCTCCCAGGAACCTAGATGTAAGTTCAAGATCTAATAGCCGCAGCCGGACTCTGGTTCCCTTCTGGTATTTCCTAAATAGTAAGAAAAACAGTTCCATGAATTCTGCATATCACAAAATGAACAACTAGTTTAAAGGAAAACTCAAATTCTAATTTTAATGTGGTGGCTCAAAATAAAGACGTTAATACATCTTTTTTTTAATATATTTTTTTAAGATTTTATTTATTTATTTGAGACAGAGATAGTGAGAGAGAGCATGAGAGGGGAGAAGGTCAGTGGGAGAAACAGACTCCTCATGGAGCTGGGAGCCTGACGTGGGACTCGATCCCAGGACCCCGGGATCATGACCTAAGCCGAAGGCAGTTGCTTAACCAACTGAGCCACCCAGGCGCCCAATACATCTTTTTTTTTAAAAAAAAAAAACTTTATACCAATATCTGAGAAATAGTTGTTTTTGACGGAAAAGTGATTTACATGCATCAGAATTTCTTTTTATATTTATTTATTTGACAGAGACAGACATAGCGAGAGAGGGAACACAGCAGGGGGAGTGGGAGAGGGAGAAGCAGACTTCCCGCTGAGAAAGAAGCCTGACATGGGGCTTGATCCCAGACCATGGATCATGACCTGAGCCGAAGGCAGACACTTAATGACTGAGCCACCCAGGCGCCCTGATCAGAATTTTTCTTAAGGTGACATTTAAAGATTTTATAAGCAAAATAAAAACATAGTCCAAACCAAAAGTCAAATGTCAATTCTTGAAATTGACATTTATTTTAATACGTCACTCATTTTTTAAAATCAGAGAGTGATATCAAAAGGAAAAAAAGATTTTCAGATATATTTTTTTCTTCTGAAGTTAAAATCTTCCTTTAAAGTAAAAGAAATTTTACAAAAGCAAAATGGAAAAACGTCTAAATGTGATTCTTACTATTGGCGCTTGACTACACTGTAATTAGTGTAATAACAGCCATAACATGCATGATGGCTCACTTGGTCAATAGAATGATATTTTGTAATACCAAATGAAAGCTTAAACTCATTTGCCTTCTTCCTTGATCAAATATTTTAAGAGTGTAATAACAACATTACGAAAAGGTGCAGGAAAATGAAAATATTGCTACCGATTGAAATCCCAGAATCTTTAAAGATCGAAATATACTGGCTTACCTTGTTTCATTGTGCTTCCCTTTGCACTTTGCAGATACTACTTTTTTTTACAAATTGAAGGTTTGTGGCAACCCTGCATGGAATCCGTGTATTGCCGCCATTTTTCCAACAGCATTTGCTCACTTTGTGTCTCTTTGTCACATTTTGGTAATTTGCACAATATTTCAAACTTTGTCACTATTATTATATTTGTTATGGCGATCTGTGATCAGTGATTACAACTGGCTGAAAGCTCCGATGATGGTTAGCAGTTTTTAGCAATAAATTATTTTTTAATAAAAGTATATGCAGTTAACCTTTATAGAGTTTGAACTGCATGGGTTGACTTATAGGTGGATTTTTTCCAATAAATACAGTACAGTGCTGTAAATGTATTTTCTCTTCCTTATGATTTTCTTAATAACATTTTCTTGTCTTCTGCTTTGTTTTCATTTTTTTTTTTATAAACAGAGAAAGAGTAAGCGCTAGCAGGGGAAGGGCAGAGGGAGAGGAAGAGAGAAGGTCTCTCGCCCAGAACGGAGCCCGAGGTGGGGCTTGATCTTATGACCCTGAGATCATGACCTGAGCTGAAACCAAGAGTCAGACACGTAATCGACTGAGCCACCCAGGCGCCCCAAACACATTTTCTTTTCTCTAGCTTACTTTACTGTAAGAACATAGTATATATAATACACATAATATACAAAATACATGTTAATTGACTATATTATCAGTAAGGCTTCCAGACAACAGTAGGCTATTAGTAGTTAAGTTTCCGGAGAGTCCAAAATTATACCCAGATTTTCAACTGCATGGGGGTTGGTTCCCCTAACCACTCTGTAGTCGTTCAAGGGTGAATTGTACATTGCTTTTTTAGACACAATTTAGACACTATTATTGCACACCTTCTAGGCTAACGTGCAGTATAAACATAACTTTAACATGCACTGGGAAACCAAATACTTCATCTGGCTCACGTTATTGCAATATTTGCCTCATTGTGGCATCTGGAACCAAGCCTGCATTATCTCTGAGGTATGCCTGTGCACTTTAAGTGTTCTAAGTTAATTTTAAAATTAAATAATTTTACATAAATGGAAAGTAAAGAAACAAAGTTCTCCCAAAAAGTCACTGGAAAAGGACTTCTGTAGACCATACAATGAATAGTCTTCACACAATGTCTGATTAGGTATTCTGAAGGAATTTATAAATGGTTCACTAAGTAAACATGAAGACCTTTTTTTTTTAAGATTTTATTTATTTGACAGAGAGAGAGAGAGAGAGAGCGTGCATAAGCAGGGGGAGCGGCAGGCAAAAGGAGAAGCAGGCTCCCTGCTGAGCAAGGTGCCGGATGTGGGGCTTGATCCCTGGACTGGATTATGACCTGCGCTGAAGGCAGACGCTTAACTGATTTAGCCACCCTGGCGCCCCCGGCTATCTGTTTTTTTTTTAAAAAAAACAAACATATTTTTTCTTTCTGATTATAGAAGTAAATGTTCTTTTGTAAAACTGTAAAATAGTGGGGCCCCTGGGTGGCGCAGTTGGTTGAGCGACTGCCTTCGGCTCAGGTCGTGATCCCGGAGTCCCGGGATCGAGTCCCACATCGGGCTCCCAGCTCCATGGGGAGTCCGCTTCTCACTCTGACCTTCTCTCTCTCACTCTCTCTCTTTCCTAATAAATAAATAAATAAAATCTTTAAAAAAAAAAAACTAAAAAAAAAAAAAACTGTAAAATAGTGAAGTCGGTCATATTTTCTAGTCCTTCTCTATGTATATTTATTTACATGTATGTATACATGAATGTGTATTTGACATCACAGATCTTCCTATCTTTGTTTAAAAAATTAAAGAGATACCCTAGAATATTAATTGAGGCATAGCTTTAAATTCTTAGAAAACAGCAATTATAGGACATATTCTGTATGAATTAAACCACTGGGAAAATAAGGTTAGTGCATAGACAAGGTAAAGGTGAACACTATTTTCTACATTACTTGGAGCTGTAACCTATGTTCTAATAGATTCTTTCATTTGTCCTCACAGCATGACTTGTAATTCATCCAATCAGCTTTGATTCATGTTGAACCCTCCTCCCCTCCTTTCCTGCAACATCCAGTTAACAAGTTTAGTTCACTTCTTTAACAGATATTTCTTGAACTTAACCCTTCAAATCTTGTCACCCCTTAGTTGAGGCTTGAGGTCTGACGTGATCTTCTCAGAGCCCATGTTTCTGGCCCACTTCTCAAGATGGGTTCCATGTCTTGGCCTAACATCCACTCCCACATACGTCTATTCCTCTGTACCTCTGTACCTTTGCTTCTTCTTCTTTTTTTTTTTTTAAAGATTTTATTTATTTCACAGAGAGAGATCACAAGCAGGCAGAGAGGCAGGCAGAGAGAGAGAGGGGGAAGCAGGCTCCCACTGAGCAGAGAGCCCGATACGGGGCTCGATCCCAGGACCCTGAGATCATGACCTGAGCTGAAGGCAGAGGCTTTAACCCACTGAGCCACCCAGGCGCCGCCCTTTGCTTCTATTGCCAGCACTGCTTGAACTTATCGTCTAGCCCATTGATTCTTAAGTTCTAGGTAGAACTGGATACATCAAATGCAGCTTCTGAGAACCTTGATATTCTCCTTGTCGGAATGAAGAGTCTGTCACTGGAATTCCCTTGGAAGAAAGAAGTTTTGCAGCTATAGACTTGGATGTAAACCCGAGCCCTGCAACTTTCTAACTGGGTAACCCTGGGTAACTTGCTTTCTCTGAACCACAGTTTCCTCATCCACAACGACAGCGATTCCAACCGCTTTGCAGGTGAAGGTTAAATGGGATAATATGTTGAAAACACTTAGCGTATGACTCCAAATGTTAGTGCCCCTGACATACTTGTTTGTATTGGTCATTTGTATAAGTCTCTTATTTCTCATTAGTCTGTATGCTCCCCTAAGATCTGGAACTGTTATTTATCTTTGTATCTTTCTAGTACTGAAGTAGCAGGTACTCAAATGTCTATCAATAAATTAATATGACACTTGCAGATAAAAGCCACCAGGTCACAGATGATCTAGAATTTCTATTTTCTTGGCTTTAGCAGCTGTGTTGACTGGTACATTTACTTAACCTCTCTGAAATTTGCCTAGCACTGTGCCTAGCATATAATGGTTAATAAATGTTAGTTATCTTCTTCCACCGCTCATTGTTGACTTATTTCTTTTTACTTATTTTTAGGTAAATTTTAGGTAAATCATAGGTAGATTATAAACTAATCAGGAGATGAACAGTGACTTTTTATAAAAATAGTTGAATATGTCACAAACACTAGAGACAAAAAATTCTGGACAAGGTCATAGTAAAGAAAAAGTTCATAGTGTAAGTGAGTCTGTGTCTGTCATATTAATGATAAAAATCTCTAGTTAAAATAAAAACAGAAACACCATGAGTGCCCAGTATGCCTCGTAATTTATGGAAGGCAAAAGTTTTGTCCCCATTTTTAGATATGGTAGCCTTTTTTTTTAAAGATTTACTTACTTCTTTGAGAGAGAGAGAGAGAGAGAGAGTGAGAAAATGAGTGGGAAGGGGAGAGGGAGAGAGAACCTTGAGCACATTCTGCACTGAGCAGAGCCCGACACAGGGGTCGAACTCACGACCCTGAGATCATGACCTGAGCCGAAACCAAGAGTATGCAGCTTAACCAACTGTACCACCCAGATGCAGTAGCTTTTAATGGTACGAAAGCTTTGCCTTCATCTCTAAAAAGTATGGAAATTCTGGGAATTACCCAGTGAGATGGAAATGGAGATGAAAGGGAAACTGCAGGCCTTTATGTGTGCTGAAAGAAGTATTATCCAAATATACACATTGTGCACTACATGAAACAAACAAAAAAACCTTTTAAAGACTCTCTTACTTCTATCTAGATAGAGTAGCTTTTTCTACTTTTATGGTACTTCACTTTTACTCTGTATTATTACAGTTATTTCCATGTGTTATCCCCTTTATCAGACTATAAGATTCTTAAGGGCAGGGATTTCCTATCTGTCCCTTGCGGTACCATATACATTTCACATCAGGTAGCCTTCTGAACAGTGGTTTTCACACTTCCAGTAGACCAGAAACACCTGGGGCACTGGTTAAAAATGCAAATGGAGGGAAACAACCCTGAGGGTGAGCTGGCAAATCTGAGGTGGAACTTGGGAATTGAGTACCTTTTGGGCAAGCTTCTCGGGTGATCCTGACTCAGGCTCCTCTGGTCGCCACTTGAGAAAATCTGGCCTAGAATTATGCTCATTATACACAGCCAAGTGCAGGAGGGCAGGGCAGTGTACAGAAATACAAAAGACCAGTACGATGAAGACCTGTGACAAAACTTTGCGGCCACCACTAACAGGTTTCAAGAGTAACAGATGTTTTTCATAAGTGATGACAGTCTTTTAGGGTAATTTAGAAAGGAAGAAAGGAAGGGAAGAAAGAAAGAAAGAGAGAAAGAAGGGAGGGAGGGAGGGAAAGAAAGTCAGTCAAGAATGTATAATGGAGAAATGCACCTAAAAAGAGTTCCTTGAACAAAGCCCACTGATGGCCTGGAGTGGGGCTGCCTCCCCGCACTCAGACTGTCTGTTCTGGAAAATCCAAGACATGGAAAGTTCAGCATCCCTCTCCAACAGAAATGGAGCCATACAATGAATATGGAGTTTATCCTTGCTTTAACTTTGAAACACTTTGTTAAAGAAAAAAAAAAGGAAAGAAAGAACTAATGTATTTCTGAGAACTCCACTTCTTCCAACGTAATTCGAGGTGAACCTTCAGTATTGTAGTCTTTGATAATCACTAATATTATTTAGTCTTCTCATTTGGGTTTCCACTGTTCCACATAACAAGATTTAAAATGAATAATGCCAGGGGCTCCTGGGTGGCTCAGTCAGTTAAGCATCTGCCTTCTGCTCAGGTCCTGATCCCAGCACCCTGGGATCGAGCCCCACATCGGGCTCCCTGCTCAGTGGGGAGTCTGCTTCTCTCTCTTCCTCTGCCTACCCTCCCCACTCATGCTCTCTCTCATACTCTCTCTTTCAAATAAATAAAAGCTTTTTAAAAAGAAACAAAAAATAAAATGAATATGCTAGTAAACTTTTTTTTCAGATGGTTTATGCAGCCGTTGAATGGTCACTTTACTCAAAGATTTTGGCCCAAGTATAAAAATCCAGAAAAGGCAACGTGGTAATTGAGAACATGGGCTGTGGAGTCAGATAACTAGACGTGTGCCCAGTTTTATCGCTTACAAATATGTAATTCTGAGCTCCTTTAGCTCTGTTTCAGTGTCCTCATTTGTAAAATGGGAACCCATGTCCTAGGCTCTTGTGAGCGTGAACTAAATTAATACACGCCGAGCCCTTATAAACGCTCGTAACTGTTAGCTCTCACCACCACTCACCATCACCACTAGCAACACTGTCAGCAACACACACCCAGTAAAAACCGATCCTCCGAGTTGGAGTGATACAGAGTACAAGAGCACTTTCAGCTCCAAATGAATCAATACAAGATCCCTACAGAAAGGAAATTCGGAAGTGGATTTTCTTCCCGTATTTGCTTTGATTCAAATTTTACCTACTTTAATGGTGTAAGCACTCTCCTCTTAAAATATATTAACAAAAATGTTCTATAAAAGTGAAAATCATTTCTTTTGAAATGAACGTTGAATTTCCAATGAGGATGTGAGGCAAAATAGCTCCGAACAAAAGCAAGTAAGATTCAAAGAACGACACGCTGAACAGTCTGCATTTCCCAGCACTGATCACAACATAACTAAAACCAAGAAAACCGCATATACTGTCAATCACAAAAGGATCACAATGATTTATCAGCTCTTGCACTCTTTTTGGGAGGGGCTCAGGAAGACAGAGGGGCAGGGAAAAGGTGTCTCATTTTACCTATCTGCTATCCCTCTTGTTCCATTAACTTTTGGTGGAGTTAAGCCTTTTTTGCATCAACTTCTATTTTTTGCACATAACATTTCTTAGAAGAAGAAGATAACAATTTCTATAGATTATTTGTTCTTCCAAGAAGCACTCTTTAGCTTCATTTTAAATTCAGTAGTAGCCTTAATTTCTAACCTAATCAACTACCCCCTCTCATGATTTTTCTAAACCTGAATGTCTCCTCTGTCTTCTTATCATAACGGGAGTTTTATTTTTCTTTTATCTAGTTCTTCCTCATTCCTTTGATTTTATCAATGTCCTCTTCTAAAAACTGCACAGATACCCATAACAAAAATTTGCTACAATGTGAAAGGGTTTCACAGATTATCTGAAGGCCATCCACGGCCCTCTAAAATTAAGCAGCCCTGCTCTAGATTTTATGTCTTTTTTATCTTTCTTGAAGGAAAAGAAATGGGTTTTCATTTTATTGACACATCTGGGCCCTGTGATAATTACTTCTGTTTTATCTCCAAAATGCTTCTTAAGAAAGCCCAGGACTAGTTAGTGCACAACCTCAGGGAGCTAATGCTCAAAGCCATACAAAGCCATACAGCTTTATTTTCGAATGGATATAAAAATCCATAAAAAATGTAAATAAAAAAAAAAAATTTCCTTTTATTATCCTTGGTCACTGCATTAAGTCTACCCTATTAGGAATGAGTAAGGACAGGTGTTAAAAGAAGAATTAGATGCACAGCAGCATTTTGTTTTCAAATTAAAAATATGGAAGAAAATAGATAAATCAATAAAAAGTATCCAACAGAGAAACAGGTTTCAGATGATATCTTAAGAGGCGTGATGGGCCCACTGTCTTGGTATTGGGCCCACCATCAGGCACAGGTTTTCTAAAACATGCTGGAAATGCTTAGAGGTACTTTTTGGTTGTCACACGGCTCAGGTTGACATTCAGCCGAGGGTGGCCGGGATGCAGACATTCTGTAATATACACAACGCCCTGCACAACACAGTTGTCCCGCATCTGTGCTAGACGCTGATGTGGGTGGAAAACCTACTTATAATTATCTAAGCCTACAACTACATCTGCTAAAGAGAACAAGCTATTTTTTTTTTTAAATAAAAGTTTAAGTATACCCTAAATTTCCAAAAGTGTGATTACTGTGTAAATGAATAGAAGACTGACTTTGTTCAGAATGTTCACTGTTTCAGAAAAATCACATCACCAGAAACAACGCCGCCATTTCATTTTTGTGTTTTGCCACATGTGGTAAGTGCGTCTTCTTTGTAGTTTAACCTTTGGCCTACTCTTTGCCTTGGCAGATCTGTCCTCCTCCTCTATGTCTGCCATCTAAAATACATGATTTAGGTTCTTATCTTTCAATGAAACGGACTGATAAAAACTGAACTAAAATATCCATAATACCAAACACCACAGCCCAACATGGCTTTTTGCGATAACGGAAACGCTTTAGATAAGGTTTGAGCACTTCAAATATGGCTAGTGTGAATAAGGAACTGAACTTTTAAATTATACTTAATTAATATAAATTTAATTTAAAAAGGCACATCACAGTGCAACTCTAGACCATTTCAAATAGACAAGTAAGCATACTTGTCCCACAATATATAAATATGCATTGTGGCAGAAAGGCTAGTTTTGCAGGAAAGATAGCACTTTGAAATAATTTGTTGTAATAAATACCACTAAGTAGATTCAGCCATAATGAAGTCAGATACATGTTTGCCATTACTAACCCCTCAAACATTTCTTTCTTTTCTGTTACCTTTTGTATTCTTCCTCAATTCTATGTGTGACATTGAACTAGACCCATAAGCAACTGAACTGTCTTATTAGATATTTCCAGGTCATAATTAAGTTCTCCATAAAGATAGCTTCCCCCATATCACAGGCATAAAATTAAGATACATGGAAGTAAAATCACTTGCCTAGTGCCACAAAGTGGTATGAAAGGATTCACAGATTTTTTTTTTTCCTCTTCCTTTTCTCAAGTTCTCAATTACCTGTGACTTCTGGCAAGAACTATAACCTTAATCCCTTTAGGGGTGGTAAGAATTTACCACCACTTCATATAAGCTTATAATGTCTTCCCTTTTAAATAAAACATAGGCCACATTGTTGTCATCTAACTCATTATTTTGACTGTTCCCTCATGAGAAAAATGATCACTTTCAGTGGTTAACAAATAACATCAAAAAAAAAAAAAAAATCTCTGTGGCTTCATGCAATTTTGTCTCTTTTTTTAACTTTTTTTTTTTAATTAGGAAAAACATCCCAGATACTAGTTTTTCAGAAATCTTATATTTCATATTAAAAACCACTGAATACTGCTGTCTTGAAAGGCAAATAGGATATCTCCAATGAGCACATTCAAAATAAAAATAGCCTGTGTTTCTACTGCTTGGTGTGTGTCTTTTAACTTCAAGTGCTTGCCTCTGATTGATCTTTGTGAACTCCAGCCTAAATGGATTCAATCCCAGCCTTCACCACGACTGCTCTCTTCCACCGTGCACTTTCTCAGACCATATGCTGAAGTAAATGAGCCTGCATGGCTGAGCTGTTTAGGAAAAGGGCAATTAAATCTGGTTTTGCATTTCTTTATTAAGGACATGGTTTACAGACTTTCCTTTGGAGAGGTTTTTGACATTCTTTCCACAGACATTCTTTAACATCTGTCAGTGCACGCTAGGCTAGTGATGGTTCTCATAGACTTAAAATAGAGAGAATCCCTGTGACTAGTTCTTTGATATAAATATATTAATAATACAAAGCTGACAAATATAAGGCTTGGATTAAACCTCAATATCTAAACAGAATATTGCGAGGAATTCTGCCTTTGCTAGTCAATTTAGCTGTCTTGCTATAGTCATAATTCTCAGAGGTTCTAAAAATCATGTTTTTGAAATCATTAGACCTATGTTTTTATTTCAATGAGCTAAAATAGTTTAGAACGTTTTCTGATTTTCACACAATTCTTCATTTAAAGTTTTAAGGCTTTAGAAGTAAATTTTCCTTTTCCTTTTTGAAGAGAAAAAGTTAAAATATTTCCATTGATTTCTATTCAAATTAACACCTATTTGATTTTTTCTAATTTATACAAAAGTTCACAGTAACGTTGATCTGTATGTGAAGCCAGCAACTTGTCCGTGTGTGTGTGTGCATATGTGTGTGTGTGTGTGAGAGAGAGAGAGAGAGAGAGCACATAAGAGTGCACATACAAGCAAGAGAGCACATGTGGAAATGTGTGTACTTTGTTCTTCAAATGAACTTTGTGGACATCACTTTCCTCATCTTTAAAAAGCACAGTGTTAGAAAAGATCTAAGGTCTTTTGCAGTTCTAGGATTCTGTTCTACTTCCATACAGTGTTAAGTATTTGAAAACTGATAGAATATAAAATGATTTTAAGTGCAAAGCTGATTAAATATACACAAAATGCAAGATTTTAATAATTTTTATTCACTATACAAAATGTTGTTATAGCCTTAAATATTCTATGCAAACTACTTGGTGCAGTCTGGATTTGTCTCATTTTTTCAAAAATACCATCTGCCATGTTTCCCTGACCTATCTGGTCTATTGCTTCTTTCTGTCTAATCTGTCAGATGTCTTTCAAGATTTTCTCACCACCGTATTACCCATACTGTATTATCAAGCACAGCAGCTATGGTTAACAAAATAAAGGTAGGAAGTGTTCATAAACTTCTATAATTCTCCAATATTCCACTCATTAAAATTTAAAATACAGCACAAATCTTAAGTTCTAATTTATTATCCCAGGTCATTAGAAAATGTAAATGGGAAACAAAATTATAACTAGAACTTCTGCTACCTGAATTATTACCAAAAGCCCTTTGAAAAAAAACTAAAAAAACTATCTCTCAAAAAAACAAAACAAAACAAACAAACAAACCTAGATAGAGGATGTGTTTATCCACTAGGCCAAAATAAACAATGCAAATGAACTGGCAACTGGAAACCTTTTGGCCATTGTGGCAGTGAGCAATGGATATTGTTCATAATACCAACCTGCGTTCCCTCAAGTTGCAATTGTCTTAAATAAGGATTTTTATTTTTTTTCTGTAATTCTACTATAAATGTATGATTTTGTTTTTCCCTTTAACCAAATTCTTTTTAAACTTTACTTGCTAGTTAGTATTCTTGTCACCATAAACAGAAGTTTTGTCTCATTCAAGCATTGATTTATTTTATGAAATGTGAAAATGAAACATCTTAAAATTATAATCTTTACTTTTTAATAATGTAGAATATGCATATAATGTAATATATTACATATAGAATCAGTAATGACAGTTATAATCTTTTCTCAGAGCTACAAAATAAGATGTATCAAGATCTGAGACATTGGAAATATGCTGATGACTGACACTGGGATCAAACCTGGAGCTAGTATTATGACATTGAAGCAAAAAGGGATACATTTTGGGGTATACAATTTTTAAGCAAATATATGTATGTATTGCCAGGGAAAAGTTTTGTCAGTGTAGAACAGAGGAAGGAGTACGAGTTTTATATAGTTACAGAAAGATCTAGGTTTGACTCAGTGACTGAGTACAAGATATTTACCTTGAATGGACTGTTTATTTATCTGTAAAAGGAGGGTAATGTATAACACTTGGCAAGGTTGATGTGAAGCTTCACACATTATAAAATATGGAATGTGCCTGGCACATAATACATACTCAATAAATACTAACTATTATGAAATTCACCACATTCACACTTATATAAAGTATAACAGACAACTGAAAGGATAGTAACTTCAAACATGGATTTATAGAAGACACTAGAACATTGTTCAAATGAACAAGTCTAGTAAGCAATCTTCGATGTATATAAATAAACAAAAGGAAAATTCACTGAAGGCATTCTGTTGAGTTTGAATTTGGAGCTGAGGGAGGGGGCTAATAAAATCCAGAAATTACTTGATAATTTATAGGGACAGATTTGTTGACTCAACAGGGAGTCAGAACTGGAAGGCATAACAGAATTGCTCGTGAAAGCTTTTTACAATTTTTTCCCCTTTCTTCTCTTTTCTTTTTTTCTTTTCTTAAAAATACTGATGCCAGGGGGTCCAACCCAGACCTACTCCATCAAAATCAATGGGGTAGAGCTGGAGATTCATGCAACTTGGGAAAAAGCTCCTCTAATGGGTCTGGTCCCCCTGACCTTGTTCGAAAAGCATTAGTTAATGTGTTCATAAGTTAGATTCTCTGAGTCTTTGTCTCAATCAAATTCCAAATGAATCGTTCATGGTAGTTTCTGGGCCAAGCTGAATCTTGCCCAATTCAAGCTTTAATTTCCTAACAAGTGCATGCAGTACAGACATTATGTAGAAGGGCAAAATTAGAACTGCACTTTTAAATGTCAAATATGAGATGAGCAAAGTTGTTTTGCCATTATGAATACTGAAGAGATTAATATGTATTTTCTTTTCTTTTTTTTTTTAAGATTTTATTTATTTATTTGACAGAGAAAGAGATCACAGGTAGGCAGAGAGGCAGGCAGAGAGGCAGGCAGAGAGAGAAGGGGAAGCAGGCTCCCTGCCAAGCAGAGAGCCCGATATGGGGCTCAATCTCAGGACCCTGAGATCATGAGCTGAGCTGAAGGCAGAGGCTTTAACCCACTGAGCCACCCAGGCGCCCCTAATATGTATTTTCATCTAAGAAAGGGATGAGTCATTTTATGTTACCTATAGAAGATTTACTGTAGTTAAGGATGTATTTTCATGACCAAAAGATTTCAAAATCACTTCCACAGTGCTTGAAAACCTAACACTAACATATACAACAAGAATACATTTAGTTTGAAAAATTACCTTATGGCAGATGTTATCTCCTCATTACCTCAGCTCTAAAACATCTTTGGTTATTTCCTCCACTGGTAGAATCTCTCCAGATTCTTTTTTTTTATTTTTTTTTATTATTTTTTTTTATTTATTAGAGAGAGAGTGAAAATGAGAGGGGAGAAGGTCAGAGGGAGAAGCAGACTTCCCGCAGAGCCGGGAGTCCGATATGGGACTCGATCCCGGGACTCCGGGATCATGACCTGAACTGAAGGCAGCCGCTCAACCAACTGAGCCACCCAGGCGCCCTCCAGATTCTTAATTCTCTGCACTTCTGACCACCTACAGAAGACTTGTAAATTCATTGTATCAATCCATTTTCAGAGTTTCCTTTTTTCTTTTAATCTTGTTTCTATCTCTCTAAATTAATTACTTATTAAATAAGTATTGTTGAATCGTCAACAAATACCTACTCAACATCTTTATGAGGAAAGGGGATATCAAGGAGAAAGAGAGAGACTATCCTGTCCCCTCCCAACCCACAGAGTCAAAAACAGAGTGAAGAGCCATATTCCACCTTGGTGGGACATAGAACTACTTTAGCAGGTTGGTCCTGATTTATGTGCCCTTTAAATAAGAGATAAGACTATCAGATGCCTTTTGGAAAGCCGAAATCTTAATTCTTATCTTGGTTGATATTTGCCCTTTGCACCTCCAAATCTGGGCATATTTATTAAACACTGTAGTTCATGCCCTTTAATTAAAAACCGAGGTCACAGAAGCTTAGAGAAGTTAGAAATTAGAAATAAAAAAGAAAACTAACTAGTTTAAAGGCATTTCATGTGATAATGTGGTTTCAGATTAAGTTCACGCTCAATAAAAGTCGACAATGTGGCTTTGCTCCCCCCGAAGTTAATGGAATTTTCGGCAGAATTAGTACAAGTATATATTCCACAAAATAATCCCAGGCTCCTTTCACTTCTCTGACCATATCTAGAGAATTGTCATCCATCTGGGTAACACAATCATAGGGTCATTGTTATTTGGGGTTTATCCTGAAGAAGACCATAAAATAATGTGATGTTGAATGATGAATTAAGGGAAGGAAAGCATTTAGCAGGCTGAACAAAAGAAAACAAAAGAATAGAAAAAGGACCTTATGACATGAGTAAAGAATCTGAAAGGCTTTAATTCTAAAGAGGTCACAATATTTATTTCATGCATCTATTTTGTGTACCTCCAAAAAAGAAAATAAGAAAAATGGTTAGAAATTATATAGGATGGCCAACTTAGTACACTTCAGTTTACTATGAGGAAGGACTTTTAACAGAGTTGGCTAGAAAGAGAATTAGTCGTTTGTGTACTAATGAAGAAAATCACAGGGAATTTTTTTCCTTTGGATTTAAGAAAAGAAATTGTTTCTGAGAACATTGGTATCTCCAGAGTGATTTTGTTCTAAATGGTAATAGAGTAAAATATTGTCGAGTCAAAAATCTTGGAATGGAATTCTGCCAAAAAAGAAGTATTATATACTTTAGAGTCTCTGAATCAAAATCAAAGCACCTATTTATGATTAAAATTATAAATAAAAGCTTTTTTGTTTGCTTTTGCTTTTATTTGGTAGAAGGCTGTGGTTATTTCCTTGGGGTTAGATAATGGTATTATTTTAAAGTTCTTACTACCCAGAAAACAACTGAAACAATTCAAAACATACTGAAATTCCAAAAGAACAGTGTTAGGTTAGCATTTTGACTAATATAAGCATCTCTAAATTATGTTTTTAAAGTAAAGCAAAGCAAGATAGCATAGTGATTTAATTCTTCCCTTTACAACAAAAAGGGATCAGTGGTCCTTAACAAGAAATTCTTAACTTTGAAAAGCACTCAGTTCCCCTCTCAAATTCTAATAACCTGCATCTAGATTCTCTTGCCCATGTAAATGGACTTCCTAATTCAATGCCTACAAAATGGGAGAAAAAAATCTCAAGATCCTAAGACTTTTTAACTTGCCAAGAAAACGTGAATGAGCAGCTAAATTCTGTTCAGAGAACAAACGTCACATCATATTACAGCTAAAGAAGGCCATAGCTTCCAGTTTTGCTGACTAGATAACTAAAACCTTGGATAACAAACTGACAGTATTTAAGAACAATTCTTTTTCCCGATTTTCTCATTTTATGTGAATAATTCTATGATCATTATGCAATCTTGGACAAGCCTATCTTCTTTTGTGAAATGGGAATCGCCATGGCACCTACCCTACTAGGACTTTTGGGAAGATTGTACAAGAGAATATCATAAAAGTTTAGTCAGGATACACCCTGATTTAACAAATCAGTACTTCGGGTGTATAACTAGCTACTTTCTGTCACAATTAATGTAGGTCTGGCTGTAAGGTTTATTGCAGCTGGCAAATTGATGGGGCAGGGGGTTGGTGCCTGTTGGGGACAGAGAACAGTTGACAAAAAGTTTCCAAAGATGCCCTGTTCACAGAAATTGGATTTAACTTTTGATGGATGTCAATTAGCTAATCTACTAGATAAGCAATAGCAGGTGGACTTTTGAGCAAGTGTGCTTCTAGACCCCAGAGCGCCTCTCTGTTGAGAGCAGGACCCATGTGACTGAGCCTCTGGGAACAGAGTATGAGTGCTGAGGGAGATGTGCCCGGCCGGCGTGACTGCTTGCTCTAGATCTGGCGCTCCGACCTGTCAATAAGTCATTCAACAAATATTTCTGAAAAGCCCATCTGTGGCAGGTACTGTTCTCGGTGATGGAGTGACCAGTGCATAAGACAGGGTTCCAGCACTCACAGAGTTGACCCTGGGGTAGGGAGAAAAGGACAATAAACCAACCAGATACGAGTAAGTGCTGTAGAGAAAATTAAAACAAGGTGATATGATGGAGACGGATGACATTAGACTGGGTGGGGACGGAAGGAAGCTCTGAAGAAGTGACATTTAAGTGGCTCCCTGAATGACCAAAGAGTCAGCCGTGTAAAGATCGTGGGTACAGCATTTCAGGCAGGGGCACAGTTAGTTCAAAGGCTCAAAGGTGAGACAAAGCTGGCATGATTGAAGAAGCAAGAGAAAACCAGTGTGGCTGGAGAGCCCTGGGTGACAGGGAGACGGGTAGGAGCCAGAGGCAGAGAGGAAGGTGGAAGGCAGGCCAGACAGTACCTCATACACCAATATAAAAGGTTTGGGGTTTATTTTAGATGCTCGTGAAAAGTGCAAGTAGAACGGAAATGCTTGATCTTTAATCTTTACGACGACTCTGGCCACGCTTTGGGAAATGAATAGTAGGGGACAGGGATGGAAAGACGCTGAGTGGGGAGGGCCCAAGGGTAATCAGGAACTCGTCCATAGGCAAATGCACTGCAGTGAGATTGAGGCTGTTCTTGCACACCGAACTGCAGACTTACAGCAACCAGATCTAGCTCTCTGGATAATACTGCCTGTCTTGGTTCTAAGTCATTCAGGATCAGAGTAGAGCTGAGCTGGTTCTTTAATACACTGCTTGTATTCTTCTTACTTTAACAAACAATTTAGGCAGGGGCACAACCACCTACTTCCTATCATAACTGGCACAGGCCCGGCTCTAAGGTTCTCTGAGGCAGCCAAACTGACTTGGCAATAGAGTTGGATCCTTATGAAGACAGACAACAGTTGACAGTTTTCAAAGATGTGCAGTGGGATCTAGGGATGCAGGACTTTTAAGTTTTTCTAAAGCAGTATTTACTTCTGCACTTATTTGTTTATATACATATGTATTGGTTTGCCTGGGCTGCTATAAGAAAATAGTATAGGCTGGGTGTCCCAAACATCAGAAATTTATTTTTTCACAGTTCTGGGAGCTAGAAGTCCAAGATCAAGGTTCTGGCTAATTGAGCTTCTGGAAAAGATTGTGCTCCCAGCTTGCAGACTGCTGTCTCCTCACTATGTCCTCATATGGCCTTGCTCAGTGCGCACATAGCAAGAGAACACTCATGTGTCTCTTCTCCTTTTACAAGGACACCAATCCCGTTGGATTAGGATCCCACCTTAATGACCTCACTTACCCTTTATTACCTTCTTATAGTTCCTATTGCCAAATATAGTCACATTAAGGGTTAGGCTTCAACATACAAAATTTGGGCGAACACAATTCAGTCCATAACATTGTGTTATTGTCATATGAATTCCTATTTGCATGTACCACACAGATACTTGGGATATGAACAATAAGTGTGATTTTAAGGAGTTTAGGAATCTAGTAGGAGAGAGAAACAACTCTAACAAAATATGGAATAGTAGAGACATATGTAAATGCAAATAGGTCTATTAGGGAAAAAAATGTCAGGGAGCCCGAGGGAGAATAACTGGTCTTTAGGTTAAATTATGGAGTAAGTGGAAATCCACCAGTGAGGCAGACGAGAAAATCCAGACCTACCTCAAAACCCAATTTCTTTTTTCTTCTTCTTTTTTAAAGATTTTTATTTATTTATTTGAGAGAGAGAGAGCATGAGCAGGGGGTAAGGGTAGAGGGAAAGGGAAGGCAGACTTCCCGCTAAGCTAGGAGCCTGATATGGGACTCAATCCCAGAACCTGGGATCATGACGTGAGCCTAAGGCAGTCGCTGAACCAACTGAGCCACCCAGGGACCCTCAAAACCCAATTTCTATGAAAAAGGCTTCCCTCTGACTACCCTAGCCTAAAGATAGATATCCTTTTACTGAGTTTCAAGAATAATTATTGTTTATGTAGTTCATTTGGCCATTTAAGTAGGCTCTGAGGTATGACTTCTACTACTGAGCTATTTAAATCTTTCATTACCAACAACTTTGAATGAGTGCATGCCTTGTTTTCTAACTAGAATGTAGGTTTCTTCAAGGTAAGGGTCATATCTGACGAATCCTTCAACAAAGTAAGAGCCTAGATAATGAATGTTGCTTTGATTTGATGAGACTAAAGACACAGAAGAGACTTAAACGTGAGAATCAGGAGCTTTAATATCAATTAGGTTCTGACTCCTCACAAATGAAGAGACTACTATTGGTTAATTTCTCTGGGTCTCACTTTTTTCTGGCTCTTGCAGGTGCTAAACTTCCATGAACATACTAGTTGAATCTCTTATTCAACAACCCCATCTAATTATGGGTGATTGTAAACGTTCCAGTCTCTACTACTTTTGATAGACTCATTTCTTGTTCAGACTTTATATAAGCAACTAAGAGGCCATAAAAATTTGTTCAATATTATACTTAACATAAAAGCGGGAGAGGGAGGGCAACTAAAAACAATTCAATGATCAATCCTTAAAGCTTAAATTTTAACCTTAGAATACAGTTAAAATCTCTGTTAAGATCTAGTAGACCACAGCTAATTGTTCTACTTCAAGTAAACCACAGGGAAGATTAGGACAGGTAACACTGGCAAGCAAATTAAAAAGTACTTACTTTTGCTTTCTAGTGATTAGACTTAAACATATGGTTTTAACAGTTCACAAATAGTATTTATATATAAACAAAAAATACTCCAATACTAACATAAAATATGTAAGTTTTGCACCTTCTATTTTGTAACAAAACCTTATCCTAAACGAACAAGTGGGCTAAGAAGCAGCAACTCAATTAAAAAGATATTTTCTCCAACAATTCTGGAAGAGACTAGTTTGGTAACTGTAAAAATGAAAGAAATTTAAAAAAAAAGAAATAGTTCCACTTGAAAAGTGGTTACAGTTCTAACTTTATAGTGGCAAACCCCGTTGTTAGATCACAGTAAATAAATTGGTTGTTAAAAACCAGTGCTAGCAAAAAGTAATTCTGATGTCCAAGGGCGGGACAGGCTCCATGAGCACAAAACTACGCCAGCTCTACCTTTTAAATAGAGTTTGCCAGGAGGAGTGTGTTACGAGCCAGGCTTGGATGAAACAATCCACTGCCCACAAAGCTACTTTAATGTACTGTCTCTATTGAAAATCACAGCGATCCAACAATACATGACGATACTTTCCCATCACTGCAGCAATTCCCACCACAGGCAACACTGTGTCTCCAACAAAGAAGGCTCACATTCTGTGTCTGCGAAAACCCCAGTCCTGCCTAGTACTGTATGGTTGCCAAGAGGAACATCTGTGTGCTCCCCAGTACACAGCACTGCCTCTGTTTTCTTCTTTTTTTATTTCCTAAACAATAAACTGTGTGATTGCTTGGTAAGGAAATTGTCCTTGATTCCTTTCCTCTTCCCTTTTATTTATTTGTTTATTTGTTTGTTTAACATGACAGTCGAACAAGTACATCTGCCATCTATTATTACTTAGAGTACACATCCTGAACACATAGTAAAGTTAATTTGTTTTCTGATTTCATTTGATCTTAGACTTGCGATCATCTGCAAGTTGCTGACTTTAAAGATGAGATCCCTAATACAAAGAGGCTATTCAATTCTCAGAATATTCTAGAACTCTATTTATATTTAGAAAGTCATACATTCAAATAAAATATGAAAGAATGGCAACATATTCTCAAGAATAAAAAGCCTGTAAGCTACAGACCCCCTGCAGAAAATTTACAGTATAAGCTATTAGTTCCACAAGAATATTACATTTTGGTAGTTTATAACACAAAAGACTTTTGTTATCTTTACCTTTACCTCAAATCAGTATTGGGCTTAACGAAGAAAAAAAAAACCAAGACACACCAAGACAAATGAACACAGAATCTAACTAGGAATTTCCCAGAGACAAATGACATGTTAGGCCCACAACTTCTATCTGCTCACCAAACAAAAGAAAAAAAATGCTTGACTTTATTAATAACCAAATAGATGCAAATTAAATCTAGATACTTTTGCTATGGATATAACAGAATACCCGTTTGCAAAGGAAAGACTAGCCGGGATTTTAAACCAGTACTACTTTCTAGAGAGCAATTTGGCAAAATGAATGTTTATACCAGCTGGCCCAGCAATTTTAGGATTTTAACCAAAACAAGTGAGGAGAGGCAGACATCAAGATGTTTATTATAGCTTTACTTAGAACAAACAATTTAGAAACAGCCAAGTATCTAACCATAGCAGATTTGTTAAATAAATCAGGACACATCTCTACAAGGAATACTATACAACCAAGAAAATATAGTTTAAGGGACTATATGATAAAAATATTTTTACTGTATAGTTAATAAATGAAAATAGGTTATAAAATATGACATATGATGGCAACCCACCTTTTAAACAATATGCTTGCTAGGGAGCCTGCATGGCTCAGTCGGTTAACCATCTGACTCTTGATTTCAGCTCAGATCATGATCTCAGGGTCGTGAGATAGAGCCCCATATCAGACTCCATGCTCAGCAAGGAGTCTCCTTGAGATTCTCTTCCTCTCCCCTGCCACTCTCCTCACTCACATACATACATACATAAATAAAATCCTTGCCCAGAAAAAACTAAATAATAGTATTATATACTATTATTAATAATAGTATTATTTCATGGTGAGATGACAAATTTCTCTATTTCATAATAAATATGCTCTTAGTTTCAGAATCAGTAAAAAGCCCTAATTACTGCCTTCTTAAATGATGCCAAAATTTAATTTATTATCATTAAGGAAATAAAGGGTAACTTATTTCTTCTTAAAGATATATTATGTGGTTGGGGCAGTGGGTGGCTCAGTCAGTTAAGCATCTGCCTTCAGCGAGGGTCATAATCCCAGGGTCCTGGGATGGAGCCTGTGTCAGGCTCCCTGCTCAGTGGGGAGCCTCTTTCTCCCCATCCCTCTGTGCCGCCCCTCAATTCGTGTGTGCGCACTCTCTCTCAAATAAAAACTTTTTAAAAAAAGATACATTGTGGGGACGCCTGGGTGGCTCAGTTGGTTAAGCAACTGCCTTTGGCTCAGGTCATGATCCCAGAGTCTTGGGATCGAGTCCCGCATCGGGCTCCTTGCTCCGCAGGGAGCCTGCTCCTCTCTCTGCCTCTGCCTGCCTCTCTGCCTGCTTGTGTTCTCTCTCTGTTAAATGAATAAATAAAATCTTTAAAAAAAAAAAAAAGATACATTGTGTGTTTTCAAAACCTGTTCCACTGAAAATCATATAAAACTTCACATGAAAGCTATAGCAAGAATAAAGCAAGAGATAAAGGGGAGGGAATTAGTACTTAAGGGATTAGGAATGGAAAAATCTCATAGTTTATCATTTTAAGTAGTAGTGGACAATCACAAAATTATAGTTCAGAAAGTTTAATGAAGATAAAGCTGACTTTACATAGCCTGAAAGGCCAGTCCACATGACGTCCATCTCTCAGTTATAGTAGACTGAAACAACAATAGATAACTATAATTTGTGTGTGCCATTACTGATAGAAATGGAGTAAGTGGGAAAAAATGGAATTTTTTATTTCTTAAATCAAAAACAATAGAGTGTATTTTTACCTTTCATAGTTTGGCAGTGCCTTACACTATAAAACTGGATTAATGGGGCACCTGGGTGGCTTAGTCAGTTATGCGTCTGCCTTCTGTTCTCATGATCCCAGGGTCCTGGGATTGAGCCCCACTTTCCTCTGAGTGGAGAGCCTGCTTCTCCCTCTCCCTCTGCCTGCTACTATGCCTGCTTGTAATCTCTCTCTCCCTGTGTGTCAAATAAGTAAATAAAATCTTTCAAAAAAAATTAAAAAATAAATAAAACTGGGTTAGGAAATCACTTTCCACTTTTTTTTTTAAAGGATGAAACAATATTCTCTAATACTTTACATTTAATATGCTTACTCTCCTCTGATATCTTGCATAGGAGCCAGAAAGCTACAAAGACAAGATCTATGAGTTCTGAAACCATGCAAAACATGGACTTGATCCCTTGATTATTGTTCTTTTCCTTTTCCTTTTTTTTTTTTTTTAAAGATTTTATTTATTTATTTGACAGAGGGAGAGAGAGCACAAGTAGGCAGAGAGAGGCAGGCAGAAGGAGAGGGAGAAGCGGGCTCCTTGCTGAGCAGAGAGCCGGATGTGGGGCTCGATCCCAGGACCCTGAGATCATGACCTGAGCCAAAGGCAGAGGCTTTTAACCTACTAAGTCACCCAGGCGCCCTACATTGTTCTTTTTCCATGACACATTTTGTAAACTAGTTTTAAACTACATAGCTGTTTGTGATTCTGGTAACCCTGTCCATGTAATTCTTCTGGAAAAAAATAAAATAATTCGTTTAAAATGGCCAAAAAAAAAAGTGTTTCCAAAGCAGCTGTTACACAAATGAGAAAGACAGAGCTGTACTCTATCAAGTGATACTGATTTACTACATGGTTTTAAAAACCATCATTGGAGGGATGCCTGGATGGTTCAGTCGGTTAAGTGTCTGACTCTTGACTTTGGCTCAGGCCATGATATCAGGGTCCTGAGACAGGGCCCCTTATCAGGCTCCATGCTTAGTGGGGAGCCTGTTTGAGATTCTCTCTCTCTCCCTCTGGCACTCACTTTCAAAAAAAAAAGGGGGCGCCTGGGTGGCTCAGTGGGTTAAAGCTTCTGCCTTCGGCTCAGGTCATGATCTCAGAGTTCTGGGATCGAGCCCCACATGGGGCTCTCTGCTCAGCAAGGAGCCTGCTTCCCCCTCTCCTTCTGCCTGCCTCTCTGCCTACTTGTGATCTCTTTCTCCCTGTCAAATAAATAAATAAAATCTTAAAAAAAAAAAAATTGCCCCACTGTCACTCTCTTTCAAAAAAAAAATTAAAAACCATCACCAAAAAAGTGATTAAAAAAAAGTACCTGGTTTGTGATCTGGATTTCTCCTATGTACAAGCAGAAATCATGTTGTATTTTTAAGTATTATTATTATAAAAGCCAATTAATCTGTTTTTTGTGTTCAGTAGTATACCACCAAATCATTTTCATAAATAAAGGCGTAATAGCAAACTAGATAAATGAAGACCTGTCAACAAATAATACAACTTTTAAGAATGTACAGACTCCTGATTTAATTACTAAATAAATGTACTGTGGGGGCATGCTTGTCTATCAAGTGAAATGTGAACACCCTATTACCAAGACACAGGTGGGGGATATGCCATAGAAACATGCATGCCTTCACTAAACACTGGACTTTTTTTTTAATGGAGCTTTATTTACCTCCTACTACTTACATGTTAATTCGCTTATTCTCACACAAACAACTTTAAAGGTAGATGTTACTACCACCATTCTCCAAGTGAAAAAACTTTCCCAAAGTCATACAGATAAAAAAAAGTACAGCTCAAGATTCAAACCCTGATCTCTCTGATTCTATCTTTGTTCTTTTCACTGTGTTCTTGGGTCAAGAGAAGTAAAATGACTGAATGCTAACATTACGGGACACATTACGGGTTGAAGTTTTAGCACTGAATGCTACCGGATTACAAATACTCTCCTCATCAGTGTTTCCTCTCTCCCAAAAACACTGGTAAAGTCCACTTATTCAAACAAGTTAAATCCAAACTCAAGTGTTTGACATAAGAAAACTGGTAGACAAGAATGGGAAAAAAGAAAGAGAGAGAGAGTGAAAGAGAGAGAGAGAGAGAGAGAGAGAGAGAGAGAGGCAAAACATAAGAGACTCTACTGAGGATTGATGGAGGGAGGAGGATGGGGGATGGGCTGAATGGGTGATGGGGATTAAGGAGGGCACTCGTGATGAACACTGGGTCTTGCATGTAAGTGATGAATCACTAAATTCTACTGAAAGCAGTATCACACTGTATGTTAACCAATTAGAATTTAAATATAAATTGAAAAAAAATTTTTATAAAAATTTAATGAGAATTGGTAGGAAACACAACAACTTTTTTTGCAAATCTGTCAAAAAGGCACATTAATTAGACTGTCAAGTTACAACCTAATTGATATCTAGAGAAGCTGGACTATCAGTTCAGTGATCCAAATGGGTTTTCTGTTCAGGGAACTCTGATTTGATCACATACATAAATCAAAAAAGAAACAAAATAGTGTTTATATACATTTACCAATATTAAGTGAAGCCAAACATTTAACATAAAATCTGTGAGTGGAGGACTCTCTGGATATGCTGAGCCGGCTCTGAGGGTAGAGAGGAGGGTGCTGGAGTGTTCTGTGTTGACTACTGCTTTGACTTTCCATTTCTATCCACGTGTACCAGCAATCACAGTTTGAGACACTTAATGAAAGATCAGGGCCCAGTTTCTCTACAAATTCCTCAGAATGGATTCATTTACCTGACCTGATTTCACTAATGACTTTCATCCTTCCCTTCAAGATAAGTTTGCTCAGACTGAAAAAAAAAAAAAGCATCTGTTGTGGTCATACCACATCCTCACACATTTGGAAGCAGGACACTCTTTTGACAAAGTTGTTGCTGGCTGAGAGACATACTGATTCCTTTAGTATCATCGTGATGCAGTCGGGCAATCAAATATTTCATATGTCATCAATGAGCCCATTATTTTTTTTGATCCTTTTGCCTACATGATCATTTTAAGACAGAGAGTAGACCTAATCAGAAGGACACATACTTAACTTGCCCTTTTAGATCACTGTGACCATAACTGCATGAAAAAATTTACTGTGCAAGCAATAAATTATTTTTGTAATCAAAATAAACAAAAAAATCAGCCTAGTCTCCACCATCACTAAGAAACTGTTACTAAGTATTCTGTTAAGGAGGGCACCTTTGAGTTTTCTGGTCTCTTTCCACAATGTTATCAATTCCTCCTGCCATGCTGGGACCTGCCTCAATTTCCCACATGGTTTTTAGAAGTAAACCACTTCTAAGCTCCTCTTTGCTAGGAAACCAATAATCCTTTTAAGAAATACATGTTCACGAGGGTTGATGAAGCTCTTTATAAAAAGGGCCAGAAACATCAATTCTTCATTTTTAGCAAGTACTTGAAGTAGTTGGGGGACGTACTGAAGGCTGGTTTCGGGGCCTCATGCACAGATATTCTGATTCTTTACATGTGGAATGAGATTAATGGATTACATATCATCAAGCAGAAATGTCTGGTAAGAAGATACCAGGTTCTAATTCAGAGGTTCTGTGGCCACTGTTTTTGGAATGCCACATTATTTTCAGATTCTTTCCTCTGTTTTGGAGAGCTGTCATTACAGGAGTCTTATTCTAGACAAATGATTTCTAAGGTCTTCTCTTATATAGTATGCTTTTGACATCAGTCTGGCAGGATGGGTTATATACTACAAATTCTGAAAGAACAACAGACAAGTGATTAAGAAGTTCTGCCTTTATTTCACAGCAAAACAAACTATACAGCACAGCCTTTCTTTCTTCACCATCTCCAAAGTTGCATGTAGTTTTCCCACAGTATCGGATTGCTGGTCTAGGTACACACACAACCTAGGCGATAATTCACTTAGACTTAAACTACTTTTTTTCAAAGCCGACTTTTCCAAACAATGCACCATCTACATTTTAAATGGTAGATGAAATTCTACCACCACTCTCAAAAAAAGGGGACAAGGAGGTGCATTGTATTGGACAAAAGAAACGGAGGAAAGTATTGACAGTACAAGCAATCTATAGTACCCTTGGGGTAGAAAGAATTGTTGAGAAGAGTTTTCTCACACATGAAAAAGCAAAGAAGCTCACAATATTGATTATATTTCATGATTTTTTGGACCTAGTATTGAAATACCTGAAAAGAAGCTGTCTTTGTAAATATGTATAATCTTTTCCTACTAATAGACAAATAAGTAATATAAACCTATGCTTAAAAATAAAATTTATATTTTAAATCAGATTAATGAGATTCTAGGGAAAAATATGTCTTTAAGAAAAAGTGAGACATATAATCTTTGGTAGTTAAATCTACAAATTTAATCATTTAGAGAAGTACATGAAAGGGGTGCCTGGGTGGCTCAGTTGGTTGAGCCTCAGACTCTTGATTTCAGCTGAGGTCATAATCTCAGGGTTGTGAGATCGAGCCCCATATCAGGCTCCACAATCAGAACAGAGACTGCTGGAGACCCCTCCTCTCCCTCCGCCCTTCCCCTGCTCACACTAAACAAACAAATAAATAAAATCTTAAAAAATTACATGAAAGTCCTCAAATTTTCTAGTCCTTCCTCAATCCCAAATAAGGCAGTATAATATCTTGATCCACTAATCCCTTCATTCTTTCAGATCACCAATTGAAAAAAGATGCTCAAATAATAGAAAGATGTAACTTCTCTTCTATTTTCTCTGTAGGTAACACATTGTGTTTATATAAAATTAAAGCCAGAGATCTTCAATGTTCACTTCCCCACACTACACAACTGTTAAGAAAGACATCTGCGGGACAAAATAAACTAAATGTAGTGTAAAAATTACATTTTTGAGGTTCTCTGAGATGCCACCTAGTCAAACCTCCTGCCCTTAGTCCTCCTAAATCAACATGCTGCTTATAATGAAACACAGCTCTTCCAAGATTTTAGACTCATCTTTCTTTCAAGTCAAGTTAGCTAGCATGATTTTGAAAGGTTTGGTTTTAAGTGTTAGAAAGTTAAGTTCATTACCAAAGATAAGTCACTTGGAATGAAAAAGAAAACAGTTTAAACAATTTAATCAGATCTAAAGAGAAGGTAGATATATGCATCTTCCATTTGATTATTCAGCGTAAGAAATTATGACGTGAATATTACAGAGAGACAGAGATTAAAATGAAAATCATTTTCCATGTTCATGCTCATGCTAATTACTTTGACCAGCTGCTATGGAAGAAGGTAAAGCATATGGGACGACTGGGTGGTTCAGGTGGTTAAGCATCCAACTCCTGGTTTTGGCTCAGGTTGTGATCTCAGGGTTGGGAGATCAAGGCCCGAGTGGGATGGGCTCCACAATCTCAGCACAGACTCTGCTTGAGATTCTCTCTCTCTTTGCCCTTCCCCTGTGTGTGTGCACTAAATAGATACACACATATATACATAAATAAAAATTCTAAAAAGAAGGTAAAGCATAGTATGTGCATTTAACTTATTTTAATGCGGCCAGCTGGCAAGGAAATTTATTGAGGAGGTTAATAAGTAAGCTAAATTGGATAAATCACCTAGAAATCTAAGACTCAACCCGTGCACAGAGCTTCCTACTGAGATGACAAGATAGCTGAGCCCAGTGAACTTAAAACTGCAGGGTAAAAATTAGAACATATATGAGTTGCTTGAGGAGGTTTAGGGACTATATTTTAATCTCACAGGAAGTGGGTAAACAGATGGCAACAGAGGCCACCCCGAATTCCTGGCCAACCCAGGTTGTACACTCAAGGAAGCGTGGTGGAAAAAGGGTGGAAATAAAGTCAAATTTTCAAGAGATTCACAAGTCATCAATAGCAGGAACAGTGCTTTAAGCCTACCTGAGGGTAGCTCAGTTTCAACAACTGACTCTGCTCAAATTCAAGATATGCCTGACATCTCTGGGATTTTGAGGATGAGGAGGAGTCTCAAAATCCCAGAATTATCCCCAAATTTCTGGCTAAATGACCAACTGCAGGCAGTGTCTGCATCCATCTGGTTCTGTAACACTAGTTTCTCTCATGAAATT
The DNA here is from genome assembly GCA_028533885.1 of Nasua narica. Taxonomy (NCBI): domain Eukaryota; kingdom Metazoa; phylum Chordata; class Mammalia; order Carnivora; family Procyonidae; genus Nasua; species Nasua narica. Next base: position 120,325,060 of record CM052798.1, on the reverse strand, counting down.
TCTGTCAACAAACTGAGAGGACCAGTCCTGGAAACCTAAAGTCAGAGCTGTTAGGGGGTCAATGTGAATTTACCCAACAGTTCTCAGGTGTGTTCACGGACTTCATCAAAACTGATCTCTGAGCAACACTAGACCAGTATTTATGCAATTTTAATTTAAAGTTAATTAAACTGGTCTTTTAAAATATCAAAAGATTGGGGCGCCTGAGTGGCTCAGCGGGTTAAAGCCTCTGCCTTCGGCTCAGGTCATGATCTCAGGGTCCTGGAATTGAGCCCCGCATCAGGCTCTCTGCTCAGCAGGGAGCCTGCTTCCTTTTCTCTCTCTGCCTACTTGTGATCTCTTTCTTTCTGTCAAATAAATAAATAAAATCTTAAAAAAATTTTTTGAAATATCAAAAGATTAATAAATACTCTTAAATAGAATCTAACAAGCTATTATAACCATGGTTAATATATGAAAAACGCCTCATATCCTGTCTACAGATAAAAGGGATTTTGACTGTGTAGCCCACTTTTGAATAAAACAAACAAAAAACCCGGTTGTGTGTCCCAGTCCTAAATTAGTTAGGAAGGAGAGATTCCGAAAAAAAAAAAAAAAAAAGAGAAAGGAAGGAAGGGAGGGAAGGAGGGAAAAAGGGAGGAAGGAAGGGGAATGAGAAGGGAAGGGAAGGGAAGAGAAGGGAAAAAAAGAAAGGAAAGGAAAGGAAAAGAAAGAAGAAAGGAGAAGAGAAAAAAAGAAAAAAGAAAAGGCTACCAGGAAACTCGGTTAAAACTACTTCAATATCCTTCCATTAATTATCTACATTTTTAGGAGGAATCAATAGCCCCACTTCATTTGAACTGGCCAAGATCTAAGATTAAAAGACTTCCCCCTGCCAATTGTCTTTTTCATACTTCTGTTAAATTTTGTTGCTAACACCAAGTGCTATTTCCCCAGCTGTGAAGTCAGACCAGCAGCTGCCTTAGCAAACCATGCCAACGCTACACCAGTACATAAAGACAGCTGCCTTGCCTGTCCTTGCAGATGAAAGAAGAGTGCTAAAGGCCTAAAAAATCTCCAGTACTGGCAATGGCTATGAAGGCAGCTGCTTGCCTATCATACTGTTATAGAGTGTGCTATGTGACGATAGCTACAAGAAATGAAGAAAAGAATAAATACAGCTAATTTTTATGGATAACACATATTTCCAAATTATTTTATTTATGGGATATTACATTATTTTTGACAATTTTATTTTTAGATTCCTCAGCATGCTACGCACAGAAACAAAATTTCACTATTTTTAAGTACTTATATATGTCCTAATTTCTACTTTAACAAACTAAGCAATAAAGCATCTTGAAGATTTGCACCCCAAAAATTATTTAAAAATATTTCATTTATTTATTTGACAGAGAGAGACACAGCGAGAGAGGGAATGCAAGCAGGGGGAGTGGGAGAGGGAGACGCAGGCTTCCAGTGGAGTGGGAACCCGACCAGAGGCTCAATCCCAGGACCCTGGGACTATGACCTGAGTGAAGGCAGACACCTAACAACGGGGCCACCCAGGCGCCCCTTTATCCAAAATTTTAAGTTATCAATAGGAATTGATTTTTCTAACATTGGCATTGTTCTAAAGCTTCAAAAATTTGAGAATCCTACCAAGATACAACAGAATTTGACTGCCGATGATTTGGTAGGAACTACTATTTCCAAGAAAGACTGTTTCCGTGTCATTAAAATGGACCTCTTTCCATACAGTCAGAATGGATTAAGAGCCTAAATAAAGTCTGTAGGCAGAACTGATATTTACATTTCTCTTTTAGGAAATATTTTTACTTAAAAAAATACTGACTATACTTGATCATGATGTCTGCGACTTACTTTGTTTGAAATATTAAAATATATACATTTCAGAGGGTGGTCAATTGTAGTCATAATAAAAATCCATATTCTAGGGTTGGCTACTCTAAGTGCCTCTGTTGTCTATATTTCGGTAGACAACTGACCTTTGGCTAATTACATTAAATGTCAGAGAAAGTTTCATTGGTGAAAATAGTGGGCTATAACTAGCATGAATATTAAAAATAGGGCTCCACTTTTTAAATAAAAAGCATTTAAAAATATGGACTGGCTAAACAGTATTTTAACAATTTGCCCCAGGCTTTCATTAAAAAAAGGTAGGAATTCACTGGAGCATGGATACTTTTCCCTTACAGATGACGTCCCACTTTAAGTTAAATACTTCTCAATCCAGCCATGAACGTGGAGGATTCTATTTGCCAGTTGCTGGTATGAAGAGGGCAGAATTTTCTCTTATGTGACCCCTTTTCTTCTGAGGACTCAGAGATGGGGTTTCCTTAGGTTTCAGTAACTGCCTTGTGCCTGCTTGTTAATATTTAGTTAATAAATCTCTATATATGTGTTCATATGTGCAATGAATTTGTCTTGAGATTTTGCTAAAAACAGGGAGGGCATGACCACACTGGCTTCGGTCAGTGTGGAACAATAGTAAGACATGTATTTTTTTTTTTTTT
>CM052798.1:120271881-120322444 GCA_028533885.1 Nasua narica | reverse complement strand
CGTTTCTCTTGATGGTTGCATAATATTCCATTGTATATATATACCACATCTTCTTTATCCATTCATCTGTTGATGGACATCTAGGTTCTTTCCATAGTTTGGCTATTGTGGACATTGCTGCTATAAACATTCGGGTGCATGTGACCCTTCGGATCACTACATTTGTATCTTTTGAGTAAATGCCCAGTCGTGCAATTGCTGGGTCGTAGGGTAGCTCTATTTTCAACATTTTGAGGAACCTCCATACTGTTTTCCAGAGTTGTACCAGCTTGCATTCCTACCAACAGTGTAGGAGGGTTAGTAAGACATGTAGTAAACACATAAAAATAATCCTATGTAAAGCCACGATCTCGCCAAATACAAAAGTTCAAATCAACATATGACTAGTACTATCAGGGCACATTTATTAATAATATAGTTAGGGGCGCCTGGGTGGCTCAGCTGTTAAGCGTCTGCCTTCGGCTCAGGTCATGATCCCAGGGTGCTGGGACTGAGCCCCGCATTGGGCTTTGCTGCTCAGAGGGAAGCCTGCTTCTCCTTTCTCCCACTCCCCCTGCTTGTGTTCCCTCTCTCACTATCTTTCTAATAATATAGTTAGATTGATCTGCATAAGAACATGAGACTTTACACTAAAACATATAAAATATGATAAGTTTCAATGAAGCCAGTATATAATTTTGGAAGGTCCTAGCATCCTGGTCATATGGAAGGCCATTCAGAGATCTGTTATAGTTTATTAGGGTAAAGAACACACACACACACACACACACACACACACACACAAACACAACAACAACAACAACTAAAGAGATGATAAAGCCTGGCCAATAAAGTAATATATTTTATAAATATTAGAGAACTGAGAAGAATAAACAGCCTTTAAAAAAACACCAAAATATATGTAGGAAACTTGGTATACAATAGAGAAAGCATTTTGGGGCACTGGGTGGCTCATTCAGTTGGGCATCTGACTCTTGATTTCAGCTCAGGTCATGAGTTCAGGGTCATGGGATCGAGCCCTAGGTCGGGCTCTGGGCTCAGAGCGGTCTGCTTGAGATTCTCTCTCTCCCTCTGCTCCTCCCTCCACTCACACTCTCCTCTTCTCTCTGAATGAATAAATTTTTAAAAAGATAGAAAAAAAAAGATAGAGAGGGTGCCTGGGTGGCTCAATCAGTCAGGCGTCTGCCTTTGTCTTGGGTCATGATCCCAGGGTTCTGGGAATAAGCCCCACATTGGGCTCCCTGCTCAGTGGGGAGACTGCTTCTCCCTCTCCCCCTCCCTTCTGCTTGTGCTCTTTCTCTCAGATAAATAAATAAAATCTTAAAAAAGAAAGAGAGAAAGCATTTTACCTTTATAAAAGAAAGAATGGGCTATTCAATAAATTGTACTAGGAAAGTTGGCTATCTATCTGGAAAAAAGAAATTAGATCCCTATATCAAACCATACATAAAAATAAGTTACATAATGGGTACAGGTTTTCCTTCTGGGGTGATGAAAACTTCTGGAATTAATCACTAAATTGTATACTTTGCGATGATTAAAATGTTAAATTCTATTTTTCATTACAATAAGAAAAATAAGTTGCAGATATATTACAAAATGAAAAATCGAGGTTTGAATATAATACAAACAAGGAAATATCTGTTTCACTTCGGGGTAGGAAAGGCTTTTCCAGATAGGACACAAGATACTATTACTCCAGCTGCATAACAAATTACCCTAAAGCTCAGTGGCTTCAAAGAACAACAATCATTAATTTTATTCAAGAATCTGAAATCTGGGCAAAGGCTCAGCAGGGACAGCTCATCTCTGCTCCATGCCATGTCGCTGGGGTGGTGTGACTGGCAGTAGAGGATCCATTTCGAAGGTGCCTCACCCGTGCAGATGGCCAATTAGTGCTGGCTGTTGGTTGTTGTCTACGTGTATCTGTTCCCTCCCAGGACGATGGCTGTATTCTAAAAACATCCTAAGACAGGAAGTGGAAGAGGCCGGTTTCTTAAAGCCTGGGCCCCCACATCTGGCACCATGTCACCTCTGCTATCACCTATTGTTCAAGGAATCCTTTGGCCCAGATTTAAGGGGAGATACAGACTCCACTGATGGAGGAATGTCAAAGGGTTTGGGGGCCATGTTTTAAGCCTACAGAGCAACTCATAAAGGAAAAGATAGCACAGTGGACTATATCAAAATATAAAACCCTCTCGTGACAAGTTATGATGCAAAAGGTAAAACATGAGATAAATTGAAAAGAGGGAATCTGTAACACATGTAGGGAAGAATTAATATGCAGAAAACATAAAGAACTATAAATCAGTGAGAAAAAGGTAAACAAATAAAAAATACATGAAAAATACGAACAGTCAAGTCATGGGAGAGGAACCTAAATGGCCAATAGACATATGAAAAAGATGTTCAATGTCACTTTATAGAGATTAGAAAAAAGCAAATCAAAATATCCCACAGTAGACTGTGAAAATAAAGCCTAAAAATTTCTTCAAGTTTGGTGAATATGTGAGAAAATGGGGACCACCATAAACTTTGAATGTAAAATAGAGTAAAAAAAATTAGAGAGCAATTTGGCAGTATCTAAGAGAATATGTATACACAATCTTCAACCCAACATTTAAGGTTCCAGGTAATATTAGGCAACAAATGCATTTGTCCCTGGAGACATGTATAAAAAGAATGCTAATGCTCTTAATGTCCATAATAATTAAAAATTAGAAACCACCTAAAGGTTCATCGGTAGGGAAAATTTATAAATAATAACTGGAGTATATTTATAGAATGGAATATTGCCGTTAAAATGAAAGAACTAGGGGCGTCTGGGTGGCTCAGTGGGTTAAAGCCCCTGCCTTTGGTTCAGGTCGTGATCCCAGGGTCCTGGGATCGAGCCCCGCATTGGGTTCTCTGCTCAGCAGGGAGCCTGCTTCCTCCTCTCTCTGCCTGCCTCTCTGCCTACTTGTGATCTCTCTCTCTCTCTGTCAAATAAATAAATAAAATCTTTAAAAAAAAATGAAAGAACTAGATCTCAATGTAGATTCTTAGATTTCAAAAACACAGTGTTTATCAAAATGTCACAAAGTGACATAAAATTAAACACAAAAACATACACAAAGTAATATGTATTCTTTATGGTTATGTATACACACATAAAAATATAAGAACTTGAAGTATATGCTACATATTCAAGATGGTAGTTGCCTCTGGAGAGAAAAGTAAATATAAATAGTATAGGGAAGCTGAATAAAGTAAAGATACCAGAGAAAGCTAACTAAGATTTGTATGCCCTCTTCGTAAGTTGTGGCTGCAAGGCCAAGAATTGTATTTCCAAGCACCTTTACATCTAGATAGGGTCCTGTAACTTTTTCTCACTAATGCAATATGAACAGAAATGAGGCATGTCACATGAAGACCAAGGATCTAAAACAGTGGGAGCACCTTCCACAATTTCTCTTTACTTTTCCATCTGCTTATTATGCATGGGCATTATGACCTTGGAAACCATGTGCTAAAGGCGGTAAAGTCCTAAAATGGAAAGAGTCTGGCTCTTTATATCCCTACATGAAATGCCAGCTACCAACCAGGAATAGTTACAGGGCAGGGTTATGTGACTGAGAAATAGTGGTAAGCCAGTAGAATTCTGGGATTTGTTTCAGTTAAGCTTCACCCAACTATATAAAAGGGGACCTGCATTTTTTTTTAATCTACTGATACCTCTTTCTTTGATTAAAAGGAAGTCTGAAGTAAAATCACCACCACCACCATCAAAATATCAAGAGTTTGTTAATTCTAGGCAGTGGACATTCAGGAAGCTGTTATACTTTTTTCTGTAGTTTTGCAATTAAAAAGAAATTTTATTAAGAAAGATTCAACAGAGTTGGCCATTCCTCTAATATTTTAGAGGAACACTGTATTTTTATTGCAGTTTACATTTCCAATGTGGCATACTTCTGTAAGTTATCTTCTCTGCGGTGGCTATCCCAGTTTTCCCCAGATTGTACATATCGCTTTCTTTTTTTTTTTAAAGATTTTATTTATTTATTTTTTTGACAGAGAGAGAAAGAGAGAGGAGAGAGATCACAAGTAGGAAGAGAGGCAGGCAGAGGGAGAGGGGAAGCAGGCTCCCTGCTGAGCAGGGAGCTCGATGCAGGGCTCAATCCCAGGACCCTGAGATCATGACCTGAGCCAAAGGCAGAGGCTTTAACCCACTGAGCCACCCAGGTGCCCCTACATATCGCTTTCATGTCAAGGATTCAACTCAACACACATGTGCAGCTCCAGAGCTTTCCTCTTTTCTGTGTTTATCTGAATAAATGTAAAAACCACATTAATTGCTAAAACGAGTGACTTAACACTTTTCAAAACTACACAGAAGAAACTACAGGATCTAAAAAGCTACAAGAGAATAAAAGAAAAAGCAAGTCCATGCACATAATCCTGTGCAAATTAGAAAAAAAAATAACATTTAACATATGCCAAGTGCTATTACAAGTCAATATTTTTAGTATTAACTCATTAAGTCCTTAAAACAACTCCACAAGGTACATCACTGTAAAGCCCCATTTTATAATGAGAGTGAAAGAGACTGATAAGAAATCTTTCTAAAACTTCTAAACCTAGTTAGTATTGGGGACCAACCCAAAAAGGTCTAACACAATTTCAAGACCAAATTTCAGGGGCACCTGGGTGGCTCAGTGGGTTAAAGCCTCTGCCTTCGGCTCAGGTCATGATCTCAGGGTCCTGGGATCGAGCCCCACATCAGGCTCTCTGCTTAGCAGGGAGCCTGCCTCCCCCTCTCTCTCTGCCTGCCTCTCTGCCTACTTGTGATCTCTCTCTCTCTGTCAAATAAATAAATAAAATCTTTAAAAAAGAAAAAAAAAAAGACCAAATTTCACTTATCCAAAATTCTTAAGATGGAAATCTAAAAATCCTCCTTGACTCTAATGTTTCATTTTAAACACCAATTCCATTGCTTACTGTTTTCTAAATATTTCATGAACCCATTCTTTCCTTTACATCCCAACGCCACTGCTCAAAGTTAAATCATCCAAATATCACACCTTGACAATAGCAATAATCTGTTACCTCTCTTCTGGGTTCCTCTCATCCTTCTTCCACCTGAAAATTACCAACTAGATCTGTTACTTAAGTAATCGGTATAAAATGCTTACTAGTGGTATATAACCATATTCTATTACCTTATTTCTCAGGCTTGTTTTGAGCATTAGAGCCACTTAACACATATAGCAGAGTAGAAAATGTTAATGTCTTTGAAAAAGCAAGAATTTTCAACCCTATTTTATACAGGAGCTAAGCGGTCCAGAGAAGTTAAATAATTTAACTGAAATAACTTGATAAGTGGCAGAACCAGGTTTGAACTGAGGTCTGTCTAACTCCAAAACATATATTACTTCCATTATAATATCACTGATTCCTAAATACTTTTTCCCAAATTAAAACTTTAAAAATAAATTTTACTGTAACTTGAGGGGGTAATGAAAATCATGCTGTTATATTTCTTTTGAAATTTAGCAACAGAGAGAAGCTTTTTAATAATGAGAAGTGCCATTCTGGCCAATGTATTTGGAAAACAGAAATAAAAAGCATAAAAATTGGGAAAGGGAGAGGTATGTTTTGTTCTCAGATGATGGTGGCCTTGGAAAACCCCAAATCATCAAAATAATAAGTATTACAAGCTATAAATTTAGTAAGGTGATTAGATACAAAATTAACACAAAATCAAGTAGTCTTCATATATGCAAACAAAAATTAAAATGAAGACACAGGAGAAAAAAAATACCACTAGCAATAATAACAACAAAAAGATAAAATATGTATAAGATCGCCAGGAAAACAACAGCAGACTCTGGATGAACTTGTTTTAAAAAATTATTTTCAGGGGTGCCTAGGTGGCTCAGTGGGTTAAAGCCTCTGCCTTTGGCTCAGGTCATGATCTCAGGGTCCTGGGATCGAGACCCGCATAGGGCTCTCTGCCCTGCAGAGAGCTCTCTCTCTGCCTGCCTCTCTGCCTACTTGTGATCTCTCTGTCAAATAAATAAATAAATCTTTAAAAAAATCATTTTCAGATTGCTAGTATTTTGTTAAGGGTTTTTGCATCTAAGCTTATGAACGATATTAGTCTATAGTTTTCTTTTTTGGTGACACTTCTGTCTGATTTTGGTACCCGATACTTATTTTCTCTTATCATTTTAAGGTGGTAGAGAGTGGGAAATCAAACAGGACAAGATAAGCTTGCTTGTGATTGACAATCAGTAGCAAAAAAATTACATCGATGAATCAATATAAAGTAGCAGTTTCCATCGAACTCTGGAAGCAAAAAAAAAGCCCTAAATTTTAATACAGATCCTGTCACCACAATTACATTTTATTAAAAATTTGCCCTTGAATTCTACCTTCTCAGGTATCTCCTAAGATCAGATATCATACACTGTAACAACATGTGTATTATAGTTCTTGGCATAATATATTTACATAAGGGCCAGTTCACAATAATTGCTGTTCTCTTCAACTGACCAAACCAATCATTTTCGTGGACCTCACTTTGTTGATGGGAAAATGATTTGTTAACAAACACCATGTCTCTTGGATGGGAGGGAGGCTGACTTAATGGAATCACCGATTAAAAAAATACTGGTAAAATTTGATTAGTGTTCCCATATTTCATCCACTCCAAGGGTACAACTATAGAGGTTTTCACACTTCATGCATTCTTTCAAGCAATACTTTTATATTTTTATATAAAAATTTTTTATTTTTATATTGTCAATATAAATATTTTTATATTATCAATAAAACATTTGCTTACTTAATTTTTTGGTGGTGATCTTTATTTTTAAGTAGCTTGAATTAAACAAAGCCCCTGAGCCTTTCTCAACTGGGGTTCACCAAAGAATTAAGCCCTACAGAAAATGACTTCAATGACTTTCTTCTCAATTCTCCCAAGGATGATAAGAAAAAGAAATTAATTCATTATATAAAATGTGTTAGGACATTAGAGCATAATTCTGTAGCAAAACCTTTACTGAAAAAAAGTTACCTGATAATTCTTTCAAAATGACCTAGGTAATACAGTGCTAACATTTATCTGTAAGCTGTAATATATGTAACAATTACTAAATGTCTTAGATAGATGAGTCAAAATAAGAGTAATTTCACAAAAACCTAAAAGCACCTTTACTAATATAGTTAGAATAAATGTCTTGTGCTACCTAAAGGAAAATATTGAGTGTAGGGGCTTTTCCTTATCAGACTAGCTGACAAGTGTTTATCAGTGTTAAATAAATAAATCTTTGCTGCTAACCATCCTGGAATTTCCAATGTGAATTCAGAACATCTGCCCTTGTGAGTTGCACTTTGAGTCTAATATTCCAAACTACTGCCTTTTCTCTGGTCATGGCACCAGCAGACACTGGTGATTCCCAATTTATTCCCTACTTTTCCCTCTCACTTCCGTTTCTTCCTTTCTGACAAAGCCCCTTTTTGTTCAGGAAGTCACCCTGATATTTGTCAGGAGCAGCTGGCCATAGTCCTAATCCCAAAGAGATCTTAGCATTGGTTTAATAGGAGTATGACCAGCGCAATCACTCAGGGCCTCATGCACCAAAGGGCCCTGGGCTTGGGGTTGAATGCTTTGGGGTCGCTAACCTGAAATTCTTAAGAACTTTATCTTTGCATTTGTGTTTTATAAGTGAAATATGATGGAACAATGGTGCATGCATTGGAGCCCTGGCGTACATGTGGTCCTCAGCTACCCTCTTCCATCCCAAGACAGGTGGGGAAAGTCCATGTTCCACTGTCACCCACCGTCCATAGTGGGGGCCTGAGCACATGCGTAGACTGTACACCTACCCTTAAGAATCTCAGTGCAAGGGGAGTAGGTGGCCATTCCTACCTCAAGTGCGATGGCACCATGTTCCATAGGCTAACTGGCTGGTGCCTCCCACCCATGCACAATAGAGGTCTGTCTGTGCATCCTGGCATGCAGGCAGCACTCCCTCATAGTTGCCCTCCACTGTGGACTGGGGTGGTGGGCTCAAGGAAAGAGTATATTAATTTCCCTCCCCCCTGGCTTGGGCACCACATTTTCAGTTTGTACTGAACCCTATTTATTTTGCAGTGAGCCCTATAAGATGGTGTCTGACTCAGTCATGGTGGTCTTTCCCCAGTCAATGACTGTTTTATACCTAGTTGTGTGATGAAATTCAGGAAATGTATGAAAAAATATCTGCAGGGGAAGTACTAGGAAAGTTTTCTTACTCTTAAAGGAGACACAAGAAAGAGAAGCCTACTTTTCTGCATCTGTAAGTTGTCAACTCTGGATGTGATACCTGACATCGTCACTGCCATTTTGTAACCTGTAAAGAGATCAAGAATAAACCTGCCTGGGTAGGACGGCCTGCTTAGGCTAGGGTTACAAAGAGGAGGACCTAGGGCTCTTAGCACCACTAAATTATAGCCCCACCTCTGGATTCTTTGTTATGTTGGTTAATAAATTCCCTTATTGTTTATGATAGTTAATGTGAGATTTTCTGTTAATTGAGCTGAAAGCATTCTAAATGCTGAAAATACCTTGATACATAAGATAATATACTTTTAATAGTAATACAGACTTCAAAAGAACTGATCTCATCAACTTTGGAAAATAACTGTCCATCCCTTGACATGGTCCCAGCCTCCCTTTCCCCAGGTAAATTTTATATATTACATAGCCCATATTTTAAAATCAAACCATTTAAAAATACCCACTTTCAAAACTTGCTAAGATTATTTTCAGCAGTTTCTAAGATCACAGATAAAATTTTATTCATGCAAATTGGGATATACTATCATGATGGACTTAACATGGAATATTAGAAAGAAAAGTACATTTCGAGTAAGCCTACTTTCTTTCTCTTAACACCCAGCCTTCCAATATCCAACTCATCACCAATGAGCTACATACCACATAAATGGAGAATAAGAACAAACACAGTTCCACTGGAAAGAGAAATGTACCATACTCAACTTAGCAAGAGAATGACATTGAATAGTTTTCATGTAGAGGTAGAAATGTTTTTCCTACGGAATATTCTGGTGTCAAGATTCAAAGGGGCTGGGGAGCGCCTGGGTGGCTCAGGTGGTTGAAAGCCCTCAGGTCAGGATCTCTGGTTGTGAGATCCAGCCCCGCACCGGGTTCTGTGCTCCACATAGAGTCTGTTTGAGATTCTCTCTCTCCTTTCCTCGCGTGAGTGCGTTCTCAATCTCTCTCTCTCAAAATAAATAAATATATTTTTTATAAGAAATAAAACCTTAAAAAATAAAATAAAAAAGATCCAAATGGGCTGGAACCTCACCACCACATAGCAAACTAAGTATCACAGAGAGTGCACCAACAAAGACATCCCAGTTCTCACTAGTGGACTTTTTCCTACCTCCTTGCATCAGGGTCCTGGACATGGGGAAGGGTCCTACACCTTCAACAGAGTTCCTTATTTCCCATGGGGAGTTTCTCTGCTATAGGAACCAGCTGTTCAGTACAATGATTGGGCCTTTCTTGAGAGCCGACTAGTTCTGGAAGGCAAATCATCTATTCCTAGATAATAATAAAAAGAAGACTGAATAGTAACAGTTACAATTAGATAAAATCAATAAATTTTTTAGGTAAAGCACACAAGAGCAGGACGGGGACAAAAATTTCATCTGATTTTGGGGGGGGGGGTTATAATCTCTTGCAAAAAAACAAGTTAAAACACATGATTACAGCTTTCTAAGGGATAACTTTTGGTGGTGAGAAAATTATTAAACATTCTTCAGAAGCCATGCGGCTGAAGTCAGTGCACTGACTAAGAGAGCAGCTGTCGGTGCAAAGGGGGTCCCTGTGATAATCCTGGTCTGACCTCAGACTCAAGCCTGAGAACCTGTCAGAAAGGTGCTCTCACAGTGGAAGACAACAAACGGCAGCTGCTTGCACTCAGCGGCTGCAGCCATTTCTCTCCCTTTTAAACAATACAGTGCCCCTCCGGCTGTGGATTTCCCAGTGGAAGGGGTGTGCGAGTTCTCCTCGCCGCTGCAGGGGACAGTGCGTTCTCAGTTCCGTCAGTGCGCGGCTCTCAAGGGCAGGGAGTCCACCAGACGCTCTACAGGATCTGGAGCTGCATCTGTCGGTACAGATGCAGACAGCTCTAGTTATAGAACTCCCGGAGCCAAGAGAACCGTCCTTTCCCAGGAGGTTAAAAATTAACAGTTCATTTGATCTCATTTACACAACTGAAACAAAAATGACTTTTAAATTTCTTTTAGGTCAACTGAGGAAAGAAATGAAATAAAAAAGGATGACAGAGAGAAGGCAAATCATATACTATGGAGAGCCAGACAGATTGATACACATGAAGACAGAGACGGAGACCATCAGTTTAGAGAAGCATGAGAGACATGCTGATGGTCCTTTTAATTTTGTGATGGTCATTTGTGTAACAGCGCTATGTTGCCTAAGATCTCCCCAGTGGCAACATTTCCAATGGTTTCTCTCTGATCCGTCCCTTTTATACTTGTCAGTTGAAGGCGGGGAAAGTCATGATGAAGAATGGAATTAATGTGCTTATGAATTCTCCCTGATACAACTACACAAACCCCTTACAATGCCTGACCAGAGTGGCCGCTCCACTGGTCTCTTTCCCAGCTTTCACTGCTACCTCTCCGCCAAGTAATCACTTCTCTTATCTCGTGAGCAATAATGCTATTAAAAATACCAGTGGCTTTGGGCGCCTGGGTGGCTCAGTTGGTTGAGCGACTGCCTTCGGCTCGGGTCATGATCCCGGAGTTCCGGGATCGAGTCCCACATCGGGCTCCCAGCTCCATGCGGAGTCTGCTTCTCCCTCTGACCTTCTCCCCTCTCATGCTCTCTCTCTCTCTCAAGCAAATAAATAAAATCTTTAAAAAAAAAAAATACCAGTGGCTTTATTTCTTCTATACTGATTGGTACTACATATAGTATGATGGTTAATTTTATGTGTCAATTTGGCCAGACTTTAGGACCCAGTTATTTAATCAAACACTAATTTAGGTGTTGCTGTGAAAGTATTGTGTAGAGATTGGGTTAGCCGACAGTTTATAACTATCTTTGATAATGTGAGTGGGCCTCATCTAATCAGTTGAAGATCTTAAGAGCAAACCCCGAAGTTTTCTGAAGAAGAAGAAATTCTGCCTCGAGATCAAGATAAAGTAAGCTAGAGAAAAAAGGTAATTAAGAAAATACTAAGGGAAAGAAAAGACATAGAACGTCTTTTGTAGCATCAACTCCTGCCATCAGTTTTCAGCCTGCTTACTTGCTCTGCATATTTTAGACATGCCAGTCTCCACAACTGTGTGGGCCAATTCCTTAAAATACATCATCTATAGCTATATCTGTATGTCCTATTGGTTCTTTTTCTCTGGGGAACGCTGACTCATAGAGATGGTAACACTTTTCTATTTTATGAATGGACAACCTAAGTTTCCAATCTATGATGAGTATCCCATCAGGGCTGGGATACTGATTCCAGGTGCTATAAGAGACTCAGGGGCACACAGGCTCCCTGTCTCATGAGGACTAAGTTCAATACTCTAATGTTTGAACCTTTCATGCCTAACTGGCAGCTTTCCTTACTGTGCCATCTTAACTGGATTCCCCCTGGGTGGAGAACTACAGAGAAGAAGGGCTTTTCCTTTCCTTTTTCCTCCATATCCTTTGCTACAACTGATTCTAATTAAAGCTATAGATGTATTTTTATATATATCATATAAAGTATTTATATCATATATACATGATATATAAAATATATCATATATAAATAATAAAGATATATAAATATATAAATAATATATAAGTATTAAATATATATCCTGTATTTTTAACTTTAACTATATATTAAATATACAGTTATATATAATATACACATGACCCATTGAACACTACCAGTTTAAATTGTGTAGGTCCAATTATATGTGGATTATTTTGATAAATACACTATTGTATATGTCTTTTCCTTATGATTTTCTTACATTTTTCTCTAGCTTACTTTATTCTAAGACTACAGTATATAATACATGTAACATACAAAATATGTGTTAATTGACTGTTTCTGTTATCAGTAAGGCTTCAGTCAACAACAGGTTATTAGTAAAATTTTTTGGAGAGTCAAAAGTTATACATGAATTTTTAGCTGCACAGGGGCTAGTACCCCTAACCCCTGGACTGTTTCAAGAGTCAACTGTATATACTTTTTCAACTTTAACTTTTAAAAATACACACACATACAGAGTGTGGTACTTTTCTTTCTTGAAAATATAATAGGAAGATATATGCAACAAAACCTTGATTATATCAAAGGATGGGGCTCCTTTGAGGATGGGGCTCTCTAGTTAACCGAATTTCCTGGGTTACTGGAAATGTCTACTTTCTTCATTGGACATATTTAAAAATAGAAAAGGAGGCGGGAAAAGCAAATAGTAAAATGTTGATTTAAACAGAAATATATGAGTAATTACATGAAATGTAAAAGGTCCAACAAAAGTCAAAGATTGGCAGACTGGATAAACAAAGCCCAAGGAAATGCTGCTAAAACAGAGACACTTTAAATAAATATAAGACACAGAAAGGTTGAAAGTAAAAGCATGGGAAATGATATACCACATGAATGCTGACTAAAATAAAGCTGGTGTAGCATATTGATAAAAGACAAAACAGACTTCAAGGTATGAGGCATGAATAGAGATCAAAAGAAATATTTCATAATGACAAGTAGACCAATTCTACTAGAAAGATAAAAATGTTCTAAATATTTCGGCACCTAATAATATGCCCTCAAACTATGTAAATCAGAACCTGACACAAATAAAAAGAGAAACGGCAAATACACAAACACAGTAGCTATTTTATCAGTACCTAACATACCAAGCAACTTAAAATTAAGTAAGATTTAAGGATTTGAAGATCTAACCACAATTAACAGTATTTTACCAAATGACATATGTAAGCCACTGTGCCCAATGAGTTAAGAATACACATCTATTTTTCACATGTACATGAAACATTTTCCAAATCTGACCACATGCCAGGCTATGAAGTAAGTTTCAATGAATACAACTATAATATTTAAGATACTATGGTATTGGTGCAAGGACATGCAAAGAGACCAATAGTACAGAAGAGACAATCCAGAAACAGACCCAACTCACCTATAGCATTTAATTTCTGAAAAAGGCAACACTGCATAGAACTACAGAAAGGAAAGTGCTTTTACAAATGGTCCTGGGGTAACTGGGTAATCATATAAAAAAATAAAATTTGACTTCTACCTCACATCATACTAAAATCAATCCCAGGTGGATTTTAGAGCTATATGTAAATGGTTAAACAAGGAAACTTGTAGAACATATAATAGGATCTTATCTTTCAGAGTAAGGAGAGATCCTTAAACTGACAACAGAGAATACTACATACAGAAGATGAATATATTGAACTACTACCTCTACTTACCAAGATACCATTAAGAGAGTGAATAGGAGAGCCACGGAGTAGAAAATATTTTCAACCTATATAACCAACAAATGGCCGATACCCAGAATATACAAAGAAATCCTACAAATTATTTTTTTTCAAAATGACAGAAAATCCTATAGAAAAATGGGCAAGTGACTTAAGTGTCACACACACATATACATAAAAAGAATTTCAAGATGAAGTTCTCAACCTTGAGAAAATGCAAATTAAAACTAAAATGCAATAATACTACCACCCACCAAAGTGGCTAAAATGTTAAGACTGCTAATAACAACTACGTGAAGCAACTGGGACTTGCACTCACTCACAGTATGCACCACTCTACCTGTAGATGGGAGGAGCATCAAAGACTTTGTGGACATGTTTTAAAATCACCACAGTCCAACGCAGCTCACATATTATTCACACTCCTCTCAAAAGCAAAATGCACTCATTCCTTCCTCCAAGATCTTCGCAAAGTCTCATTTATTATGACGGCACTAGACCATGGTTCAAGGGCCAAGATCTTATCATCTAAATCAAGTCCAGGTGCAGATGAGGCTCCCTGAGTATAGTTCCCTGGGAACAGATCCTTTATTTCTATTTCTCTTGATACGAAGAGCTGTAAACTAAAAAACCAAATTATATGCCTGCATACACAAACACCCAACATAAAATGGTGGGACAGGCATAGGATAACCGTTAAAGACGCTCTGTTCTAAAAAGGGGGAACCAGGAGGCACATAGCAGATTCTAGTCCACAGCAACTCTGAAATCCAGCCAATGTTGCCAGTTGCTTATTTAGGACTTGGTCCTACCATCTGGGAATGAATGACTCTCTAGGGCTTTCCACTGCCCTCTGGGTTCTTGGTTTCACCCTATGAATTATGCTTCCTTTTTCAGAAAGTGTAGTCTGCATTTACAGCTGAGTAGTAGGTCTCTTGGCCTGCTTCCTCTGCTTAGAAATCCAGGGATTCAAATACATCTTCACTTTAGACTATCTCTCTACCTTTTAGTCAAAGCTGGCAGTGCCTTCTCCACTACAATTCTCTTAAGGACTCTGTGAGTTTTCTATGAGTCATATTAGGGGCTCACTCCATTATATCAAAGTTAACACCCATAAATCTTGAGATTAGCCCTTCCTTCTCTACCTTTACAACTGCTATGTGAAAATGTCCTTGAAAATATTAGAAGCTAAAAAAAAAAGAAAGAAAATATTAGAAGCTCTATTTTCTAATGAAAGACAATCTATAAAGCACACTCTTACAATTTCTTCTTCTTTTTTTTTAAAGATTTTATTTATTTATTTGTCAGAGAGAGAGAGAGAGATCACAAGCAGGCAGAGAGGCAGGCAGAGGGAGAAGGGGGAAGCAGGCTCCCTGCTGAGTAGAGAGCCCACTTCGGGGCTCCATCCCAGGACCCTGAGATCATGACCTGAGCCAAAGGCAAAGGCTTTAACACACTAAGCCACCCAGGCGCCCCACCCTTAAGATTTCTAAGAGGGCCTTTTTGAAAAAATCTGTAAGACACCACCATAAATCACTCTGAGGTCTTGACAAAAGGTTTCATAGTGATATCTTCAACTTTATCTTTAGATCATGTTTTCCTGAGAACACCCTTGGATTCCATCTTTGCCCATTGCCATTTCTTACTTTTAGAATCATCTACTATCCAGAGAGGCTTGGAATGAGAAAATAAATTTATATTTGAACCCAGGAAGTCCTAGCTGATTTATATTTAACAGCTTGTTTTTTTTGGGTTCATCTCTCTTCTCTCATTTTATGTAGAAGAAGCAGCCAGGTGGCACTTGTCACCTCTGCCTGGAAATCTCCTTAGCAAGATCATCTGATTCAGTAGGTACATTTTCTGCTTTCCATATTATTGTAAGTGATTATGTTGCCAAGCTTTCCTGTAATGTATAACAAATACCTCCTTCCCTTCAACTTCCAGTAACATTTAAGCCTTCATGATGCCCTTTGGGCTTCAGTTAACAAATCAAGGTCCTTACAGCTTCTGTCCACCATCCGGTTCCAAAGCCAACGCCATATTTTTGGGTCATTTCTATAGCAGCATTCCACTTCCAGGTACTCAAATCTGTGCCAGTTCTATTGCTCTATAAGAAACCACTTTAAAATACAGTGGCTTAGAATAAAAACAGTCATATAGTTTATAAGCGTATGATTCCAATCAAATTTCAAAACAAAGATCTTGGTTGAAATATTTGTTTTGTGTGTCAAGTTGACATCCCATAAATAAGGATGACAATTTTTCAATACTTCTTAGTTATCACTGGACAGTATTAAAAATATATTTCTGAAAATTAAGAGTAGTTAATATTTAATGAGTGCTACTAAACCTTTCAGCCTCTGATTTTCCAAAGGCAAGCAACATAGGACGAAAGCTGCTAGAACTTTGGGACTCAAGAGTTCTACATTTCAGTCCTCGTTTTACCTCATGTTTTCTGACTTTTGACAAAGTTCATTGGCTCTTAGTTTCCTCATTTAAAAAATAAAAGGCTGTACTGAATATTTCCTAATTTCTGTGCTTACATGGGATGCTTATAAATTAATTAGATTAAATAATAATTAAACAGTTCTCACAGCTGTTCCATAATGAATTTAGTAAAGGCCCTTGGTAGCAGGGCCTGTACTCGCCTTCCTGCTGCAGCTCCTGTCACATGAATCCTGAGCTCAGAGGTGACCTGGGCCACCTGCAATTCTTGACCGGTCTGGGCTGGTTTTGTTTGTTTTCATCTGTCCCCTGTGCCTTGGCATGAGCTATTCATCTCTCTACCTAGAGGGCCTTTTCTCTCTGGCACATTCTCTTTTCCATTCAACTTAGACCAAAGTCCTCTCCTCAAAGAATCTCCAAAGAACCTTGAGGTAGAGCATGGCACTCTCTTTCCCCATCCCCCAAATGCTAGTCAACTACAAAAGAAGAGCCATTTCTTTTTTTTTTTTTTTAAGAAGAGCCATTTCTTTACAACATCAAGTATGACACTGCCACACTTTGTGGCATGCTTTTGCTTTTGTCTATCCACTCTATTAATGATGAGACACTAGGGGACAGAAACTCTACTCTGGTCATCTCTGTAGCTTTAACATCTAGAACAGTAACTGGCATACACTAGAAAACCAACAAATGTCTGCTAAATAAATGCATTTTAACTCTCCCCATAATGTAACCCAAGAAGCCACAAAGTCCATTTGGTAGTCAACTTTTAGGACTATACAGATTAACACTGTTATATTGTGGGTACTATTACAAGATATTAAAATCAAGCTAGGTTAATAGTTTAGTTCACATATAACATATTTACTACTCTCAAGTAGGGTACACTTTGGGAGAGGTTATATATTTTGAGGTTATTCTCAGAACAGCATTCCACTTGTAGCTACTAAAATCTATGCCAGTCACCTATCACCTATATAAGAAACCACTCCAAAACTTAGCAGTTTAAATAAAAAACAAGCATATAGTTTATAAATCTATGATTCTAATCAAATTTTAAAACAAAAGTTTATAAGCATAGAATATTAATAATTTTTAAAAATTATGAATTGAAAGTACTTCCCATTACTATGTTTTAAAACTCTTTATTGAGATATAATTCCCATATCATAAAATTTACCCATTTAAAATATATAAAATATATAATGTAAAATAAATATATAATATGTGTTACATATTTATATAATATATAAAATGTATAATTCAGTGATTTAGTATATTCACAGAGTTATACAATTATCACCCCAATCTAATTTAGAACATTTTCATTATCCCAAAGAGAAGCCCTGCGCCCTTAACAGTCTCTCCCCATTATTTTCAGTCTCTCTCAATTTGCCTATTCTGGACATTTCGTAAAAATGATATCATATAATATATAGTCTTTGAAGACTGGATTCTTTCATTTAGCATGTTTTCAGGGTGCAGTCATGTTGTATCACAACTTCTTTATCTTTTGCAATGTTTTCAAAAGTAACAGCTAGAAGAGAAACAGGTTATCATCACTTTTGAAAATCTCCCCCAGTTAGCATAATATGAAAAGAGATCCCTGAGGGAAGGAGAAAATGTTGAAATTCAGAGGAACTCAAGAACTGTTTTAAAAATAATTTTTAAACTGGACGACTTTCGGGGTGCCCGGCTGGCTCAGTCAATAGAATGTGCGACTCTTGATCTCGAGGGTATGAGTTTGAGCCCCATGTTGGGTATAGAGATTACTTAAAAATAAAATCTTAAAAAAAAAAACCCAAAACTGGACCACTTTCTTACCAAAGATAAAAATAAATTCAAAACAGATTAAAGACCTAAATGTGAGAAATAAGATTTCTAAAAGAAAACACAGGCAGTAAACTCAGGAACATCAGCCTCAGCAGTGTTTTTCTGGATGTGTCACCCCAGGCAAGGAGAAAAAAAACAAAAACAAAAATAAAAAATTGGAACTACTATAAACTAAAAGGTTTTTGCACAGCAACGGAAACCATCAACAAAACAAAAAGGCAACCCAATGAAGGGAAAAGATATTTGAAAATTATCTATCTGATAAGGAGCTAATATCCAAAATACATACAGAACTCGTATTACTCAACACCAAAAAACATGTATCTGATTAAAAATGGGCAGAGGACCTGACTACACATTTTTCCAAAGAAGGCATACAGAAGATAAGTGTATAACAGACACATGAAAAGATGCTCTACATCCCTAATTATGAGGGAAATGTAAATCAAAACCACAATGAGATATGACCTCGCACCAGTCAGAATTGCTAGTACCAAAGACAATAAGTAGTAAGTGTTGACAAGGATGAGGAGAAAAGGAAACCCTTATTTTGCTGTTAAGCTACCAGCTTTACTGTTGGTAATGTAAATGTACATTAAAAATGTAAACGGGTGCAGCAACTATAGAAAACAGCATGGAGGTTTCTCAAAATTTATACAATTCAGTAATTCCACTTCTAGGTGTCTACCTGAAAACAACAGAAACACTAATTCAAAAAGATATATATGTGCTCCTATGTTTATTGCAGCATTATTTACAATAGCCAACATGAGGAAGCAACCTAAGGGTCCAGTGAATAGATAGGTAGGTGAATGGATAGGTAGGTGAATGGATAAAGAAGATGTGGTATTAATACACAATGGAATATTAGTCAGCCCATAAAAAAAGAATTAGATCTTGCCATTTGTAACAACATGGATAAACCTAGAGGGTATTACGGCAAATGAATTAAGTCAGACAAAGAAAGACAAATAGCAAATGATTTCACTTAGATGCGGAATCTAAAAAGTAAAACAAACAACAGCAAAATAGAAACAGACTCATAAATACAGAGAACAAACTGGTAGTTGCTGGGGAGCGTAAGGGAGCGTAAGGGAGCGTAAGGGAAATAGGTGAGGGAGATTAAGAGGTACAAACTTCCAGTTTCAAAATAACTAAGTCTCGGGAATAAAAAGTCCAGGATGGAGAACGTAGTCAACACTGTAATAAGTTTGTATGGTGACAGATGGTGACTACACTTATCAAGATGAACATTTTGTAATACACATGACTGTCAAATCCTGTTGTACATCTGACACTAACACAATATTATATGTTAACAATACTTCAATAAAAATTAAAATTGTTTAGGGGCGCCTGGGTGGCTCAGTCTTTCAGTGTCCAGCTCAGGTCAGGATCCCGCCTGTGCTCGAGCCCCGCATCAGGCTCTCTGCTCAGTGGGAAGCCTGCTTCTCCCTCTCCTGCTCCCTCTGCTTGCGTTCCCTCTCTCACTGTCTCTCTCTGTCAAATACATAAATAAAATCTTAAAAAAAAAAACCCTAAAATTGTTTAATAAAAATAATTTGTACTACTAACTAATTTTACTTGTTACATCAGTTTTTAAAAGACATTTACTTAGAAGAGTCACTAATTGATTTTGTTGAGCTTTTCTTGAATGAAAAAAGGGAGGCTGGAGCCTTTGCTGATGAGCATTTATCAACACAAACTGATTCAGAGAATGACAAGTGCCCTGTCATTCTATTGACTTTGTCCACACAACTAAAATAATAACAAATGCCATGTGTGCTCTATACCAAGACATCTGATTCTGTTAGCCTAAGAATCAGGTGAATTTTTCTGAGATCTTATAAGAAATGTTTCAAATTTAACCCCCACGGGCCTACCAAAACTAGTCTGGATTTGCTCAGCTCACTTGATTCAAGCAAGTTATACAACTGAAGTTAATAAGGGTTCACTCTGAGTCTTTTTTTTTTTTTTAAGATTTTATTTATTTATTTGACAGAGAGAGATCACAAGTAGGCAGAGAGGCAGGCAGAGAGAGAGAAGGAAGCAGCTCTGAGAGCCCAATGCGGGGCTCGGTCCCAGGACCCTGAGATCATGACCTGAGCTAAAGGCAGAGGCTTTAACCCACTGAGCCGCCCAGGCGCCCCTCACTCTGAGTCTTAATACCAACACTGCCTTCAGCATAAACATGGAGTTACAATCTAGTTTTGGAGACTATCTGAGTTAAGGAAATAATACAAGGTTGTCTGCAAATGAGTACCAAAATAAACGTGTGGTATGAACAACAGCAGTATGCACGTTAGCAACTGCAGCTACAAAACAGACTTTAAAATGAAATGCTTTCCTATTGCCACATGTGAGCATATAAAACATCAGAATGTACAGGATCATGTTATTTTAACGCAACAAAGCTTACTGAACTAAGAACATTCTATTGTTAACCTGACTTTAATTGTAGCAGTAAGTCAGCTCCAAAATGCTGTGATTAATTTTCTTATGGTAGTGAAATAGTACTATATTAAGTAATGCTTCAAAAAACAGGTCACTGGCTAAGTGCTAGAAATCTCTGTTATACAAAGGCTATAAAACATGAAAAGAAAATTATTACTCTCAGGGAGATATTCCACCTTAAGAGTTATGGGAAAATTGGCTTTTCTAAATAAAAAGACTACTGAAGCTTTTTCTAAGAACGACAAGATTCTGTTGCATATACATAGTCTTTTAAAGTTGGATTTCTTCCCAATAGATTAAATAGTATAACTCTAAATAAATGGGACAGATGGAGGTTTCTAATACAAAATGGTTTCCTCTATCTGAAATAATTTTATCCAGAAAGACTTTTCAGCAGATACAAATTCAAGCACATTTACAGAATGGGTTTTTGGTTTATGGGTTACTATAGAAGCTTTATTCCTAAAAACTCAAGTTATGAGCCATCCAAACAGGAAGTCGATTTATCTTATCTAGTAAAACACGTAGAAAATATTGAATTACAATCCCTGACCTTTTGAATTTGTATACTTCATCCAACTAGTGCATGTGTTTTAAAAAGAATAGAGTTAAGAATATAGCTTTATAATATTTTATTTCAAGACTTCTAATCTTAGGACAGATATTCATTTTATCGATAACAGCAACAATAAAACTATAGTACTCTCCTTTCATGAAAAAACACGGAGTCTAAACATGGACTGGCTGAAACTTCTTGACACTGCCAAATCTCCCCATGGATCATTCCCAAATTTCAAATCCTGACAACATCCGGCTTTACTGGGAACTCTGCTTTCCACACGGAGCAGTCTCGAACGACAGGGCTCTCCTCAGTGGGTTTAAACCAGCCCTTCCTGAATGGAGCAAAGCCTGAGCAGTGAATCACTACTGCAGTCGTGCTCGATGACAGGTATTTCTGCCTCCTTTTTAAAGAGACAAATACAATAGGAAAGCTGGATGGGAAAATGCCTGGCTGCTTTGTCCCTTTGTCCCTTGTCTGGACAGCCTCTCACTCTCCCACAACAGGTAGGCACAAGCACAGACTGCTGCTGAATGCTCCAGACCTTGCCAAGATGCTGAAACCCCCTGGTTTCTGTGGTTGTCCCATTTTCTACGGATCCTGGCTCTTTGCCAGAGCCTAATTAAGCCACTGAAAATGCCGCTCGGTTAACCCTCTCTGCACAACACCCACCTATAATGATTTGCAAAGCACTCTGATATGCTTTCGCTTTTCCCAAAGATGAAGATATGGACCAGACTGTACCAACGTGCAATGTGGGGAGAGAGCACGTGCGGGAACCCACAGTCCAGGACCTGCTACCGGTACTTACTGTCAAAGACGAGAAACCCAACACCTGAAGCTAGCATTCAGAAAACCGCTCCAAAATATATGTGCACTTTGGTTTTACTTATTAGGGCTTGGAATAAAGTGCAAAAGAATTCTATATTTTAATCATGTTGAATCTTAGGGAAATAATTTTCCATTAAGAAAAAGAAACCAAGTACTTGATCCCAATGTCTGTGGTGAATCCTTTTTACCATATGAACAAAACATTATAGAGCTTTTGAAATTCCCAGAGCCACTGCAGTTCATTAAAAAAAGAAAGCACCCTTTTAAGATGTAGGTGCTTTATCTTTTTTACAAAATGAAAAGATCAAACATAAAACCTTATTTGTAAGCAAAGCAATAGTGTCTCTGGGTCTCTTGCTAAGATCAACAGCAAAGAGGATGAATGAGGGGAAGCAGTGACAATGGTCAAAATGGGTGAAAGGAAGCTCTCTGTTAAGGCCAGCCTTCCCTGATTGCAATCTTCAGACCCAAGGCCCATAACTCTGTTTAACTACTATATCCTGAATAAAAAGTTAATTTTGCTCTAGTGAGAAGCAAGTAAAGTTACATAAGAGGGACGCTAAGTAAGCTAATTGAGCCCATACAATCTGATATCAGGGAAGATCTGTATTTGAAGATAATTTAAGAATTTCTGGATTTAGGAGAAACGCAGGAAATTGAGTAGTCAGGCTAATTATTTTCTCTCTTTGACAACAGGGTATCCACTATATATACAACACGTAGTTAAGTAATTTTTTCTCATTTTAGGTTCTCTAGCAACAGACATCTGCTACAGATGTTCGGCCTTCATCTTCCTGTCAACACTGAGAGAATTCTAAATGGACCAAAGTGACAGGAATCACTTTTTAGCTATCCAGTGCCAAATTCATATTCACATTTTATCCCAATAGCTTTACCCCTTCTTCTTGTGTTTCGATTACGTGTACTTGTAATTCCTATTATTTTGTAGGAAGAAACACTGAAGTTGCCTTCTTTCCCTAATAACTATGGTGGATACATAGGAGTATTCCTATCCGATGAAGACAGAAAATTTCACACCTATGCAATACCACAGGATGGCCAAAACAAAAGAGATGCTTAATTAATTGTTGGCCAAGAGCCACATTCTTTCCAAATCAAGGCTTCTGCAAGATGGCATATGGTTTGTTATTTCTCACAAATATGAAAAGCCTTTGAAGTGATTATACATGGTATCTGTTAAAATAATTCTGTGTATAAAACAGCAGCATGAAAAAATGAAAAAAAAAACTATTTGTAAAAAAAAAGATTTCATTATAAGAATTTGAGGGAAAACAGTTTTCATTTCTAAGGGTTAAGACAATGACTGGCATACATTTTAGTAAATATTTTAATTCCACATAGTGTTCCATGTAGAAAATGCCAAATTTACTTAGGAACACTAAAAGAAAACATTTTTTAAAGTGGAAGGAATATTTCTTCGTTATTGGCCCACTTTTCAGAGGTAAAACATATTTAATATTTTTTTATTATATTACTTATTCCTTTCAATTCAATCACTATGTGCCCCCTACCCCCAAAATTGTGCTTGTGGTGAGGACGGAAAAAAAAGAAGGCATTTAATCCGAGTTCCCTGAGGGTAAGAGTTTTCTATTATTCATCATCGCATCTCCAGTACCTAGGATGGAGGAAGTGATGATGAACTGTCATCCTTTGAATAACACCACAAGCTCACAAAAAGCCCAGGGCAACCAGCCCTAGCACACTCTGAGCCGCACACAGCAAGAAGGCTGAGCGGAGCCCAGTTCACCAGCCTCTGACTCAAAACTCGGCATGATCCAGGCACTCAGGCATCCTGAATGATTTCTCATCAAGGTCCCAATGGGATCTGTAACTATCCACTTAGTGAGCTACTGCAGCAAAACCTGAGGAAATAGAAAATTCCAAAACATAAAAACCTTGAAGTTAGGACCGCCTGGGTGGCTTGGTGGGTTAAAGCCTCTGCCTTCAGCTCAGGTCATAATCTCAGTGTCCTGGGATCGAGCCCCGCATCGGGCTCTCTGCTCAGCAGGGAGCCTGCTTTCCCCTCTCTCTCTGCCTGCCTCTCTGCCTGCTTGTGAACTCTCTCTCTCAGTCAAATAAATAAAAATCTTTAAAAAAAAAAAAACACAACAACCTTGAAGTTACAAGGTCTTAAAATTGTTTTCCTTGATTTCCTGCATCAGTTCCTGATATACCTGGAACTATGTATCAGTTCCTGATAGACTCCTGATATACCTCACAATGCTATTAGTGACAATGAATTAGAAAAACTAAGGCAAAAGACTTTATTTTTAAATTGTACCCAATACCTAACACACAGACTCTATCACCAACCAGGCTTTTAATAAATTCTGTCGAACAACAAAGGGTGGGCGTGAATGGAGATACATGAATAGAGTGCTCTAATGGTAGGTGGATTTTCGTGGCTGGTGGGAACATATTTCTAAACGTTTTGTTCTTCTACTAATAGAAAAGTAGTGCTTCTCCAGGACTGATTTATTCCTTACTTTTGCTCTTTAGAATACAGAAACTAGAAAGGATAGACTCTGCTAGCATAATCAATAGTCGTGAGGCTCAATTCACTCCAGCGTACTTGTCATGACTGGGGACCGTGGATCTCTTGCAAATACCATCTTATGCTGGCTGGAGGAGAAGGGCAATGAAACACAGTGGGTAAAATCAGTAGGCGAGCAAGCGAAATGAAGTTAGGAGAGGCAAACTTTTCAAAGTGCCTCAGTATGATGATGAGATCGTACCGGATTATCTTTACTAACACTCCTTAAAAACGAAAACTGAACCAAGATGACCCAATCTGGAGTCATGGGAAAGAAAGCCCTGTGTTATCAAAGGAAAATAGCTGCCAACAGCTGTGACAGAGGCTATTTTAAAGTATCCACCTTGTTGATCTTCTAGTCCTCCTAATCCATGATCTATTTTCAGTTAAAAATCATTAATGTCCAGCATATAAGAACCGAGACACAGGACAAAAAAACCGCGTCTTTCTTTCCTGTGGGGTGGTAACCAGATGTCAACAGCTGCAGCTGTGACTATATAATCACCTGTTTGCATTAACGTAGACCACAGTTTAGATTTAATAGGTCAGATGACAATGCAGCAAAATGCATTTAGCCGATGATGACCCCTTTGCAAACATTCTCTCGCTCGCAACTTCGACCCTGGGAACATAGCAGGCACAGACTTAGGTCAATAAGAAACACTGGCCAGCACAATAGGCCTTGCCTCAAACAGCGCTGTTGACAGACACCAGCACAAAGGAAATGAATAGAGTCCCCCTCAGTTCTCACACAGAGCGAAGAATGACTCAGTGTACTGCCGCTTTGGTGCTCTGTTTGTACAGTGTATACAGCTTTTGTCCTCAGCCACTGTTCACAGCTCAATGGGGGCTAAAGAGCCGAGGAAGTGAACGCGGAAGAATGCTCCACACTCTCCCCTGCGGCCAGCACTTGTATCCATATGCACATGACAGGTCAAGTGAGAACTGGAAAGTCACTAAATAGAACCCCTCCTGTCCCGGCTTCCTCGAGTAAAGTGATTTCCGAGTTAAAACACAAAGAAGGCGTTATTTAGAGTGTCCAGAATATAGTCATCATTAGTTTGATACTAATATGGTTATCGATCGAATTTTTGTTTGGCTTTTTCTTTTCTGTCGTATGTATCTTTCAAAGGCTTCATTAAGTGCAAGGAGACATCAGGACTGGGTTAAAGTAGGCAACTAACGTAACGTAGATCAGGACTCAGCAGAGACCATGGGAACAGGGTCAGAAAGCAGGTGGAAAGGCAGGGAGTCCACAGTATGAGCAAGGCTGGCAGTGGCATTTCACTCCTTGTACATATAAATATAATATTGTCCAAGTAGATGCTCATCTCTGTATGCCTACTTCCCAAAATAAGGGGGTATAACAACCAAGAACCGAACCCAGGGATAAAACAGAATTCTAAGACAATCCAGCAGAGACTAGGAACAGACAGCTTCCAGGCTTAAGACTGGTTTGCTTGATACCAGCCAAGAACACTTAGCTAGCCAAATAAAGCAAGGGACAAGCTCCAGTGCTGAATGAAATGGCATTGTCCAAAACAGAACTGCATCTGCATCGAAGTAGACATGCTTTGGAGTTTGAGTGTGTTCAAATTCTAGTTACTGCTTTGTGACTTTGTATTACCCCTCAGTACCTTAATATCTGCATCTGTAAAATGGGACGTCCACCCATTTGTTTACTCAAAAAATAATTACTGAGATGATAACAGGACCCATTTCACTGGTTGCTGGGAAGATACAGAAGGTTAATAAATGCAAGATACCTAGAAGAGGACCTGGTACCATGTAAACATTTGATAAATATTGCCTATAATGAGCATTAGCCCCAACTGCAATATTAGCACCACTACAATAATTTTACAACCACTACTAACACTGCAAACACCACCACCACTCCCATAGTGAAGTAACTGCTATATTCATGACTCTAATGAAAATTCTTACCAGATGACTGAGAGATCACTGATCCTTGAGGACCTGGCATATCCCCTTTATCCAGAGGCTGTTTTTAGTTGTCTCTAATAAACAGATAAATTCAAGCTTTATGGATGCTATACATGTATCACATATAGGACACACAAACCTATTAACATTAAAACTTCTAAAAATGTAGATATTGGAATTTTCCCCAAAATTTACATCGGTAGAGTCCAATGATTATTATAAGAGGAGAAAACAATAGCAAACAGTTGCTTGCTATTCCAGGGGCAAGATATTCTTCTTCTAAGTGACTTACCTACAGCACTATTATTTTTACAGTGATGACACTGAAGGACATGGCCTTAAGCAACTCACTTACAACTATACTGTTAAATAAGCGAACCCAGGCAATTTGACTTCTGATCTTGAGTTCATAAACACTACACTGCACTGTCTCATTAATATTCTTATGAGAGCAGCTCTAACAACTTGCTAAGTAGTACTATCATTCTTACAGTTAGCAAAGAGCTCACTTTCTTAGAAGGTTCTGGCATAGAGTCAAACCATATATCCATGGTAGCCTCATAAATAATAATGTGCTGTGAATTAAAATATGACAAGGTATATCCTTTTGTCATTTCTGAAGAACAGGAAGTTGCTGACCACAGCCATGCTAGTAGGAGTCAAAAGTAAAATGCTTGGTTTAATTGCTTTCCTAATTCTTTATCACCACACAACCATAATTAGTTTCATGCTTATGAATTTAATCTTATATCTTAATTATACCTGCAGTGATTCTGAGAATGGAAAGAGGTTAATTAATGAAAAAAAAAAAAACTACCTTGAGGATAGATGCTTTAAGGATATAAGTGAATACTTAAAAAAAAAAAAAAAAAGAGTCCCTATTCCAATAACTTTTAGAATGCCTCCCCATGTTTAAATCTCTCACGGTACTGCTCAGTGGAATATCAATACCAAGCAAGAACCATACTAGAAGTTGAAGTAAAATTTTGTACTTATTTGAAAGTTCATTCCATATGGCTCTGATTTAATTTATTCTTAAAATCTAAACCTACAAACATATACAAATACTCATGAATGGTCTCCATTATAATTAAATTACAAATAAAGGTAAAGGACTTCCATCTCTAGCAATATGTCACACCAAGCAAACTGACCAAAGCTTCTGCTAAAAAGAAATAAATATAGTGGTTAAAATACCAAAAAACATTTTCTTTAATCGTATCACTGAGTCAGTAATTTTGAATTGATTATAGAAAGGCTGAAAAGGAAAAGAGAGCTGGAAATCAAAGAATAAAGGAGTCAGGTTTTGTAAAACATGAGCTTCTTTCAACATTTCTATGATACAAAGGGTCACGACATGACGAAAAAAGGAGAAAATTACCCAGAAAATAGGAAAATCCTAAACTTGTATGAAAGTAGTAAGATAGCCTCATTCCAAACAGTAAAAATTGAAAGACAAGACAAACCTACCATCAAAACTGTTTTATAAATGGAATATGTTACAGAAACTGACCAGACACGACATTAAAAAGAAGTTTTAACAAATTTCAAAAATTCGTGTTACTTCCTGTGATCACAGTACAATGATGCTAAAAATAATTTAAAAATCTCACTTGTTTGATAATTTAAAATACATTTCTTCTTTTTGTTTTGTTTTGTTTTTGTTTAGGGAAAGCTTTTTACTTTTATTTTTATTAATTTCTTATTTTGTGTGTGTGTGTGTGTGTGTGTGTGTGTGTGTGTGCCCTCTGCCCCTCCCCCACCACTGCTTGAGCATGCTTTCTCTCTAAAATAAACCAAATAAATGAGAAAAAAAAAAGATATATATGTGGCCAGCTCAAACCAAGATGTGCCATCAGTATAAAATACAGAGTGGATCTCAATAACTTACTTTGAAAAAGAAATATAAAATATTTTATTAATGATCCTTATTGAAGGTAGAAAAATTATATAAAATGCACTTCTATGTAAACCATGAGCCAAAGAAGAAAAGATGGATTTAGAAAATAGCCTGAAAAAGTACATGAAAATACATAATTTAGCGAAGTTGCTCAAATGTACTATATAACCGCCTAATACACCCTAGCAGAGCACTTTTAATTCTTGTGAAGTAATTTATTTAATAGCCTGCAATTTAGCTTTAGTTCTCTTATTGTCTAAAAACAATACTTGGTTAGAACAGTATCATCATGTATGCTATGTATAAAAATGTGACCACTATTTTTTCATTATAATTTTCATCATCATTAGTTTTTGATATAATGTTCAATGTTCTATTCTATCTCACTTTCTATTTATTAAGAAACTTCCTTGGGGTGCTTGGGTGGCTCAGTCAGTTAAGCGTCTGCCTTCAGCTCTGGTCATGATCCCAGGGTCCTGGGATCCGGCCTCGAAGGGCTTCCTACACAACAGGGAGTCTGCTTCTCCCTCTCTTACTGCACTCCCCTTGCCCCTGCCCCCTCTCTCAAATAAATAAAACCTTAAAAAAAGCAAACCCTTCCTCAACTAGGCTCTTCCAAAGTATAATTTGTGTAAGTTTGGCACCTTAAAATTTTCTATCTTGCATTTATGACTCTTTTACTCCAACATACATACTCCTTTCTAAATATTGCTGAGCAATTACACAGACGCATTTAAAAGCAATCTTGATTCCTGAATGCTACAGACTGGAAGTATCTATTCCTTCAAAATTCACACGTTAAGTCCTAACACCCAAAACTGATGGCAGTGGATGGGGCCTTTGGGAGGTGATTAGGTTTTGAGTGTAGAACCTCAAGAAGGGGATTACTGACTTTATAAAAGAAACCCCAAGAGCTCCCTTGGCCCTTCAGGCATGTGAGAATACGGCACAAACCAGCCGTCTCTGAACCAGGAAGCAGGCCCCCATCAGATACCAAATCTGCCTGCGCCTAGATCACGGGACTTCCCTGCCTCCAGAACTGTGAGAAATAAATGTTTTGTTTAACCCACCCAGCCTGTAGTATTTCTGTCGGAGTCGCCCCAATGGACTAAGACACTGAATAAGTTCCAGTTTCTCTATATTCATAAACTGGCTAAAATACATGGCAAGAATCATTTGAAAATAAGAAGGAAAAGAACAGGGGTGCCTGGGTGGCTCAGTCGATTAAGCACCCTAATCTTGATTTCGGCTCAGGTCATCATCTCAGCATTCTGAGACCGAGCCACTCGTCAGGCTCTGTGATGGGCATGGAGACTGCTTAAGATTCTCTCTCTCTTCCTCTCCCTCTGCCCGCCCCTCTAAAATAAAAAAATAAATAAATTTTTAAAAAAGAAGGAACAGCAAAATTCAGAACTCTGAATTAAGTTTTAGAGACATATCAGATATGTACCTGAACTAAAAAATTTGTGTTGGAATGTATACCAATGCATTTTCCACTCTGAAGTGCTAATTCTGATAATGTTAAACCCAAACTCTTAAAATGGACCAAAAATACACCAAAAATATGAATTTTTTTGTATTTTGAATCATTGATTCCAAGTATGTTGTCTAACGGCTAAATACTTTTCAAAAATGATAGGCCTGATTATGTCTGATAGCACATCCTGTCTTTTGACAATAGCCAAGAAGGAAAATGAGAACAGGAAGTATTGATGTGTAGATATTGACTCTTGACTCCCCAAAATAGCAATTAATTTAAACTAGCTTGAGAGAGAGAGAGAAGGAATTCATTATCAAGAGTACCTTAAGAAATCCTGAAGCGTTCAGGAAGGGCTGGGCCCAGACACTGAGAAGCCATGAGACTTGGACAGTGATCTCTCTCTCTCTCCTGATTCTCACCACTCTTCGCTCCACATGTCTGCGTAATTCTCTCTCTTTGAACCAGCTTTCTCTGTTCTCCAGTCTGCATGGCATAAAGTATGGCTGCTCAAAGCCTGTGGTTTTACATGGTAACGCTCCGCATGTGAAGAGACTAATTATCTTTCTCTTGTTGCCAATTCCAAACTCTAGGGGATGAAACTTGGATTGGTTCCAGCGTGGGGGACCTACTCCGGTCTAATTCAGATGGAAAAGGCCACATGGTTTCAACATGGCTGCCCCCAGACCACTGCCTGGGTGGTCGGGGGTAGCTCAAGGTGCTGTTATATACTGGAAATTGCAAAAGGCACTCAGTACTAGCAAGAAACAAGTGCTATACCCCAAGATGCTGCCAATTCTTCCTCTCCACTTTCTCTACATTTGCATAGGACAGAAAGATTCTTCTGAAAGAACTGCTAAACCTCTTCTCCCTGCAGCCTTTAGTAATATCCTGAGTTTTTATTTCCCATACTAAATATTGTGTTTCACCTCAATTCAAATAATTTGGTACATATTATTTATAATATCGTGACTGTACATATTTAAATGAGCAAAAGTTAGTATGGCAAAATGATTCTGTTCATCTCTCAGGTAAAGAATGATTAGCCATCCATTTGCTAAGCCTACAAATCCTAACATTATCCCTTATTCTTTTCTATCTCCTTCCTGGTTGTTTACTATCACTTCTTACTCTGAAACATCTTAATCAGTCCCCTCAATTTTATCAACAATACTATAATCTTAATTTAAGATTTTATTATCTCCTTTCTGAATTTTTAGTATAGCTTCCTAATTGATCTTCCTGCTTCTAAATCTCCAATATATATTGTACTACCTTTGATAATTTCCATTTTAAAGCAAAATCCTGTTCGTCACACCCCTGTTCAGAAGTCTCTCCTGGCTCCTCACAGCCTACAGCAGAACTCCTAAGCATGGCTGTCCATCTGAGCCACCCAGATTCCCAGTTCTCATCCTAAACATTCTGAATCAGAGTCTTCTAGAATGGGGTTTAGGAATTTGCCTTTTTAATGAACTCCCTACTCGATTCTGAGATAACTAACCCAGCATCAATCTTTGGATTTGTGTTAAGGAACTGCTCTTTAATATAAAGTCCAGCCCCTGAATAGCACAAAAGTCAATTCGCAATCTGATTCCAACTATCTATCCCCTTCTCTTCTCAAACCCTGCAATTCTCCTTTCCTGGCCTTTCTCTCAAAACACAACCCTTTCACACTGCTGGCTATCCAATATTTCTGTCTTCTTCTCCTTTTCTTTCCTTTGGGAACTTCTACTCATTTTTCAGGAATCAGTTCAAATGTGACCTCCTCCATGAAGCCTTCCTTGACCGCCTCTAACATTTATTCATTCTTGATTACAGAAATTAAGAGGTAGGCTAGTGTGAGGTTAAGGGTACAGATGCTACAAATTACTAATGAATAAGTAAGTAACATGTGGCCTGGGACAAGTTATTCAACCTCTGTATGCCTTCAGTTGCCCTCACTGTAAAACAGGAATAAAAACTGTGTGTCCAACATAATTCTGAGGGTTAATGAGTTGATGCATGTAAAGCATTTGCCTGGATGTAGCAATTGGTCATTAAATATTAGCTTTCTGTTTAAAACCTATTCCTATCTCTTAGACTATGAACTAGCCACTTATATTAAGTGGCTTATAATCTAGCCACTTATATTAAGCGGCTTATAATCAGTATAAGAATTTTCTTTCTTGGTTGTGGTATAAAACTAGAAGAAAAAAAGTAATTTATATATGTTTCAATATAACTTCTTTTCACTTCTCAAAAGGTGACTAAGGATGATGTACTAAACCTAATTAAGAAAAAAAAAAGGTTCTTAATATGGGAAATCTTTTGAAGTCATTCACCAGGGAAGCAGAAACAACTTGGGAATCTTAGATATCTATCTGAATTTCAAAAAAGAAGGGAAATATTGACCCTAGCTTTGGGCCATTATTTTCTAAATGTATAGAAAAAGAACTGAAAAATCTGGAATGAAATCTCACAGAACAAAATTTCCAAAAACCAAACTTTTAGCCAAAAACATATTTTAAGAAATCCTATAGTTTTCAAAAACTATTTATGAAGGCTGCTTTTTAATTACCAAAGTAATACTTGACATGAATAGGACAGAATGATAGAAAAACTTGGTCATCTACAATAAAAGAAAAACAAATCACAGTTGTGCAAGGTGAGAGGTAAACAGGAAAGCTAATTATGTGCTCAGACGTAAAATGAGCATCTGCTGTAATGTTACATCATTACTAGCCGCACTCCTATTTTTCTTATTCTGCTTCTAAAATATCAGTTATTAAGAAACGGCTGAAACAAAGTAGAGTGAAATTAGCTCTTCTGCTGAACCCACTCATTCCATGATAAATATTTATGGAGCACCTACTATTACACATGCTTGGATACAGCAGTCAACAAAAGAGCCCGGAAGTGTGAGCCATTCCCAAGCTGCTTAGCATGGGACCAACTGCTATCTTCCAACAAGGTCAGCAACATTTTGCACACCTTATCCACTGCCATAAGGAACAGATGGCTCCACCTCTGAATTATCACCACTAGTGAAGAAGAGAAAAACCTATCTTGTTTCCAAACCTCCAGATCATGAGTTTTCACATAGATTCACTGGTTCCTAATGGTTAATGGGTGTGTTGGGGGAATCTGTGAACCCCTCAACATTAAATCCAAAATGTATGCATGTGCAATACATTTATAAATCTTCCTAGACAGACAATGTGCATCGACGTACTCTGAAGTAGGCCTATTACCTCAAAAAACATAAACATAAGCTCTAGGTGTAGGGGAATCCCTAAAATCTGTCCTATTGAAAAGTCCGCTGCCATATACCAACACCAAGAGCACTTGGCAAATTCCTCCTCTGACATTTTACAGCACAACGTTCCACAATGTCATCATTGGCAAGTTGGGTTTGCTCCACCAAAGTCTGTCCTTTAATGTTTTGAGTACCAACAATCTAGTCAGTCTCTTAGACAAAGACTTCTTCCAGAAAAATTGTTTACAGAACTTGGGCTCCAGCAACTCTTGCAATATAATCCTTGTGTATAACTGAACCACAGAAAAATAACTCCTTAATTTGTGGTTAGAATAACCACTGCAGAACAACCTATAGTGGGTGGCATGAAACTATCACAATTATAAAGTAACCAAGCAAATAATATACTATGTCTATAACAGATAAAATGTTACAAATCCAAAACACACATTGCTATAAATAAAGTCTGTGGTTATTTGCTGAGATACTCTGACTAACAACGGAACTACAAGGGCTACTCTTAGTATGCTTTATAAGAAGTAACTAAAGCTATTACGCAGTAGACTCAGTGGCACCACATGCATTGTTTGGGCTAAAAAATGAGGTAAACTGCACTGTATAGTAATGTTGGGAAAATGCTGCCTTTAATATAAACAAACAATGGACTTTCCTTTAAAAGCCATGATAAGGGAGAGGAGGACAGCAGGATTAGTCCTACTAAATCAGCATGCCTGCAATTTGGGAAACCATTGAATAAGAGCAATCAGTGTGTGTAAGTGCATATTTGTTGACAGCTATAATCAGATCATTCCCCCCCCAAATTAAAATCAGAGCCTTTAGAGTTCGGAAGGCTCTAAAAAGTCAGCAAGACAACAGGATGAGAGCCACAGAGGGTACATGACTTGCTCAAGTTCACAAAGCAGAACAAAGAAACTATCTTTTGACTCCCTTATGTTGCCATTCTTGCACAGAGAAGTTCTTCTACTTCCAGCTTTGTTTTGTTTTTTAAAGTCACCCCTACACTCAGGTGGGGCTTGAACTCACAACCCCAAGATCAATAGTTGCATGCTCTGCCAACTGAGCCAGCCAGGCACCCTCCAAAAGTCTTTTTTAAAAAACTTAAAATATAATTCACACACCGTAAGATTCACCCATAGAAAGTAAGCACTTAAGCCCCTCTCCCCGTCCTCGCACTCCTAAGCAACCAACTTACCTCCTTTCTGCCTCTATAAATTTGCCTGTGCTGGACATTTCATATACATGGAATCATGCACTATGTGGTTTTTTGTGACTCTGGCTTCTTTCACTTGGCATAATGTTTTCAAGGTTCAGCCTTGTTATATCGTGATGTATATCGTGACGTATCGTGATACCTCATTACTTTTTATGACTGAGTAATATTCCAGTGTATGGACCCATACATACTTATCAGTTCATCAACTGGTAGACACTTGAGTTGTTCCCACCTTTTGGCTATCATGAATAACCTTGTTTTGTTTCTGTTTTTATATACATACCTAAGAGTAGAATTGCCAGGTCATATGGTAACTCTGTTTAAGTATTTAAGGAACTGCCAATCTATTTTCCATAGTGGCAGAACCATTTAACATTCCCACCATTCAAAAAGCTCTTGCTTTTAAAATCACAACAGGAGCGCCGGGCTGGCTCAGTCAGTACAGCATGCAAGTCTTCCGGTAGGGGTTGTTAAGTTTGAGCCCCACACTGGGTGTTGAGATTACTTAAAATAAAATCTTTAAAAAAATCATAACAACCAGATCATAAAACAAACTCCTTATTTTCTGCTAATAGGTACCTGGGAAAAAAAACAAGTATTGATAAATGTTTTTTTAAAAACCACACACTATTAGCACATGAAATTCAGATGCAGAGTTCAGAGAGAAAGATAGCTTTAAAAGGGTTACCATGTAGTAAACATTCCCTTTATTATTTAAGCCATATGAAAATATTATATATGGGCTACAGATATGTGTCAAGCATTCTAAAATATTAGAAAACCCTAAACATGAATAAAAAAAGAATAGATTAATTTTTCTCAAAACTAAATTAGAATTTATCTAATTAGGTAGTATCTCCATACTTTCATTCATTAGAAGAAAAGAAACTATGTTTAAGAGGGAAAATTAATAGATGCTCAATGGGGCAAAATAAATGCAATATGCTGATTAGGAAAAGAAAGCGAAAGTTAGCTTCTACAACTACTTTGTAAAGATAATAGTTATTGTCCCAATGGATTTGTGATATGCAATTTGGGAACAACAACGTTATAAACTATGCTGAAAACTATAGATTCTGGACAATAAGGGGCTTTTGCGTCTTTTGTTGGGGGTGCTTCAGGAAGGCTAGGGCGAGTTGGCACCTAGGAGTACTAAGTATGAAGGAGAGATTGGAGGATACCTTGGTCCAGCATCACTAACCCCTATTGATGTTTCTGCCAAGCACAGTCTAGAGCTTTGGTAACAGAAGCAGGCAGATGAAAAGCCAAGAGGAAGGGTGACAGAGCAGAAAGAGAGGGGGGAAGACCCTCAGAAGATACAGGCAGCTGGTACATAGAAATCTGAACCTTCATCACGTTCCAGCACCACTCATTCCGTCCTTTCTCATCAGGAGTGGTTACAGTCTTCCATAATTGCCTTTGGCCTCACCAATGACAATATCTGAACAAGGGTGGCTACCCAAGTAAACAGCTTATATCATAATCCAGCTCTCTCACAGAGATCCCTCTCCACACACATATTCACACAATTGAAGTAAGTTTCCAAAAGTAATAGTTTTGCTCTGTACAGTGCATTCTAATACTTCCTAATCTATTTTACTTAAAAACAAACAAACAAACAAAAGCAGAGAATGACCCAATACATGTGATAAACAGTTTATCAAGGACATTATCTCAAAAAAACAAAAACAAAAACAAAATGTTAACAGGCTTCCTCCCACCACACTATGCAAAAATTTGCCTTACTTTACTTTCACCAAAGACTTAGATTAGTACCTGCTTTTACTAACCAAAAGAAATCTGAAGATTTTAGTGGTACCTGGGTGGCTTGTTAGCCTTTAACAATTTTGTTTATGACATATTTACAGATCTATTGGGGGAAAGTAATTATTAAATGGTATTCAAAAATAAGAATTGTGGGGGGCATAGCTCAGGGGCAGAGCATTTGGCAGCAAAAATAAGATATTTTTTGTTATGTACTTTGTTATATAGATATTAAAATGTTTTCACTAGGTGATCTTTGTTTTCTTCCATTAGTTTATCTTAATTTGTATTTTGCAAGAAGCGCCAATTACGTCTATAATAAACAGTATTTTTAAAATAAAAAAGATGAAGGGTGCCTGGGTGGGCTCAATCTGTCAAGCTGCTGAGCCCTGATTTGGGCTCAGATCACAGTCTCAGAGCTGTGGGACTGAGTCCTGAATGGGCTCCACGCTCAGCACGGAGTCTGCTCGAGATTCTTTCCTCCTCCCTCTCCCTCCTCTGCTCCTCCAGCTACTCTTTCTCTCTCTCAAATAAATAAATAAAATCTTAAAAAACTCAAGCTCCTATAGGTTTATCAAGAAGACACTATAATCCCAACAGATAAGTAACCTAAATAAAGAAACCCACAGTTTACAAAAAGATACTATTAATAAACAAAGTGTTCAATCTGTTTGCGTAAGTCTGAAAAATATCAATAACCCTAATCAGTTATTCCACTTAATATTTTATAAAAAGATAATCCTAGAAGTCTTATCCACAAAGCTGTTCATAGCTGTGTCACTTAGATAAAAAGAGAAGAAACAACCTAAATATTTAATAAACAGAAAGACTTAAAGAAATTGTGCTATATTCAGTGAGGTACAAAAGCGTCCTTTCCAGTGAAAAATGCCAGGCTATAATACTGAGAAACTCATGATTCCAAATTATATAAGAGCATATGATTAAAACCCATATACAAAGAAAACAAAAATCCACGTTACATGAAATGACTTGAAGGAAGGACTGGTGGGCCTATGAAGGTTTTTGTTTTAGAGTTTCAGTAGTATTTCTTTAATTGAGATCATTTAAATATAACATTATATTAGTTTCAGGTCCACAACATAATGATTCAGTATGTGTATAGTGCAAAATGATCACCATAGAAGTCTAGTTAACATCCATCACCACACATACAAAACTGGACCTTTGAAGTTTTAAAATCATCTTACTTAGGGGATTTCCCACGGGTTTGTTTGTTTTTTTTAATGAGAACTGTGTTATTTTTACAAGTTGAAACAAAAAGAAAAAAATTAGTAACAGTAACACCAACATTTTATTATTTTAGCAATTTGGCTTGATCACTGAAGAATATTAGCTTTGACATTCTATTCATTAATATATAGAATAAGTAAGTGAATTAAAGTTTCAACCTAAAATGAAGAAACTGGGGGTGCCTGACTGGCTCAGTTGGTGGAATGTGAGACTCTCGATCTCGGGGTTGTGAGTTCAAGGCCCATGTTGGGTGTAGAGATTGCTTAAAAAATAAAATCTTAAATATAAAATGAAGAAACCAATAGAATTAATTGGGTTTGGTTTGGTCAATAGTGTAATAAATAGAACCACATACAATAAAATTAGAACAAAAATTTGTATAAATTCAAACGAATGCATTTTCAGTAAGACATAAAATTTTAATGTAAAAGAATATAATATTTGTATTTAATGATATTTATAATGAAAAATGTATAAATACTTCTTTAAATTTTCCTTTTTCTTATAAAAATGTGACTACAAATACTTTGTTTGGTTAATTATCCAATTAAAAAAAATGAACCTGGGGCGCCTGGGTGGCTCAGTTGGTTGGGCGACTGCCTTTGGCTCAGGTCATGGTCCCGGAGTCCCGGGATCGAGTCCCATATCGGACTCCCGGCTCTGCGGGAAGTCTGCTTCTCCCTCTGACCTTCTCCCCTCTCATTCTCAGTCTCTCTCTCTCTCTAATAAATAAATAAAATCTTTAAAAAAAAAAAATGAACCTGAAAATAGAGCTCTACACGTAGAATTGTAGATAGACATATCACAATGCCATTGTTTAATTGTGATTGTGCCATATCACAATGCCAGTTTAAAAGACGTATTTTGAAATTCAGACTAGAAAGGTCAAACAGTTAACAGTCCCTCCATTTTATTAGTCAATGACAGTTCGTGGTTGACAGTGGTGTGCCTGAATTCAGCTTAACTTAGATAATTACTACTTGATAACATCTCTGGTAAAATGATTTGGTAGAAAAAAAAATCAGAAAATTGTGGCTTAAGATAAACTATGACTTACAGTTAATTATGTTTCTTAATTATTTTACAAAAGATTATTACAACGAAAAGTTGTTGAAATATAAAAAGGGTTACACAGAGGTATATTGTTTGATAAACATGTCACTTAAATATTTTAAAAGAAACAGAAAGATCTCTCTTAAGTGGAGACTGTTCAGGATTTGGGGCTCACAATGAGCTGTGGCACAGGGCCAGCTCCAATCCCAACTCCGCTGTTTCATACTTCTCTAGGCCTCAGGCCCCTTGCCTACAAAATGTGGATAATGTTGCCCAGCTCAAAATGTTACTCTATCTTATCCCTTTTTCCGCTACAAAATTCAGTGTAATTTACCTCAAATATAAACAAGAAAAATAAAAGAGTAAGCAATGGTTATGTCTCTGAGGACTGAAGAGAGAATTTGAATTATGACCTTAATTCCAACCACTCTTCACCCCACCCCCATTTCTGAAAAACAAAACAAAACAAAAAAATAAATAAATGTGCAGTTTCCAAGAATTGTGACATAATTTTATTTTCCAGAAAATGAAATCAGTGGATAACCACCCCTGAGGAAATGAGCATAGAACAAACTCATTTACCATGAGTTAAAACATAATAATTAGAACGGAAAGAGGCAAAACTTATTACTTTAATTATATATTATGGGGTGTTTTTTTTTTTACCATAGAAAGTTGAAAAATGTTATCAGAAATTCCTTGAAACAGACATATCGTAGCAGTTATTTCTAATATACGAAGTACTCAGTCACTAATTTTTGTTTTGTTTTATGTTTTTATTTGGAGAGAGGGAGAGACACATAACCTATAACTTCAAAATTCAGCCAGCCTAAAGAGGTAAATAATTTTTATTCCGAAAAATACAAAATTTTAAGAAGAAAAATCATACCTATGTAGATGCTGGATAATGTTTATTCAAATGCTTGTAATGTGGGTGTCTTGATTTTTTTTGAGGGGCGGCACTGGAGAAACAGGCCTCTGCAGTGCGGTATAACTGGGTCTGTATCTCAGTTCGCCCCTCAACAGCTGGGGCTCAGGCAAGGGGCAGAGCCCATCAGCTTCGGTAGCAGGAGAGATACTCCCCCCTTCTCCCCGGCAGCACTGCACTATGAAAAGATGAAATGTCTGTTTTCCGGGAGCTTTCCCTGCAGCGAGGGAGGGGCCGACTTATACAGGTCTGATCAAAGAAAGGTTGGCTGAGGTCTGAAAGAGCTTTTTTTTAGAAAAAGCTTTTGTTTTCCTGACCAAAAAAAAAAAAAAGACAGAGAAGCTAACAGGCCCACCCCATTCTCTTCCTTCTCGTGAATCCAGACAAGTTATCCCGCAGGCAGCCTTACTGCACCCAGGATGCAAGAAGCCGGTGCAGATGCGGTCAAGCCGCGCAAGCAACCGCCAAAGCCGGCAACATCCAGAATTCTCAACCAGAAAAGTAAGCCTCTATACGTCTAAGCCACAGGCTGTCAGGTTTCCCGCCACGTGCAGCTGACACAAATCCAAGTGATTTGGAAAGTCACTTAAGTCTCTGAGGCTCACTTTCCTCATAGGTAAGGTAGGTATAATGACAGTAAGATACGTATGTATAGTGTCTGATATGGAGAAAAGGGTCAATAACGTCACCTGCTGTTGATGACGATGATGATGACGACTAGGACGACGACCTCATTTAGTTCTCATGCCAAGCATTTGAGAGAAGTCCTATCAATTCACTCTTCCATTTTAAAGACAAGAAAAGTGGGACTCCAAAAAGTTAAGCAACTTGCCCAAGATCACACAATTAATAAGGAATATGGCCAGGATTCAAGTGCAAGAATTCTTATTTCAAGGCCAATAAGCTTAAACCACAATGACACTTAGAAGTGACTAAACATGGCAAGAGCTAACAGCTGATAATTACTGGCTTTAATTATAATATTTGACAACTCTGAAGATAAGAACAGACATCTGCTAATTTCTAATTCTGAAAAATAATAAATTCTCATTGAATTCAACATTACTTTTATTTTTCTTTTATTTATTTATTTTTTAAAGATTTTATTAATTTATTTGACAGAGAGAGAGAGAGAGATCACAAGTAGGCAGAGAGGCAGGCAGAGAGAGCGGGGGAAAGCAGGCTTCCTGCTGGGCAGAGAGCCCGATGTGGGGCTCGATCCCAGGACCCTGGGATCATGACCTGAGCAGAAGGCAGAGGCTTTTAACCCACTGAGCCACCCAGGCGCCCCATTACTTTTATTTTTCTTAACAGTTCTTGTCACTTTACTTAAACAGGGATACTTACACCTCCTTGACGAATGTAACTGTGCTCCTTTGTAACACCAACGGAAAACTAGAAACAGTACATCTCAACCAATAATTGCAACACCCTACTGTTAGCTAAATGCTTAATATTTATGGCGAGTTTCTAATCTGCAAGGCACTATGTCAGACACTTAAAAATTATTTTTGCCAAAAGCTATAGCATATGTTTGTTTTCTTAAAGTGACTTAAGATTCCTTTGGAGAGAGAATTTTGTATCAGGAAGTGGCTGCTGCTATACTCAGCCATCGTCACCGCCATCATCTAACATCATCACCACCATTACTAACATATATAGAACTGATAGCACAAATGAGCATATGCTAAGCTTTAATTCTGGAACATTTTCCTTCAAACTTCCGATTTCTCCTCCAGTGAAACAAATGAAACAAAGAACTTAAAAAATTCATGATGAAGGTACAGTATTTGAAAAACAAGCTAAATTCAAAATTAAAGTTTCCAAATAAATTACATCCGGGAAACAGGCAGGCTAAAATATTTGCGATTACAATTAGGAAAAGATATTTAGTTTCTGGATTGTGAGATTTAATTAAAGAATTTATGTTTAGCTGTTAACTTTTCAAAAACTAGTATAGCAAGTTTTGAAAAACTTTTCAAAACTAGTATAGCAAGCTAGTATCGTTTCAAAACTAGTATAGCAAGCTAGTATCGTATCGTTCCAGTAAATAAGAAGTAAATGTAATGTAAAGGCCAAAACAAAATGGATGGTGAGTAAAACAAAAGTTCTGAGGTAAGGTGAACTCTAGCAAAAATGCTGAGTCTCAAGATACATACATTCACAGCAATATATTCCCGAAGCCAAATAACTTCAAATCATATTCCACGCTTAAAGAGGGATAGTTCTCGGGGCGCCTGGGTGCCTCAGTTGGTTGAGCGACTGCCTTTGGCTCGGGTCATGATCCCGGAGACCCGGGATCGAGTCCCACATCGGGCTCCCAGCTTCAGGAGGAGTCCGCTTCTCACTCTGACCTTCTCCCTTCTCGTGCTCTCTCTCTCTCTCTCTAATAAATAAATAAATAAAATCTTTAAAAAAAAAAAAAAAAAGAGGGATAGTTCTCTCCACTACATGCCATAACAAGTAACTGATAATCCTATTATCAAAAAAGTACCGTATATAAAGAAAAATGCTTTTAAGGATAATACATCCAGGAAAGAGTCGTTGCTTAATAAATTCAAAAATGACACAGTCAGCATACAATCCACATGAACATTATAATGTGCTCAATCAGTACTAATTAAGGATTTAATTATACCTATTTAATACTAATTTGCATTTTAAAAAAGAACACAAAGCATTCTATTTTAGGTCCAAAATTAAGGTTCTGAATTAAAACTTTAAAAGAAATTTAACTGTAGTATATATTTATGGCAAAATCTTCCCCTAAGAATTAAAACAAGCTAAAAACAAGGCATCGTATTTTCAAGTTTAGGACTATGTTGAACCTGAATTCCTAATTTACTCACAAATAAAAGAAAAAGGGATACATATAAATGGAGACATTTATAAGGATCACTTATAGGCATATAAAGTGTTTTTCAATGATGATATAGAATTAGAACCAAGGCCTCTTGCCCTCCACTCCTACGTTCTTCCTGATATTTCCCCTGCTCATCTTCCCTGCACATGCCCCAAACTACCGTATCTCCTCCTTACCATCTTTCTTCCCTAAAATTTTATAAAGCACTTTTGGAGGAATGTATAAAAAGAACAGGGAAGTAGACGGATCACCAAGAATATGAACGTATACGACAGTTTCCGGAAAGGGAAGAGCCATTGGTGTCGACTACGAGAGAGCTTGAGCAAACTGCTGGGCAGATGCCGAGGGCACTGCCAAATTTAAAAGGGTGTTTGCAGTTAGTAGGATGGTGAGCACAAGCCAGGTGGCTGACCTGAGGACCATGAATGGAAATATGGAAAACAGGGGCAATTTGGGGGACAGGGAGGAACAGAACAATAGTTTGAAGGGGAAACAAGGTAAAATTGTGTCAAATTTTAT
This sequence comes from Nasua narica, assembly GCA_028533885.1. Taxonomy (NCBI): domain Eukaryota; kingdom Metazoa; phylum Chordata; class Mammalia; order Carnivora; family Procyonidae; genus Nasua; species Nasua narica. The sequence continues at coordinate 120,280,069 of CM052798.1, read as the reverse complement.
CCAGTTCTCTAGAAAAGATGATTTAAGGTAAAGAATAGGAAATCCAGGGGTATTACGTTGAATCAGATATTCAACTGTTTTACTTAAAAAAATAGTAGTTTCATATGGATTAAACTAATGTATGAACTTGATTTCAATAAAGAAGAAGGTAAGGTTATCTGCTAAGGGGGTGGAGGGGAGGAACAAGAGGCCCAAGAGTGAAGAAGGCAAAGTAGTAAGAAATCTACTAAAAGTGAGTGAAAGAATTTTGAGAACTCTGGTCAGAGTTGAGTAATACGAACCTCTACTGAACACATCTGGCAAGGTCACGCTCCTCCGCCAGGATCTCATCTGTCACTGCTGTATCTGTATTCCACTTTTAGCAATAAAGCTGCATCAGTTCTAAAACGATGCCTGAACCTGAACACCGCAAGGTTTCTTCAAGTCAGTCCCTCTCCCTTAACGTGGTACAAACACGAATTTGCACTGATGCTCTTGCCTTTGTTTTTTGTTTAGTTTTTGCTAATAAAAGCAGAAGATACAGAAACCTACAGTCCAATATGAACTTGCTAATTCCGGGTCTATTGTTCCTCTACAGCCTAATTTTTCATCAATCCAATCCCACATGGCCAATTACCTACAGAAAACCACAAGTCTAAAACAGAGCTCCACGTCCCGCCCTGGGAACAGCGACTCTGCCAACTTCCTCTTGCTATGACCTCTGTCTAGTCCCTTAGGCTGGAAACCTCAAGCACCAGTCATTTCTGTGAGCAGTTCCTCCTAGCTTTCCTTTCCCATCTCTCCTCACTGTGGGTCAGCCGCTGCCTGGACTACCATGACAGTCCCAGAACTGTCCCTGCTGCATGCATTCCATCTCACACCTCACTGCGGGAGTCACCGCGCCAAAATACCACTTATCCAACGCCACTCCGCTGTCTTTCCATTGTCCTATGTTCTTAGCCTGAAACTCAGGATTTTCTTTCTTCCTCTCTTTTCTTTTTTCCTTCTTTCCTTCCTTCTTTCTTTCTTTCCTTCCTTCCTTCCTTCCTTCCTTCCTTCTCTTTCTTTCTTTCTTTCTTTCTTGATTTGACAGAGAGAGAGAGCACAAGCAGGGAGAGTGGCAGGCAGAGGAAGTGGGAGAAGCAAGCTCCCTGTTAAGACTGTGCAGGGAGCCCGATAAGGGGCTCGATCCTAAAATCCTGGAATCACAACCTGCGCCAAAGGCAGACGCTTAGCCGATTGAGCCACCCAGGTGCCCCTGAAATACAGAGTTTTCTATAAGGATGCTTGCCTATCTAGCAAAGTATATTTCATTACCCCTCTAAAACTTCACCAAACCAGGGGCTCCTGACCATAGTGGTGGTTTTAAAATATGTACAGATATTTTATACACAATTCCCTCTAAAAGGTGGAGACTAATTCCCTTCCCCTCGAGTGTGAGCTAGGTTTAGTGACTTGCTTCTAATGAACAGAATAAGGCAGAAGTGACAATGCATGACTAGGTTATAAGAGGTCTCACAACCACCTCAACCTTTCTTAAATTATTCACTCTGGGGGACGCTAACCACTATGTTCTGAAGATACTCATACAACCTAATGGAGAGGTCCATGTGATAAGAAACCGAGGCCTCCTGCCCACAGCCAGCACTAACTTACCAGGCACATGAGGGAGCCGCCTTGGAATCACATCCTCCAGCCTCAGTCAAGCCTTCAGATGACTGCAGCCCTACCCGATACCTTGTCTTAACTTCATAAGAAACTCTGAGCCATAACTGTTCAGCTAAAACACTCTGGGATTCCATGGGGCTCCTGGCTGGCTCAGTGGGTTAAAGCCTCTGCCTTCGGCTCAGGTCATGATCTCGGGGTCCTGGGATCGAGCCCCACGTAAGGCTCTCAGCTCAGTGGGGAGTCTGCTTCCCCCTCTCTCTCTGCCTGCCTCTCTGCCTACTTGTGATCTCTCTCTCTCTCTGTCAAATAAATAAATAAATAAATAAATAAATAATCTTTAAACAAAACAAAACAAAACACTCCAGGATCCCTGACCCATAGCAATTGTGTGAAAGAATAAGTTTTTACTGTTTAAAGCCACTCAGTTTTGGAGGAACATGTTACACAGGTAGAGATAACTAACACGATCTCACCAAGCTCATTCTTAATTTCATGCCTTTATTCATGCTTGTCTGCCACAGATGTCCTCTTAATATCCATCTCCTAACACCCTTCCCCCATCCTTGGGGGAAGGTGAATGAAACCATCACCATTTGGTTGAAATGGCGAAACCATTTCAATTTTCATTTCTCCAGCTTCTCCTCTGATTTCTGTGCTTGACCACATCACTCATGTAGGCATTTATCCCTGTATTCCTCTGTGTTAATGTACTCTATGCACCCGGAATTCCTCCTACAGACATCATATAGTTCATTTAAACTGCATTCAGTACACCGTAATTAAGATACTCAATAAATAATTGCTGAGAAAATTAACAAATCATACACACACACACACACACACACATACACGCACACACACCTGGGAAGTGTATTTGATCAGTATAAAGCAGTAGTTAACAATATGGAGCTATATTGTTCCAGGTCTGCTTACTTACTAGTTGCTACCCTTGGGGAAATGATTTAAAATCTCTGTAGCCTTTGTTTCTTCAGTGTTTTTTAAATGAAGATTCTAAAAGCATCTACCATAGAATAACAAAAAGATTAAATAATACATACAAAACTCAGTAATGTGCTAGCATAGAGTGCTCAACAAATGTTAGCTATTATTGTTCTTATTATTAACCACAAATTACAGAACACATACTGGAATACCAGGTCCCTGAAAGTTGCTACAAGGTATAAAATGGCAACCTAAATTAATACAAAATTTACAAACTAAAGTAGAACTCACACTTTCTATTGAAAATAGCATTCAATTTTCTAAAGTCTATTCTTCAGTCAATAGAACTACAACCTGAACCAATTGCAGGAAGTGCAGCCTTGACTTCTTCTCCTCTTCATCCTATTAAGATATTAACTTCAAAGCTTTTGTGGGAACACTTAATTGCTGGCATTCCTTAACAAGCAGCCACCATAGTAGTTTCCAGATTCACTTTTAACCTTTACAGTCCGGGGAAGGCATATATGGCAAACTTATTAGACATATAAATTTACACAACCTCTGGGCTAATACAGCTACACATACGTGAATATACTAAACAGAGCAAATCAATTTTGTACACCAATCAAAATAGAATCTAATAGAACAAATCAATCCAATAGAACACTGCTATGCCATATATCTGAGGGGAGAAAAAAAGAACCTCTAATGCTTTCATTAAAAACATATTGGGGAGGGGGTGCCTGGGTGGCTCAGTGGGTTAAAGCCTCTGCCTTTGGCTCAGGTCATGGTCTCAGGGTCCTGGGATCGAGCCTCGCATCAGGCTCTCTGCTCAGCAGGGAGCTTGCTTCCCTCTCTGCCTGCCTCTCTGCCTGCTTGTGATCTCTCTCTGTCAAATAAATAAATAAAATCTTTAAAAACAACAACTTTTTTTAACTGAAGTAAAACTGACATATATAACATCAATTTCAGGTGTACAACATAATGATTTGATATTTGTATATATTGTGAAATGATCACCACAGTAAGTCTAGTCAATGTTGTCACCATACATAATTATGCAAGAAATTTTTTTCTTGTGGTGAGAACTTTTAAGATCTACTCTTAGCAATTTTCGAATATGCAAGACAGTATCATTAACTATAGTCATCATGCAATACATTGTTATCTCCATGACTTATTTTTAACTGGAAATTTGTACCTTTTGGCACCCCCTCATCACCCATTTCACCCACCCCCTTCTGCCTGCCTCTGGCAAACACCAATCTGTTCTCTTTATCTGTGAGCTTGGTTTTGTTCTTTTAAAGTCTAATGCTATTCAAAAGCCTGACTACATGTGTTTCATGAACGTAGGACACTTCTGGGACCATATTTTATAATTTATACATATTCTTAAGGCTTTTTACTAAAAAGTTAATTATAATAGATGCTTTTTTATCCTAAAAAAATAAGCAGAGCTCTGTTAAGAAAATATGATAGAATGATTTTCAATCACAAATCTATTTCAAAACATTCATACTTTTTAACTGTGTACCATGTCCTCTGGAATAAAGAGAACCATTTAATTCAAATGCTTATTTTCTCTTTCCCCCTACCAACACACCTTGAAAACTTCAGTCTTTGAAACATTCAATATCCATCCCACTCTTTATTTGACCCTATATATCATACAACCTGAAATAGAAACAAAGACTGGGAAATTAGCTCATTTTTTCCACCTTAGTGTCAAACAAAAGTACAAATAATATTCAGTGCACGTGCTAGTTACCTTAGAACTGCCAATCATGCTTGTTTTGAAATTCTTCGATTTTTCAGAACTGTCAATCATGTGTGTTTTGATAGAGATGCCAGTGTAGAAATAATGCTTTAAAAGATGCGATCTTCTTTAACACGTTAATAAATAAGTAGACTTAATTTGTAAAACTGGACTTTGGGATTTTATTTTATTTATTTTATTTAGAGAAATATATACAATTCTTGAAAAATCAAAATTAAAATATAACAATGAAATAAGATTTAGAGAATTTGGCTCTCTAACCAAAAATATAAGCATCGCTTAACCACAAGAGAGATGTAACAAGAGAAATGTTCCTTATATTTCAGTAACAAGAGAAATGTTCCTTAACTGACACTAATCAGAAGTAGTATGACTATGAGTGGGAATAAGAGAATCAAAACGGACCTAAATCTGGGCATTTAAAATTTTTATTTTCCAAGCATGCAAAAATATCAGTACAATCCATTCCCCTTCTCCACCTCCCCAATACACTCCCCAATGACTATCTACCTAGTCGTTCATGTCTTAAACACACCTGAAAACTTCAACCTCACTATCCATACTTGGTTATCAAGACCTGGTTCTTCTACCTCCTAAATTGCTAATGAAAGTCTCCTCTTTTGACCCTCAGACTTAATGTTCTCATCACTTCTTTCCAGAAACTTCTTTATTGTTCTAACTCATTTCATTCTTCCAATATAGGCTCCACACCACTGCGAGAATGATCTCATTGAAACACAAACCCAGTCCATGTTTTTATGGCTCTTTATCACCTTCAGAACAAAGCCCCAATTTTTTAAAATGATATATAAATCCCTTGAAGATCTGGCTCCTGCCCATCTCCCTACTCTATTCATCCCTTCTCAACTTAAGCCAACTAAGCCACTTGAGTTCCCAGAAAAGCCACACTCTCTCTCACTTAAAACTTTTCCAAGTGCAGCCATTTTTTGCACTTTGTATCTCCTACCCTCCATCCTTTACAATTTAATTCAATTGCCAGTTCATCTGGGAAACCTTCTCTGACAACCTAACAGAATCACTGATCCCCTCTCCAATCCTGTAGGATACAGTAAATAGAACTTACACAGTGTAATGTATATCAATTTACTTCTCTATCCCCAACTGAATCATCAACTCCCTGAAAGTAGGGAGTCTTTAATCTGAACATCAACAGCATTAAACATAGAGGTGACACATGATAGCTGCAAGTTAAATGTTCGTTGACTCAGTGAAAAATTGCACCATGACCTAGTTTATTTAAAAATAAAATGAATGGATAAAAAAGATGTGATGTATATGGAATAGTATTCAGCCATATAAAAGACTGCAATATTGCCATTTGCAACACCATGGATGGAGCGAAAGGGCATTCTGATAAGCAAAATAGGTCAGACAGAGAAAGACAAACACCATATAATTTCACTCGTATGTGGAATTTAAGTAACAAATGAGCAAAGGAAAAAAAGAAGGGGTGAGGGAGAGAAAGAAACCAGGAAACAGACTCTTAACTACAGAGAACAAACTGATGGTCAACCAGAGGCGAGGTGGGTGGGGGATGGATGAAACAGGTGATGGGGATTAAGGAGGACACCTAGGGTAAGCACTGGGTGACGTACAGAATTGTTGAATGACTACATTGTACACCTGAAACTGACATATCATTGTATGTTAGCTACACTGGAATCAAAATAAAAACTTAATTTAAAAAATACTAAAAATAATAAAATCAATAGCTTAATTCTTGAGACTGATAAATTGTACTACAGGTACATTCCAAGCCAATCAAACTAATCAACACTACAGAAATCAATACTTTGGGTTTCATAATGTTCTTAAGGAATTTACCCATTTACTTACAAACGTATCTAAGAATTGATACCATCTCCAATAGTATTTGAGGTTCAGTAATCCCATCTTATTTTCACTAATGTTCCTACTGGAGGTGTTAAAAGTCTTCACCACAATAAATACTCATGTCCAAAACACTCAGCACATTGACTAGTTCAACAAACACTGTCCCGAGATGTGACAATCCCTATCAAAGGCATCAGTGAATAAGCAGTCAACACAGGCAAGACCCCAACCTAGTTACACTTCATTTAACAGGAAGTTACTTATCTGGTGACATCAAGTCTCCACAGAACCCAATGAGAACTAAGCAGAGGAGTTTAGAAGCTGTCAAAACACATGTTGAAGTCCATCTACTAAAGTACATACACTTTACTTACAGAAGAGACTGAAAGGTCATATTCAAATACTAACTGCTCTTAATTTAAGCACAATAAATTTGGTGACCAATTTCCTGGGCATCAGAATATTAGAAGAAGAAAATTAAAAAGTTCAAAAAAGCTAAAGATGGAGACACAGGTACAACAGCAGAGAAAGAATAATGACATCTAAAGCCAAAACACAAAAACTACAGAATTGGAGTGTTGGAGTATATTCTATATACTTGAATTATGATACAACACAGAAATTAATGTTTATATTTATGACCTCGGTTCATCAAAAACAAAGACCAAAAAACCAGGTTAAACTACTTTAGGTCTGACGAGGTTCAAGGAAAGTAGATGATACATTTTATAAAAAGAATCAAAGAATTAAAAATTGAGTATTAACACGTAAAGAATCAACTTTCTACAATTTGCAGAAAAAACTTTTTGAAATAAAGCACTCCCAAATAATAGGAGGCCAGGTGACTCTTAGCTACGTTAACCAGACGTATAGGTCAGACGTTAACCAGCTCCTGTGACTATAGGTCTCACCATAATTATGTCACACGTCCATTCTGAAACAAAGCCTGGGCCCACTGTCATTAGCTTATCAGTGGTAACACTACCCAAACACATTAGATCACGTACACCACAAGCAAGAATATTACAAAAGGCTACCTACCATTCTTTAACAGACTTCCACAGAGCCTTCCCACCACACTGTCTTCAGGGTCCCTGGTCTAAAAACTGGTTCATATGTGAGACCATTTTAGGAGGTTCTATGATACTTAGTAACTATATGTTGTGGGATCTAGAGAGCAGCACAGTAGAGTGAAAAGAACATTCAAGGGGCTGTGTTGGATACACATAGCCTAAGGTTTGAATCCCTGCCTTATTAATTACCAATTGTGTCACTGCAGCACATTATGCTCAGAGGCTCACTTTCTTCATTTGGAAAATGGAGAAAAAAAAACCCACTTTTTTAAAAAATTTAAATTCAATTAGCCAACATAAAAGTACATGATTAATTTCAGATGTAGAGTTCCATAATTTATCAGTTGCTTATAATGCCCAGTGTTCATCACCCAGTTACCCCATTCCCCCACCCACCTCCCTTCCAGCAACCCTCAGTTTGTTTCCTATAGTTAAGCATTTCTCATGGTTTGTCTCCCTCTCTGATTTCTTCCCATTCAGTTTTCCCTCCCTTCTCCTATGATCCTCTGCACTGTTTCTTATATTCCACATATAAGTGAAACCATATGGTAATTGTCTTTCTCTCACTGACTTATTTCACTCAGCTTAAAACCCTCCAGTTCCACCCATGTCGATGTAAATGGTAAGATTTCATCCTTTTTGATGGCTGAGTAACATTCCATTGTGTGTGTGTGTGTGTGTGTGTGTGTGTGTGTGTGTGTACATATATATATATATATGTATCCATCTTTATCCATTCATCTATTGATGGACATCTAGACTTCTTCCATAGTTTGGCTATTGTGGACATTGCTGCTATGAATATTGGAGTGCAGGTCCCCTTCAGACCACACTTTGTATCTTTGGGGTAAATATGTAATGTAATTGTGGGTCGTAGGGTACCTCTATTTTTAAC
>CM052798.1:120201640-120271381 GCA_028533885.1 Nasua narica | reverse complement strand
TATATATCTTTACTTGTATTATTGTGTTTTGACCACAGCTTAATTTATTTACTTTTCTAAGGTAATCATTTTAGGCACACCACTGTGTTTGCATCCTTTGGCGTTGTGGGGAATTAATAATAACTGAAATGTGTATAACCCTTCCCATAATTACATGGCATATTTGCACATAATGATAATAGTAGTTTCCATTTTATTCTTTTTATTAAGTGTCTCTGATATGCTAGGCATCTCTCAAAAATATTTGTTATGTGTATTCATTATTTCATTTAAAAATCATAAGTACTGGGGCGCCTGGGTCGTGCAGTAGATTAAGCAACCAACTCTTGGTTTCAGCTCAGGTCATGATCCCAGGGTCCTGAGATAGAGCCCAGAGTCAGGCTCCACACTCAGCACAGTCTGCTTCAGATTCTCTCTTCCTGTCCACCCCCACTCACTTGCTCTCTCTTAACTAAATAAATAAATCTTAAAAATAAAAATCACAATTACATGCAAAAATAGATACCATTCATTCCACTGAATGGTGAAGGAAACGGAGGCACAGTGAGGTTGAGTCATTTGCCCAAGGCCATTACCACGAAGTCCAAGTGCTGTCTATGTCTCTAGGATTGCCAGGCTCCCTACCCCTTGACGCACCACGACACCTTTTATAGAGGAGGAAACAAAAGCTCAGAGTGGTTAAGAGCCTTATCGTCATCTTGTGACTCAAAAGCTCATATGCTTTGCTCTATTGTATATTGACCCTCAGATTATCTTATTGTAGACTCAGGCGCCTGGGTGGCTCAGTTGGTTGGGCGACTGCCTTCGGCTCAGGTCATGATCCCAGAGTCGAGGGATCAAGTCCTATGTCGGGTTCCCCGCTCTGCGGGAGGTCTGCTTCTCCCTCTGACCTTCTCCCCTCTCATTCTCTCTCAAACAAATAAATAAAATAAAAAAAAAACCCCAAAATACTCTAATTGCAGTTTTTTAAAAATTAACTGTGAGTTATCAGTAAAACTTAATGGTAAAATCATACCTTGCAGATGAGATTAGAGCTGAGAAAGTTTTAGTGCCTGGCCCAGCATGTATCTAGTTAATGGTTAGGGTGCACCCAGGGATTCTGATTTCAAATGCATTACAACATCTTACAATCAAAGTTAGGGACTGCCGACGGCCCCACTTCGCCTGAGCCCTACTACCGCTGTCATTCCAGAACTGGTATCGCCATCAACAGCCGGCAGCCCACATCACCACCCCAAAGGACGTGATCCCTTTTGAACTCCAGGTGATAAAAGCAGAGCTATATAGTGCTGTTCACCAGACTAGAATGCCAAGGGCGCCTAACTGGCTGCGAGTCGTCTGGGAGAGCTAGCACCTGCTGGGAGAGGGGAGCGGCGGGGATCTGAGCGGCCCCTGCCCAGCTGCCTGGACCCCGAGGAGAGGCCGGGTGCTATCTGTGCTTGTAGACGTTGGCCAGGGGCCGATACCCTTGCATTTGCTCTGAGAGGGATGAGACAGGGCTGTTTGGACAGGCGTGGCACCCGAAACTGCTAAGTCAGTGCTGCCGTGTCCAGGGGTGGGATGGGGCGGGGGGAGGGGGTGGTGGTCACTCAGCTCCCCTCAGCTCCCCGCTCTGCCTCACTTGCCCACAGGCTGGTTCGCCAGGCCCTGGGAATATTGTAAGGAATGCACGTGTGGAGCCTGGGAGACAAAGACCAGTTTTGAAGGAGGTCGTATCAGTTAGAGAACAATCGCCAGTCTGTAGCAGAAGTCCCCGCTTTGGAAGGCAAGCCTGCGCCATTCGGGAGCCCGAGCCGTTTTCCTAGTTTCCCAGCGCCAGACTCACCGCTGACCTCCCCACGGGGCCCTGTGCGAGCCCAGCCGTCACAGGGCAGGGCTGCGGGGACGAGCCACCCCTGAAGGCCACGAGTCCCTGCCCGAGGGCTCAGAGGGCCACACTCTTGGCCCCTTGGTGTGTCTCTCTTTAGACTGGCTTACTTTGGGAGCCCCAACTGATGGCTTTTCCACTCCGTTGTTTTGTTCATTTCCTTTCCTATCGAATAGCGGATGCTCATGGGCTCATTAACGAGTTGCGGGCAAATCACGGCCGCTGCCGGGCCTCACCTGGAAGGCAGCGGTGGCGTGAGGTTTGGAGCCACTGTCCTGCGCCTGGCGGAGCAGGAGGCAGGCGCGAGGCCCGCGGGTGGGACAGCAGTCCAGGGTCCGGGGTGGGTTTGGGTACCGAAGCGGGCTTTGCGGTTCTGTGCCGGATGTGCCGTAAGGACCGGCTGTGAATTGGTGGCTAGTCCACGTTTCCCACCGAGGGAGATTTCATTTTACACCTGCGCACATGGCTCCGTGTCCCTTTGCTTCTCTGTCTGCCTTCTCTGCGCCAGACGGTCGGGATCCACGTCTGTAGGACACTGGTTGGTACTGGGTGAAACCGAGACTGGTTCTCCATAGCACTTGTGGCCAGCGGCCAGCGGGCTGGCGGTCTGTGGTGGCCAGTGTCCGACACACGCTCACACCGGCCCAGGTGGGTCAAGAATTGACAACATCGGGGCGCCTGGGGGGGCTCAGTGCGTTAAGCCTCTGCTTTCCGCTGGGGTCATGATCTCAGGGTCCTAGAATCGAGCCCCGCATCCGGCTTTCTGCTCAGCGGGGAGCCTGCTTCCCCTTCTCTCTCTACCTACTTGTGATCTCTCTGTCAAATAAATAAATAAAATCTTAAAAGAGAGAGAGAGAGAGAGAGAGAGAATTGATAACATCTATTAGGAACCAGGTCCAGCCAAGGGTGTTAGTGAGCTCTGTTTTCTGCATGTACTTTGTGATTGCTGCCTCATTCCTAAGCTGGCATTTAGGTTCATTCCCATGCAGACCAGTTTCTGTAGGTCTCCAAATTACCCAAGTAGGACTTAGGACCTGCCGATCTGAGACTTCTTCTCTGACTCCCTCAGTGCTGACTGGGACATCTCTGAAATAACTGGGGAAAATTCACAATCGATTGGTGGCTCATATGGCCCTAGAAAGCAATTCTGAACTCTCGATATGATTGTACCAATGGGCTAGGAGTATTCCCATGTGCTTACACTACTAGAATGACTTAAGTCATGCCAACTTCTTAATTAACAATTGGAAAGTGTACTGTGGGCTTGGTGAAAATTATATGTCAAAGGTGTTTGGTCATAGGCAGAGACGAATTTGGGAAAAGTAGATTTGATGCTCAAAGAGCACTCCCAGCCTGGGTGTATTATGCTCAAATTCCTCGGTGTCTACTAACAAAGATGTCTCTTCCCAATAGGAATGCCAGACTGCAGAGAGTTTTCCCCTGGGAGCCTTGCACATCTGGATTGGAAATTTACAAAAAAAAGCGTCCAGTTACTTCTCCGGAGTGGGAAGTTTAGCAGAATATAGCCGTAAGAATTAAGCCACATAGCTTTGCCCCTTCCAGCTCAGAGGCCTTCCCTGCTTACCAGGCTGCACCCCAGGCCCATTAAATCAGAGGCCTCTGGTGAGACCGCGGCATCAGTAATTTGGCAAAAGTTCCCTAGGGGATCCCAGCGTGCAATCAAGGCTGAGGCCCACTGCTATAGGGCAAGCCATGCTCTCTAAGGCCGACTTATAAAACTGAAGCCAGGTCACAGGTGTGATAGGCTACAGATGCTCTCAGCCCCCAGCCTGACCGGAGCTACTGGGAGGACTGTGTCACCTCCGGCCTCCAGCCTCCTCACCTAGGTTGCTGGGGAGCATGACCATTTTCCTTGTGACCCAGGCTGAGAGCATCTGGTGGCTTCAGATCAATTCTTCCATTTACAGATAGTTGGCACGAGCATCATGAAGCCAACAGCAGTCAATGAAAGCCGACATTTGGGCCAACCCTGTAAGCAGGCAGCTTCCAACCAAGAGCCCCTGCTAGTGTGTGCTTCGTTTTTCTCTCCCTCCCTCCCCCTCTCTCATCTGTCTGTGCCTCTCACTGTCTTCCTGCCTGCCTACCTGTCATTCAATTTACTTGTTTCTACTATGTTCCCAACAGTTTGTATTTATTTATATAGTATTTATTATTATTTTTTATTATGTTGTGGCAGCCATCATACAGTACATCATTAGTTTTTGATGCAGCGTTCTAAGATTCATTGTTTATGTGTAACACCCAGCGCTCCATGCAATCCATGCCGTCCTTAATACCCACCACCAGGCTCACCCAACCCCCACCCCCATCCCCTCTAAAACCCTCATTTTTTTTCTTGGAGTCCACAGTCTCTCACGGTTCATCTCCCCCTCTGATTTCCACCCCTTCACTTTTCCCTTCCTTTTCCTAATGTCCTCCATGCTATTCCTTATGTTTCACAAGTAAGTGAAACCATATGATAATCGACTCTCTCTGCTTGACTTGTTTCACTTCAGTCCCATCCGTGTTCATGCAAAGTTGGGTTTCATCCTTTCTAATGGCTGAGTAATATTCCATTGTATATATGAACCACATCTTCAAAAAATTAAAAATAGAGCTACCCTGTGACCCAGCAATTGCACTACTAGGTATTTACCCCAAAGATACAGATGTAGTGAAAAAGGGCCATATGTTCCCCAGCGTTCATAGCAGCAATGGCCACAATCACTGAACCATGGAAAGAGCTGAGATGCCCTCCAACAGTTTCTAAAAGAGAGTCCTTGGAAAATGTTATTATTAATCTTTAATAATTAGAAGACATTAACAAGTGGTTGTTTAGGTTCCTGCTCCTCTGGATTTATTTACCTGGTGTCTCACGGAAATCCCCTTATCCACATTTCCCCATTTACATACCTTTCCCATTCTTCACCACCCACTATCAGTGCTGTGTTCTCGGCACAGCCCTGCCATCAGAAACATAATCTCTTGCATCTCTGAGCTACTGTAGTGCTTCCTGCCTAGGTCTTAAAGCATCTGTCACTCCTCCCAGCAAGCAGGTGGGTGTCTTTAGATATGTCTTATCTCCTGGTGGTATTTATTATTGGTGATCTATCAACCTCCCGTTCACCGTGTGAGAGATTGTATTTTCCAAAAAGAAGCCGCAACAATAATTCCAGTCTCCTATATTCTTCCAGAATAATGCCACGGAACCATCAAGATGTGGAGTGTATGTTCCCTCCCCTTGAATCTGGGTGGGGCTTTGTGACTTCCTGCACAAATAGATGTGACAAAAGTGAAGCTAAGTTAGAAAAGGCTACACAGCAAAACGCACCCCCTCCCCCCGGCTCTATCTCAGGACATGGACCTCCAGAGCCCTGGGTTGCCATGTAGGAAATCCAGCAACTTGCAAGCTGCGGTGCTGGAGAGACGATGTAGAGGCCAGGCAGAGATAAATAGAGATGCCGCCGAGCCCCCTGGCTATCTCCGAGGAGCCCCTCCAGCTGATGCCATATGCAGCAGAGAGGAGTGTCCCTCCTGAGTCTTACCCAAATTGCAGAATTGTAGGCTAAATGAGATGGTCATCAAGATCATTTTTAGGCTACCAAGTTTTGGGGGGCTTGCTATGCTAATAAGCAACCAGAGCATTACTCTTCCTCCTTCTTAACCCTATTTCAGTGTTGGTCAGCTCTCCAGCCCTTTCCCACCAGCTTGTGTGGCCAACCCAGACGGAGCTGGCACCATCCCCAGTTCTGGGGGTGACTCTGTCTGAGCTAAGGGGGTTCCCGTCCACTTGTGATTGTTTCAGGATTCAGTTCAGGCCCAAGTACAAGAGGAGAGGTTTGTTGAGGATTTCTTGGTTTGTTCTTTTCTTTTTTCTGGTAAAACTTCTGGAAGCTACTTTTCCCCTCCCTTTTTAGATTTTTGTTATGTGCAGGCATGAGGTTCAGAACCACTGCACCAATATTATTATCAGCCAGAGATGAGTCTCCCTCACCAGGAAGAGCAGAGGCCAAAGGCATCACAGAGGAATGGAGCCAGAGACACTGGATTACACCATTCCTGAAGCCCACCCAACCGCAGAACTTCCCAACATTTGAGTATATCTTAGGTCAGGTTTTGCTGAGAGTCATGCATTCCTAAAGTAACAATGATTTAAACAGGATAGAGGCTTAACTCTTTTTCATGTAAAAGTCTGTAGGAATGCAGGTCAGGGGTAGTGTGGTGACCACATCCTATGAAGGAGTCAGGGACTCAGGATTCCTCCAGATCACCAGCCCACTATCTCTAGGATATGACCCTTATCGTTAAGGTTCAAGATAATGGCATCTGTTTTCCAGGCAGCTCCAGGGAGGAAGGCATAAGGAAGAAGAAGGCAGAGTGTTATGCACCATCTGTCTCTTGGGGAAGCTTCTTAGACGCTGCCAAATACACTTCTGCTTATATCTTTTTTGGCTAAAACTTAGTGTGAAAGCGGCTGGGAAAGTAGTTTTTATTCTGGGTAGCCAAACGCTATAGTAATAATAGGGGATATATGACTACAGGATATTAGGGGACAGCTCAGTCTTTGACACAGTGAGACAATAAACTTCTTTCCCATTTAAGAGGAGTTTATATTGAATTTTCTGTTAACTTGTAGCCAAGATATCTTGACTGACACACCCTCTTTCTAGTGTGTAGTATTCTAGACTACACACATTTATCGCCAGTCTGTCTACTCAGAAGTTCAAGCCTGGGTGACCTCGAGTTAATAGCCAAGAAGAGTCTCTCATCTCATATCTTCTGAGGGAGAAGATGTCATAGCACAAGGACCAGTCTAAGTCAGGGATGGAATGCCAACCTCATCACACTAACCCTGCAGCAGGGCAAGCTCATATTCTGTTTTGTTTGCTGCTATAACCCAGCCCCTATTCCAACGTCTGGCACAGGATAGGTGCTCAATAAATAGCTGACTAAGTGAATGCCTAGATGAATTCCGATAGGTTGACATGGATTGCCTAAGGAGCTGTGTTGAGGAAGATTCCAGAGCTTCCTCTTGTCTGAGCTCAGGGTGGGGGATGCTAGGTTATCTGCCTTCACTGGGGATTGATGCAGAAACACCTCAGGTGATTCTTTTTTTTTTTTTTTTTAAGATTTTATTTATTTATTTTACAGAGAGAGAGAGAGATCACAAGTAGGCAGAGAGGCAGGCAGAGAGAGAAGGGGAAGCAGGCTCCCCTGATGAGCGGAAAGCCTGATGCGGGGCTTGATCCCAGGACCCTGAGATCATGACCGGAGCCGAAGGCAGAGGCTTTAACCCGCTGAGCCACCCAGGAGCTCCATCTCAGGTGATTCTTAACAGCAAGTATCTGTTATGCATCTTACACATTTTATGCATCTTTATTTTCAATTAAAAACTATCTTTTCCCATAAAATTAAATTTTTTTCCACATAAGAAAACCTGCCACGGTGACTTGCACATGGTAGGAAGCAATCAATATTTGTTAAATATTAATCATTTTTTCCAAAAGCAGTGCTCTGCAGTCAGTGGGCAATCGATCAACTGCCCACTGATAGACGTGCCTTAATTAAATATTTCTACGTATGTCTTCACATGTATTTACCCCAATGAACACCTTCTTAACCTAAACAAGAAATATAATGAGTACATCACAACTTGTAGGTGATGTTAGAGAAGCAGCAAACACTAGTGGAGGACTCGAACCAATAAAAACAACCTAAAGGAAGATGGTTTTTGTGTACTTTCAAGGAAAATAATTCAAAGTACATATTAAGCTCTAAGAGCAATGACAAGAACCAGAATGTCAAAGTAGTCACGGTGGTAATGGGAAGCTAATGAGACCCATGTGTGCAATGTGATCTCCCAGTGGGAAAGAGCAGGGCTGTTTGGGATGGAATGCCTCATGAAGAAGGGAGGGCCAGTCCTTCTCTAAGAATCTTCTAGGTGCTACTACCACTTTAGAATGCTAGGTCCAGTTTTCAGACTTATGTCCTCCATCCTCAAAAGAGGCTCATGTACATGGAATAAAAAGAGAAATTGGGGTGCCTGGGTGGCTCAGTGGGTTAAGTCTCTGCCTTTGGCTCAGGTCATGATCTCAGGGTCCTGGGATCGAGCCCCGCATCGGGCTCTCTGCTCAGTGGGGAGCCTGCTTCCCCCTCTCTTTCTGCCTGCCTCTCTGCCTACTTGTGATCTCTCTGTCAAATGGATAAATAAAATCTTAAAAAAAAAAAAAAAAGAAAGAAGTGCACACAAGTAAAAATGGTTACTAATAGCCCAAACTGAGAGAGACCTTTTCATGTGTTGGACACCACTGTAGTCACTTTATATTTGTGCTTAATTGAGGGGACATAACAAGCCCATGAAGTGGCTACTACCACTTTAAGGAACTTGGTATTGATTTGTGATTAGAAACGTAAGCGGAGAGAAATGAAACAAGATGGGATGGGGAAGGAGACAAACCATAAGAGACTCCTAAACTCACGAAACAAACTAAGGGTTGCTGGGAGGCGGGGGGGGGGGGGGTTAGGGATATGGACATTGGGGAGGGTATGTGCTATGGCAAATGCTGTGAAATGTGTAAGCCTGATGATTCACAGACATGTACCCTGGGGTAAATAATATATTATATGTTAATACAAAAATTAAAAAAAAAAAAAAGAAATGAAAGCGGAGCCTTGAGTGTAGCTCAGTTGAGAAGAATCAGGAAAGAAGTCAGAGTTGTGGACTCTAGAATACCCTGCAATTATTTAAGAACGAACCACGGTCACTGGTACTTGACTTAGAACATGGAGAAAAGAAGTGTACTTCAGAAAAGGTACTCAAGCTGCCTGCGGAAAATAGCATTGTAACGGTTGAGGGACAATCCAGATGGGTCCTCGAGTTTGTGCTCTTCTGAGACTTTGGACGGCATCAGCATGGACAGAATGGGCACCTTCAGTGGGCATTTTTTTCTTCAGTAGTAATCACACCTAGGATACGGATCCTTTGGCAGAAAAATGGTAGAGGAGATACTGGCACAAGGGAGATATTCCTGGAGGAGGTATCTTTATGATCTTTCTAACCCTTAGAGTTTATACATTTTTAGATTAGAATATACCGGGGCGCCTGGGTGGCTCAGGTGGTTGAGCAACTGGCTTCGGCTCAGGTCACGATCCTTGAGTTCCAGGATCGAGTCCCACAGAGGGCTCCCAGCTCCACGGGGAGTCTGCTTCTTCTTCTAACCTTCTCTCCTCTCATGCTCTCTCTCACTTTCTGTCTCTCAAATAAATAAATAAAATCTTAAAAAAAAAAAAAGAATATACCCAACTGCAGACATTGTATTAAAAAGTCCCCATCTCGGGGTGCATGGGTGGCTCAGTGGGTTAAAGCCTCTGCCTTCAGCTCAGCTCATGGTCTCAGGGTCCTGGGATCAAGCCCCGCATCGGGCTCTATGCTCAGTGGGGAGCCTGCTTCCCCCCCTCTCTCTGCCTACCTCTTTGCCTACTTGTGATCTCTCTGTCAAGTAAATAAATAAAACCTTAAAAAAATTTTAAAAAAAAGTCCCCATCTCCTCTTCTTGCTCTCCTTCCCTTCTCTGCTTTCTTCCTTAAAAAGAATTAGATTACCGTGCTGTGAGCTACAACGGGAGCATATTAGATAAATGCACTGTTGCCATCCCTTCCATCTTTATGATTTTCATGGCGTGTGCATTACTGGGATGTTATAGGAAATTGACTGGGATGTTATCTTAATAATGGTAATGAAGGGGAGAAAGCAAGTAACAGAGTCTCTTATAAACTCCCTCATTACTAGCAGTCCTTTCATCTCCTTAGGTCCCTCCTGACATCCTTCTGCCTGGAAACTTCCTGAGGAACTCAGAGTATACTTTAAACAAAGCTAGTATACCCAGCTCTGTGATGGAGTGCTTCTGTCCAACAGTCTGGGAACATCCCTAACACGATGACAAGGATGAAGGCAAGACCTGGAGCTTTTGAGCCACTCAGTTTGAGGGATGATGAAAGGCAGATCGAGGATGGTGCCTGAAGCCCACTTCCCTTCCTCGGGGAAGCTCTGGGTTCCTCTGGGCAAATGTCTGCAAGCCCCCTGAGAATGTCTAATTCACTGCTGTCAACAAGATATTTACATTGTGGAGGAGACCCGGAAGATCGATTTCAGGGATGGAGGAAGATCCGGCACATGTGGTAAGTAGAGGAAATTATGCAATGCCCAGGAGGAGGATGTGGAGTAAAAATCTAAATCCCGTTTCCGTCCTTGGATATTTTCACTCCAGTGTCCTAGCATGGGCCAAAGTAACTGGCCAAATAGGAGCCGTGGGTCCTTCTTATCATTAGAACCTGTGATATTCTTTAGCAGAGATGCAGAGAAATCAATACCAGGTGGTATTCGTCCCACACTTTCATAAGAGTTTGAACCAAAATTTCTGAAGAACGGGAGAGTGCTTGAACAAACCTATGAGATTGCTAAAGGACTGAAGGGATACATTTGATAAGAACAGGATTAAGTCTCGAAGAGGGGGTGGGGAGGCGGAAGCGGGATCGGAGAGCGACAGCAGCGCCTCCTGCCGAGCACAGTAAAGCAAGGAACCCAGTGAGAAGACTGCTGGCAACTTAAATTGTTTGGGAGACAGCTTCCCGGGCTGCAGAACACACACTGAAATTTTTTCCCGCCTCTGCCATTAGGACCCCTGATCATTCGAGATCAGTATCTCCAAAGAAACCAGAGAACGTCCATTGACTTTTAGAGCTCTGCGACTCTCTGACCAGCAGTGGAATTGCAGAGACTAAAGCGTGACCTTTGGTTATGTGTCAAAGCTTTGATATCTTCCTGTGTTTCAGGTGCCGAACTGCAAACCCTAGTACTCTGAGGGTGTCAGAATAGTAAGGGATTCAATTTTGGCAATAAAAGTGCTTCCCTCTCCTGGAGTTTTCCCCTCTGGAGTGCTTGTATATTTCAGGAGAAGGCTGTCATGGTTTGAACAAGGGGAGTAAAATCTTCTTGGGCTCTGCATATTTTCCCCAGCCATCTCAGTCCTATGCTTGAGTCCTTCTGCTTTTTCATCCCTTCTTCTGCCTTTCCTTTTTCTTTGGACTCAACTTGACACGGAATTATAATTTTAGGGATTCTGAGCCTGTCCAAACCGGGGGCCGGTGAGGGGAGGGGACGTGCGGTGTCAGGGCTCCCAGGGGAAGAGCTAAGTGCTGATGGAGAGCTTGCCTGCTCCCTGAGCCGGGACTTGGCCCTGTGACCCAGCTCTGTGACAGCCACACCTTCACGAAAACTGTTTGCAGCGCCTGTGGTGCTTACTTCCAGATTGTTCTTTGGGTCCAGCTATAGTTCTTCAAAGTCTGAATGCAAGGGCGCATTCTTGCCTCCCACACCTGGCAGAAACTCGGCACTGATTCTGGGGCCCGGGGACCACAGAGAGGACGGTTAGGGACGGAAGCCGCTCCAGGGGCCGAGGGCAATAATAATGAGTCTGACACCTGGGGCTCCTCTAAGGTAAGCAAGGAGCTTATGTTTCTTGGAATTAAACCATTGTTGCTCCACAAGAAGCAGAGGGATGATCCAATGACTTTATTTCTGCTGGAAATCAATGGATTTTTTTTTTTTGAAGAATGGATCCAGTTTTCAAAACAATAGATTTTTTTGTTTGTTGCTTTTCCTTTCTTCCTTTGTTGTTTTTTTCCCTCTTCCCTTTTCTTCCCTCCCTCCTTGCTTTTTTTTCCCCTCCTCTCTTGCCAATATTTCCTAATACAAGAATCCAAAGAAAGTTATTTCTTTGTTGAAAAGTAAAGGATGTGTACGAACGAACATCACATTTTGCGATGTCCTCTGTGCTCTATTCATAATAACATCACCCTTTTATGATGCCTGTCAAGAATTATGAGTGCAGGCATTAGGAAAAATTGCCTTTTATGTTTATTCATCTCATAGTCATGCCATCTACTCCCTTGGCTTCCATATTAATAGACTCAAGAAAGAGAACCTGGACAGGAGTTGGTGTACCAGGCATTTAAAACTCAATTGAGCCACTTGAGGGGACTTGTCATCATGTCTTCGCCTACAGAGGTCTTGTTTCCTGCACTTTCATGTCCCATCGCGTGTGACCTAGTGTCTCCCACAGAGTGTGTGCCCACTCAGCTCTGACCGTGGAAACGAAGATGTTAGTCTGAACTGCCCTTCTCCCTCACTCTATTGTGATCTTCTGGAAGGAAGGAACCACGACTTAAAAAAAAAAAGTCAAAAATTCATGTCTCATCCAGATATTATAAAGCATACTAACTAAACTACAATACATAATTTGTGCTCCATAAGAGATGAGAGTGTTTTTCCGGTGTGTAAGCAGCTCCTGCGTGGCCTTTAAGAACATATACGTAATTGAAGGGGCCCAGAGTTTAGGACAGTGTGTTTATTCTGTGATCATCTTAAAAAAGGAAGGAAAAAACACCAAGATAGTATAGTTCAGGTTGTGACCATCTACATGTGTGCCACTAGCTGGAGTAATAGTTCAGTTATAACTCCGCGTAGTAGCATTCAGTCGCGGTTGCTTATTGACCTTCCCCCATGGAATTCTCCAGAAGCCTCTTCTAGAATAATTAGCATGTGAACACCGGCACTGCGTGAGTCTCTGTGTGCAGAGTCTGCATTCAATGTCACATTTGAGAAGTGAGCAGGGCAGGACGAAGGGCAGACAGCAAAAAGATGACCACAGGTCAGGTTCTTTTGGCTTCAGGAACTTACCGTCTGGCTCAGTGAACAGAAAATGTGTGCAAATCCACGTGTTACTCGCTAGCTCTTCAACGACACCAAAGGAGCTGTTTGGAGGCTTATAGAATGTGTTTCCCTGAAGCCCTGAAAGATAAACAAAGTTTCTCCCAACAGAACTGGTACCTGTCTACATGGCTGTATTTTATTTTATTTTTTAAAAAAGATTTTATTTATTTGACAGAGAGAGAGAGAGAGACAGTGAGAGAGGGCACACAAGCAGGAGGAGTGGAAGAAGCAGGCTTCCCACTGAGCAGGGAGCCTGATATGGGGCTCAATCCCAGGACCCTGGGATCAGGACCTGAGCCAAAGACAGACGCTTAAGGACTGAGCCACCCAGGTGCCCCTGCATGGCTGTATTTTAAACACTCATGGTTTCTTTGCTTACATTGGTCTCCTTTGTCGCGTCCCTGCGTGTGCACAGTGACTGCTGAAGAGATCAGGTCTTGCCTCACAGCTCAGGGGGTGTGGTTCTGTGTGTAGGTAGTCAACTTCTCCGACACTCTCTGCAGGCTTCCCCTCACCTCGAGGTGAGGGAGGGCGGGATGGCCACACTGTAAATCATTGTCCTGAACAAGTTCTCAAGGAGGCCCCGCTAAGGGAGCAAGATCATGGCAACCCCCGTAGTACTTTCTACCAGCAAGTTCAAAGCTCTGGTAAACGAAGCCCAGTTGATCACAACATACTTTTTCTTTGGAGGAAGGTAGGGTATGCATCCTATTTGAAAGGAGGGAAACTGAGACACAGGGCTGAGGTTATAGGTCATGGGGAGCTTGAGACAGACAGGAATGGAAACTAGCAGCGGGCTGCCTTCTTGGTCCAGCTTCCTGCCTTCGGCTCAGGAATGGTAAGGCTGATTTTGATTCGGAGTGGGTTCAGATCAGCCCTTTATCTGACAACAGGCGGGAGCTCTCCTTCTGCCAGCCTGCCGCCCTTGCCGTCCAGAAAGAACCTTCGCACTTTGGGGCTTTTGCTGAACGAAACATAGGGATTTGTTCTGGGAGGTCTGATTGCCAGGCCAGTGGGGTCTCATGGGAGCCATGTGGTCTTGGGAAAGTCACTGTACCATCAGATTCAGTTTCTTTATATGCAAAATGGAAATCCTGATGACGGGGCAGGGTTCTGTGAGTGCCCAAGAACCAGCAAGTGTTTTGATTAAAACAAATCGTGCATATTTGTTTTTGTAAATTAAAAACTTTATATAACCTGAAACATATACATATCAAATATTAACACTCTCTAAGAATCTGTTTATCTACTACTCGCTTCCTTTGGCATTTCTTTAAAATCGGGATTCTTCCTGCTATCTGCCTCACCCACTGACCCTCCCTTTCCTAAATCGTTTTCCTGAAGAACTTTGCTCTCCTTATTGTCATCTCCAGCGGCTTTGTCTTTACGTTCATTCTTCTAGGAGAATGTAGCTTCTGATACTTTTCAAGTTGTCTGGATTACAATCATTTATTTGGATTAAAAAAATCAAAACACCTAAGTCAATCAGAGGAAGACAATTATCATATGGTTTCACTCATATGTAGACAATAAGAAATAGCATGGAGGACCACAAGGGAAGGGAAGGAAAACTGAATGGGAAGAAATCAGAGAGGAAAACAAGCCATGAGAGGCTCCTGCCTCTGAAACAAACTGAGAGTTGTGGGAAGGGAAGTGGGTGGTGGTGGTGGGGTAACCAGATGATGGGCATTAAGGAGGGCACGTGATGTGATGAGCACTGGGTGTTACACGCAACTAATGAATCACTAAACACATCAAAAACTAATGATATATTATATGTTGGCTAATTGAATTTAGAGTAAAAAAAAATCACAATCTATATGGATATAGTAACAGATCAGATGACATCCAGAAGTATGTGAAGTAAAAATGATTCAATTTCCCTTCCCTCCTATCCCATCCCACTGCAGTAGCCAGAATTAACCAATGTGAATGCTACCTCCTCTTTCAAGTTTTCCTCTCCCTGCTACCAGAGAATGCTGCAATAGTCAAATACAAGTATTTTTAAACGTATTGGTGCTTTTATTGCTGTGTGATAGATTTTCAAAAGAGATGTCATTAGGTCAAAGGGAATGTGCATTTTGAAATTTATTAAATGTCAGATTGTTGTCAAAAAACTTGTAACAACTCATGCTTCCACCTATAATATATGAAAAAGCCTGACTCCCCACATCTTGGCCTCCAGGGATGCCATCAACATTTCTGATCTGTTATAATTTGTGTTTCCTTGATTATTGATGAATAGGAGTATTTTTCATGTATAAACTGGCCGTTTTTAATTCTATTTCTCTGAAATTCTGTTCATATTCTTTGTCCTTTATTCTATGGCAAATTCTTTTCATATTAATATTAACTCATTTGGCATATGTAGTTCAGATGCTTCCTCCTGGTCTGTATTTTGCTTTCTGCTCTTATTTATGGCATCTCTTGTCACATAGAATTCTTAAGTAATTCACTCTTTTTAGAAATCTTTTTTAAAAAGATTTTATTTATTTATTTGACAGAGAGGAGAGAAATCACAAGTAGGCAGAAAGGCAGGCAGAGAGAGAGAAGTGGAAACAGGCTCCCTGCTGAGCAGAGAGCCCGATGCGGGGCTCAATCCCAGGACCCTGGGATCACGACCTGAGCCGAAGGCAGAGGCTTTAACCCACTGAGCTACCCAGGTGCCCCTCACTCTTTTTAGAAATCTTTCTCTTGTTTTCTGTGCTGCTATAGTATCTCTGGTTTTCCCCTTCTCCCCTGAATGATTCTTTTTCCGTTTGTCTCCTTGTCTCCTTGTCTCCTCTTCTTTCTCTTCATTTTGCCCTGTAGCTATGAGTTCTTCCTGCTGAGTCTTCTTAAAATCTTGGAACACTTATCAATTCTTGTTCATTTCTCACCTTTATGCTGATGATGCCCTGATCTACGTCTCTGACACCAACCTGTAGCCTCAGATGTCCGGTTGGCCGTCAGTCATCTGAGCTTGGATCTGGCTTCCTCGCCTCACAGACGACTTGGGTAAGATCACACTCCTTGTTTGAGCTCCCCAAACCCGTTCTTCCTGACAACTTCCCTGACATTCTCAATACCCTAGTTGTCTGTTACCTGGACTTGAATCTTTGGGTCCACCTTCCACCCTGATAGCAAGGCATTTATCCAAGTTTTGTCAGGTCCAGTCCTTTCCTCTCTATGCCTGATGGCCCCTCCCTGGTCTAACACCTGTCACCTTGTAAGGAAATACTCCCGTTTTTACGGATGTGTAGTTCGTCCCATGAGGACACAGTGATGACATTGGGAAATGCTCTTGTGCCTTAGAGGGCGGAGACACACTTCAGAGGGAAAGCTGGGGACATGGGGGTGATGGACCGGAAATCTTACTGGTAGAATGAAGTCCTGTGTGACGTCAATTACTTGAGAAACAGGTGGTCCCCATAGGTAAATCTGTGGAAATGAAAGAGTTCCAACAACAAAGATCTTCTTGAAGTTAGATCTCTAAGTAGTTGCTCCATCTCACACGTTTTATTTATTTATTTATTTATTTATTTATTTATTTATTTCAAAGATTTTATTTATTCATTTGAGAGAGAGAGAGAGAGAGAGAGAGAGCATGAGAGGAGAGAAGGTCAGAGGGAGAAGCAGACTCCTGGTGGAGGCGGGAGCCCAAAGCAGGACTTGATCCTGGAACTCCGGGACCATGACCTGAGCCGAAGGCAGTTGCCCAACCAACTGAGCCACCCAGACGCCCCATCTCACATGTTTTAAAGATGGTTTAATCATATGGAACAAGCTAGAAGGTGAGGGTCTCAGGCAAGAGACTTGCGGGGATACCAGCCTTGCGGGTAGTGTAGTGTTCTGGGGAGATCATGAGAAACAGGGCAAGCTAGCTATAAAAAGGATTAGAGACTTGTGTTTCATAAGTCAGATCGGTTTTCTGAGTACCCTTCCTGTGTTTCTACTTTGTTCTTCTTTATGATTTAGTGAAAACTTTTACAAGTTTGGCTTGTGCCAGTGCTGCGAAGGGACCGAGCAGACCTCTCTTGGAATGAGCATGGTGGGGGTGCTGGGTGGACTCAAGGGGAGGGAACCAAGTCACAGCAGCCACAGCACTTGGGAGGCAATGTGGCGAAGTGATCGAAGGTGTGGCTGAGTAGCAAGACTCCTGTTCCCCCATCTACTACCTGTATGACCTTTACGAAGTTATTGGACCCTTCTGTGTCTCCGGTACCTACTCCGTAAAACGACAATAATAAGTGTACCCACTCAATATGGTTGCTGGAAAGATTAAATAGATTAATACATGGAAAGTGCTTAAAGCAGCGTCTGCCATATTATAAATATTATATCAATCTCTGCATTTCACCAGGGAACTATTTTAGGAAATAAAGTTTGGAGTTTTTGTATTGTACTTTGTTAAAGGAAAGGACATTATCTTCTATTCTCTGTGTCTTGAAAAATTACTCACCTCGGTTTGCCACCATGGTCCAGATACCATTTGCCGCCAGAATACCCTTTCTCGCTCACTTTCACTGTGAACTTGGATTTGTTCTGTCCGTGAAACGTTGCCCTTTTTTCTTACCCTTTGCTTTGTTCAGGTTGGTCTCATCTAGGACCCTTGTTCCCACCTCTTTGACTTCATTAAGAATGTCCCCTTACCTGGTATGTCCTTTGTTTCCAACTCTTTCCCTCCCTCCTTCCACTTCCACTCCACAAAGGCCACCTATCCTAGATCTAGATTAATGCGGATGTTTCCAGGATGTATTCTATGACTACCTTAGCTTTCAATGTTTCACATGTACCTTTGACTCAACATATTTAAATATGACTGTTTATCCCTCATTCTTTCCATTCACTTTCTTATATGTGCTCTTCTTTTGCTACATGCCAGCATGTGAGTTGAGAATGCCCAATAATGGCCCAATAGAAATTAAGAGCACCCAGTAGAAACACGTCATCACTGACATTTCTCATCCTTTATTCCAAATACCTATTGCTTACCATGTTGTCTCGGTTCTATATTCTAAATCATTCTTTATTCCAACTTTCCCATTAGCTCTTGTCTTGATTACTGAACTCGACTCCTAATTAGTTCCTTGACTCTAATCTTGTTCTACTCTAAACCGTCTTCCTTGCAGCAATTATAATAATTTTTCTAGTACTCCAATGAAATTGTCCTTGTCTCCTCTTTTGCTATTGTAAAAGCTTTCCACTATGGAAAGATAAAATCCCCTTCCCTTTTGTTATCTGTTCTCTACCCCTCTACTATTCTCATCTGTCATTATTGCTCGACTTATACTCCGAGTTTCAGCCATTAATGAATCATCGTACCATTTCCCGACTGTGTACCTTCGTGTGCTTTGTTCCTTCTCCCTGGAAGACTATTCACTCATGAGTCTACTTAGAAAACAGCTTCAAAACTTTCTTTAAATGTCACCTTTTTGTGATGTTTTTTCTAGCTCTTATGCTCATCTTAAGCATTATTTTTCAATCTCTCATTTATCTATAAATAATTATAATTATATTATCAAATAAAATATAAATATAACTCATAAGTTATATAAACATAAAAGTTTATATACACTCTATAAATTATAAATTATAAAATAATTCACTTTTTATATATGTTATATATAAATACATATATAATTTATATAATTATACACATACACGGCATTGACAGTAAGTTATTTGTTCATTTACAGGTCTGCTCCCTTATTAGACTGAGTTCCTTGTGGGTGAGATTGTGGGCTATTCATATCCCTCTTGTTTACCATGATGCTTCATATGTTATAGGTGGCCCATTAATATTTATTGAATAAATTAATAAACAGAATAATTCATATGCTTTACAACTAGAAAGTAAAGTCTGTAAGGCAAGCACAGTGCCTTTTATATACACTCCTGCACCTCAGTCATGTTTGGAACTTAGTAGGCGATCAAAAAATATTTATTGACAATCTCTGATGAGCTTGGCCACATGGGAGTAGAGTCTGTTTTATATTATTATTAACAAATGTTTTTATGCATATATGCCATGCTCTCATAATTAGTTTTCAGTTCCTTTAGGGTAAGGACAATATTTTATGCATTGCTAACCCCACAGAGACTCTTCCAGTACTGTTTAATGAAAGTCCATTGATTGAATAACCAGGTAGCAAAGCCTGGATTATTTTCTTCCAACTTTTATAGCTTTTTATTTCCTGGAACAGTATCTGGCCTCTCCCATTAATGGTTCCTAGTGAAGATGTTGCCTAGGCCTCTGGGAACAACCTACTTTGGGCCAAGCAAGGGCTCTAAGCTCTTTATACATGTCCTGATGTGCTCTGACAGGAATAACATCTCTAGGTGTCTCAAATAACACACTCTTGAAAGCACCTGGTCGTTGACTTTTGCCAGGAAATGGCGGTGCTCCAGGGCCTGTTCATTCTGGCTGGTGGTGACTTGAGTGAATTCTGGGCATCCTGTCAAACTTGGGTGGCCATTTTCAATTCTGCCCCAACCAGCCGAGAACTCCTCTGTGTTTCCTTATGTGCCAAGCAAAAATGATAATTGCCTCTCATCTATCTCAATGAGTTATGATGAGGCTAAACAAGATTATTCAACATGAAGGAAGCAGCGGTTGGAAGTGCTTGAACAGCATAAACTCTGAGGAGAAACCGGAAAACTCCTTCTCACCCAATATTAATACCTGCTGTGACCTATAGTTGAGTGATGAAAATTATAAATGATTAGGAAGTGGGGATTTGTTCCGTTAGATAAGGATAATTGCAGAATTATGAATATGAAACGCCTCTTTTTTTCTTCCATCTTAATACATTTTAATCTAATGAGTATTTATTATCTTCGAGGAATGTGTATTTCATTAGTAATGTAAAAAAAATAGTATTTTATGTTCAAGTCCTCTGTTTCTTAACTGATGGAGCAGAGCGGAGTGCTGCCTAAACAAGGCGATTGCCTGGGTGGAGAGTTGTCCTCACATGTGATCAGACATTGCCCCCTGGTGGTCCAAAGTGATCCTGCATTTCCTTCAGAGAAGAGAGGGGAACGCAACACATCCTCTGCTGAGGTGCCTGAGGAACTCTCTCTCTCTCTCACCCTTTCTTTCCTTCCTGTTCTTTCTTCGCCACTGTGTTATTTAAACCACTATAGCTGCCATGTACACTTTAAAATTCCAGTGTCGTCTTACTTGCTCAGTTTGATAGTCAAGGAAACAAACATATATTGAGCACCTACTGTGTACCTGGCACTTGCTACCACCAGACAATTTTGGACAACTTTATCTTATTTATTTATCCCTTTATTCTAACAGAGTATGAAGCTCATCATTTTCCTACGTTGTGTGCATGTGTGGGTGTGTATGTTTTGACTTAATGGTTGTTGACCTCTTCTCACTGTTGCGTATTTAGCACCTAGCTACGTATTTGGCACTTAATAGCCCCTCAATAACATTTGTGGAGTAAAAGTTAAATCATTTCAATTGTAATGTGACGATTGTTGAAAGAAGCAAACACAGGGGTTATAAAAGCAGAGAGGAGAGCCAGCCAATTTGGGGAGGAGCAGGGGGAGGGAGGCGTGTTCAAGACAGGCTCCTTAAAGGGGTCATTGGATGCCTGAGTTGCACCGAGAGGTAGGCCAGCAAACAGAGAGAGCAGCATGACTGAAACCATGGGCCTGGGAAGGAGCATAGAATGTATGGGCTGCGATGATCAGTTGAACAATGTTGGAAGGCCGCCATGACGAAAACTCTCTAGGGGGCAACTGGCAGCCACCGCAAGAGCATGAGGTCGCTACATTTGTCTTTGAAGCAGATCACCCCCTGGATGGACCCAGAGCTTAGAATCTGGTTCTCTTATACGCTGAGACTGGTATGCAGGAGGCACGCCACAAAAGTCAAATGCAAACATGACTCGGTAAGAACAGAAGTCCAGTAAGGGCATTCCTGAGGGTGGCTGATGGAAGCAGAAGAGACATGAAGAGAGTGGACATACGTTTGTGTGTAGAAGAGAGAGCAGAGGACTGAGAATGAATGTGGCGTTTTTTTTCGGCTTGTGTAAACTGCAGAGTAGATCCTCAATGAATGTTTGCTGAATGAATCAATGAACCTTAGGGCTGGTTGCCAGAGAAAGAGTGAGCAGAAGCTGCTGCAATGAAAGCCTCCTGATTCTGTGGTTTCTTCAGTGTTCGTCAGCTGCATTAATCAAGTCCTACTTTCCCTACTTTTGTACATGGCACAGACTGAACAACGGATGGGCCCAGATTTTTAACCTACATTTTGTAACATTCCAACTCTAAAATGATTGAGGAAAGAAACCCTAAAATCTGGGTATCGCTCCTAAAATTTCACCCCCTAATTCAAAGCATATAAGCTTTGTTGCTGGTGTCCTACCATGAAAATTATCTTTCCACTGATTCATAGAATAGGAATTTGCCTTAGATTTATAGGCACAGCAATATCCATTTTGAAGTAGTTTTCTTTACACGTTTTTCTCTTTGCAGAGACTGAGATTCATGGGTCTTTCAATAAATATATTACTCTAAGTGAAACTCCGAGTGAGTTCACTGCATGACAAAACCTTCCTAGAATTTATTGCACTTTCTAGAGGACACGAGAATTTAAAAGTCTAGCACTAACACTTTGTAAGTATTCTAGATTTTGTGAAATTTTAAGAAATAATCTATTTTTCCTGAGGTTTCCTGTATTCTTTTTTTTTAAAGATTTTATTTATTTGAGAGAAAGAGAGCCAGAGAGCAGGAGAGAGAGAGAGAGCACCAGCAGGGGGAGCTGCAGAGGGAAGGGGAGAAGGCGGAGAACACAACATTGGGCTTCATCCCAGGACCCTGAGTTCATGACCTGAGCAGAAAGCAGACACTTAACCAACTGAGCCACCTAGGTGCCCCAAATTTGCTGAATTCTTAAGTGTCAAGACAACATGTGAAGAGCCTGATAAGAGACTTGAAAGAAACCAGATTTGAACTTGAACTCCAGACAATTTTACTTTATGAAAAATACTTTTTTGGATAACATTTTTTTAAAGTTCCAAATCGCTATTGCTTTTAAAAAGGGCCATTACTGGTCAAAATTCAGTCAGAAACCAGTGTGGTTATGTCAAATGGAAAGAGATTTAAGGGAATTCAATGTTCATCAGAAGTTTAGAAGTCCTGCAAGAATGCAAGTCAGAAGGCCTTTAGCTGTGTTTCCAGAAAGTCAGAAACTTGCTGCTGCCGCCTGGGAGACAGGAGATGGTGGGAAGGGCCACTGTTCACGGTCACAGCTGTCCTGAAGTGATGCCTTCTCAGGGATATGTGACTGCTACAAAAAATGATGTTTACTAAAGCCCACACATCCACTGTTAATTCCAGAGGGGAAAGAATGCCTTCTCTTCCACCTTCCAAATCTGATGTAAGCACTTATCATTGACGGGATCTATAGAGTATGGAGAACTCTGCTGCAAAGGAAATGCGGTTCACAGGCTTCTAGTCTCTGGGGATGGTACAGAGGGAAAGAGAACGATGCTGAATGACGTTAGATGATATCTAGCATGTATTCACCGACAATGATGAGACCATCTATACATTTTACTGGTTTCTTACACTGGCGGAGTACATCCTTAAGTTTTTCAGAAATGGACGATGACTCTTACGGGTTTTTATATGTCTGAAAATAACTTTATTTTGCCTTCACGTTTGATTGATCATTCGATGAATATAGAATCCTATATTGTTTCCTTAAGACTTTAAAAATATCATTCCAGTAGCTTTTAGCCTTCAGGGTTGCCAACAGGAGGAGGTCAGAGGCAATTGGATTTTAATTCCTTTGTAGGTAAATTATTTTCACCTCTCTTCCTAATTTAAAGGATAGAATGTCTCAAAATTTCAACATTTGTATGGGCCTAGCTTTTTGTCATTTACCCTGTTTAGCACTTAGTTGGCTCTGACAAGAACAGTGTAGATGCCATAGAACGGGGGTAAAAGCCTTCTTGGAGAGGACTTGTGAGGGAAGAAGGGATGAGAAATGATGGTGAGTGGAGAAAATGCTTTAGGAGTTTTGCTACAAAGCGAAACAGAAATATGTCAGTAGCTGGTGGAAAATGGAATAGATTTTTTTTTTTTTTTTAGGATGGAAGAGATAGTAGCATGTTTGCACACTGACATTGTAGAAAAAACAAAAAAATGAAATAGAGAGAGGAGAGACTTCCTGGAGCAATAGATCTGAGTTGGTTAGAGGAGATGGGCTCTAGTGAACAAATGGAAGGCCTGGCTTTGGAGAGCTCATCTGCAGTCACGTCCAGAAAAGCAGAACGTAAGCATGGTAGGTGGATAGATGTGTTGGTGGGAGTTGATGGATATTATATTCTAATTACTTCATTTGCTCAGGGAAGTAGGCAGCAGAGTCATCGGCTAAGTGTGAACATAGGGGAGGAAATGTTGGGAGTTTGAGGAGGTGTAAGAGAACATAAGGATAAAACCAGAGAAATAAAGTGTGATTGCTGGGAAAAACTGAGGGCTCCATTGAAGTTCATATTCGTGAATTTAAAGAGAGGTCAGTCAGAATAGCTACGTGATTTCTGTAGCTACGTTCATCTGCCCGGGGAACAAGCATGGGCCATATGGAGAGTTAATTTATCTGGGGTTATGGGTTTGGCCGACTAAGCACAACACATTAAGGGAGAGAGTTAGTTGTAAGGCTATATAAGACAGATATGGCAATAATTGCCATATTAGAATTATTGCCCATATGGGCAATAATTGCCCATGGAAAATAGGCTGGTAAATGTGTGCGTGGCGGGGAGTGATGACTAAGGAGGGAAAGAAACATGAAGAGTTACTATCGAGGGACTGGTGTCCCAGTGTGGTTGAAGGGGGGGAGTCAAGGTACTAAAGAAAATCGACCTAGAAGAACAGGAGTTGGTGGTCAAAGAGATGCAAGGAATGGAGATAAAGGTGGGATTTGGATTACTGATAATGAGAAGGTCTAGGAATAAGCACAAGGCTGAGTGACTGAGGAAAACTGGGGAAGCAAGACCACTCGAGGAGGAGAGGCCAAGCAACCCAAAGCAGAATGTGGAAGCTTCCATTGTGTGAATACTAAAATTGCCAATCATTAGAACAGAAGTAGAGTTGAAGAGAGTTACAGTGATCCAGGAACTGGAAATCATAGAAAAATGAGAAAGCATCACCTGGAGGTTGGTAGTGAAGGCCAACAATGAAGAGAAGGGGTTGACTAGTAGGGTGACACGAGCTTCAAGACTGCATGTTTTAGGGAGGAAGGACAATGATCTAGAAGTGGCAAACAAGAGCCAGGTTGGTGCTTAGCATGTCTCCTTGAGACACCTGCAGAGGAAGAAGTGTACTCAGGGGAGAGAAGGGTTTCCAGTAGGAAAGACCTTGTTTATAGAGGGAATTTGTCGTTTGAAGGAAACAAAGCACATCCAGTGTCCAGGACATACACATGGGGGATTTATTTGTTACTAAACCCTGAGAACTGTGCTGAAGCTATACTTTCCCATATCTGAAGATAGTTCAGTTCAGATAGACTCCTTTTCCTTGGGAACAAATGGGAGCTTGAGGCTTCCGAGAGCTGGACTTGCAGCTGCCTGAAATGGCTGAGGTGCAAGGCGAGTCGGCAGCCCCGGGGCTGGATTTGTTGGGACCGGTATAGTTTTTTTTTTTTTTGAAAGATTTTATTTATTTATTTGACAGAGGGAGAGAGATCACAAGTAGGCAGAGAGGCGGGCGTGGGGGGGAGGGGGAAGCAGGCTCCCCGCTGAGCAGAGAGCCCGATGCGGGGCTCAACCCCGGGACCCTGAGATCATGACCTGAGCCGAAGGCAGAGGCTTTAACCCACTGAGCCCCCCAGGCGCCCCTATTGGGACTGGTATAGGTTTGATAGCGTGCACCTGAAAGTTCTGGTCGAAGAGTTCCCCCCTAGGTGATTTCATTCTGTTTTGCTTTGTGGTTAGTAGATGTAAGAAAGTTTTCCACTTTTCACAGAAGTTTGCTTTTCTGGTCATCTAAGATGGTCTCTGTGACATAAAGCTTAATTGCAAGCTCCAATAATTTGAAACCAAGCAGACACTATCAGACTACAGAAGGAGGAAAGAGATGGGAGCTAAACTTTATTAAATGCCTGTATATACCAGACAGTACTGCATAAGTACTTTTGTCATTTGGATTCATAAATTCATTTTGTTCATTCCCTTACTAAGAGACATGTGTATATGTGCGTGTAATACTTGCTAAATACCGAGGATTCAACAATAAATTAGAAACTCTGTCTCAGAGGAGCTTATGGTTAAATGAGAGAAACATCTACGCAAACAGAAATTGTAATACAGTGTGCTATAGGTTAATAATGAATAATTATTGAATATTTACTATGCACCAGGTGCTATGTGGAGATCTTTTATATGAGCTCATTTAATCTTCTCAGCAATCAATGTTCTCACACATTATATTAATCATCTTATAATAACGTTGTGTTGCAAACCATTTCAAACCTCGGTGACTCATGACAACAAATATTTACTTTATATATATATATATATGTATGTATGTATTCCTTTTTTTTTTCTGTTTCAGGCCATCAGTCAGCTAGTCTTGGCTCCAAGCTTTAAGTCAGCTTATGTGTCTCCACATTCCTGTTGTTACAGTAGGACGTATTTTCATGACAGATTGTAGGAGTGTAAGGTAGCCAGCCTCTGCCCTTTTAGAGAATTTACTCACGTCGAATTTGTTATTACTCAGTTGGCTGAAGTATGACACATGGTCAAACTCAACATCGGTGGGATAGGAAAATATACTGTGCCTCCTCTAGTGAGATGTCCTGTAAGTCACATGGCAAATGGCAAGGCCACATGGAGAGAGAAAGGGATTGAGAACAGTGATTCAATCAGCCATAGGCATTTAGTATTAGATCATCCCCAACTTGTAGGTGCGAAATTTAAAGAAAATAAGCAACTTGCTCAGGGTCAGAGGGTCAGGGACCTTAAATCCCAGTGACCATGCCCTTGACCACTGCACTATCTTGCACAGGTACTTTGGGACACGGCGGCAGTGTGGGGGAGGGTGGTGGCTTGCCAATCTAGTGAGGTGTAAAGGGTACAAGGAAGGCTCTTTGGGAAGAGGGTAAGACCTGAGGATAACCTAAGTAGTGTATTTGGTCAGACTAAGAGTTTCTATTTGGCGTAGCATCAAAGAAACCATTGGTATTGTGGTATAGGCAGCTATAGTCTCAAGAGGTGAGAAGGTGAGAACAGAAAGCAGATGACGGTAGGTTAAGGAGTGCACGGGGAGTGAAGGGAGAGAAACAGCTTCTGGAAAGTTGACTGAGATGAACAGGGAAAATAGGACTGGAAGAGACTGGAGAACAGCAATTTTTTTTTTTCCTTCAAAGACCTGAGTGCTTAACGCTAACCTGAAAGTTAGTAGAGATGCATCATTGGATTTGGATTTGGTCTCTAAGATGTCCACCACATCTTTGCCCGTTGGTACAAGATTGTTAGGTACGGCATTGTTAGGGCTAAGGGAGAAAGAAGATTTGGAAGTGACTCTAAGAAGAGGGAGAGGAGATAATTTCCATGATTTTGTGTGCCCCTGCATACTAACGTGTGGTCTAGCCTAGCACCTGTCCTCTAAGCTTACAAAACTGAGCTGATACATTCGTTTAACTGGTATTCAGGGTGGGGAGTAACATATTTATTGCAAGCAGGTGTGAAAAGACTTTCCCCAAGTATCCATTGATTTAAACGAAATGTTCGTACGCCTTACGGCTCCCTTTAATACACAAAAGGGTCTGTTGAAACCTCAGTCACCGGAATTGGTGTGTTAAGCAATTATAACCTTTAGAGGTAGCTGACAGAGTATGCCTGTGAAGTTTTGTATGCTAGAGTTTTCTTTTTTTTACCTCTTTGCTCTGTTAGTCTTTAATACAAGGCAGGTGACTATAGTTGCCATCATAATAAATCAATGAAAACATTCAACTTGTCTTTTAGTGTCTGAGATAAATAGTTCAGTTGGTTAGATTAGGCCTCCCTCCCAATATCATGGCTTTCATTGGTTTCCTTGGCATTTAGGGTTCAGAAGAATTGAGGATATGGAAGCCACTCGAACACTGTCGAAACATTCAATTTCGGACTGAGGATGATGTGGCTAGCTAAGGACCCGTATGACGGTGAAAAGAGTTCCAATCCACTAATCCTTATTAATGAATAACGAACAACCCCAAAATTCAGAGGCTTAAAACAAAAAAAGTTCACCTCACTCATGCCGCATGTCTCTCACAGATGTGGGCTGCGCCCCTTGTCTTCACTCCAGGCCACCGTAGTGGAGGGAGAGCAGGACGGTGAAGCACGAATTTGCTCTCAGAGCTTCCACTTGCAGCGGCCCACGTTATTTCTGCTCACATCTCGGTGGCCAAAGTAGGCCACACAGCCCTACCGAACTCCAAGTGTCAACAAGTTACAATCCCGAAAGGAAAGACGCCAGAAATAGTGAGCAGTGCTAACGACAAAGAAGTGAGAAGACATCATCGCTATCCTTAGTGCTGTCTGTCCACTGAATCATCTGTGGTCTGTGCTGCAGGCGGCCACATTCTCTGTTTGTCCCTCCAGGGTCTTTCTCTCCCTTTCTTCTTCTTGCCCAGCTCCAGAGGCTGACTTCTATGCATCGCGTCAACTGGGCTCCCTTGTCCTCTGGTTTATGGTTGGGGATTTGGCCCATGTGGGGCCTCGGCTAGAGATTGAAGGGTGAGAGTAGAAAGATGTTGAGACTTTTATTCCCCAAT
The DNA here is from genome assembly GCA_028533885.1 of Nasua narica. Classification (NCBI taxonomy): domain Eukaryota; kingdom Metazoa; phylum Chordata; class Mammalia; order Carnivora; family Procyonidae; genus Nasua; species Nasua narica. The sequence goes on along the minus strand of CM052798.1, from coordinate 120,243,985 downwards.
CTTTCCTTGCCAGGCTGTGTTTGTTAGAGGCTGAATTTCTCTCTGGAAGGTCATAACACCAGGTTGGGAGACCTTCTTCTGCAGGAACAACTGTCTCCTGGATCTTTAGGCTGTGGGTGGAAATCGCTTCTCTCTGTTGGTACACCCTAAGGATGCTTTACCATCCTTAGTTGTTTTCTTTTCATCTGTCCAAACAATTCTATTGCAATAAAATCATCATTAATTTCTCTTCAACTATCCATTTATGGTGATGTATCATCTGTTTCTTGCCAGGATCTGAACCAATGGGATAATCAGTAGAAACTCAGCAACTCTTGGATCTACATGGTGGGCGGCAAGCTGGCTGAGAGAACTGCTTGGATTCCAAGGAAGGCATATTTTCCAGTGCTCCTATAGATGTGGCCAAGGAGATTGAAGGAACAGGCAGATCTCCTTAGAGCCAAGAGCCATGGATGGGAGAGCTCCTCTCTGGGTATCAGAATAGAAACAGGAGCAAGGAGTGTTCCCTATTTATCCCAAGGGTCCAGGACCCTCACAACGTCTTGCCAGAATTGCCATTGTCAGTGAATGCTATCTATCTCCTATGGTTTCCCTTTAGAACAGGTGTGTTTATTGTGATCATCTTATCCCCATTTCATCATTGTATATTGATTATGTTGGAAAGATAATTTGTCCTCCTAATGAATTTGTCTCTGCTCAAGAGGACTCCCGTCCACGTCTGTCAGAGGGAGTGCTGGGCGTCAACACCCCGAGAGCCTGGCCCTTGAGCTTGCTGCAGTGGTGAGATGGGCCAGGGGATTTGACTGTGGGACGGTGTGAGTGTGCTTTACACGTGGGAAGGAGAGTGACTGAATGTTTGCCGACCAGGAGTGTGGTAGTCACCTGTGCTGTTTGTGAAATATTCCCGGCTTTTCGTTCTTAGCTTATGTTGGGATTGCACTTTCCTGCCCATTTGGAGTTAAACGTGGACATATCGCTTGCTTTGGCCGATGAAAAGTGATGTGTGCTGCTCCCGGGTAGAAGCTTCGGAGAGCCAGTGCACGATTTGCCTGCTTTCACTTGCCCTCTCCCTCAGAGACCAGCCGCATCTCGGAGAGAGGCAGCTCCCGGCCTTTCGTGCAGAGCGAGGAATGACCCACAGTCCACAGTGACCCACGCTGGCCGTGTATCAGGAGTAGGAAATAAGCCTCTGTGGTTTACTAGCTTGGGATTTTTGCAGGTTTTATTACAGCCTGATCTAGTATCTCCTGGCTCATTTGTAGTGAAGATAATTCTAGACAGAGTGCAGCATGTGCATAGAGACCAGAAGTTTCTTTTCTTTTCTTTTTTAAAATATTTTATTTATTTATTTGACAGAGAGAGAGAGAGGTCACAATAAGCAGAGAGGCAGGCAGAGAGAGAGGGGGAAACAGGCTCCCTGCTGAGCAGAGAGCCTGATAGGGGGCACGATCCCAGGACCCTGGGATCAATGACCTGAGCCGAAGGCAGAGGCCTTAACCCACTGAGTCACCCAGGCGCCCTGAGACCAGAAGTTTCTTGTGAGAGTGAACAGTTTAGTGTCCAAGGGGAGTAATGTTCTTGACAAATGAGGGGGATAGTGAGGCACTTTAATACCTCGCAGAGGAGTGCAGGTTGGGGTGCCTGGGTGGCTTAGTCGGTTAAACGTCTGCCTTTGGCTCAGGTCATGATCCCGGAGTCCCCGGATCGTGTCCCACATTGGGCTCCCTGCTTGGCAGGGAGTCTGCTTCTCCCTCTGCCTCTCACCCCACTCTTGTGCTCCCTCTTCCACTCTATCTCTCTCAAATAAATAAATAAAATTAAAAAAAAAAAGGAGTGCAAAAAAAAAAAAAAAGGAGTGCAGGTTGGAGTGAAGGAGACATGCTTGTTGTTGTAAGAGGCTAATACCACCCAAACTAGGGCAGTGGTTATGGAAATAGAAAAGAAGCAAGAAATGAGGGACCGTTTGCAGGTCAAATTGATGCTACTTGATTTCAGCAGGAGGTGGGTGGCGGGGACAGTGAGGGGTCCAAGACGACTCTGCAGTAATTTGGGGGAGGAGCTTGCAAATCTTAGTTTTGCTTTGGACTGTGTGTTCACCTTAGGAATTTTCAGCAGATTGCCTGATTAGAACTCAAGGATATGCTTGTTCAGGGCTGGGAACACAAAAGGTGATTGATTATTTGGTTGCTAATGTCAAGGGTGCCATGTCTCCTTCTCGTTCTTTCCCTCAGTGGGATGGGGATGGATATGGTGGATGGCTATCAGTACATTTTTACCTAGCTTTATCTTTAGAAGTGTTGTAAAGGCAGGTGCTTGCCTCCAGAGAAAACAGCAGTTGTCAACCCTTAGTTGTGCCATATATTTTTGAGTATAGAAGAAATAGGAGAGGAGAGTAAATCTTTAAACCAATGAGATTACATGGATTTTCTTCAGAGTGCATTTCAGAGTCATATATACAATTTAAACATAGTCCTGAGGAAACCAGGCCGTGTAAAAAAAATTGTAAGTGAAATAAGACCAATGAACTGGATTAATTCACAAAATGACATCATCCCTGCAAAGAGCTCGCAGTTCAACTCTTAAAGGGTCGGGGCATCTGAGATGTTTTAAACTGTACTGAAATCATACGTTGTGTCGGAGATACAAGACTATTGGTTCCTTGACCTCATCTGTCTCTTAGATGTTTTCTTTCTGTTTCATTAACCTGCAAGATGTAGTTGTTCATTTTTTTCTTCCTCTCGGATTCTTTTGGGTTCCACTTCTACTTTTTTGGGTAAAATGAAGTTTCTTTTCACGCCCCACCCCAATGGAACATGCCCTGACTGAAACAATATCACCACTGTGGCCATCACATCTGCACCGATTCCATTTTGTAGCGGGGTCTCTCAAGTGAGGTTGCAGACAAGAAGGGATAGGACCCCTTGGGAACATGGTAGAAATGCACATTCTTGGGTTTCCACACAGACCTCAGGAATCAGAAATTCTGGGGTTGGAGCTCAACAATCTCTTTTTAACAAGCCCTCCAAATGACTCTGAAGCATGCCAAAATTTGGGAATGAGTAGTCTAGGGGAGCTTCAAAGACATAACACATCCTCACTGGTGTGGTAAGATTTGAAGATGGTCTGCCAACGAGCTGCTAATAAGGAGAGAAATCATGCTAAGTGGGAGTTGCGAGCTGGAGCAAAAATCACTTATCCTTCTCTGTCTCTCTGTGCCTTAGCCTCTTCACCTTTGGGACTAGGCAGTTGGACTGGTCAGCATTTCCAGTTTAGGGACCCACAAAGTAGTGTGAGAGGTTTGTCGACTAATTCTAATATTTCAGAAAATTTCACAGAAATTTTGTTTCCCCTCAATATGCTGAAAAGACAGACCAAAATATCCTACTTGCTAATTCTGAGCCAAAAATAAGCAAGTAAATTGCGAGCTTATTACCTTGCGGTCACTCATTTTCATGTTTCTAGGACCTAATCGCAGGGTCCGGTCCAATGGGAGCCCTTCAGATAATGTTTTTTTTTTTTTTTAAAGATTTTATTTATTTATTTATTTATTTATTTATTTATTTATTTATTAGGAAAGAGAGAGAGTGAGAGAGAGCAGGTCAGAATGAGAAGCGGACTCCCCATGGAGCTGGGAGCCCGATGTGGGACTCGATCCCGGGACTCCGGGATCATGACCTGAGCCGAAGGCAGTCGCTCAACCAACTGCGCCACCCAGGGGCCCTCAGATAATGTTATATAAAAAAATATGAACAGGGCACCTGGGTGACTCAGTCGTTAAGCATTTGCCTTCGGCTCAGGCCATGATACCAGAGATCTGGGATCGAGTCCTAGGTCGGGGCTCCCTGCTCAGTGGGAAGCCTGTTTCTCCCACTCCTGCTCCCTCTCTCACTGTGTCTCTGTCAAATAAATACATAAAATCTTAAAAAAAAAATCATGAACCAAGTTACATAAAAATCAGTATGAAAATACAGATTACTTTATGCTCATCAGAAGCTGCGATTGATTTCCCGAAGGAAGATAATGGCGCCCACGTTTGTAAGCATGCATCTTGAGGGTTGCAGTGGTAGAATCCTACAAATAGAAGCTATTCAAGGCAGGGACCAGGTGGCCTGCCCCCCACCCTTGGCTTGTTAGTGCTCCTATGGACGATAGCCCAGTTTGCTTATTCATAAGTCTGTGTGGTTTCAATTATTTATGATTTTCTGCTAAACCTGGATGCGGTTCATTTGGTCCTGGAGGATCCATCTGGGTCACTGACAGGACCCTGCTGTGTCCATGTGTGCCATGGGCTTCCTGGCAGCGCAAAATTCAGCAGCACGGCAGGGAAATCACATCTCACAGGCTGGCGAAGGGGGTCTCAGGCCACATGGGAGAATGTGAGGTGTGCCAGGAACCCCCCAAGTGCTTTGCACGGGGGTCTCTTTCTCAGAATGATCCGTCTGAACCTACGGCTATCTCCTGCAGTCCTGAATGTTTTTTTTAAGGGGAACAGATTGAAGACCTCTCCTGCCGGGCTGACCTGTCAGAGGCAGAGAGAAGAGAGAAGGCTGCCTGCTGCCCCAGCAGGGAAGTGAATCAGCAGGGCGCCAGTTTCCTTCAAACTCTAATTATTGTCTCTTTGCTTCGGAGATTGTCTAATCCCATGGCTACCCTTTGGAAATCTGAACCCCGGGGTCAGATACGTGGAGGGGCAAGAGACCAGACAGAACCTTTATTAGTTCACAGAACTCCAATTCTTTATTAATCACAGCTTGCTTACAATGACATACAGGAAAATAGCACTAATGAAGAGTAAATATGCAGGCAGCAACCTTCAGGAGTTGGGATTTGGGGGAGAAACGACTTCAAAACTGCGATAGGTACTTATGGTGGGTGTTTGGTGATTCTTAGTTGGCACAAATGCCCTGCCTAGCCCCCTTAGCTGTACCAGCCCTCACAGATGGAGTAAATTTCTTTTTAGTTTGACAGGCAGGATTGCCTCACACTGGGGAAGAAAGACCAGCTTGAGTGAAAGTCCGCAGTGTTTTTGATCTTGTTCGTATGTGTGTTTTAATGCAACAACCAGCTCACAGTTTCCAAGTGGAAAAATATTCAGTAGCATCATGTACTTGTACTATAGGTAAGAGCTTAAAATGACATCATCAATCATGGCATCCACAAATAAGCCACCTGACACATTAAGTAATTCATTCCATCAAAAGAACTTAAACTAGAGAATTAAGCCCACTTCATGAAGAGCGATTTCATGGCTGCTTGAACCGTTGGGGTTTGGATCTGTGTTCAGCAGCTTTAAAAGGTTCATCTTTTTGCTTCTACCCAGCCTGATCTGATCTCAGATCTGTCTGCTCATCCATCCCTTTCTAAGCCAAAGCACATTTGTAGCACATAATCCAGTAGAAGCAGAAGTAAATGCTATGATTGGTGTTTGTTTGTTTTTTAGCCTGGTTTTGTAGTTTCTAGGCAGTTAGTAGATTATGAGTGAACAAATGTGGAGGTTTGCGTGGAGTCGTAATTAATACCTGTAACCTAGGCATGGTCTTAGTCAAGTTCAGAGATTACAAAGCCGTCTAGGTCATTAGGCAATGGTGGGTTTCTAGCACCATGGACTGTCTACTGACCTCATTTTTCTGTTGGAGTGAAAAGGGCAGGGAATGGAGTTCAACATGAGGGCTTCAAAAAGAACAGACCTAGCAAATTCATTTGAGTGGAAAGACACAACATCAAAAGCCTGTTACAGGACATGTAAGATTATGAAATAACTTGCATAATGCAATACTTGTATTTTTTAACAAAAATGTAAGTATTTACAAAATAAGATCCAAGGTATTTTTTAAACATCAAGCAAAACATTCTGCAAAGAGACCGCATTGAATTTTTTTTTTTAATTTTTGATTCTGTTTTTTGTTTTTTATAATGAGTTCTTTTTAAACCATGTCATACATTTCCCATACTGATATCGCATGATCCATTATAATATAGGCAGGGGGATTGACTAATGGTGGGGCGTGCCATACCCTCCATCGCTTCAGCCAGAAAGTTCAACCTGGAGCTCCTTGTTCCTGCGCACCTCGGCAGCATGCCTCTCCTGGAAAACACCAAAGGGAGAAGCAACGTCACAGAGCCCAGCCATCTGCTCCACGGAGAACCAGGAAGGCCTGCCCACTCTACACAGTACGCATTTCACTGCAAGTCACCCATTGGTTGGTGTCTATCTCTGGGAAGTTTTCTCATTTCACGAGAAATGACCACAGGAGACCCAGGAAGTGTCACATTAGGGAGGACTGTATAAGACTTGTAGAGACTAAAAAACACCTTCATGCCACATTCGATCAAAACTATGATGGAAAGGCCCTTCAATTAAGAGAATTTTGAATATGACAACTACTGTCTAAGTCCAGAAAATAGCAATAAAACATCACATTGTTGTTTACCCTGTCATTTTGTTTTAAAGGTTTTATTTATTTATTTGACAGAGAGAGAGGGATCACAAATAGGCAGAGAGGCAGGAAGAGAGAGAAGGAAGCAGGCTCCCCGCTGAGCAGAGAGCCCGACGCGGGGCTCGATTCCAGGACCCTGAGATCATGACCTGAGCCGAAGGCAGAGGCTCTAACCCACTGAGCCACCCAGGCGCCCCTACCCTGTCATTTTTAATCCTTTTTTTTTTCCTCTTCCCGAATATGTTAAGGGCTTCATAATTGCCAGTGGACACTTTGAGAGGATTAGTTGCAAGGAGACTTTTTGTATGCTTCCTAAATGCTTACCCTGTTTGTCAGGGCTTTTCAAAGCTTGAGTCCAAATGACCTTTCCAGCCTAACTCTCCACTCTTCTCCTATCCACACGTACGTGATGCTTTTGTGTAATGGAGTTGTCTTTTCATGCAATTTTTAATGCTTGAGATTCCTAGTCTTCCGTCTTTATTTGGTCAGGTTCATAAACCTACTCTTTAAAGCCTGTAGCAGTCATGTGTTCTTCTACCAAGAGTTTCAGGAGACCACAAAATAAAATTAATCCTACTTTCCTTTTGAACACCTGCGTAAATGTTTGCTTAAATGTAGTAGCCATTTTGTTTTGACTTCAACTATGGGCATTTCTGTTCTTGTCTCATCTTCTGTGTTAAGTAGATGCTTATATATAAGCTCATTGAGGGCCAGGACTGTATTTTCTCACTTTCGTTACCTCGCTGGGTGTAGAAGAGTGTTCTGCGCTTAGCCTGTGATTGGTGGATGTTTATTTATGTGAGGAATTGAGGCGCTAAGTTTGGTCTGGGAACTGAACTTTCTGTGGAGGGAACTGAGAGGAAAGGGGGATCCGGTATTTTTCAGTACACGGTTCTGTACTCAATGACTGTAAACCTTTTATCTTGCATATCATACGTACTAAATAACTGCTTGTTGAATTGAAATTTCAAAATGCTAGGGATTACTAGTATTACTTCTTTTTCTACTTAGAATATTATTTATATTGCTATTTTTTCCCCCTGTAGTTCCAGAAATTTCTTGTGGCCCTATGGATTCCCTTAGTTCAGGGGCAAAGACCTGGACCAGCTATAAAGTAAATCTTACCATTAAACTCCATTACTCTCAACGAGTCTCTGCTTACTGTGTTCTTTATAATACTGAGCATTTGTTAGGCACTTAATATGGAATCAGTTCTGCATAAATACAGATTTTTACCTCTTCAGTTCCCTGTTCCTCCTCACAACAATCCCACGGTAGAGGCGATATTCTGGTTCCCCCTTAACAGATGAAGAAACTGAGGCACGGAAAGCCTACGTCACTTGCCCAGGATCACAGAACTAACTCGCGGCAGAGCTGGGACTCCACCTCAGGGAGCCTGCCTCTACGGCCCACTCTGTTAACCACTGCTATACAAGCTCACTGTTGGCAGAAGGAAAACTTTAATAGTTGTGAGGAAATTTTCAAATGTAGGTGCTGGGAGAAAAAGGCATATAACATCTGACACTTCCTTCAAAGACAGAATTGGAGTAAGCAGGATGTTGTTTCTAGAGAGTTGAAACGCAATTTTATTTAATTGGTTTAAATGAGCTTTTTGTGTTTGTTGAAGAGCCAAGACAAGACGGGGAAAAGGCATTTTTAGGGAAGTCACGGCTGTCCCATCCAGAAATGTCACAGAGGAATGAGCAGGGATAAAACTGGCTCTTCCTTCTTTTTGTCCCGCCATTATGAGGAAAAAGATGCAGCAAAACCTTTCTCAGGCAGAAAGAAACTAATTAGTGAGAGATGCACTCCGACAAAAATTGAGAAAAAGCCCAGACCATCAGTATACTGGAGCAAAATAGCAGACATTCAAGCCTAAGGACTGATACAAATTCAAATTTATAACAGGGAGCATTATAATTAACATTACTGGGCTACCCTGGAGCACACTTCTTATGAAACTCAAAATTAGTTGTAAGGAAATGGGTTTTGCTACAGGAAAGAACTACTAGATCTGTGAGCTGGAGATAAACATTAAAAAAGGGAAATTAAATAAATTCCGAGTTTCTAGGAAAAATATTGTGTATTTTCAGTTATTGTACTAAATATATTATTTGAAAACTTTGTATTCGAATCACCAAATAGATACCCATGAAATTGTAATTTGACTTTCTAAGAGAATATGAGAGAATCAAAGGGCAGACATGTGGGAGTTTTTCAACACAGTCTTTTTTTTTTTTTTTTAAATCCGGAAACTCTAATTGTCAGATGTTACTAAGATAGTTGTGATGTTCTGAGAAAGCTCATCAAATAGGAGCGGCTGCTATCAGATGCTTGGCAAGACAGACTGAAGTGGATCTACATTTACCAAGTTCTCTGCAATTTCCCTCCTTCCTCCTGTCAGTATCAGGGAAGTATGTAATACATCATCTTTTAGCATTGTATGCAACTATTCCCTTTGATATGCAAGCATGTATGAAAGGAAAAATTAGGGAAAAAAACTCTGATTCCTTAAGAAAATGTGGTTAGAGATTTCTCTGCTGGAAGCCAAGAAATCTCTAGCCAATCAAATACAAACCAGGGATTTGAGTTAGATGACCTAGAGTATCCGTTCCATCTACGAAATTCTGTTACATGAGTCTATTTAAATGCACAATGAGGTCAATCAATATCATCAAGAATTTTTTTGACAAAAGACCATGCACTCGCAAAACAAAAGATGGGTCAAGGGTGAGCTGTGAGTGCCAGGAAGGCAGGTTTTCATACATATCAAGATGACAGTGGTCACTGCAGTATCAACTTCCAGTGGTACTGCCAAGCCTGCTTACTGAGCAGTGTTTGATGATTGACAAAGAATTGCAGCTTTAGCTTAGTACAGAAGTTGGGAATCAAAAAGACATGGGTTCAAATCTAGACTCTGGTCTACTTAGCTTTGTGATCTTGACCAAATGGTGCAATCTCTTTGAGGACCACAATAACAGTATTTCCTTTCAGGGTTGTTGTTCGGATTACAGGCAATAATACACGCAAAATGGTCTACAGGAATCAATCAGTAATGGCTCGTTTTAACTCCTTTTTTCCTTTCATTAGTCATTTATCAGACATGTTCACTAGTAAATAGTTTTTTGGCACTCATGAATGAGAATGACGCCCCCTCCCCCCAAAAAAAACCCAAAGTCAGATGATGGGACTAGAAGAGATTATGCGGAGTGAAATAAGTCAAGCGGAGAGTCAATTATCTTATGGTCTCACTTATGTGTGGAGCATAAGGAAAATCATGGAGAGCATTGTAAGAAAGAAAGGAAGGGTAAATGGGGGGAAATCGGAGGGGGCGATGAACCATGAGAGACTGTGGACTCTGAGCAACAAATTGAGGGGTTTGGAGGGGAGGCAGCCTGATGGTGGGTAGTGAGAAGGGCACGTATTGCATGGAGCACTGGGTATGGTGCATGAACAATCAATCTTGTATAACACTGAAAAAATAAAATAAACATATTTGGGGGAAAAAAAGAGAAGAATAAAAGTTGACAATAGATGAAACCTAATAATGCCTAAAATCTCGATCTACAGTTATATCTAAAGTTCCTTCAAACTAGTTTTATTATTTTAAGCTATTTAAGCTATATCACACTATGTGATGCGATGTCACTGAAATAATGGCTATGATGTTTTCACTTCAACTTTTCTATATTGTTAGAGGTGAAATTATCAATTATAGTAAGACAATGTCTCTTATTCCTAAGTACTGTCCTTTGTGGCTGACTAGGTAAAGTAGCTGTCAAGGTCATCTGCGTTTTTTTTGCTTCTCTCACTCCTGAACACTATGGAAAGTTCCTTTAGTCTCTGTCACAATATTATGATCTGAGCAGTCTTGGCAGGGGCTAGTGAATGGTGGGATTGCATTATAAAAACAAGAGGATGTGACAGCTTTGAATTAAGTGGAGAATTCAACAAGGTTCAGCAGAAGTCCTCTCAATTGACCTGCTAGGCTAACCAACATTCTCCATCCCCTCCATCATCCTGGAATCTCCTAAATGTTGGGTTGCTTGTGAGGCTGGGAGGCTCTTCCCTATTGTTTGCACATACTTTTCCTCTCATTGGCTGAGCTACATGCTTGCTTGCAGTCAGTGATATTTCCAGCCTGTTTGGCTAGCTAGTTGAGAATTTAATTTTATGATTCAGTTAAATATTACAGTAATAGAAAATTGTGAGGGTGGAGGGAAAGCTTTGGAAATACTCAAGAAAGGGAATTATGATCAGATATTGGATCAACTATAAAAGCAAGGGGAAACTGTAAAAAAGAAAAGTTGTGAAGATCCTATGTATCCATATTATTTTGCAGATGTCTTTAGTCCTCACCCAGTTTTAAAGAAATTGAAACTGTAAAACATGGCTAATAGGATATAGGTGGAAAATAGGGAGGAAAAAGGACATGGGACCCCTATTAACTGATCCATTTTTCACAAAGGTCCTGGCCTACAACAAAAGATTGGTAATTGGCTATACTTTTAAATGTTTGATATTAAAGTTCTGTGCTTAATGAACGTATGTATTATTGTTAAAATGATTATACTGGCTTTAACTGATTTTCCCAAATTACCCACTACAGATCCTGTTCGGGTCTGCTGAGAGAGCTGTTGCCCCTCAGGGCTCCTAATGGGCCCAGCGGTGAGTTTTCTTTTCTTTTTCTTTTAAAGATTTATTTATTTATTTGACAGAGAGAGATCACAAGCAGGCAGAGAGGCAGGCACAGAGAGAGACGGAAGCAGGCTCTGAGAGCCCAATGTGGGGCTCGATCCCAGGACCCTGAGATCATGACCCGAGCCGAAGGCAGAGGCTTCAACCCACTGAGCCACCCAGGTGCCCCTGGTGGTGAATTTTCTGCAGGATACTGTCCAGCGTTAGGGGTGGGAAAGACATGTTACGGGAGGAAGAAAGTGTCTCTTTAAGGTTTTCTGTGTGGCAGGAACAGGTGCTTTTCTTTCTGTCTCTGTCTCTGTGTCTCTTTCTATTATACTATCCCAAGAATAAGAACATTTTAAGAGTGTCAATCATAATCCACAGACTACAGTTTTGAGTCCTGGGTATGACTATTTATGTGACTCAATTTGAAGACTGTTGGGTATGTGTAATTTCAATTTGAGAGACACAGGCTAGTGAGCTCTTTGTGGCCTAGGCATTCCTTCTTCTACATCTTTCTCCACGTGTGATTCCTTTCCATATAACAAGCTGGAGTGTTGAAATGAGGTGTTAGGAAAACAGAAGTCGAAAAAAAGTGTCACATTCTTTTCTGAAGGAAAAAAGAACAGTTTTATGGAGCAAAGATTAAAAATATTTAAATATAATTTATGACGACTTAACAAAGCATATTTAAGGAGTCTTTAGCTCAGTAGTTCTCAACTCCTGCTAAATATTAGCACCTACTGGCAATTTTTTTTTTTTTAAAGATTTCATTTATTTATTTATTAGGAAAGAGAGAGAGAACATGAGAAGGGAGAAGGTCAGAGTGAGAAGCGGACTCCCCATGGAGCTGGGAGCCCAATATGGGACTCGATCCCGGGACTCCAGGATCATGACCTGAGCCAAAGGCAGTCGCTCAACCAACTGCGCCACCCAGGGGCCCCTTACTGGCAAATTTTAAAAGTAATACTGATCTCTGGGTCTCATCCCAGACAATTATATCAAAATCTCTTAGTTTAAAGAGCATTGCAGAGATTCTAAAGTTGAGTTGAGATGGTTTTTGCTTTAGGCTTTCAATTTTAGCTAAAGACTTTGCATCTAGCATGGCTGGGTCTCCAAGGAGTCTGTGGGAATTCATCAGTGAATGACACTAAAGAAACCATGAATACCACAGGAAGACACATGGTACTTGGACGCTCCGTTCTCTTACTTGAGGGGTGTGGGGGGCAGCGGGCGGCAGAGTGCTGGCAAGAGCTCACATGGAATTCTACCACGTCTCCTGGCTAACTGATAGGGTCAGTGTCAAAATGGTGGGAATTTAGTGTGTTAGCCTTGATGTGGATTTATTTTTACTAACATTTTTCTAGTGTTTTTGTATTTACTATTTATATTGGTCCATATGATATATTGACTTATTCTCTAATTTTTGCTGCTAGGTTATTTATTGCTGGGTTTTATATTGCCTGCATGGGGAAGAGATGGTTAGTAAATGCTCTGTGATATTACATCCCCTTCCAGGTTCCTAAGCATGTAGTCAGTACTCCATAAATACTCATTGAATGACTTACTCATTAATGGGTCTCATTTTCAGTGGTAATCATCTTTGGAAGCATCATATTCCAGAATAACTTATGTATGTTAGCAGTTTCATGCATTTTCAGCATTACTATTATTATTGATTCTCTTTATAATTTTAATCTTATTGCAGTAATTTCATTCAAACAAAAGGCTAGCTATTGGTAATAATAAAAAACTTAACAAAAAAAAACTTACTTTGCCTTATTTTCGAAAAAGAAAACATATTTAAAATACATCAGAAGGGGGGTGACTGGGTGGCTCAGTCCTTAAGCGTGTGCCTTCGGCTCAGGTCATGATCCCAGGTTCCTGGGATTGAGCCCCACATCAGGCTCCCTGCTTGTCAGGAAGCCTGCTTCTCCCTCTCCCACTCCCCCTGCTTGTGTTCCCTCTCTCACTGTGTCTCTTCCTGTCAAATAAATAAATAAAATCTTAAAAAACATAAAATAAAATACATCAAAAGGAAGTAAACTTGGTATTACCTAAGGAATCTCTCCACTTTATGGAGAAGATAATAGATCTTCGCTAACACTGGCCAAAGATCTCATTAGATTTGAAAAAAAGTCTGTGGCTATGAAATACCAGGAGAAACGTGGTCTTAAAAATGATCTGTGCTGTATCATTCAGCATAGGATAGAATATTGTAAGCTGAGGGTGCCTGGGAGGCTCCGTTGTTAAGCGTCTGCCTTCGGTTCAGGTCATGATCACAGAGTTCTGGGATTGAGCCCCATGTCGGGCTCCCTGCTCAACGGGAAGGCTGCTTCTCCCCCACACTCCCCCTGCTTGTGTTCTTTCTCTTGCTCTCTCTCTCTGTCAAATAAATAAATAAAATCTTAAAAAAAAGTATGTCGTCAGCTGAAATTTAAATCAGAATAGGCTATAAACCTCTAGTTCTCAATCCTGGCTGAATATTGGAGTCATCTGGAGAATTTAAAAAATATATAGATGTCTGTGTCCCATGCCTGAAAATTCTGCAACTTGATGTCAGGAATGTTAAGCTGTCCACAGGTTGATTATTTCCAGGACAAATTGCATGTCTGTATGCACGTGTGTGTGTGTGTGTCTGAAAGGGGGTAGAGACTAAATCTGGGTGAGAATGGGGAAGAGTGCAAAAAGGTGCTGGGCAGAGAGTGAGTGAAGAGAAACACACAGAGAAAAAGAAATTGCCTATTAAAATCCAACACTTCTGGAAATACTAGTTAAAACATGCAAATTTCATGTACCATTTTGTAATTTCAATCAAGAGGGACATGCTATAGATTTGTATATGTGTAATTTCAAAAACAATCATGGTCCTGGTTGTCGATGATCTAAATCTTGCACTGGATACTGAGGTCTAATGGAAAATCCTGGAATGTGACCAGCCTGCCCCATTCCTAGCAACTCCACTTGATTTATTTTATTTTATTTTATTTTATTTTATTTTATTTTATTTTATTTTATTTTATTTTATTTTATTTGAGGCCTAGGATATGAGATGGTTGAGTCAGAATTACCCAGAACAGAATACATGGTGGTCTTCTGCTGTCCATGGTACCAACACCAGTCAGCAAGAATCTCCTTGGTTGTGCAGAAATGTGTGAACTGAGGGCAAATGGAGGAAGACTGAATGGTTCGAGGTGAGGGACATCCATTTTACCCAATGGAACTTTGCTCTCCTGCATCTCAGCAAAACACTTGCTATGGTACCACCATGTGTAACATGCAGAGAGTCAAAGGGCCACTTTCAATTCTGACATGATGCACTTAAGTGAAGCACAATGACATTGTTCTGAGAGTGTGGAAACACCAGCCTATACAAGTAAATTAAATTTTAACTTTAAAGTTCTGACTAAGGCATTTAGTGGCTCTCCGTTCCTGCCCAAGTCACCTAGTACTTTCTCTACACACCTTGGAGAGCCTCAGTGTCCTAACGCTGTGTCAGAGCCCATACACGATTCCCCGGCAATGCATTCTAAAGTTCCTCAAGAGCACAGATGCCCATCAAAATCTCCGTGGAATTAAAATTATCTGTTTTCAGGTTTTATCCCTTATTTCCTTTGGTTCTGGCCTGATATATGTAATCAGAGAATGGGAGCAAAAACAGTCATCAGAATAGATGAGAACATCAGCATGGGGTTGCCTGATCCTTATAATGAGATTATAATTATAATAATTATAATAAATATATAATATATTTATTATATATCAGTATATATTATATAATAACATATAAATAAATATGATAATTATAAGGATTATAATTATAAGGGCCAATTCTAACAGAAGACATGAGTCTTCTTAAGAAATACTCAGAAAACAGGAGATTGGTCTTGTTAGAGACTCTTCATGCTCTGATGACGGGGGCAGTCCTACTTCTCTCTCCAGTGCCGACATGTCGTAGTACTCAGTACTGGTGTGGGAAGGGGGACGGACAACTGCTCAGAAAAGGACTGAGGCATTGTTTCTCAAAACTTATATTTCTCAGTTTCTCATATTTCTAATTTCTAGAGATGGACAAAGCTAAACTATTCATAGGTATACTCTAAATTACATTTTCAAAAGAAAGTTTTCTGGGCGGCGGTGGTGGGTAGATAGCCATGGAGCCCACAAAAAGGAAAGAGAGAACACTTTCCAGAGGCTCTCCAGTACTGCTTATCCTGATTGAAGGGTTGGTGGGAAGAAAGACCCCAGGATATCAGAACTTGGGGAAATGAGCATCCCTTACTAGCTCTCCTTTGCTTTGGTTTCAAGCAATGCTATTATACCCTAATTTCCCATGTAGATTTTCCCACATGGAGAGTGTGGGCTTCCCGTTTTTTCATAGATATTCTGTCCTTTTCCTACAAATGTATTTTTCCAAATTATTATTTATGTATTTAGCATTACACTTTACTTAAAGGGCGAAATAAATTTTGAATGTATTATTTTATATATTATGTTACTTATTAATATTATATATTTGTATGGTATAGTTCCTATTTCCAATTTAATATTTTTCTTAGCAATCGGTTCTTCAAGTTTGTACAGAAGTCTTTGCTATACTTGAAAAGCATGGAGCAGCCTCCCTGAATTCATTCACCCCTAAGAAAATCTGACACAGTTCTATCTTTAATGTTGGATTCCCATTCCTCCACCATGTTGCAGTGCCCATGAAGTCAATGCTACAATGGGAGAACCTGCCCATAGGGGTTGGCTGTCTGTGCACTTGAAGCAAGTTTTGACTAAGTCTCTGGTGCCCGGCATTTGAGAGCTCACCCAGCTGTGTTGCATAGGAATGCATGCTTATGCCCAGAAGTTTGTCGGGATTACCTTTTCCTGCAGACGTTCAATAATAGCAGCTAGATTAGCCTCACGGTTTTCTTTAATTTGTTCCATTTTCAGGATCAGCTTTTCCTCCGCCATTTTGCTGAAGTTGTTGTTCTCCTCCAAAGCCTTCTGAAGGACTTCTCGCTCATGTTCCCTCTTCTCTGCCAATTGCTTCAGCACCTGGGCCTCCTGAGACTGCGGAAGAAAAACACATCCATCTTATAGTCACCCACACGCGAACCTGGTGGAACAATGGCCTACTGATTCGAGAGTGTTCTTTTCTTTTTTTTTTTTTTTAAAGATTATTTATTTATTTATTTATTAGGAAAGAGAGAGAGTGAGAGAGAGCAGGTCAGAGTGAGAAGCGGACTCCCCATGGAGCTGGGAGCCCGATGTGGGACTCGATCCCGGGACTCCAGGACCATGACCTGAGCCAAAGGCAGTCGCTCAACCAACTGAGCCACCCAGGGGCCCGAGAGTGTTCTTTTCAAACGCACATTACTTCTAGCCCTGAGCACTGTTGCCATTCAGTACTTATCTGCACGGCTTAGAGTTTTCTAGAGAATGTGGTTAGCTGGGAGATGTGGTTAGCTGAAGTTTCAGCTGTGAGTTTTTGGATGCACTGTCTTAGAAGAAGCATTTAACCCCGACCGAGGAGGAGATTTTATTCTTTTTAGAATAAGTTGCTGCAAAGCATTTATGCAACCGGGATGCTGCAATTAATCACCGGAGAGCAACATTCATTGAAGCCTAAGGAAAATATGGGAAGATTGGGGCAAGTTCTAGTCTTTTCCCTGCCCCATTTTTTAACCAGCTGTAGGCTGAGTCCCGCAATAAGTTTTCAGTGCTAGCCGATCAAATCCTCAAATTCATTTTCTCATTTTATTCCACCCCCCCCAACCACCCCCAACCTGCTTGTTTTTTTTTCCATTAGCCGCATTCTCTTTGGAGACTTGTGAACAGTGCAGAGTTAAAGTCCACTTGGCCAGAGAAAAGAGAAAGCCCTTGTTCTGGCCTCATCTTGAACAAGCTGAGGTCACCTGGGTAATCTTTGAAACCCTGTGGTTACTTAGTGATCAGAGCAGAAACATCGAAGCCAGACACACCCTGCCCAGCACCCCCCACATTTTGTGCCCTTAATTCTCCGGCAGCATCAGGGGGCTGCATGATTCTGTACAGTGTAGGTTAACAATCACTGAGGTGCTTGGTAAAAATGCAGAGGCCTGGTATCCACCCCCCTCCCCCAATTCTGATTCTGTGGTTCTTTCCTAAGACCCAGAAATCTCTATTTTTGATAAGCTTCCCTGGTGATTCTAATGCAGGCCATTCACAGACTACCTTCTGGAAAATGCTCTTTCATGGTCTTTGGTGTCAGCCCACGCTGGTGACCTAGATGTGCTATTTAACTTGATTTTTTCCTCCATAATATGCAACTAAAAGAAGTCTTACTCAACCCTGAGCTATGCAGGTTTAAGACTAAATTATTGCACAGTCATTGTTCCTGGAATGCCTTAGGACTGGCCGGTGCTCTGAGGTGAACCGTCACAGGAGTAATTGTAAATGTGAACACCTGAACAAGGGCAGATCAAAAAATATCTCATGGCCTGTTAAATATTGATTACTATTAAAAGCATTAATAAGGGCGCCTGGGTGGCTCAGTTGGTTAGGCGACTGCCTTCGGCTCGGGTCATGATCCCGGAGTCCCAGGATCGAGTCCCATATCGGACTCCCGGCTCTGCGGGAGGTCTGCTTCTCCCTCTGACCTTCTCCTCTCTCATTCTCAGTCTCTCTCTCTAATAAATAAATTAAAAAAAAAAGCATTAATAAGAAACCATTTTAGTTAGCAGTGGCCACGGGGTCTTACAGCAGAGATCTTGGTATGTAAACACTATGAAGTCTGACAGGGGAAGAAACTTCTCTTCAGATACAATTCTACAGAAATGGTGAAACAGGCAGCCTTAAGACTCTTTGCTGATCTGTTTGTTCTGAAGTTCATCAGGAATAGGTCCCGTGACTCACTGGAGCTTAGAACATTTTGGAAACTAGTCCCAAGTCTTCTTTTAACCCTCAAACGGTTTCACCGACATCCTTAGTAGACTCATCAGTCTTGCTTCGTTATAGCTGACAAAAAACCAGGATGAAAAATAACGAGAAAATGTTAACACGGAATAAATTCAAAATCAAATGGAGCCTTCTGGGAAGAAACATGAAAAAATATTTTCTAGCTGGTTCGTCCTCCTGCCTCTAGGTGGGACTATTGGTAAAGCGTCCTACATTGATTTTGCTTCTTTATTGCTCCTAGGACCACTGAGTTGTGACAGAGACACACTGACTACGGATGTGTGTGTGTGTGTGTGTGTGTGTGTGTGTGTGTATACAGTTATACAGTTTCTCTCTGATGGACTCCAGGGCAAGGGGCCATGTGCCTGCTGTTCTTCACTATATCTGCTTACAGAGAGAGTTACCACGGATCAGTAACGTGGTGTGACTGATGAACTTTTAATTTTCAGGTGCTCAAATTTACTGTGGCACTTCTAAAATTGTGTTCTACCTTACAGTTTATATTTGCATTCTTAATGTTCTTTTGTCAGGACCTAAAGACAGTCATGATAGCTGGGGAATAGTATTGAGAAGGGAAGCCTTGGGGATTCAGAGGCCAATATGGCAGCACGTACCTTTTCACATGTCTTGCCTTGGTGGGGCACGTTTGATCTGCGTGAACAAACACTCCCACAGGCCTCATCGTCAGTGCCGGAGAGAGGCGCATTGCCTCACTGGGTGGAGCATTTGGCTCCGTTTGAGCTGCCTCAGTTAATGGTGTTAGTCCTCTGGCAGCCACTGGGGCTAAATGAGACTACCCAGCATCGATGTCAAGTGTATTTCTTTAGCACAGTTAATGGGGGTGAAACAGAAACAGAAGGCAGTCCAGAGTGTTCTCACGTGAGGCCGCCGCTAAATGAAGAAGACTGGCCAAACTGGGCCAGGACACTTCAAGGCTGCTTCTTCCTGTCGTGCCTTTTCTTATACAGAGGGAAGGTTATGTTCGCGATCATCTCAACTAATCCATTTTTTAGGACCAATGATTACCTGTGCTTCAAATATCTAAAGCCCGCGTCCATTAAAGAAATATACGACATGAAGTTGATTATGGAAAGAATTCCACACTGAGAAAATACTTATGATGGCCCCCCAATTTGGTTTCTCTTCACAAGTATTCAACTTTTAAACACATTCCTCCACAAAGCCAATAGTCTTGGGGCCTCTACTGCTGAGACAATCATACTCCTTTTTCTTTCCTTTGCAGCCTAGCATCCAGATATCTCTGCCTACAACTTCTCTGACTTTATTCTTGGGGAGAAATTGATTTTCTCATATTTACACCTTAATCTCCCAAGGGCGCCTGGGTGGTTCAGTTGGTTAAGCCTCCAACTCTTGGTTTCAATTCAGGTTTTGATCTCAGGGTGGTGAGAGGAAGCCCCTCGTTGGGCTTCACGCTCAGAGGGGATTCTGCTTGAGATTCTCCTTCCCCCTCTCTCTCCCCCTCCTGCTCATGCTCTCTCTCTCTCTGTCTCTCAAATAAATAAATAAATCTTAAAATATATACCTTAACCTCCAGCCACAGCCTCAAGGAAGAAAACTGGTTATGATTCTAATATTTCCATCAGTGAGCAAATAAGCACTTAGTTTAAAAAACTGCCTTACAATATAAGGTGTGTATAAGGATGTAGAATAAAAATATGTGCTATACAAAAGTGGAAAAGTTTCCCTTCATTTTGGCAGACGTGAAGTTCTCACTGCATGGTGGAAGAGGCATTTTTATTTTATTCCTTGCTTGGGCAGATTAGCAGAAAAGAACCCCGACTGAGAGGCTTGAAAGGTAGGATTTGTTGAAGGTTGTTAAAAATAAATTGTTTAAGGGAAAAGGATCTGACCATGGAGGACCATCTCTGAAGAGCAGGTACCTAATATAGAAGATCACGGACACAGTGAAATGGAAAATTAGGGCATGATCATCATCAGCTGATATAATGCGAATGTCAAGGCAAACTATTTATAGAACGGAGACATCCAACATGACATTCTGGGAGATCAGGGAACCTTCTCCACCTTGCTATTGTGATCATGGAGGTGCAGAATTGGTGAACACTTTTTCTAGGCATAAACCTCCTCACTCGGGCACCTGGGTGGCTCAGTTGGTTAAGCAACTGCCTTCGGCTCGGGTCATGATCCCGGAGTCCCGGGATCGAGTCCCATGTCGGACTCCCGGCTCTGCGGGAAGTCTGCTTCTCCCTCTGACCTTCTCCCCTCTCATTCTCAGTGTCTCTCTCTCTCTAATAAATAAATAAAATCTTTAAAAAAAAAAAAACCTCCTCACTCTGCACTAAGTATCACTGCAATGATTCCATGAGACTGTATGAAGGGAAAAATAATGAGACAGGGAGAGGAGTTATTGTACATCTAGGAACACTTTAACATTTTCCAAAGAGGTTCATTACCATTCCTTGTATTACTGAGTATGAATTTAATTACTATACAAATGAAATGGAAGATAAATTTGAGTTAAGTGGTATATAAAACTCTATTTTATGTACACATAAGAGATTTAAGACTATATTTTAGATAGTGCTAGTGTTCCACTTATTTCAGAAGTGAACACACTTCCAGCACTTTATTTTATTGTCCCCTTTCATCATTTGAATATATTATAATCACTAACTAGAATCTTTTATCAGATCCTGGATCTCCTAACTAGAATCTTTTATCAGACCCTGGATCTCCTAGTATCTGAGTGTCTTTACAATGATAGGTTAGGGGATGTGTCTCCAATTATTGGCTTTACTGTGAACAATGAAAAAAACACTAGTAACCCAGTTGGAGTCATAAATAATGTCTTGTTAAGATATGATAATTGAATATACCTGTGTAAGACAAAAGGGTGCCATATTCACTTTGTGTTGAAGAGTGAGAAGCTTAAAAATTTTAAAATGATTAAAACCCAAGACCTTTAGAATGAGCTCTTAGACTAAAGACTGTACTGAGTTTACGGTGGTGAACTCCTAGGAAAAGAGTTCATTTTCCCGATAGGAAAAGAACTATTGGGGGAGGAAAGGGGGAAGACTGCTCTTCACCAAGGAGACAATACACAAGAGGGTTCTGTGGACCAGGTATCACATTCTCCAAGGAGCAGATGCTTTCTGAATGTTGAGTTACAAATAATCTAGCACTTTAGCTCATAATCCATTGCTGTACAAACCACCCCCTTTTCCTGGATGCAACTTTAATTGCCATCGATGAGATGCCAACAAACAAAAAAAGTAAGTATCAAGGTTGGTAACTAATGCTCCACTTTATTCCATTTTCTTAAAAAAAGGCAATGTATCTTTCTTTCAGAGATTCACGGAATTTAGAATTGATAGGTGATAATACTGTCAGTATGGGCATCTCACTGAACTGGTTTGAGTAATGCTCTTTTTAATTCAATTTTAATTCAATTTTTAAAATTATTTTAGAAGTTCTAAAATAGAACTTCAATCTATTTTAGGTTGAGATTTTATCCATGTCATTAGAATTCTTAAATTTTCATCATTTTTTCCTAATACTAAGTTTTTTCAGGCCACTGGTAGTTGGGCAGAGCTGTTTATATAGCTGTTACCTATCGAACTGTTTCTCCTTCTTCATAACTTGATAAATATCATTTGATAATATTTGAAAATATTTATGAAATGTACAGTAACATTTCAGTATCTTTGTGATTAAGAAACTTCTTTTCTTTAAAAAAAAATGTGAATTTTCAAAATCAGAGAGAGAGACAAGCCATAAGAGACTTTTAGCTACAGGAAACAAGCTGAGGGTTGCTGGAGGGGAGGGGGCAGGGGTGGGGTAACTGAGGGATGGGCATTCAGGAGGGCACTTGATGTAATGAGCACTGGGTGTTATATACATCTGATGAATCCCTGAACTCTGCCTCTGAAACGAATAATACACTATATGATTAATTGAATGTAAATAAAATAAAATTTAAGAAATTGTGAGTTTGCTCGTCTCTATAGTCTCTGTGAGCAGGAACCCGATGTGTTTTCGCATAATAATAGCTAATCGTCTCACAGTACTGGTCATGTGTCTTCATGTAAGGTAGGTCTTCTGGTTCTCACATTAACTCCATGACAGAGGTCCTATTATTAGTCTCACTTTACAGACGGGTAAAATAAGATGTAGACAGGCTAAGGACTTGTCCAAGGTCACACAGCTATTATATGGTAGAACTAGACTTTGACCACAGGTATTATCTTAAACATATGTTCTTACCTACTGTGCTTTTAAAGATGCTCTTAAACTTTATGGTTGGCTTATGATGACCATATAATTTATTGTCCAAACTGGGGCACTTATAAAATTGAAATGATAATAATGATACCAAAAAAGCAGGAGTAAGTTGGAGTTGTCCTGGGCCAATTGGGATATTGGGTTAGCTTAGCTCTGTTGTTTCTTGCTACACGTTTGTTGAATGAATAAATGGCCGGCGGGCTGGCTGAGCGGATGGATGACTGAAGTGTTTCATCCTTGTGGGTCAGCCGCAGTATGGAAACTGATTTCAAAATACAAGCTTCAAGCTGACCTCAGGAGATAATTCGGTTTTATGGAGGCCAATGCTGATTCCCACAGATAATCAGAGAAGAGGAAAAGCAGGAAAAGGCTTATTTCCTGTGTAACAAATTTCTTCTGTGAGCCAATCAATGGGGCATCAATTCTGGTTCAAAGGAGCCTGAGGGAGGACTGTCCAACCTAGTGACCAGATGGCCGGTGCTGCAATAGTGTCAGCAGATGGTGTGAGGAACTGGGGACACTGCCAGGACATTTACTGCGAGGTGAGTTCGAGCCCACATGGAGATGACTCCATGGCAGCCCTCCAGTTATAAATCCAGAAGGTTTCGCAACATAGCCGAGGTCACTGGTTCCCGAATGTGGCCCCTGAACTCCCAGAAGCAGGCCTTTTGATGATATCAGTGGAGGGGAAAGGGGTTATAAGCTTTTATTATGTTTTATTTATTTATTTTAAAGATTTTATTTATTTATTTGACAGAGAGAGAGAGATCACAAGTAGGCAGAGAGGCAGGTGGAGAGAGAGGGGGAAGCAGGCTCCCTGCTGAGCAGAGACCCCGATGCAGGGTTTGATCCCAGGACCCTGAGATCATGACCTGAGCCAAAGGCAGAGGCTCAACCAACTGAGCCACCCAGGCGCCCCCTTTTATTATGTTTTAGAAGCCTTATCAGAAATCACATTTCACCTTTTTCTCTGTCTATTTTTATACTCACACTGAGTTAGAAGTCAATTTAGTGAGAAAATGCTTATTTTTAATGAAAATCAAAAATATTAACGAGCAGTTACAGATTCCTTTGCTTATAACCATGGCAAAGGAATTTATTAATACTATTATTTTAATTTATTAATACTATTATGTTAATATTATACTACTATTAATAGTATGTTTGATAGGCAGAATCTTTAAAAACTTGTAACTATGAGAAAGGAAATGGACCCAAGGCAAAATGTTGCTGACCACTGGACTAGGTTGGACATGTGTTTATTTTTGAAAGTCTTTGGTGATTTTTTTCTGTCTTCTGTAATAGAGTTTGAACACCTAATCTGGGTACTTCAAGGTCCTCCACAATCTCGCCTCACTGCTCTCCAACTCCCTACCCAACTCTCCTAGTTCACTGGTCTACCGGCTGCCCTGAAAACATACATTACGCATTCTTACCTCTGAGTATCCTTAATTCTGGAAGCATTCTTTCAGTCTAGAACACTTTCATGTCTTCACTATCTAACACTATTTATTTTTCTAGTTAGCCAGTTTTTTTAAGTAGATATTTTTCTAAAAAGATGCTGTGATTCACCTCAAATAGTGAAATGTTTTTATTTTCCTCAATGATCTCCCATTTCAACTGAAGTCTAAGTCATTAAAATGCTACCTTCTGACCCTAATTCCTCCTGCTGGTCCTTCCTTGCTCTTTCTGCTTCAGTCATACTGAACTCTGTGTTCTTAAACTGTCCTGGCACACTCCTACCTCAGGACCTTTGCACTTGCCGATCTCTTTACTCCTAATGTTCCATCCCCAGAGAAGAACTGTAAAGCTTACTCCTTTCTTTTTTTTGATCTCCTTTTTTGATCACCCCATATGAATAATGCCTTCCACTCCAGCATTATCAATTACCTTTGCCCTGCTTTATTTTGTTCATTTTATCTAATGTATTATATACTTATTTATTAGCTATTTCTTCCCAATTGGAATAAGGTTGATGAGGTGTCTCTAATAACTAGAACAGTGCCTGTCAAATAGTAGGTTCTTAATATGTCTGTTGATCGAGTGATTTTTCTCAGACTAAGAATTCGTTGAACTGTACAATTTATTTAGTGCACTTTCAGAAGATATCCTTTGGAAATGTATTGACTATAATTTTGTTTTAGGATGCGAAGATGAAATAAAAAGTCAAAACAAGTGATACACTGCCACTTTAACATTTGGCCCTAAAAATTATCATTTCCTTAGTCATTTAAAAATATTTGTAGTACTAACTCTTCCTAGGGACTAATAACAAAAGACACAACCCATACCTTCATGGAGTTTATAATCTAATGGCGGGGATATTAGGGCTAAATAAATATGCAGATAAACATATGCTTACTAGTTGCGCTAAGTGCTACAAAATAATAATAATAATAATAATAATAATAATAATAAACTTGAACACCAGGAGAGAGGCCAGCAGGTGAAAACTGTGCCCGGAGAAGCTCCCTCACCACAGTGAGGACTTGACAAGTAAATGCAGAGCAAGAAGAAAATGCGAGATTTAAAAGATCCTATTACTTCCAGTAGGTCCTAAACTTCCCCTGGGTTGGTTCTGATAACGAAAAGATTGAAATCACAGCATGGCAGTTTCTTTTTAACTTTCTGAGTTTATGTTTCAATATAATTCTTAGAAAACATGCAAAAAAAATAGTAAAGTAGAAACTGAATAATTATCTCGTACCAATTAGAAAAAGTTAGGCCTAAAATTCCTCCATGGTTCTCTAAATATTTCTGGTCTCATTATTTGTATCTGTGCTGTCTAACTCAATAGCTACTAGCCACAGAGGGCCGTTTCATGTTGCTTTTTACTCCTTAAAATGTGACTGCTAGAAAAATCTAAAATACCTGTGTGGCTCACATTATATTTCTGTTGGACAGCACAATTTTGTGTAGCTGCAGAGACTGCCTTTTTCATGTTGGCAGGGTTAGGAGAATTACCAATCGAATAGTGTAGTTGCTAAATGGTTACTGTAATTGTTATACTAACACTAAACCTCTAAAGATAAAAATTGTGGCTATCTGTCATTTTGCTTGTTGAAATTCCATTTCCTCTTCTTTGGATTCCCCACCACCTCAATTTTCTTTTAGGGCTCTACTCCTTTGCATTGCTCTGCAGAAACCTTACCTCCACGCCTCTGCAGGTCATGTGATCCAAGCTAGCCAAGCAAAGTACCGCATCCCCTGGGGGCGGGGGCAAGGATGGGCTCGGGGTTGGGGGTGTGACCCAGGACTTCTGTGAGAACTACTGGGAAAGAAAAAAGCTCTTTCTGCTCCAGTGGCTAATTTGTGAGGAAAATGAAGAGGGAGCGACAGTTGGAAAGGAAACTTTCTTGGTCTTGAAATCGATTAGAGACAGGAAGAGATCGATGATAGATATAAAAAGGTTTATCTGACCAGCCTGTTTTTGAAGGTGTAACCTTTCCTAGACATTTCAGTCACATACCCACTTTGTGTTTTAGCTAGTTGCATTGAGATTTGCTTATATGCATGTCCTCACTAAGGTAATCACTGACATGTATGCACTAGCCAGAAGCTCTTTGAGAATTAGCAATTCTTCTAATGAGCACTAATTAAGTTGGCACAAGCTAATAGAATAAAATCAATTAATGATTTTTTAAGTTGGTACTTTCTGTTAATTAGTTATAGTCTCTTCTAATTAAAACTCCACTACCAGGACATAATCTATACGTCCTGGTGATTTTTGCCTTGAATGTTGTAACAAGTAATACCAGACATGTGAAAGAATACTGATTTTAAAGGCTTTCAGAGATTTTTCCTGGTGTCATGATGCCGGATGATTATATTTATAAATGTCTTTTAGCCATGAGGCCAATTTCTAATTCAATTCACTTGTATAAATGTGTAATTGTTGATAATTTATCATTATCAGGGTGGAGGAATTTTAGCAGAATTAGTAATTAGCTAAATCAGGGGGTTTTATCAGAATACCAAGTTAATTTTGATAATCTCTGTATTGTTCTTCCCTTTTAACAATATTCTTCAAATTAAGTACGTTACCTGAAAACACCAGCAACATTCTGAACCATGATGCTGAATTTTCATCTCAAGTTTCAGTCTCAGCTCAGTCACTGACTTTCTAATCAAGTCCCAGCATCTCTATGGGACAACCTAGGACCAGTCTGTATAAGAGAACTTGAACTGCCTTGAATGTAACACACCATCACTATTGTAGTTACTTATATCTGTTGGCAGCAAGTTGGGAGATAAGTTCTCATTATCTGATATGATATATATATGTATATACATGTGTGCATTTATGTACACACGTATTATACACACACATATATGCACATACACGTATTTGGCTTTGTGCCATTTTGACTGTTAGAGAATTCAGTGAGAAAGACTATCCTTGTTTTCTCTGTAACTATCCAACATAGAGGTGTTGAACGTATTGGCTAACTTTCTATAGGCAATATATTAATAAAATAAAAAATTATTATAAATGTAGCGTTTCCACTCAAGTAAGACTGTGCATGGAGCATATACTTAGTGACTACATGCTCCTAAAAATACTTTATGATAAAGTCGGTGGAAAATACACTGGAGGCATGAATTACCTAAAAAGAATTCCATTTGGGTTGGTCAAGGGCATTTTGGTGGGATGGACTTTAACAATCACATGGTTGCTACAGGTATATTCAGACCTAACTTCTATCTTTATGTGTAGAGTCCTTGAGATTTCTGAGTGCCCCCCATTTTTAATGCCCTTGGCTTCTTGGTTATCTAATTGTGAAAAATTAGAGACTGGGCAAAAGAAAAGTGCTCTAATACAAACAGGGGCCAATGGAAAAGGGAGAAAAAAAAGGCCATGAAGGTTTAGAACTGGGTAGAGGACGATACTAAGAGATTTAGAGGGTCCTGATCTTAGAAGGACCAACTTCAAGGGCAGGAAGTGAGGCCTTGAGGACAGAGGCAAGCTTGAGGCCCTTATCGGGTGAGCAGCATCTGGGCGGAGATATTTAAGGGGGAGGATTTGGTGGTCTATAGTTTCAAGGAAAACCACGCATTGCACTGGAGATGGGACACCGACCCAGAGAGGAGTAATCACCACTCGTGCAAACCCTGGAGCTAAGTTACCTATGTCTCTGCTTTCCTGGATATGCACTGTGTACTAAGGCAGGGAGTTTTTTATGATAAGGGATCCAAGAGAGGGAGAAGGGCACTAAGGTATTGAAACACTTTTAGTGTCTAAGATCTTTGGTTTCAAGGAGCCCAGAAGCAGCAATTTTTACTTGAACTAGCCTGGCTCTGTCTGTTGAAGGCCTACACGTGCTGGGATATTGTAGGGTCACACGTAGTTGTCCCCTGGAACCTCTGCTAGAATGGGGGTGGAGGGAGGAGAAGGACGGAGAGAGAAGAGGAAGAGGGAAGGGAAGAGACAGAGAAAAGAGAGAAGAATTTATAAACCTATGGGAGACGTTACCTTTCTTCTTTCCTCTGCAGCCTCCAGTTTTTTCTGGATCTCCTCCAGAGACAGGTCTTTCTTCTTTGGAGAAGCTAAAGTTCGTGGGGCTTCTGAGATGGGAGATGGTGGCTTCAGGATCAGCTCAAAAGCCTGGCCAGAGGCACGTTTGTTGATTTGCTTCACTTCCATATCTGAGGAACGAATATTTGAGAATGCTAAGCACATAGAGGGGTGAAGCAGTGGTTTATCGAAATGATTTGATTTCTGACAACTGAAAGTAGCCTTGTTATTCTGGAAAATAGGAGTAAATGCTGCGTGTGATTATCTGTTCAACATGGTTTTGAACATACAAGACCTCTTTCTTTAGTATAATTACAGATATATTCCAACAGAATAAATATTTACAGTGTTGGGAAATTCAAAAATGTCCATAGGGAGTCGAATAATGGGAAGCCTGCTTAGGAAAAAAGAGCCCGAATTGATTTTAAACCAAACTTTATTTTCCTTTTGAATAAACATGAGCTTCACATGAAAATAAAGGGGCACGGATTTCGATTTATCCTTTGAAAAATTATCATGGCTAGAGGCATTTTCAGGCTAAATGAGGAAGAAAAAAAATAACAAAGGTATATTGGAAATTTGAAATGCTTTACCATTTTACCAATTCTTCTAGGAAGCAGTGCATGAGCAATGTCGAATTTACCTATTTGGCTTCTAAGACTCAGCTTACCCATGACTTCTGACTTTCTTTCTCCCCTGTCTTCAATCCCTGATGCTGTAGAACCTATCACCGTCTTCCCTGTCTTCCCAGTATGCTTTGTGTCACCTTCAGCTTAGCCCTTAACCATACCGTGTTCTGCTTGCTGGTTATTTGCCTATTGGACATGTCCCTTTTTAAATTTAAAATTTAATTTAATTTAATTTTTTAAAGATTTTATTTATTTATTTGACAGGGAGAGAGAGATCACAAGTAGGCAGAGAGGCAGGCAGAGAGAGAGGGGGAAGCAGGCTCCCCGCTGAGCAGAGAGCCCGATGTGGGGCTCAATCCTAGCACCTTGAGATCATGACCGGAGCTGAAGGCAGAGGCTTTAACCCACTGAACCACCCAGGCGCCCCTATTGGAAATGTCTCTTCTTGTCTGCTCTAAGTTCCCCCAAGGAGAGGCCTGCTCCGAATTTGTCTTTGCAGCCTCTGTGACAGGGCAGTGTGAGATATCAGAATCCCAGAGAAATGTGGTTGGGTAACCAGTCACAGCTGTATCTGGCAGAGGAAGCCTCTGTCTGGGTGATCTGTTCACTGAAGGAACTTACACAAGGGGGGCGTTGATCCCACATTCTAATGAAAGTCTTGGTTGAAAAAAAAAAAAAAAAGAAAGTCTTGGTTGGAAACTGTAACCCTTTCACATGAAGGTCTTGTTTACAAAACAGTTAATTAGCATTAGGTCTCTTGTGTTACGTTAGCATAACTTTGGAAGGAAAAAGCCTCTGAGTCCTGGGCCAGGCTTTAAAGGCACAGAAGGGGGATGGCTGGGTCATTAAGCATCTGCCTTCAGCTCAGGTCATGATCCCAGGGTCCTGTATCGAGCTCCATGTTGGGCTCCCTGCTCAACAGGGAGCCTGCTTCTCCCTCTGCCCCTCACCCTGCTCTCTCACTCTCTCTCTAATAAATAAATAAAATCTTAAAAAGAAAAATAAAGGCACAGAAGGGGTTAAGTGCCACAGAGGCTTTCAGCTTATCTTTAATGTATGTTTTTATGCATCTGGAAAAGAAACATGATAAGCCAACAAGTAGCGAAATATACCTGAGCTCTGACTGCTACACGTAGAACTCTATGGAACATTATAATTACATTGACTGAACTAAGTGAGGGTGAGATAATTGGCATTGATACCTACCATTTTTGAGGGCTTACAAGGGTCAGGCTTGATGCCAAGCATTTGACCTGCATTAGACCATTTAAACCCCACAACAACTGCAGGAGGAAGATGATAGAGTTAAATAAGGCTCAGAAAATCTAAGTAACTTGCCTGAGGTCACACAGACAGTGGCAGAGCCAGGAAGAAAAGCAAACTAAGTAGAATGAATTTGGATAAATCCAATGGAAAGTGTTGAACTACAGCGAAGTTTGCAGTCATGCCAATTCTTTAGGCTTTATTTATTTATTTATTTATTTATTTATTTATTTATTTATTATTTTAGTTTCAATTCTTTTTATCCGGGGCCTCAGTCATAAGTCACTTTTTTCATGGGAACTTGTTAGCTTGCTGACATGCATATTGAAAATATGGGAACTTTATGGAGACTACAATAAGGGGAAAACAGTGATGGGTGTTGATTTTTTCTTTTGAGTTTCCTGAGTACAAAGCATTTTCTTACAAATTACTGTTTGTCTAACAAAAGCTTAGCATATTATATTATTTGCAAAGAAAAGCCGTAGACTTGGTATCGATGTTGGTATGCTGGATGTGGCTGGTAACAGCCTTCTAGCTCTTTTTCAAGACATATGAATGTGCTGTTGTTAGCATCAAACTCGAACTGTTTTAGGGATGCCCGGCTCGCTCAATCAGTAGAATGTGTGACTTTTTCTTTTCCAGATTTATTTATTTGTTTGTTTGTTTATTTATTATTTTAGAGAGAGGCCACATAATGGGGGGTGAAGGACAGAGGGAGGGGGGAGAGAGAGAGAATCTCAAGCAGAGTCTCTGCTGAGCGTGGAGCCCCACGCGGGGCTTGTTCTCATGACCCTGAGATCATGACCTGAGCCAAAATCAAGAGTCTGATGCTTAAGCTGACTGAGCCACCCAGGCACCCCAAATGTGTGACTCTTGATCTCAGCGTTGTGAGTTTGAGCCCAATGTTGGCATTAGGGTTTACTTAAAAAAAAAACAGAAAAACACACCAAAAACGCAAAACCCTCAGACTGTTTTGAGCAATAGGCAATCGATAAGACCAAATAGCTAGACACAACAAGTCAATAGTGAGATCTACAAAATATTGATTTAATTCGATCAGGAGCTGTGAGAGAGACACAAGTGTATCTAAGGTTTTCCAAATGATGTTAGTGGGAGCATTTCAACCGTAGGCAACTCACCGTCATAAGTATAGATGTTGATGTTGCGAGGTTCGGGGTAAAAGCAAGAGCAGATCAGTGACAGCATGGACAGCTCCTTCATTTTTTCCTTGTAGGCTAAAATAGAAGACTCAGGATTAGTATCTTTCATTTTCTGAATTCCTCTTAGTGCTTCTTTTTATCTAAGTAACAATTACAGACTCTTTCGGAATGAATATTGCCAGGGACACAGCTTCGCATATATAAATATAAATGAAAGATTGAAACAGGTGCATATTCCTTATTACAGAGGACATAAATGACACATTATACCAGGTCAGATAAAAAGTGAGAGAAAGGGAGTGAGCTAAAGAAAGGAAAGTAGGAGGAGTTAAGATCCAGCAGGACAGGGAGGAGAGACAAAGAAGACACAGAAGAAGCAGAACCAGACAAAATTCGTCGAGAGACAGGTCCGTCCAAGTACATGCAAGGACATCTAAGGACATAAGTAGACTCAGGAGGTATCCTTGGCTGCTTTGGCCTGAGTGGCCACGGATGCAGTCCAGGACAGGCAGACACCCCATCAGGATGCTTCTTAAGTGGATGCGTCCTCCAAGGATCTATGTTGCTGCTTTCTCTATCCCCGAGCACATGTTCTTGTCTCAACTTCTTTCCACACACACCCTAAAGCTAGATCTGAGATCTGATAAGGCTCTGGTTTCCTCTGTGGAACCTGGTTTGGGTGCCCACCTTGCCAAGCAGCTGCAGGAGGAGTCCAGTGAGTGACGCCCTTCCTCCTTCACTCCCCTCCCTATTTCCCTTTCTCCATCAAGAGGCCTCCTGCCCAGGTAACCTTGGAAGGCATCTCATCAGTGCTGGCTGTCACCAGGACAACAGAAGGACAGACGGGGATAAGGAGGTGGAATCTTCTCACCATTGTTGATTCTCAAAAAATTTTAAAAAATGGAAGAGAAACGATAGGTATACTGTGCACCAACTTGTGAAAAGGTACAAACAAATGGTGATGGCCTAATGTGTTGAATGTCACGGGTAATGCTTATCTTTTGGCGGGGGCTTCTGATCATTATGGTAACCCAAGGGAGGGCGAATACCTTGGGAAGACAGGAATTCCCAGATGATTAATTTGGGTATTATTGACAAAGTCCATCTTTTGTTGGCTAATGGGAAACAGATTAGACACCCAGATGCTTTACAGCTACTGAATGCTAGATTAGGAGGGTCCTAAAAGATCATTTAGCTAACTGTCCACCCACTCTACCACCAATTTTGCAAATGAAACTGGCCCCCAGAGGCTAAAGTCATATGTGGCCTCCAGATAAAAACGCAGTAAATCAATCAATATGAAGGTTGCCAAGTGGCCTTTTTCTCTTTCTCCTTTTAGGATGAGGTTCAATGTCAAGGCTGGACATACTTGCATATCATTGAACCACATGTGAAGATCAAATATTGCCATATTGTGTATGGTTCAACCTAACATAACCTGACACAACACAACACAACAGAGGGTCACTCTAAGAGAATTTCTTTCCTTGCTTAGCTTTTCCTTTAAAATAAGCAACACAATTTGCCTTTTGTCATAACAGTCCTGCTAACACCTACTTTGAGAGATTTCATTGGATGCCTTTAGAATTTTAGAAGGCTGAAACCATATTTCTTTGTCTTATTTGTTTATTTGGTTAATAAAATGATGTCACTTATAAAGTTCCAAGCAGGTCTTTACATGGATGCTTAGTGTGAATCACGGTTTCCGTCAGATAGAAACATTCGGTGGTTTAATACATTTAATTCCACCAAGAACAAAACCCCAAACAGCAAGTTTTTGTAGGCTGGTGCCTTTTTTATAAGAGAAAACAATATGGTATCCAAAATATTTTGCAAAATTAAGCTCATATAAGGAACACATGTTAAAGATACCAACTTTATGAGGGAAGGCCAACCCCAAAATAAAAATAAAATAAGATTCTCTATCTTATTTAATTAACTGTAACTTTACAGTAACTTAGCAGTAACAGATTAAAGCTATAGAAGAACATGGATTTCTACTGAAAAGAATAGTCCTCAACCCCTGTCTTCCATTTCTTGGGAGGGAAATTCAATGCTTTTTTGGTAAGGCCACTGCTCTATTATGCTTGATAAGTTAATGAAGACAGAAGACAAGAAAGGTTGTCAGGGACCAACGGTTTAGAAGCCTACATGTAATGTGTAACCATGACTGGGAAAGTTTGGCTTTCCTCTCCTAGGTGCTTTGGGGACAAAACTCAACTGACCTATGTGGGCAATTACTTAAGGGAATCCTTACATTGTTTTTATCGAGGGCCACGACTCTCCAGGGCATGAACATAGATTTCACTCATATATTTGCTCTGAATCCTAAGGAGCTCCTTAAAACTACTTGCAACCCCAGTCCAAGCACATCTGGACTCTCCCTGCAACAAAGGCACACTCTCCAGTGAAGAAAGGTTTCCTCTTCCCTTGCTACAGTTGCTCAAACTTTCCCCAGGTGGCATTGCTCTTCCTAATCCTCTTCTCTCATCTAAATTCTTGCCAAAATTTCTTCCTCCTCAGGGTTTCTCTCTCTTAGGGGTGCTGCCCACATTGATCTCCAACTGCCCTTACTAGTGGGCTGTACTACTCAATTGATTATATATTGTTATGTGTGATTCTGTACCGTGTAAGGTCAGTCACTGCTGGGTTTTGGTGTGTAATTTTTGTTTACGAAACCATAGGCTCTTGGAAGGGAAATGCTACGTCTTACTCATCTATGAAAAAATTCACAGCACAGGTCTGGATGGGACAGCTATTGCTTAATAAATCATTGTTGGCTACCTTGCTTATTGATTTTAAGTCAATCTCTCAATTAACAAGTATTTGTGATCACCACTGATGGACAGGAGTTTCTGTAAGGCACTATGGAATTATGAAGAGATATAATAGTATCCTCATTCTCAAGAAGCCTTCAAATCTAGGAAGTGGAGTATATGGCTATAAAAATATGGAGTACATGGATAGAAGCACATGCAAAAGAGGGTGTCGAATGGAGGTACAGGTGATTTGCGTTGGAAATTCAGAAGAACCTCAAAGCCTTGGTGCTACGGGAAGAGTGGTCAGCAATGGCTTTACAGTTAGGGTTGCCAGATTCAGCAAAAATACAAGGTGCCTAGTCAAGTTTTTATTTCCAAATCTCATGGGACATACTAAAAATCATCTTTTGCTTTTCTGAGGTTCAGATTTCACTGGGTGATTTTTATTTTATACAGCAACCAGAACAAATGGACCTGGATGGTAAAGACTGAATAGTGTTAAGGAAAGCAAGGAAGGGAGAAGGTATGTTTATTATTGTTGACATGGAAATGGGGTTCTGAGGAAGCTATCTGGAAGGCTTTTGTGGGTGGGCAGTGAGATGAGTTCATGCAAGAAGGGAGAATCATTCACTTCATTTTCATGGACTACACTACAGTGAGGTTTTCAGGAGTTGTGCCCTTCCTGGGGCTCAGTTTTGCTCTGAGATGTCAGGTAAGATGTTCTGAATTTTTGTTCATGTGAAAAGGTTATGACTTAAGATATCGTATTTACCTTAAGACAACCATCAGTATATATGTGTATATATATATATATTACCAGAATGCAAAATATCGTGAATTTTCTACAAGGTACTTAAAAGAAATTTAAGCTTAAGTGTTTGGTTTTGTGTCCACTCTCAGGAATATTTCTGCAGGAAATTTGAGAAGCACAGAGGTCAGAATGAGTGGTTAGCTGGAAGTTCTGGTTTGCCTGCACGGTTCTGGGTGAAGCCCACTAACAGTATCCTCTTTCACTGTCAGAATTTGGCCATTACAATGATCTTACCAATAGGGAGCCACAGAACATTTTGAAAGGGGGGTTATCTGATGAAAGCCTCTTCTTAGGAAGATTTATCTAGTCATTTTATTATGCAGGAAGGACTTGTTACCAGGAGATACACTTAAGATACAACCAAATAAAGTTCAGCAGGTAATGTGGTATAGCTTAAGAAAATAATAGGGAATAGCCAAGGGAAAAGAAAGGGAAGATAGATACTAGAGACCTTATAAAAGAACAATGGATAGTAAACAATAACTGTATTTGGCATTAAGGAAGAGAGCAAGAGATCCTTACAGATGGGTGGTTAAGGAAGCTTTCCACACAAACTATCACTAAAGCTGAGTCCAGTAGGATAGGCTGGCTGAGTAGAAAATAGAATATGGGTTGAAATATATGGAATTCGGATAAACAATTTAATCAACAATGAAAAATCCCAAGCAAATATGAAGGCTATTAGAAATGCGCTAATAAGATTTCACTATTGATATTTCATACTTTGAATTGACAGTCCCATTCACTGGTTTTTGGGACTCAGCATATATTAATTTTTTCATTATACTTCAACACCAAATAAAGTTCTGTGTATGTTTGTAAGGATGTGGGAAGTAACAGGTAATTTCATATAATCTTTCTCATAGTTGGTTGCATTTGCTAGTAACTATTAATGTTTGGAAGTTAGTGCATTTCTAGTGAATTCATTTAAAGTTCAACCCATATGCTGTATAATGATTCTATAGCAATACCCGTTTAACCTAATGATGTATGAACACTAATTGTTTTTCCATTCTTCCAAATGGCTACAGTGAACTATGAATCTTGGTAACAGTTGCTATTTGGGTTTGGAGCACAAAGAATGTATCAGGCACCGTGCTAAGATATGTGCATGCATTTCTCACTTAATCTCCATAATGTTAGGAGAAAGATAGTATAATTAGACTAGATTTACAGATGAAAGAAAAAGATGCATAGAAGTGGAGGAGTCTGCCCAATACCCGACAGATCATGAAGTGTGGAGATGAGTTTGAATGTAGGTCTGTCTGACTTGACGAGCCTTGCTTGTAATGCCATTCGCTTTCTCCAACAATCTGTTCAGATGCATTACGCACGCCTTCAACATCTCCATATTGGTTTTTTTTTTTTTTAAGATTTTATTAATTTATTTGAGATAGAGACAGTGAGAGAGAGCATGAGAGGGGAGAAGGTCAGAGGGAGAAGCAGACTCCCCGTGGAGTTGGGAGCCCGATGTGGGACTCGATCCCAGGACTCCGGGATCATGACCTGAGCCGAAGGCAGTTGCTTAACCAACTGAGCCATCCAGGAGCCCTCCATATTGTTTTTAACAAGAAAGTGATGTATGTTACTACTGCCTTTGAAAATAAAGAAGCCAAGACTTTTTTCTCTTCCCATTTTTCTTTGGCGTTTGTTCCTTAATTAATTCCCACATGTGACTTACTGACTACAGGACCGTAGGTTAAGTACAGAGATTGACAGAAAGAAAGTATAAAGTTTTTTTTTTTTTTCTACTTGTATGTTTTACTTGGATAGCAAATATTGGTGCGGACATGGCTAGAAAACTCAGGAACAGTTTCTCAAAAGGAACTCTGAGTATGTGTATTCTATGACTGAATATATCTTTATCCTCTCCTATCACAGCTAATGAAGTAAATTATCTAGGCATTTTAGGGGAAAAAACCCATTGCGTCGGTTATTTGGATATTTTAAGAGTGATATATTTTGCCTGGCAATTACCTGAATTTTCTCATTTTTTTCCTCTTTCATTTGTGTTTGTACGTGTGCGAATCTGAGCAGTATTTTTTTCTTGAAGAACAAGGAGCATCGAGAACAATACAATCTATACTAGAGATTTAATAGTCAGATTAGATCTTGGTTTAGATTAAAGTAGCAGAGGTTAATTGTACTTACTAAAGTATGAAATAGACAAACACATATATAATTATTTCCTCACTCTTCTAACTATATAGTCTTCACATAGATCGGAATCAGTGATCTTACAGCTCTTTCTTTGGCACCTTTTTCCATGTCACATATTAAGCTCCTCATTCTTCTTTTAACTTGATTTTGACCATATTGTGTGTGTGTGTGTGTGTGTGTGTGTGTGTATTGCATTTGATAGTTTCATTGTTTTGGGGTCCGAGAGCCTGAGGTCAGATTAGTCAAATCTGACTAATCTGAAAAGTCAAATCTGACAAATCTAAAAGTCAAATCTATCATCTTATTTAGAAATACTTTTGGGTACTCTATCACTGTGATTTTCTTCTTGAAAGAGGAAATAGAGGAAACGGATTTTATTTAAAACACTTGTATACTACATTAGCTTGAATTTGGACTTTAAAAAAAGGTTGATGAATATAGTTGATGAATATGTAATTGAAGATTCAACATTTACATGAAAAATAAAT
Source organism: Nasua narica (assembly GCA_028533885.1). Taxonomy (NCBI): domain Eukaryota; kingdom Metazoa; phylum Chordata; class Mammalia; order Carnivora; family Procyonidae; genus Nasua; species Nasua narica. The sequence goes on along the minus strand of CM052798.1, from coordinate 120,206,896 downwards.
CTCCCATTTTTGAAGATCTATTTTAACATCCCAGAAGATCACTGTTATGAGGTAATGTTCTAGATATTTCTGCCACGATGATGTAATGCTAATTGGCTTAGCACAAAAATGGATTCAGTCTACATTCATTCTACCCACCTCCCCCACCCTCCAAATTATGGTTTCCTAAGATATAATGACCAGGGAGGGTTTGAAAGATTAATGTTCGATCAGCTGAAACAGCATACTTTTCCTGCAGGAATAGATATCAAATCAAATTAGGGGACATTTAAGAAGGTCAAAGCTGTACAACCCATCACTGGATTGTACAGAAACATATGAGGCTCTTAAATTTCAATTCGATTGATTTTTGGCAAAGCAGCTGTGACAAGGAAAAGAAATTGGATGACATGAATCAGTCCTTGTGATCAAAACTGTAATAAGAGTGGTAAATTGTACCAATCTGAGACCTCACCTTACCCTTGACTCCAGTTAAACCTCCTGCCGAGTTTAATGAGACTCCCACTGTATCATGCAGGGTCTTGTCCTTTTTTTCTCTCCCTCTAAAGACATTCTTACAGTCCTACATGGAGATCAAACTACACTGGTTTATAGGAGTAATGAAAGCTCTTTACTCTGTTTATATTTCAAGACTTTATTGCCAACCTAATTTTGCAAATTAAAGGATATTTTTTCTTAAGCCCTCAACACTACCAGGTAGTGTGAATAAAATGATAGCCTAAAGTGAGAGCTAGATTGGTTGGGACTTAAATTAGAGAACGCCATCTCAGACACTCAGGAGAATCTGTTCACCTGGTTGAGTAGAGTTCTCACACGGAAATGCCTCTTCTCTTCCCTGTAGCCTCCAGAGCTGGAATCAGAGACTGCCATGACAGTCTCTGAACTGTGTCTGCAAAATGGCTTCCTCCGGTATCTAAGTAATTTAAATCACCCCCTGTTACTTTCCCCCCCTTCCCATCACTTTTTATTTCTATTTATTTATTTATTTTTGCTGAACACTGGAGAAATACTTCCCATCCATTCTTAATTCAGCAAAAACTCACACTTCCTATCCAGACTAATTATTGCATCTGTGGGCTCAATTTCTAGAATCAAAATGTTTTTGGTTATCAACGATAAGGATGTCGGTTTCCTCTTTCACTTTGTTGTAATGTGTGGCCTTTCTCCAGAGAATAAGCCCTGGCTTCCAGTCCATGTGGATTTGAGAATTAAGTCCATGATGTGTGTCTTTGCATTGAATAAAGTGGTATGAGACTACAAATACAGTAAATTACTTACTACGTTCTCAGTGAAAGGAAGAACTTTCAGAAATGGAAAATGCAAGACTTTTATCACAGTGTAAAATAAAAAACCCCAAAAAACCTGTCATATAAGATTCATATGATTTTATCTCAGTTCATATGATTTTATCTCCGTTTTCCCCTGAATGGACCAGTGGTTTAGATACTGAAGATGCAGAAAATGAATTCAGAGAATCCTACCTATCTATCACAAGATGAAGCTGCGTGTCTCCACATAGCAGAGCAAGCTAATTTATAGAAAACGCTGTGAAGAAATACAGTAGGATTAAGCTGAGACTCCACAGCAACTTGTGTGAAAAGCCTTAGATGTTAATCTTGATTTAATTAATCTATCGGGCTGAAAACTTACTAAAAGTTGAAAGCGTATTTCTTGAAGAGTTTCTATGTAAACTTCTGCTTCCTTGGAATGGTGTGAAGTTTCTCTGCCTTAAAAAAAATCCATATTGTTGTTTTATATCTGAGTGTGTCCTACAAAATACATTCTACTCAGAACAGTTCCTAGCATCAACCGCGGATAAAGGTGTTTCACCTTGGTGTGATTGCCAAACGTTTCTTAAGGTTCCACTGGATAGAATCTTTATCTGGATAGTGTACAAACTGCATTCAGACCAGTCTCCCTAAATTTAGGAAACATAAATGGTACATAAATAATTAATAGAAAATAACTATTTCAGGCAACGGTCACAAAAGCCTCATGGAAGGGCAAGCATTTCACTTGCTTCCAAAAACTTAATGAGAATTGTAGGATCTCATTTAATGAGACTTTATAAAATGCACAGTATGTGACATTTACTTAAGAGCGCCCTAAAAAGGTCAGATTTTTAAATCACATTCAGTAGAGTTTTATTTCAGCCATCCATTCAAAAAACCACACATTACATGCTTCTATAATTGGTATAGTGAACTAAAACTGAACAATCAGGTAATCTTTCCCTTTGATAGAAAATAAATCCCTTACTTTGCTAGTCACACTTTTAATATGCACCACAGTCATCCTGTGTTACAGAGAATAGAATGAACAAATACCCCTTTAAAAAAATAGGGAATATAAATATTGTTAAGGTTTAGAACTACCTGATAGTAAAAAAAAATTATTATAGTAATATTCCTGAGTAGCTCTGGGAGGATGTGGGAGTAGCAGAGCCTCGGAGGTGAGCCTGAAACACCTTAATGTTACCACGTCTGCGGTGGGATCTTCAGCATCGGAGGCATGAAAGAAACCCTTCAGGTTAATCCAGGGAGGTGACGGGAATTGCTTTTTTGTTTTGGAAATTAAATGCTACTTCCTCAAGATCTGCCAGGTGAAGGCTCATTTTCTGAAATAGGATTCATCAGATCGTACACTGGCACTTGAATTAGTAGAGTTTTCTGTAGAGAACCTAAAGCAACATACGAAGCCAAAGGCGTCTGGAGTCTGATTCTATAGTCAGCTGGGGTCATCGCTTCTACAAATGGGGTTGAAATATAAAGACAACGTAGTCTAAAGCAGTTGGAATCAGTGGCCACAGCGATTTAGGCCTGGAAGAAACACTTGAAATCATCTATTATTCTTATTTTATAGATGAAGAAATCAGATCTAATCACCTTTACTGCTTTGAAGGCTCCCCTTGGAGGTGATCTGTGGTGGGGCGATTCTAGTGGCAGAGACAGAATGGAAAACAGAAATGGGAAAGGGGCGTCCTAAATGAAAGTGATGGTAGGCTTTTAATAAATCAATGTCTCTCTTCAGTATTTGACTCTCATGTTTCTAAATCTGACCATTTTTGATGTTGGAGATAAGAAGCAATCTATTTTGCATTGTGGCAAGAACTTGGGAAGTCTTTTTTTTTTTTTTTTAAGATTTTATTTATTTTTTGACAGAGAGAGAGAGATCACAAGTGGGCAGAGAGGCAGGCAGAGAGAGAGAGGGGGAAGCAGGCTCCCTACCTGATGCGGGGTTCGATTCCAGGACCCTGGGATCATGACCTGAGCCGAAGGCAGAAGCTTTAACCCACTGAGCCACCCAGGTGCCCGGGGACTTGGGAAGTCTTTAATCTCTTTCAGAGCACTTGGGAGAAGCCTTTCAAAGATGGTTACATATTTTAGGTCCTCTTGGAAGCAAATCTTTCTGCGTGGCAAGACTGCTGCCTCAGGTGTGGATACAAAGTTCCTGGGATACATCGTGCTTATATTATATTATTATTATACATATATATTATATATATTATTATATTATTATATATTATATTATTCTGTCCACCAATACGAAATGTGTCCTCAGTATTAATTCCAGAATTCTTTCCAGACACACAGAATTTTCAGGAAGAACAGATTTTTCTTTTACTTTGCAAAATTATGAAATGTGTGGAGACCCTTTCAAGTGAAACTATGATCCTGTGGAGTCTTCCTCGGCTGAATCAGTCCCACGTGAGAAGTAGGAAAATAAGCTTGAGATGCTGACTGTTACAGGACTTTAAAGATCTCTTCAGAACTGTAGGTTTTTTATTTTATGACCTTGAGCAAGTCATTTAACCACTTTGGACCTTTTTCTTATATATAACAAATAGCTCCAAGCTCTGAAATTTTATGATCCTACAGATTTAGCAATTTTATCTTTAAATAAGTAAGTTTCCTGTTACCTACAGATTCATCTTTTTGTGTTTTCTGCAGTAGGCATTTTCTTTACCTATTTTTTTAAGCAAATTATTTTAAGGCGTTGCATTTTTTTTTAAAAGATTTTTACATATTTATTTGAGAGGGAGAAAGAGGGAGAGAGCAAGAGTGCAAGAACAAGGGGGAGGGAGAAGCAGCCTCCCTGTTGAACAGGGAGCCGCATGCAGGGCTCGCTCCCAGGATGCTGGGATCATGACCTGAGCCCAAGGCAGACACTTAACTGACTGAGCTACCCAGGCGCCCCAAGGCATTACATTTTTTTTTTTTTTAAAGATTTTATTTATTTATTTATTCCATACAGAGAGAGAGATCACAAGTAGGCAGAGAGGCAGGAGGAGAGAGAGGAGGAAGCAGGCTCCCTGCCCAGCAGAGAGCCCGATGCGGGGCTAGATCCGAGAACGCTGAGATCATGACCTGAGCCGAAGGCAGCGGCTCAACCAACTGAGCCACCCAGGCGCCCCAGCCCAAGGCATTACATTTTAAAGACAAGGAAAACAAACTTATCCTTGATATTTCCACTTTGCAAAAATGTTTCTTCTTTCCCAATTTTGATATTTCATAATAAATATTATAACACATAACATTCTTTTTTTTCCCCCAAATGTGTTTATTTTTTCAGTGTTATAAGATTGAACGCATAACGGTCTTTATAAAGCAATTCATGTTTTAAGTTTCAAATTGTCCAACTATTAGGACAAATTTCACTTTCCGGCATGTAAGATTTATTTTTCGCTTTGGCTTTAAATAGATAATTTTCACTGTTAGGCAGAATAAATGATACAAACAATGTAAGCTTCTTGGACACCATCTAGAACTCTTTTGGAATTCATAATACTCATTCTTTTTTTTTTTTTAAAGATTTTATTTATTTATTTATTAGGAAAGAGAGAGAGAGTGAGAGAGAGCATGATAAGGGAGGTCAGAGTGAGAAGCGGACTCCCCATGGAGCTGGGAGCCCGATGTGGGACTCGATCTCGGGACTCCGGGATCATGACCTGAGCCGAAGGCAGTCGCTCAACCAACTGAGCCACCCAGGCGCCCTCATAATACTCATTCTTAAGATAGGTGAAGGGTTACATGTTGTTTTACTGATTGAGGTTGGAATAGCCTATGCATTGTATTTATTTGTGCCAGCAAATATCATATGACTTGGTGATAAATATTGCCCATAAAGTAAAAGGAAGGCAAAAATGGAATCAAGTGTTTAATCCGCATAGACAAATGTGGTTTAGAATTTGGCATGAGTTGCTGATAATGTTTTACAAATCACAACTTGGTAATACCTAATATATAAAAGCACAAC
>CM052798.1:120185318-120201140 GCA_028533885.1 Nasua narica | reverse complement strand
TCCCTGCTGAACAGAGAGCCCAATGCGTGGCTCAGCTCGATCCCAGGACCCTGAGATCATGGCCTGAGCCGAAGGCAGAGGCTTTAACCCACTGAGCCACCCAGGCGCCCCTGCCCATTCACTTCTAAAATTTAGCAGAAGTGATAAAACGCGTAGTTTTCTGGATAGTAATTTAGATGCACAAGCTTTCATTCCACCAGGCAAGCAGGACACAAAGCCCAGTGTTCTCTGCAAGTTACATTTTTCTGCATTTCTTTTCTTGGATATGTTGTAACATAGCTTGTAGCAATTTGTAACCAATACAGACAACAACTGTGAACACCATTTTAAGATTTCACTTTAAGAAAACCTTCAGTGGGCAAAATCCAATTTTTTAAAACTACTTAATTCAATATTTCTTCCATGTTAGCCCTGAACTTAGAAAAAAATTTTCATCTTAAATACTGAGTTTCATTTTCTTTTATTTTTTTCTGTTGCTGAACTTTTTTTTTTTTAAGGTTTTATTTTTTATTTGTCAGAGAACGAGAGCACAAGCAGAGGGAGAAGCAGGCTCCCTGCTGAGCAAGAAGCCAGATGTGGGACTCGATACCAGGACCCTGGGATCATGACCTGAGCCGAAGGCAGACACTTAACTGACTGAGCCACCTAGGCATCCCAACTTTATTCTTTTCTAAGCAGAGTTTTTGGTTGATAGAGAGATGCAGCTCCTTTCTCTCTACTTTGTGCTTGGCTAGGTATTTCAGAGCCCTGCTAGATTTTTTAAAGTGAGGAAATATCTACACTTTCTTTAAAGCTGGCCTTTCCTATCACGTGCATGTATTATGAACTTGTGAGGATTTACATTGTTTTAATGCTTTCATATAAAGCTCCTCCTTTGTCATTATTCTATGTTTATGAGAAAGTAGGAGTCTATCGTTACCTGCATTTTATGGCCTTTAGATGTGAAAAAATATTGAGTACTTTTATATGGAGGTAGCTATAATCAACAGTATCCAATTTGAAAAAGGCCTATACAACACTTATAAATGTAAGCACACAATTCTATTAATATGTCTGCAGTTATGTCATAAATATAATTTCTAGTTTATGTACCATACATTTATATGAAATTTTGGAGGTAAATATTTCAAATGCTCTTTTCTATTGGTAGTCAATTATCCTCCGTTAAGCCTTTGTAAAGTCAGATGCCAGATAAGTGCTTATTTGATTTCTCAGGATATCTTTATTATTCTAACGATTACATTCTGCTAACATCTTTCAGATTTATATGGCTGGTACCTGAAACACTATTGATTGAAAAGGTGTTACTGTCATGAATGACTGAGGAGTAATATGAAGCTCTGTGTATCCACAGCCTTTTCCCACCACTGTCCTCTAAGGAATATTACATTCGTACTGTTTGGCTCTAGTGTCTTTGCTGTGCTCCATCTACTAATGGATGGAGAGGAAGGAGGCTAAATTGATCCAGGTAAGAAGGTACCTGGAGTTATCTCTGAAAGAAAAGATGAAACTGGAGGAAGGGTGTCGGAAATGGAAGCAGGACAGCCAGAGAGTACCAGGTAGGGAGGAAGCTGAGGAAGCAGCGGGGAGGGATTTTGTAACAGCCAAGGGGTTTGGAGTTCGCATGAAACTGGTGGGTTAATAAGATTGTAAGGAGATAAGACTGTGTGTGTGTGTTACAAGATATAATCCTCCCTTCCCTGTTCTTTTTTTCTTTCTTTGAGAGAGAGAGAGAGAGAAGCAGAGGCAAAGGGAGAGGGAAAGGGAGAGAGAGAACCCAACAGGCTCCATGCCCAATGCGTGAGCCCCTGCCAAGGGGCTCAGGCAGATCTTACAACGTTGAGATCATGACTTGAGCCGAAAGAAAAAGTCAGACACTTAACCCACTGAGCCACCTGGATGCCCCTATAGTACTGGTTTTAATTTTCATAGCATTTTTCGTTCTTTTGAATTCCATGACAGGTTTCTTTTTCTTATTACATAATTTTTCTTATTATTATATCTTTTGTTTTTAACTTTTGGAGGCAGCTTTAAACCAAGTTTTTAGCACGCACGAACTTTTGGGCTTGGGTTGTTTTGTCTAAGGTGGGCTTGTACGGTTGCTGAATGGGGCAGACTCAGAGGGTAGAGAACGTCAAGAGGTGCTTCCTCTTTACCTTTTCCTTGTCAACCCTCTCATATTTTGTATTTCTATTTGCAGGGGGCATCCCTGCTTTGCCCAGCAATTCTCTTACCTTGATGGCTGCCATCTTGGGCCACTATTCACCACCCTTCCCTTAAAGAAGGTTGGGTTGGAGAAAAAAATGAGCGGGGACTGACTGCAAGAAGTTAAGCTTTGGATGAGTTAGTTGTTTCTTCTCAGTTGACATTCATTTAAGAAGGATTTTAAAGAAGAATCTTGGGTGGGACCTAAGGACAAGCCCTTCAAAATATCAGATACTGTTGCCCAAGCAAATCACTCGACATTTTATTTCACTTTATTATTTAGGAAGTGTTTTTCAAAGAAAACCAAATGACTCAGTTTCTGTGCTCTTTGTTCCTTCGTTATTCATTCTAAATGTGCATCAGTACATGGTTAAAATATCCAGGCGTTCTATCTAATGACACATAATGCCACAGGTCGCATTTATACAGTGTTTGGCAGATACTTATCACTTTCACATTTGTTTCCTTGGTTCTGGAAAGGGCCCTCTGAAACAGACAAGGCAATATCTCACCACTTTACAATGCTACAATAGAGGCCCAGAGAGAAGAAGGGACCTGAGCAAGGTTGGCTAGCTGTGAGAGTCAAGTCTAGAGCTGGGGGCTTCAGAATCCTGCTCCTGGGCTCTTCCAGTTGTGCAGCCCTGGCCGCATGTGGAGAGGAGCGGAGCTGTTAGGGCTTAAGGCTTCTATTCTCTCCACTCCAGAGTTGCAAAGCTGGTCAGAGGGAAATCACAGGAGAGGGCCATGCTCCTCCCCACACTGTTCCAGGTACCCCACTGATCACCAGCATTAGGTTTGATCCAAGTGTCGTTCTGGACCAGCAGCATCAGCACCCCCCAGAAGCTTGTTAGAAATGAAAACTAACGAGACCCACCTCAGAGCCACGGAAGGGGAATCAGAACCTCAGGGTGGGGGATGGGGTGGCATCTGAGTCTTGCCGATGCTCAGTTAAGGTAGAGAAACCGTTTAGCTATGGGATTCCCTGGCTGGATTGGTTGATAGAGGACACTAGTTAGATATTTCAAGTTTGTATCCTCTAGGTGGATCACAGTACTTTTAACTGATGTTCTTTGTGTAGCGTTATGTACTGTCTTGTAATATTGTAGGATAGCATAATAAAATTTTTTTAAATGGTGGAGACTTCCAGTTATGGTTATGAGGTCCTAATACTGGCCTTCAACTCTTTTTGTACGTACATACGAAAGACTAAATTCCCCCGAGCAAGAGGGTCATGTTTATTTATATTCTCATGACACTTAGCATAAGCTTCTGAAGAGATTTGGTGCTTGAAACCATTTTACTTTGGTAAGTCTTGTCATTAACTATTAATAACTTTGGACTAAAGGCAAATACATTTAGTGTGTGACTTTCCTTATGTGTGCATATTTGCTTATAGGACTTAGAGGAGTAAGTGCTAACCTTTATTAGTTTTACTTTTTATTACATAAATATTATATCATTATAATCATATTATATATAATGTGATATGATCATATAATATGATTACAATAAATAAATATATAATAAAAATAAAGAGATATATCTGTATCTATATATAGATATATTTTTTTATTAGACACATATTCTGGCCCTGGCCCTGAAGCTTACCACATATGAACTTCACTAAGTAAATTCTTTGAGCTTAAATTGATTCATTTTAAACAGAGCAACATATATACCATGCCCATTTCATAAGGACTATGTGAAGATGAAAAAGGATAGAGGAAGTAAATATTTTCCAAGTACCACAAGGTCCAATATAGACAGATCATACTATCTAACTTTTCTTTTGAAACTTTTACACTTTTCAATCTTCTATGTTTGCTCTCCTTTTTTTAGTATGAAAGGAAAAGATAAGGCTGCAGTAGAATGAAAAGATTTTTAAAGTGAAGGGAGTCTTGGATGATCATGTAAGCTGTACATCAAAAGACTAGAATTGACTCTGGGACTTTTTCCAACGAGAAGGATGCTAACTGAGCTGCAGAGAAAGCCGCAAGACGTAAATTACGACAACAGATTATTATTAGTGTTGGGAATAAAAAAGAACTCTGCAGGCCTAAGGACAAGATGTTCCATAACAAGGTTCCAAGGGAGGCAGCAATAACTCCAGTGTGAGCTCAGCTGCCTGACGAGGTTGGGGCCCCTTCCCCTGAGAGTCTGGAAATGCTACCGAGGAACATCTTGAGATTTTCTGGTCTCTTGTTTTGCAATAGTCAGTATATTATAGGTTGAGCTTTGTCACGTGGGTGAGGCTTCTATGTACTAGGAACCCGGAATGGAAAGATTATCTTTAGCTTCACTGTGAGCTTTGTTGTTCAATGGAAATCAAACCAGGGCTGTGGTGCATGGGGGAAAAAAATCTTCTCAAACAGGGGATAGAGTACTAACAAAAAATTAAAACTTTAAAATGCTCTCTCGTACAAGTAGTTGTGGAACAAGGTTTGGATAAAGCTCATTCATTTCTTTTTATCTGAACGGTTGAAAGATTGACAGATTGATATTCTGATGATCTATTGTTAGACTAATTACTTGTCCTATGGATGGTGTACAAACTCTGACATCAAAAGTACGTTTATTCCAAAAGAGTAACTGCTAAATAAGCACTCATACAGGCATTGCTTTATGATTTTGCTTAAAAAAAAAAAAAAATCAGGGCGCCTGGGTGGCTCAGTTGGTTGAGCAACTGCCTTCGGCTCAGGTCATGATCCTTGAGTTCCGGGATCGAGTCCCACATCGGGCTCCCTGCTCCACAGGGAGTCTGCTTCTTCCTCTAACCTTCTCTCCTCTCATGCTCTCTCTCACTTTCTCTGTCTCTCAGGTAAATAAATAAAATCTTTAAAAAAAAAAATAAAAAAAAAAATCAGTCCCAGGCAATCTTATTTTTAGTGTACTATACAAAAACTGTAATTATTTATTTCTGGTCAAATTTTTTGAATTTTGTTGTTTTTCCAAGTATTAGATATTTTAATCTGGAGGTCGACAAAATACAAATGAAAAAAATCTTACAATTTTTGTTATGGTTTTGTAGTATTATGTATGGCTGCTTCTCTTAAGTACAGTTCCTAGAGAAGCTATATTTCCAGATGACTAGTGAAATGATTGCCGAAATGCATTAATTAACCTTTATATTCACATAAAAACGTTTTGTGAGAACAAATGTACACAAAATGTTATCTTTAATCATGGCTAATAAAAATGGGTTATATAAACACAGGTTTTACTACTGCAAATGTCTCCTTGACAGATGACAGGACCTGATTCCTTTATTAAAAGATAATTAAAAATGTTTCACAAGGGATTCAGAGCCTTCCTCCTGCCTGCTTGCTTTTGAGGTAATAGGGAGAAGAATCTTGAAGTAATATCTAATGATTATACTAAATGTGGATGCCTGGGTGGTATATCTCTTTTAGTTCTAGATTTATCTCATAAAACAAAATATTAAATCTAAATATCTAGTGTCTATGTAAGGAGGTAAGGGTCCATTTTAAAATGTGATAACCATGATGACATTGATTAGATTAAGTCAGGATATATATATATATATATATATATATATATATATATATTTTTTTTTTTTTTTTTTCTTTCCAGAACTGGTCATCATGGTGTGTCCACATGAGAAGTCCCTGCTGCTCTCTTAGGGGAGCCTTCAGACAGCCATATGTTCCATACATTACAACCCCTAAGGTCTCATAGCTCTTGTTCCCACAAAGCCTAAATCAAGGCAATTACTTTAATAAGTCCCAGGTTAGCAATTAAAAGTAGCCATCAATTTGAAGGTATCACCTCTTTAAAGTGAGTCTGTGCTAAGAAAGAATAAGACCATCTCAGGCTTGTTAGACAAAATGGCAGTCTCTGGGGTTTGACCTCCATGGTGGGAACACCTCTGACAGGGAGCATTTATGAGTAGCCAGTACTGACTAAAGGGACAGATTTTGGAACCAGATGGCCTGGGTTCAAGTTCTGTATCTCACTGTGTGACCTTGGGTAAAAGTCACTTTGCCCCTCTGTGCCTCAGTTTCCTCATCTGTAAAAGTGCTTACTCTTAGGCTTATTGGATGATTAACGTAACTAGTATGTGTAAAATGCTTACTGCCTAGCATGTTATATATGCTATATAAGGATTAAATCAATCAGTAAAAATCCTTTCTTATAGATACTCTAAAATTTATGTCTATGCTGGAAAAATGAATCTTGAAAGAGAGCAGTGGCAGAAGAAAACTGTTGATTGATTCTTTTTAGTTTACTAAACTGTTTTAGTTTAGTGTACTAAACTAAACTGTTTTAGTTTAGTGTACTAAACAATAACTACAAAACAGGAATGGATAATCTCGAGGCTTCATCCAACTTCACATTGCATAATAGTATATCCTACAACTATGGGGCCAGTTTTATTTGGGACTTTGTTTTTAGTGACCTATTTGGGAAATGTATATCTAATTTGAAATATTTTATGTATAGTATAATTTTGTAGGGTAGCATTTCCAGAAATGTGGTAATGCACCCCACTGCATGGTATTTTTGGAGCTATTTTTCAAAGTACAGTTTTTTTTTTTCCCTGTTTAGGTTGACTTTCTTGCAAAGTTAGTATGGAACAATGGAGGTCCTTTATTGGCTTAAGTAAGGAGAAAACACATACATAATCTGTTTTCAATTATGCAGCCATATTCAATAAATTATTAATAATTTTCTCATGTGGAAGAAATTCGCTGTTAGAATAATTTGGTAAGTAACAAGTATGGGCTATGTTGAAAGGCAATTGTCATGCTGTTTAATCTGTTTTAGTTTCTACAGTATGTGGAGTATTTGTAGCAAATTATCTCTATGGCAAATGGGATTAGGCAAATTTTAGATTATCCCATAACTAAAGGGTTGTGAGTTGAACTCTTTGTTCTGTACATTGTTTTGTAAATAACAGTAAGCTAGCAATATTGATTTATCATCTTTCTCCACTGTGCCACAAGCTATATTCATTTTTTCTTAGACACACACACAAACACACACATGGAGCCAAATTTTCATTTTCCATATTTCTCTTGAAGGTCTTCTGCTGAGTCCTACAACATGAATATATTTTTAAAAATCCAATTATGAGAGACTGATGGCAGAGAACACATAACTCCCAGAGGAATAAAATCCCTAAGAGTATGAAGGGGGAAGTGAAATATTTTGTAAGGATTGCCATGCATTTGAAAATATTAAGACCCAATATCAAAACTTATTATGGGAGGAACACCTCTATCACAATTCTCTCTTTCTGAAACTGACATACTCAGTGGTTAGAATCAGCATCCTCTGGGAGTTTGATAAGAATGCAGAATGTCTGGCCTCAACCAGACCTACTTTATCAGAATTAGCATTTTAATGAAAATCACAGGTAATTCATATGCACATTAAAGTTTGAGGAGCACAGTAATAGGAAACTATTAAATATTTTACAGATGGATTACAATTACGTGAAACACAAGAGAAAAAAAAATCCCTGCCAATTCAAATATGGAAAAAAATCTACTTTTGATGATCCTAAAAATTAGTTTAGACTTGTTTTTGGTACCCCCCTCCTCAGTATCACTTTGTATCCATGTTTTAACTGCTAGCCTAATGCTTCCTGAAGGTGGACATTCAGGTATGTCCCCAACATCTTGAGCACATCTTAAATAAAGGAATAAGTAAACAATGTTTTTGTTTAATTTATTCCTTTATTTAAACGTTAAAACCTTCTGTTCCTAAATAATTTTGCTATTACTACTAACCATTTTCTACCATTCATCCACTACAAACTCCCAAAAGTAACATAAATGATATTACAATAGCAATGTACTAAAACTAGAAAGTAAAATCATAAGAGGACTAACCAGGGTTAACACCCATTTCCACTCATTTTTGTCAGTCGCCTTGAAAAGGTGGACAAATGCTTTTCATCCAGTAGGATAAAAATACAGCATTAATTTATCAAATAAGCAATTGAATGTTCCAGATTAAAAAAAAATTTATTAAATAGTATTTGAAACTGGGTTAAAAAAAAAAAAAAATCAATCACCTATTTCTTTAGAGAACGAGATTGCCCTCTAGTGGGGTGAAAACTAATGTGGGCTCGAAGGTTTTCCAATTGAGAGAACCAGGAAAAGAGAACCGGCCTCAGTTCTGGAAACATCTGGGTCATCAGCTAATTTGGTATTTTCTTCTTATGTGATCAATTTCTTGCATTTTTCATATAAGGTCACAGATCCTGTGACAAAGTATAGTGTGTGTTTCTCAAGAAACAGGAAATTGGCGTGAGCTGGAATTAGGTTTCAGCAGCTTGGGAGTGGCCACACCCAGAGCTGGGGGCCTCCTGCCCAGGGCCAGCGTCCTCTGGCCTTGTGAGCAAGGAGCTCCTGAGGTGGGATGGGGCATATAGTCAGTCCTGCTCAGCTGGAGTGAAAAACAGTGGTGATTGACAAATGAGGAATTTTCCTAAAGATGGTCTGGATTTACTAATGACAAAAAGGCTCAATTAAATGTGATTGATTCATCTCCCATTTCATTTTTAACTGTACAGATGTAACTTGAAAATCTGGATGATAGCAACTAGATATTCATAGAATTAAGTAACTATTTTGATCCTACATTGGAGGGTGGAAAACTATTTTATTTCGTGCATCGGCTTTATGCACTCTGAGAGGACTGACAGGCACTGTGGAATCTGAGCAAAGCGTAGCCTCCGCAAGAAAGAACAAGCTATTTGATGGAAGGCACACTGGCCCAAATGACCGAATGCTTATTCCACAATCTATCCATTAATAATTTAAAAAATCCCTAAAGTAAGTAAATGTATTTTTAGTGCAACAAATAAAATCCTGCTAAAAATGTTAATGACTAAGAGCAGAGGCACTCATTCTAACAATAAAAATACTCCCCTCCCCTCTTAGTACAAAACAATTTACTACAAATCTGTAGGTCACTTTGAAAAACCATTGCAAATTGTGACTGAAAAAAATTTCAGACTTTAATGCTAAGAACCATCCAATCTTATTTATTATTTTAAAGTATACTTTCAGAGAATTTTGATATGTGTCAACAAACACCACCAGATATATTAATTTATATAGCTAGTCAGCATACTAGCTTTTTGTATAGGGCTACAGTGGGTCACATAATGCTTACTACAGGCTTAGCTTACTCAGCTGGAATTAACCGTATGTATAATTAATTTCTCTTTCAGTTTTATCTTGCAGTCCTGACTAAATCCTCATTTTTCCACTTCTGGTTATTTATATATCCATTTAGAAGGTGCCCACTTCATTAGAGTAAATAATGGGGAATACTATATGCACCTAGGACAATCATGCTGAATAATTGTTTAATGAATCAGGAAAAAGCACCCGCCCTGGTGATTAATTGATTATGCTGTGCAACTGGAATGATTTCAAAACCCATTATTTTAGTATTGCAGAGGTTGTACTTCTTTTCATGATTTGCAAATACAGCTTACTCATGGCAGAAAGGACCCTTGCATTTGTCATATTTTGGGTGGGATTTTTATTAATGGAATGATGGCTACCATTTCATGATCCAGGTTTCTGTGCCGAATTGTATCAAGAATCAGCAATTGGAAGAACAGTTTCAAAAGAAAAAGAAAGAAAAGAAAGAAAAGAAACAGTTAAAAATGTGTGCATAACCTATGTATATTGATTGATAGATATGACCTTATGGAAGACACAGTGAAAATCATTACATCTCAACTATATACGTATAATTTTACCCTTTGCAGTCACAAACAATTATCTGCAGAGAATTTTCCAGTAATCTTTGGCACATAAGCCCTACCCTTAGTAAGCACCTGCACGTAATATCCGACCCACAAAACATGTAATCCAGACAGGAATCGAAAATACATTCGCTTTATAATGTAAAATGAACAACAGGACAAAAAATTCTTTTTTTTTAAGGGGCGGGGGAGAAGGAAGGGAAGAGTAGAAGGAAGAAAAGAGAGGGCAACAAGGGTTAATAATCCTTAATCAAATTCAATCATTCAAACCTTTTGAAAAATAAGGCCATTGAGTCATGAAGAAGTAATAATAATAGCAATAATAATAATAATAATGATTTGAAATAATACTGATGGTGATGAGTTTGTAGCCTCCCTCCTGCAGCAGAAACCTCTTGGTTGGAGTGCAGAACGCAGAGCGAGATCGCCCGCATCCCTCATTCTGGGAACCTTTTTGGACTTGCGGGTGAATTGCGAACTGTGAGAAGTGGGGGTAGCTCAGGACACTGCGCAGAAACCCGTCTCCCCGGCTGCACCCGCGGGGGCGAGCGCCCAGCTCGGGGGAGGGGAGCGCAGGGCGCGGCGCTGGGCTCTGCAGGGCTGGCAGCGCTCCACGCGCGGGTTCGCCAAGAGCGCCCCCACCCGGCCAGCGGCTGACTGGTCCGGGCCGCAGCTGGGAGGGGTGGGGCCGAGCCGCGCCTTGCTCGGTTAGTGAGGGTCCCTCCCTTCTGGAGAGACTATCCAAAGGGTCTACGCCCCGGGAAATGATACATAACCCCGCTAGGGCCGAGGGTTTCTGCTGGGGGAAAGTAGCCTGAACTCTGCGGGCTGTGGAAGGGCGAGAAGAGAAGAACCCTTCCCGCACCCCTGGGAAGGGGTCACCTTTGCGGTCTTGCCGCCGGCTGGGGTGGGGCCGCGCTTTTGTATGGCCGGGCGGGGCTCGAGCCAGCTTTTCTGCAGAGACACCCTCTTGGCTGGGAGGGGCTAGGCGCCAGGACTCGGGGCAATACCGGTGTCTGCGCAAAGCTGGGGGTGTCCGGGCTGTTCTCGACTGTGGGGCCGGAAAAAAAAAGGGGCTTTGGGACAGCAGACCGTTCAGTTGCCCCTCCCCAACTCCATTTCCTCGCCAAGCTTTGGAGCCCGAGGTCTTCCCAGCACCGCAAAAAGGGTGGGGCAGGGCGGGGCAGTGCAGAGCAAGCCCTGTCGATCGCTTTTTCCCTTCTCCGCATCCCGCACCGCGTCCCAGGGGAGGGATGCTTCCAGCAGTCACCAGACCTCGGGCCCCTCCCTGCCTGTCCACCCCGGGGGTCACCGAGCGCTGGAACCATGGGTCACTTAGAGGCGCACAACCGGTTGGGGAATCTGTGTCTCAACTGTTTCCCTGATATATAGGTTGAACCTAAGAAAATTGCCATTATTTGGCCCTGTTTGACCTAGAAGATGGGTATTTCACGTGCCTCAATTTATTAAGAAGTTGACCTCTTTTGTATCTGTATTATTATATCTACACTTATCTAGGTTCCCGAAGCTTTTACCCAAAACCATCAATGAGCCCAAAGAAGCCTTTATCCGCGTCAGTGTCTAGTCACCCTATGCAATGTGGTTTTGAAAAGAAAAATGTTAACCCACTTTTTTTCCTCCTCTCGGTTAAACAGAACAATGAGGCCAGGGTCGGGTAGGCAGGGGCAATGGTCAGGTCTCATTCGGAAGCCAAGTCGGAGTCAGTAGCAACAAGCGCGGGGCGTGGCGCTGCTGCTCCCCCCAGGGCTGGGCTCGGGGGTGTCGCGCTGCGCTCCCCACCAGGCCCTCTTTCGGCTGAAGCTGCTGCACCCGGCAGGGGGGAGGAGTGAGGGCGCCGGCTCGGCTTCACACAGGGTGGGGCCGTCCGCATTGTGCGCCCAGCGCTGCAGGTGCCTCCCCCTGGGACCCTCCGTCCTTACACAAAGAAACCCCACCCCAGCGCCTGCGAAACCGCTGTCCCTCCACCCCTCCCCACCGCGCGCTTCCCCGCCCCTGCAGCTGCCCACCCGCGCCCTCCCTGCCCTCCCCGACTTCCTCTCTCTTTCCCCTCCCTTTCCCTAAAACAAAGGAGCGTAGCACCCCATCCCCCGCCCTAACCTCCCCGCACCGCGCCCCAGGACTAGCGGTTTTTCCGACGAGACAATACCATAAAATTTGCCCCGTTCTCCACCCGCCCCCCGCCCCCGTCTCCACCCATCTTTCAAACAACCTAGAAGGGACCGATTTGACTTCGCATTTTTCTTTTTCCTTTCCGCCACCTCCCTCTTCTCTTCCCCATTTTCCTTTTTTTAACTAGAGAAGAAATATAGGAGGTTACAAAGCACTTTCCAAAATGTCCCTTAACCCCATTATAACAAACAGTAAAGGTACCTCCCTCCCCCCATAACTGAGCCCTAATTTTAAACATGGAAACAGAACAAATTCTCTTCCCATGGGAGGGCAACTTACCTGCTTCTTCCTTTTAAAAGAAAATTTTAGTTTTAGATTTCCAGGGACTCCCTTTTTGCCCTTCTCAAAGCCCCCAAACTGCCTTCGTCCTTCCCGGTTTCTGTTTTATCATTAACGTCTTTTTCTTTATAAAATATTTCCCAATGCCTTCAAAGCTCTAAGAGAGAAGGTGAGAGGTGGGCTCCAGGTCGAGCCGAGGGAGAACGAGGCGCGATGCCTTACCCATTGCTGTTTTAGCCATTGTAGGGATGTGCAGATGCTGAGCGGTGGCGAAGGCGAAGGGTCCAGCTACAGCAGCGGAGAGAGCGAGAGAGAAGACTGAATAAGGCACTGAGTCTGCAGAGTGGGACCGTGCGAGAGAAAGAGCAAGAGGCAGGAGCCCATGAATAATTATCACTCAGAAGCTCAAGCAGATTGGCTCCCAAGGTCCCCTGACATGACTCCCGCAGAGTCAGAATCTCCAAGCATTAAATATTGATCGGCCAATGGTGCTGAAGTACAAAGTACCAGAATGCAGTTTGAAATGGAAATCAGTCCTTCCCTGGTAGCTCCCCCCCGTTTTGGGGGCCTGATAGTACAGTCCAAGTAGAGTGGAGCCTTAGCCCAGAAGCCTCCCAGGAGCTAAGAACTGGGCTGTGTCTACCTGGGAACCAGGAGGATTGAGTTTGTTCACACATGTTTTATAGCACAAATAGACATAAACAGGGAAAGCGATTTAGACCTTTGAGAAGTCTTCACAACTTGCTGTCTATTGGAAACATCTGTTTAAACATGGTGGTTTTACTTGTTCACGTTTTCTCCTTCACCTTTGGCCCCGCTTTGGTAGTATGTAGTCTACTAGGGTGTAGACCGGGGTGACACTGTGGCAGCTTGAAACAGAGCTGCATTATTGGCCTTTGTCTCTCAGCACAGTTGGATTCAGATGTCTTGGACTGTTGAAGGTCTCTCAGCAGTAAGGCCTGGTGTTTTCTACTCTTGGCACAGAAGGAAGGGGCTGTCTGGGCTGTTGGAAATAGGGACAAATAGTTATGGTCTACCTGGGGACCTCATGGAGGAGGATGAGAGTCAGCTTCCTATGTCTGTGTCTTGTCCATCTGGCTACAGGGCAGAACCAGGTTGGCAGATTGGCTTGAGCACTGGAGGAACGATGGGTGGGTAATGCCATTCTGCCTTGGAGAAGTGGCATTATATGGATTGAGACCTCAGTGACTTTTGCAGGTCTTAAAGGAGAAACCTTTATACTGAACACTTCTTGGATATGAAATGTGTGACCTGGAGCGTGATTCTTCAGATATCCAGAGACTCCATTGATATGGGCCAAAGAAAGATGTGTTCAGGTTTCAGGTTGAGCAATGTGGTATGTGAGGATTTCCCAGATCAGGTGCAAAAAAGTGACCTGTCATTAGAGAGAAGATATTCACTAATTCATTCCTGTTGACTTAATGAACATCATTCATTAATTTGTTCTTTCTCAGAAGACTCACATAAATATTCATTGAGCATTTTTTTATGCCAAGCTTTGAGGACACAATGGTGAAAAAGGTTTTAGACCTTGTTCTCATGGGGATTTTAATCTGTTAATTTAACACTTCTGTGATTTCACTGAGCCTTCCTCCATTCTAGATCCATTCAGAAAATGTGGTTTTTGACATTTGAAAAAAAGGCAAAGGATTGCTAATTCCATTGCATTTGAAAGCTAAAAGAATAGCACATTGTTGAAATCATGAACATATACAAAATCCTGGCAATTTTTAAATTTTATAGAAATAATTGGGATTATTCTAATGAATGAAATAAATTCTTAGCAACTTTCTATTAAGTCACATTTCAAAATGTTTTCTTAGCCTCATGAATAATATGCAATTTTGAACACACAAAACCATTCACAAAATTCACAGGCACTCTCCTTGGTGCTGAAATAAATTTCTTCGCCTCCTACTAACTTCTGAGACATTTAAACCGCATAGACATCTTGCTGAGTGATAGAAAGTACTGGACCTAGAGCAATTCTGACCTGCTGAATCATAGGAAAAATAAAAGATAAAGTGGAGATCGATAAAATTACTTCTTGAGCAGGAAGATTAGAAATTATTTTTCTTATCATCGTACAGGTCTGTGACTATGACACAGCAATAGAGCAGTATGGAAGTTGGCAAGGTCTGGATATAAATAACCATTTTCTCCCTTTCTGTGGTCATTTCCCACCTTAAATGTGAGAGCTAATTCCTTCTCAGTGGAGTAGTTACCAGTCATGAGATGAAGGATCTTCAGCACTCTATGTGACTCATTCCTTCAGAATATTCTTCTCCCAACCACCCCCTTCCCCTCAGAATATGTATCATCTTTACATATTCTTTGGCTTCTTTGGAGAACGAGATCCCTTAGTCATGGCATTAATGACTTTAATAATTACCACTAGCAGTTGAATAAAATCTTCTGCACTTTTAATCAAACAAAACAAAACAAAACAAAACAAAGCACACATTCTACTGTCTAATCTCTCATCCTATAGTGAACATGACTTACTAATGGAAAGGAATATGAGAAGGAGGTCAGTTTCTATAGGGGCAACTGTCAGATGTGTGTCTCCTTTCTATTTCTGACTTTCTGGGTGCTAGCCTGTGTAATTTTCAAGTAATGTCAAGCAGGGGAGAGGGGAGGTTAGTATGTTTAATTATAGAATATAGAGACAGCATGTTGTCATCAAGTGGCGAGGAAAAACTAAATAAATTCAAAGAGCTGACTTATAATCAATTATTGTTCTTTCTTTTCTTTTAACATAACAATTTTAATCATAGATTTGGTCCAGGAAGGTAGAGGCAAACAGGAACAGAGAATTATCTTGTATTCAGTAGTTTATATTCATTGTTCATTCATTTATTCAGTTAATTCATTCACCCAACAAATATTTTTTTGGTGAAATTTTGGGCTTTAATAGTATGAAATCAGTCAACCTTTTCCCTAATGTCTCAAAATACATAATGATAGAAAATGTAACTCCCACTTCTTTAAGAAAATGCTATTAATTTTGGAGGACAAATATTATCCTGTGTATCAGAGTGTTTGGTTGCAAAATATAGAAAAAACAACCAAACTGTCTCTGACAATAAAAGGTGCTTTTTTTGTTTGTTTGTTTGTTTGTTTGGTTTTTTATTCATCTAACTACATGGAAGTAGAGTAGGCCACAACAGTCTGGAGATAAGAATCAGCTTTCCCTGAAGCAAGTGGTTTTTGTTTTTTGTATTTTTTTTTTAAAAGATTTTATTTATTTATTTGTCAGAGAGTATAAGCAGGGGGAGTGGCAGACAGAGGGAGAAGCAGGCTTCCTGCTGAGCAAGGGCTCCACCCCAGGGCTCTGAGATCATGGCTTGAGCTGAAGGCAAATGTGTAAGTGACTG
>CM052798.1:120162069-120185218 GCA_028533885.1 Nasua narica | reverse complement strand
GCTACTATGTTTATGGTTTCCAATATATTTAAAGTTTTTAAGGGTAGGAAGTGAGTAGTGTATGTCTTTATGTCCTTTTTAGTGCTTGGCTTCGTAATTCACATGGTTCAAAGTCAGTAAATGCTTGTGAACTAACAACGACAATAATAAAACACTGTTGAACATAATTCAAAAAGATTGAACCCGGTGAAACCATAGTGATACTAGTGATACTTTCAACCACCTTTCTTTGCTTAGCTCATGTCGGGAGCAGTGCATAAGTTGTTACTATTGTTCCTTTATTTTATATATATATATATATTTTTAAAGATTTTATTTATTTATTAGAGAGAGAGAGACTGAGACTGAGAGGGGAGAAGGTCAGAGGGAGAAGCAGACTTCCCACAGAGGTGGGAGTCCGATATGGGACTCAATCCTGGGACTCTGGGATCATGACCCGAGCCGAAGGCAGTCGCCTAACCAACTGAGCCACTCAGGCGCCCTATTGTTCCTTTATTTATATACTGCCCATTCCCTAAAGGACATAGGTGGATAGAACTCACATCAGTAGAAGACCCTTGTCAACTTTTTAAAATCTTTAACAGCAGGAAGAGGAAGTTGTAGACATCAAGAGGTGCTAACAGAGATTTTACTGTGGGTTACAGTGTATTGTGTATTATCTTGGTGAGGAGGACTGAGGTGTTGATTTCTTTCCAAACTGGAGAGGAACAGTTGCTTTGGAGGATTAGCTGATGTAATCTAATGTAGTCATATGATTTTCGGCTATTAATAATCAAGTGTCTGGGAAAGAATCCTAAAGTAATTATTAAAAGTAAGAGACAAAAAATATTGTTAGAGTTAAGTTAATTGTTTTGGTCTGGCCTCAGTTGATTATAGTGGAAGTTTGGGGGGGGGGAGGCCATAAATTTTTTTTAGGTGGTTGGGAATGAAGTTATAGCTGAAGATACCTAGAAATGCATCTAAAATAGTAAGATGAAAAAATGTTAATTGACTAACATTTGGACATTTTGCTATATTTAAACCCTTATAGATTAATGAAAAGTAAGAAGAATCAAATAACCTTAATAGCATTTTTCCAATATAGTTTATTTAAAAGGAAAAGCATCTGAGGAGGGAGAGTTAGCATTTCTTATTAATAATGAAATCTATATTGTTCAGGAATTTTCCAACGTGTTAGAGTTGTTTTCTGCAATGGTGGATGAACATATCTTATTATTTCTTCTTAGGTCAGTTATTTAAAGATGAAGAATGCTTGATTAATTACTATCTCCTTTTTTGTACCTAGGATTTTCTTTATGTTCAAATGGGACTTGGACATATTAGTAATTAGTATAATTTACCCAGAAGGAAAATGACCTATCGAAATTAATAAGTCCTATTGATGATTTTATAATTGAACTTTTCTGAAAATAAATTTGCTCTAGTCATAAGAAGGACTTAATGTAAATTTAATACATTGAATCTTTACATTAAATTGGTATGTTGAAAAACTGTTTGTTATCTTGGCAGCTCTTTCCTTCTCTCCGTGAGTTGATTTACAGCTTGAGTCCAAGGAGAGCATTAGTTGGACACCACTGAGGCTGGGAAGTTGATTCCCCTTGGGATTCCACTCAGTATTTTAGCTTACAACATTGGAGTGGGAACACAATGGATATAATACTGAAGTGATGGAGGAGAAATCTAGGGGAAGTATGACTCGCTCTATTTATCCCATAGGCCCCATTTTATTTTATTTTTTAAACAGAAGTCCCATTATGAACATTGCACTGTACATATCGTTAACAGTATTTGCCTAAGAACTTTGTTTATTTTAAATCACACCAGGAAGAGGAGGTGGAATTGGGGAAGGAAAAAGCAAAAACAATTTATTATACTGCCTTCCAGGGATATTTTGCCATTAATCATTTATTAACTCATTCTCTGACCCTCTGAACTTCCCTCACCCCTGTTCTGCTTTATTATCAAATGGAATTGAATTAATAGATGTAGGTAGGATTTTTAAAAAGCTATTTCTTCAAAAATTCAATTTGACAGTAACATTAGCCTTGAGCTCAAGCATCATGTATTTAACTATTAGTTAAAACTTACCAGGGAGAAAATGTTCCTTCAAGCAAAAATATTCCTTATCAGGGAAAGCAACTGTAGTTATTTATGAGTATTCTGATAACTCTTGTGACTGAAAATGATGTGTTTTTTTTATGGGTATGATTATTGCTGAACTCTCTAGCTGGACTTCGCTGAATGTTCCTCCTCAGTCAAACTGACTGTACCATTTCTCTCATAATAATACTGTTCTCCTTTTGGCCGAAGTGGGCAAAGTGAGATGTAATAGCTTCAGTTTTCTTTCTTTCTTTTTTTTATGGTGACAGCACTAGCAAGTGTCACTCTGGTATAGTGGCAATGGGTAATTTTTGAGCATACGAGTCAGTAGAAAAGGCAAGATGTATGGGGATAAGCATAATGTTAAAAGAAATATTTACAATCTCACTTTGTATCTAATTTTTAATTTGCCTAGAACCAACTAGGATATAAGCCTTATGGATCAGTTTGGCCAATCTTAACAACTTTGTGCTCTTTTTCTACTCTCACCCCCCCGACCCCACCAAATAAATGATTCCACTTTTCCTAAAGTGTTTCCCCAGGCATTAGTTATTGTATTGACTCAGGATTTGGTTGGCCTGTAAATAGTCAGGGACAATTTTATTAGTTGGAACTATTCTAGCCAACAAATTTTTGCGAGTTGAGTGGACTTCTAAAGCGTAAGCTCTTTTATTTGTCATGTAGTTATAGTCCATTGTAAACTGGGGATCACACGTTTCAGTCTAAGGATGACATTTTCATGATATCTGGTGTCTTGGATCTTTTCTGATAAGTTACCTAGCCAGGTTTCTCACCAAAAATATGAGATGCAGAGGGATTTGTCTTGAATCCTCAGAAAGGCAATATGATCTTCTCAAAGTGTAAGTCATATTTTGATGTCATTAGCATGGAAGGCTCATATAATTATATAGGAAAAATAGTCCCATGGGTGTATATTGAGACGGCATAAAGGTAATCAGCTGATACCAGTTGCTTCCTAATTGTAATCGGTCTAATTGCAAAGAACATTTTCGGTAGTTTTAGACAAATGGTGTGATGGTCTGAATTGATTTATGACAAAGTAATTGAATTATAATTTGTATTATTAGTGATCTATCACTTTCCATTTTTGACATTCTATGGATGATCATGAGGCCTTTGATCTATATGTTAACAGCAGCAATTGTGGGAGGCCTCGAGTTCAATTGATTATTGCATTAATGTGTTTGGGTTAATACTTTTTAGGAGGATCTGGACCAGATAAGAAATTCCACAATTGGCAATGTTAGTAGCTATGGCAATTGTCTCTTGCAATTGTCATTTTATTTCTGTAAATTTCCTGCTTCTGAATTAGATCTCCAATAGAAATTGATATCGAGATTGTAAACTCGTTAGTACGTTTGCTTTGGGAGGTATCAATCCATGGATTATATGTTCTGGAATTTAAGAACAGGATTAGTGGTTTGAAACATTTGAAATTACCCTGTTTTCAATACAGCTCTAAAACTGACTTTCATTGGTGTCTTTCCCTATATAACCAGTTTACTGGTTGTGTATTACATAGGGGTGTGTTCACTGGTGTCTCTTTAGGAAAAAAAGTTTGCATCTGTTGGATCTGATTGTATATGATACTAGGTTTCATATAACACCTGATAAGATCAAAATGTGGTAAGGATAAGGTTGGTAAGTAAGAAAATGAGAATTTATGGGGATTTTGTAATGCACATTATATCATAATTAAGGCTAGGGTAAAACTTTAAGATAAGGAGGATTAAATTCTTCCATAAATATTAACTGCTGTAATTTTAAATACCATTAGTTCACAACTTTTAAACACAGTGCTTTGATTCTATACTCTCAGTTTAAAGACAATAAAACTGTAACCCCCTAGCCCTAAATCTAAAACAACTATGCCCAAATCCACAAAACAAAACCTTGAACCTTGAACATTTCTTAGTTGTTTCTTGTTTGTATATATGGATGTGGAAATTCTAGAATCATTTTGTATATACATTCTAAGAATGAGAAACTGAATCAATGTAATCTGACTGCTGGGAGTCAGATGATTTACCCCTGTGGCAGATGAGAGATACAAATATGGAATTTGGGAAGGTGGAAAAGAATATTGTGGTATCAGATTGGAATTAGACATATAAAAATTCATAGTATAAGAATATATATGCATTTCTTAATTCATGATTTAAAATACACCGTATGTATAATAAAAGCCTGTGCTTCTGAGTTTTATCTACTCAATGCACTCAGAAGCAATGATACACTGGTATAATGAGAACAGCTAGTAACCAGAGTTGGTTTTTGTTTTTAAAGATTTTATTTATTTATTTGTTTGGTAGAGAGAGACAGTGAGAGAGGGAACACAAGCAGGAGGAGGGGTGGGAGAGCAGACTTCCTGCTGAGCAGGGAGCCTGATATGGGGCTCAGTCCCAGAACCCTGGGATCATGACCTGAGTCAAAAGCAGACACTCAACAACTGAGCCATCCAGGCACCCCCAGAATTTGGTTTTGAAATACCATCCTCCACTAAAAGGAGCTTGGGCAGGATGATCTTGCCAAACTATATGCCACATTTTTAGTAGTCAGCATGAGAAAGCCATCTAATTACATAGGAAGAAGATTCCTTGAGAGTGTATGTTGAGGAGACATAGACTTATTGATATGAGAACAAACACTCCAGGTAGATTTAAACAAACCACGTAATGGTTTCTGAATACCTTAGAGACTTGGCTGATTCCAGGGCTGGGACAGAGAAAATTCAAGATAAGTCTGAAGCACCTTATTGAGTCAAAAAGGAAGGAAGTTCTAAAAACTAATGGATATTATAAAGAGGGCACAGGCGCTGGCCTGAAGAAATCTTAATGGTCAAATCTGGGACAATCTAAGCATCGATACAAATATAGCAGCAATGGCTAAGAATTCCTTAAATAAAATAGAATTCTTGGGTCTCTATTGATGATAAATAAATAAATGGTAGAGAAGGAAAAGCTCTTCTCTATCATGGAATTTTATATAATTAATGTAGAAAGGAAGATAGAATTGGAAAAAAATCACCATTCTGCAACTGCCATAGGGATCATTGACTTAGGCAAGAATCATTAATAAATGCTAAAACTGCTAGGTGGAAGTTTGATAGGGAAGAGATAATTAAACTCAGAGTATTTCCTCACAGATTACTTACTAATTACAGAGGAAATATTGATGATTTTATATGGATCCCTGAAACCTTGTGGAAGCCAACTGAGCCAAGCGATTGAAGTCAACATCACTAGTAATGTGATAAATAAGCATCCTGTGCCTCTAGATGTGGTACACTATGGACATATCATCAGTTACTTGGCATTTCTGCCAAACATACACAAATTAATTGTGACAAAACATCAAAAAGCCCATATTGATGGAGAGTCTATAAGACAAACTCACTTGTATTCTTAAAAAACATCAATGTCATAAAGGCAAAGACTGATGAGTAACTGCTAAAAAGACATGACAACTAATCACAATGGATAATTCTGGAACGGATTCTAGATCAAGAACAAAATTATATAAAGGATGTATGTGATAGTAATATAGTTTACGCTATTGTGACATTATATTACTATTGATTTTTCTGAATTTGATGACTGTACTGAGGTTATGTAAGAGAATATATTCTTGAAAGATAAACATGGGAGTATTTAAAAATAAAGGGTCAAAAATTAAAAAAATAAAAATAAGGGTCATAATATCTGTAACCAACTTTCAAATGGTATAGCATTATTAATAATTATTATTTTTATGAATATGTATTATATAGAAAGAGAGAGAGAAAGAAGGGAGATATAAAGCAAATGTGCAATTTGTTAACAATTAGTGAATGTAGGTGAAGGTCATATAGGAGTTAAACCGTTCCTGGAACTTTCCGGTAAATATGGATTTTTAATTAATTAATTAATTATTATTTTAAAAGATTTATTTATTGAGAGAGTGCAAGTGAGCAGGGGGTGGGGGAGGGCTTAGACACATGGGGAGAGAGAGAGAGAGAGTCTCCAGCAGACTCCCCACTGAGCATGGAACCTGACTCAGGGCTCTATCACAAACCCTGAGATCATGACCTGAGTTGAAATCAAGAATCAGAGCCCAACCCACTGAGCTACCCAAGAACCCTTAAATTGGATTTTTAAAAAATAAAAATGTAAAACGTTAAAAATATCATTAATTCATTTTACCCCCTCAGTTTAGGCTAATAGATCAATGAAGATTCTGGGTTTGGTTTGTTTATTTATCTAAAGATTTATTTACTTTAGAGAGAGAGAGTGCATTAACAAGAGCAAGTGGTGGGAAGGGCAGAGGGAGAGAATCTTCAAGTGGATTCCCTCATGAGCTGGACATGGGGCTTAATCTCACCACCTTGACATGGTCAGGGGAAGCCAAGAGTTGGTCACTTAACCAACTAAGCCACCCAGGCTTCCTTTTTCATGATGTACTATTTTCAGTAGTGTTTTTTCAGTAGGACTTCTCCAAGTCAAGCTATGGGCTCAATTTGAATTTGAATTAATATTTTGTTTTTCGCCTGAAAAGCTCTTCTTACATCTCGAATTGGCTCATTTTGTGTATTTCTATGGGATTCCTATTTCTTTTCTGAAGAGAGGAGAAAAAGTAATGCACTCAGGAAAGTTCAGATTTCTTGGGAGGTCCTGAATCTTCAGACAAGCCAGAAGCTATGACTCCCATTCCATCCGTATCCCCTTTCTAGTGGATTAGTATAAGTATCATACATAGAGAGTTCTTGGTTTTTCAAGTAATGCAAATGTTTGTTAATTCCCTATTATTTTTGTAATGTCTATTCAGATTTCTATTTAGGTGTCATTTTTCATTCCTGACACTGGTAATTTGTGTCTTTGCTCTTTTTTTCTGGATCATTCTGACTGTTGGTTTCATTGATTTTTTCTGTTGTATTTTGCTTCATATTTTATTGATTTGTACTTTTTTCATTATTATTTCCTTCCTTCCGCCTGCAGATCTCAGAGACAGCTAGCTACCTGTCCTGGAGCTGACTGACAGTAATCAGGGAAGAGGGCATTTTCAGCTATTTTCAAAAAACGCTTATGACTGTGGAATATGTGTGGTATGTAAATTTCTGGGTAATGGCTGCTGGTAATGCTTTCGGTATCTCCATTCTAGTTAAGGCGAGCGTGTCTTATTCCCTTCATTGTAATTCCCTCAAACTTTTTGGTAAGAATCTCTCATAGGTGGCACAGGGTGCCTTATATCACAACACATTAAGGTGTATTAGTTGTCTAAATTTTTGTGATGCCACGAATGGTCAGGGGGTTTTGGGTGGTGGCAGCCTGGTCTCTCCCTCCATTGGAAAAACCTCTGTCATGTAATGATTTCATCTATTGATGAGGTTTGAATCAATTATCTTACTTCAGGGTATAAAACGAGTTTTTAAGAATTCTATATTACAATCCCATAAATTCATCCACACCATTCCACAAAGAAGAGCTTTCTCTTATTAAGAAGAATGATTTTGGGGGGCACCTGGGTAGCTCAGTTGATTAAGCATCTGCCTTAGGCTCAGGTCATGATCTGGGTGCCAGCCTCCTTCTCCCTCTTCCACTCTCCCTGCTTGTGCATGTGCGCTCTCTCTGTCAAATAAATAAATAAATAAATAAATAAATAAATAAATAAACAAACAAATAAAATATTTAAAAAAGAAGAAGAAGAATGATTTTGGATCTCTGAAATAGTAAAGGCAGATGGACACTCAATTTCATCCTTTTGATTAACATTTTTCGAAGTAAGGTTTTTAAAAATGTTGTCTATTAAATAGATTTTTTCTTCTTTTCTTTTTTATTATTTACTCATTTAAAATACATCTACATTAAATGTTTTAAACAATTACATTCATTATTGTATCTGACACTCAAAATCATTTCAAGTTTGGCCAATAGGCACCCCTTCATGTTTTGTAGCCTTTGGAAATGACCCTTTGATTTTGACAATTTCCTTCCTCCTTGACACAGCAAAATGTTCGTCTTGTATATTTACAGATCCACATTTAGAATCAGGTCTTCCTCTGAAGTCCCTGAATTCTTTTAGAAGGAAATGGCATTTGGAAACCATAATGCTAGTTGTGCTCAGTACTATTTGGTTATCATGACTTCTACGTCTCTTCAGTGGACAGAACTAGGGCATTTGTATTTTTTCAAAGGGGAAAAAAACATCATGAATTTTTAATGATATTTTATACTCATATTTAAAATTAAAATATTTAAGCCAAAATTTTGATTTTCTACTTCTGCACAGCAAAGGAAACAACCAACAAAACAAAGGGACAACCCACGGAATGGGAGAATATATTTGCAAATGACACTACAGATAAAGGGCTGGTATCTAAGATCTATAAAGAACTTCTTTATAACTCAACACCCAAAAAACAAAATAATCAAGTCAAAAAATGGGCAGAAGAAATGAACAGACACTTCTCCAAAGAAGACATACAAATGGCTATCAGACACATGAAAAAATGTTCATCATCATTAGCCATCAGGGAAATTCAAATCAAAACCATGTTGAGATACCACCTTATACCAGTTAGAATGGCAAAAATTGACAAGGCAAGAAATAACAAATGTTGGAGAGGTTGTGGAGAAAGGGGAACCCTCTTACATTCTTGGTAGGAATACAAGTTGGTACAACCACTTTGGAAAACTGTGCAGATTCCTCAAAAAGTTAAAAATAGAGCTATCCTACCACCTAACAATTCCACTACTGGATATTTACCTCAAAGATACAGATATAGTGAAAAGAAGGGCCATATGCACCCCAGTGTTCATAGCAGCAATGTCCACAATAGCCAAACTGTGGAAGGGGCTGAGATACCCTTCAACAGACTAATGGATAAAGAAGATGTGGTCCATATATACAATGGAGTATTACTCTGCCCTCAGAAAGGATGAATACCCAACATCTGCAACAACATGGATGGAACTGGAGGAGATTATGCTAAGTGAAATAAATCAAGCAGAGAAAGTCAATTATCGTATGGTTTCACTTACTTGTGGAACATAAAGAATAGCATGGAGGACATTAGGAGAAGGAAGGGAAAAATGAAGAGGGGGGAAAATTAAAGGGGAAGATGAACCATGAGAGACTATGGACTCTGGGACTCAAACTGAGGGTTTTAGAGGGGAGTGGGGAATATGGGTGAACCCAGTGATGGTTATTAAGGATGGCATGGATTGCATGGAGCACTGGGTGTTACATATGCAAACAATAAATCATGTAACACTACATCAAAAACCAATGATGTACTGTATGGTGACTAACATAATAAAAAATTATTGAGAAAAAAATAAAAGACAAAAGTTCATACAAATATTTCTGTACCAGAGTTAGATTTCTCTTTAGTATTTAACAGACACAGACTGCCTTCATTTCAAATAATGTCAGCTCAAACTCATCCTTGAATTTGGCTATAGAAATTTCATGTTAGGTCTTATCTAAAAGTAAACAGATTAAAAACAGAGGCAAAATTTCTAAGACACTAT
This sequence comes from Nasua narica, assembly GCA_028533885.1. Classification (NCBI taxonomy): domain Eukaryota; kingdom Metazoa; phylum Chordata; class Mammalia; order Carnivora; family Procyonidae; genus Nasua; species Nasua narica. The sequence continues at coordinate 120,175,589 of CM052798.1, read as the reverse complement.
CCTATGCCATACTACACAAATGTATAAGGCGTAGATTCTTTAACCAGGAGCTTATACTCTAATGAGAGAGACAGGTACACAGAGACCATTTCAATATATTTTCAATGTAAAGGTTACTGACCTATGCACAGCATTTACAAAGATATACATGTGGACTTGGATTCTTCAAAAGCAAGATGTAAAAAAATCAATGAAGGCAAGATAAAACAATTATATTTATTTTATGTCTACTTCGTGATTATTATTAGTCTTCTTTGTTTTAATTTTTATTTTCAAAGTCATGCTAGAAGACCCACATATCCGGTTGAGTAGATGCAAATAAGGAAAGAAAATTACTTGCGTGAAAGTCAGAGCACAAGGATAATGTGAAGAAGGAACTCTGCATTTCATGTTTAAGGCTAGGGTATCTTATGATAATAGAGAAACTTTGAATTCTCTTTCTATTCTGTATCTGAGAATTTTCCCACATGAGCGGAGGTTTCCTCCCTTGGGTTAGTCCTCATCCCCAGGGCCCTAAATGCTTGACTACATGGCACACTTTTCAACCATGTGACTTGCTTTCTGCCGGAGGCTTTAAACTTTTTAATTGACATCCCTGCCCCTTGGGTTTTGGAGGCACTTTTATTACTGGGAAAGGGAGGTTCTGAACAATCAATCTTGTAACACTGAAAAAATAAAATAAACATATTTGGGAAAAAAGAAAAGAAGGTCAATTAAAGGTAAATTTTCTTCCTTCCTGCTTAGCATTGGCATGATTGGAAGAACTTCTCCTCATCAGTCAGATGCTGAGGAAACGAACTGGAGGATGGCTGCCTGGACAAAGGCATGTGAGCCGTTTCCTCACCGGAGAAGCTGTTTAGGAAGAGCTGCTTATGAACGTATTTCTCCTTCGAACAAATGCCCATTCCAGACTAGCATTGTATATTGAAATGCTGCCCTGGGGAGAGAGGCAGAAAAAAGAAATGTTAAAGAGATGTCTGAACTAATAGCTCATATAAGAAATAGCATGTCATTTCTCCATCACTGTCATTTCTAAGTCCTGCAAGGAAATTATTTATGGGGAATGGCCACCTGCCTATTCATCCATCATTTTGATTCATAGCTGCCCCCTAGGTTTGGTTAGATGGATTCAGAGATGTAATTAAAAAAAATCACCTTCGGCTGCTCTTTTGGAGTTTGGTTGAGTGTTCATATGACTTTCTAGGCTGAAGTTGTATTTGTATTCATGGAATTACTATATTTGCTTCCTTAAAGCATGGTTGAGGGGAATATTGGAACACATACATGAGGTGTGGTAAAATCATAGGAATCAGATATGGAAAGAAAAATAAAATTGGCCACTTAGGTACAAAATAGGATTTGTGTACTTTCACCTTCCAAATAGACTCTCATCAGAAGAGCACATGGTAGCCTACTGTTTCTTAAGAGTTTCCGAGTCAACTAATTCTTTTTGATATTTGGCTTATCAAATAGATGAAGTATAACCATTTCATATCAATAAGTTTTTGAGTACTTACCTTATACTAGGCATGGTGGGTTTACTATTTACAGTACTTAATATAATCCCCATGTCAGCCTTATATGACACGTATTTTATCATTACAGTTCTGAAATCTGAGGGCTAAGAGAGTTTAATAACTTGTGCAAAGTGACAAACTCCTAAGATTTGGATGTAGGTCTGTCTGATTCCAAAGCACATGTCCTTAGCAACTGTGCTTTATCTATGTGGAAGCCTAAAGAGTGTTTTGAAATTAGAACTTTATTTTAGACTTAAAATATATGTTAGAGATTTGATGTGATATTTTGGGGAATAATGAGAAGACGTCACTATCTGTGACTTGAGGGCTGGATACCAGTTCCTATGGTATGTGGATACTAAGTATGTCAATTTATTTAGCTATGTGTCTATGAATGAATAAATAAGATTTTAAGAGTTTGACTAAGAAATTAATATTTATACATGTATAGAAATAGATACATATAAGAATTCTTCAACTGACTGATGGGATTATTGTGGTCTGTAAGATTATTATGAACTCAATACACAATTTCCAATAGGATCAATGTTATTTATTCATCATGTTTATGTATTAAGACCGATCCATAAAAAGACCCCATAATTTTATCTGTTTGTTATGGCCATTTTCCCAGACACAGAAGTGGTGCCTAAAATACAGTAGACAACAGCAAAAAATAATTTGTTGAATAAGTAAATGAATAAATGAATGAAAAGAACTGAAGAATAATACCAATTACATTAAAGATGTAATGTTATTTATATTATTCCTTACACTGGGGGATACATTCAGAATTTTAACTTGGGTTATCTGTAACTTGTCTTTCCTCTCTTCTTCCCTGAATATACAGAAATATGTGTGGAGACTCTTCATCAGGTCACTAATTCAGTTTCTACAATTTGGGACGCCGTCTCTATCAGGCTTGGATGAAGGGCTGACAAGGTTATCCCAGAGATTGGGAGTAGAGGCTCCAGGAAGGAGATCTTAGAGAGGCACAGGAGGTGGTGGGATACTGTCAGAACAGGTGTGGAAGGAAGGGAGGGCAGGAAATCTTTACTGATGGTGAGGTGGAAAGAATTGTAGTCTAGCTCTCAGCATGGAAGAATTGTGTGTAAATCAGCATAGTATGTGTGCTTGCTTACATAAAATGGGAAAAGATGATTTTTATTGTAGACTCATCATAGAGACCAGTCTCACTATTTTATAGCCATGGCACAAGAACATGGTTTCATACTTCAAATCCCAAACCAGTGGTAAGAAGCAATTCTCAAGAGACAAGACATTCAGCTATACCAGACTGACAAGATCTGTGAGTCAGACAATTGCATTTAACATAAAACTGGGGAAAATATAGCTCTTAGTCCATTTTTGATTCATGCATATTTCTTGAGAAGAACACCATATAAGCAAGTGATGGCTTGTGAGGCAAATAAAGTCCAAGGAAACAGAATACCAGGATGGACGTACTTGGTGGTAGGCTCACATTTCTTTTTGAATTATCAGTATCGACATCAAAAAATATTAGTAACTCTGGAGGAAGTAGAAGATATTTTATTTCTTTCCCAGTTTACATGTGTTTCCCTGAAGACCTGATTGCTTTAAAACTTATATTAACACTTCCCACTGTTGTGTCAATAGTATCCAGGTATTGTAGTCTTTGTTAGAATCCTCTCTTTTGGCCAATACTCAAGTCGTTTCTTAGTAGAAAGCTGGTTAATAAAAGAAGCTCTTTAATCCTTTCAGTTCACCAAGCTACGTTTTGTGCATTGTAGTAGCACTGCAGGAAAATGTTCCAGAGAGCCATTAAGGAAGTATACAGGTCTAACTCTTAAATTACTAGAATATACTCAATGGATCTCTAAATAGAATCATTCCTATCAAGAGCATTATAAGAACAACTTCACTCTTATGTTTTCTCCTAAAATAAGTGAATTAGAATGTGGATCTTGAGTTATTTTCCTCAAATTTTCTTAGTCACTTTTTATTTTGAAATACATTTATGTTATAAGCAGCCATCGCTTTTACCACTTGTCAAAATCCATTCAAATTAAGGTAAGCAAAAGTGGGATATGTTGAAAGTAAACACCAACCAAGTGAGAGGAACAGAAGTCAGAGCTCATGAAGAGCTGGAGCCAGAAATGGAAAGTTATTCCAAGCCATTATATCCTCCATCTCTCTGTCTCCCTCCCTCTGAGTCCTTGTGGACCCATCTCTGCTGTCTTTCTCTCTCGGCTTCTTCATTTTCCTCTCTCTTAGCAGGTTGACTTACTTGTGCACGTACTATAAAATGGCCTTCCCTGACCCCTAACTGTCCACTCAACTTGATGCTAACACAGACAACGTGCAATTGCCAGATAAATTTCTTGGAGAGGAAATCTGAATGGTTCGAGTCAGATTTCTACCACTGGTTCAACCATCTGCAGTCAAGGAGGAGGCGAGTTGACGGCTGCAAGAGTCCATTACAGAAGATAGAAGTGAGGTGATTTTTAGAGGAGGGGAAGGGGAACGAGGAGGGGAGGAGGAGATCATCATACATAACAGCAACAGCAGCAAACACTTGTTTAGCATTTACTATAAGCCATGCACTGCCCTAAGTACCTTGTACATATCAACTTGCGTAGTAAGAAGTCATTGGTTGTCTCAAAAGGTGCCCACACAGTTTAGCATTTCTCAAAGTCTGTGCAGACATTTTAAAAGATTGCTCTTTATGTGTGTTCAAATAATATCTTAATGTAACTTTTTTGTGACTTCTGTTTAAAGAAAACCAATTATTTCATAGTCTGTGATTTTACCTTTCTTCTCATTCCAACTCTGTTTGATATTCTTAATCATTTTATTTTATTTTATTTTATTTTATTTTTTATTTTTTAAAAGATTTTATTTATTATTTATTTGACCCAGAGAGAGAGAGAGAGATCACAAGCAGGCAGAGAGGCAGGCAGAGAGAGAGGAGAAAGCAGGCTCCCTGCTGAGCAGAGAGCCCATGCGGGGCTGGATCCCAGGACCCTGAGACCATGACCTGAGCCGAAGGCAGAGGCTTTAACCCACTGAGCCACCCAGGCGCCCCTTCTTAATTATTTTATATGACTGTTTCTCGTCACGAAGATTCCTAGAGATTGTGGGCTCCCTTTGGCTGAATCCCATGTCCTTACAGGACAGATTAGTGTTACAGAAAAAATAAAGTCTCTTGGGTTGGGCAGAAAAGGGTTTAGATCCTGACTTCATCACTTCTATTTCTAGGAACTTGGGCACATCTTTTAAGGTCTTTGTGTCTTGGTTTCCTCCAGTTAAAATGCAGACATAGTGTTACATGTAGAATTATAAGTAATTCTTATAAAGGGCCTCACACATAGGCCTCCAGTAAATCTCACATATCAGTATTTCCCACTGTGTGTGTGTGTGTGTGTGTGTATATATATATATATATATATATATATATATATATATATATATATTCTTTGTGTGAGTATGGCATATTGGCATCTCTCTTAACGGGAAATTTTTGATATATTTATGTTGAAACATATTAAAGTTGGTAACTTACCTGACTTTTATGGTTGCAAGACCCCATGTCTCCATGAATAAAGAAAGGGATAGAAAGAAAGCACAAATCATGATGAAACAGGCATTTGATCAGTGATTAAGTTATGAATATCGGCAAGTAGAATAAAAATGCAAATTGCATTTTGTGCGTCAGTGCATATGTGTGCGCAAGAGTGTGTGTATACATGTGCTTGTGGGTATGAAAGAGAGAGAGAGAGAGAGAGAGAGAGAGAGGATAATGGCTTTTTACAGTCCCTGTTTAGAACCACGAAGCTGAGCTCTATGATCACTCATCATGGGAGGTTGTCTATATTTGATTCTTAATAGAAATTTGGCAACCTTGTTCTTCCAAATACACTTTCAAGCATGAAAATGAAATTACTTATAGATTTATTTTCTCTGAAGTTTACAGCAAAGCTTTTTGCAGTGCTATTTATTCCTTAATCTTGTTAGAAACCACCTCGGTAACTTCATCTTTGCAGTGTCTTCAATTACTCTCATCTACTGACTTTGGACGTACTAGTTTCTTCCTTGGGAGGTCTTTACTCTCATCGATTTTTATTCCTTTGGGCAATTTCATCTTTAACTCTTTTAAAAGGACTAATTATTTACCCAATTATGTAACCCATCTCATGTATTAGCGAAGAGGAAGTTTAATAGAGCTCCAATTTGTATTTCTGAAATTAGGAAATTTTGATACAAAAATAGAACAAAAAATAATGAAGTTATGCCTCACTTATTATAATGTGACACAGGGAAATAACATGCACAAGTCCTTATTGCAGTGACTGGCATGTGAAAATCACATTGTGTGTGGCTGGCTGTGTGTGGTTACTTAGACAATACAATGAGAAGCAGGATCGCATAGTGATTAAGAGCTGGACAGCTTTGTTTTTTGTTTTTGTTTTAAATTTTATTTATTTATTTGACAGAGAGAGAGAGAGAGAGAGATCACAAGTAGGCAGAGAGGCAGGCAGAGAGAGAGGGAGGAAGCAGGCTCCCCGCTGAGCAGAGAGCCGATGTGGGGCTTGATCCCAGGACCCTGAGATCATGACCTGAGCTGAAGGCAGAGGCTTTAACCCACGAGCCACCCAGGCGCCCTAAGAGCTGGACAGCTTTGTATTCTTCTGGTCACTTTCTGTGGCAAGGAGTCCTTAGTGATTAGCCTTCCCAGATTGAAATCTCAGGAAGACTACCTAAGCGAGGAAGAAAATCAAGAGTTTTACCCTACTTCTGGATGTTCTTAAGGGTCTATTTTGATATAAAAGTTTCCAACTCAATAAAGAGGTAACCATCTGAGCATTCTTAGAATAGTCATTTCAGGACGAATTTTTGCCGAGAAATAACATCACCTCCCTTAGCCACTCGGGATAACAGCAATTTATCTCACTGCCATAAGTTTTTTCTATTTTAATATAGGCAACTTCTTGTGCTGCTTTGCATATATTGTATCCATGTCTATAAGTCTGGATTTCTCTGTAATTCTTTTATGATAAAAAAGAGATCCACATATGAAAAATGTAAAAATACCTAGCATGAAGATTCCAAAGGACTATGCTATAGTCTGAATGTGTCCCCCCAGATTCATATGTTGAATCTTAACCCCCAACAGCGACAGTATGAGGAGGTGGCATCTTTGGGAAGTGATGTCATGAGGGCAGAGCCTTTATGAATGGAATCAGTGCTCCTACAAAAGAGGCCAGAGAGATTTCCTCATCCCTTCCACCACGTGAGGACACAGCAAGATCAGGAACAAGAAGAGGGCTCTCACTAGAATGTGACCATACTGACACCTTGATCTTGGACTCCTAGTCTCCAGAACGGTGAGAAATAAATTTCTGTTGTTTATAAGCTACCTGGCCTGTGGTATTCTTTTACAGCACCCCAAACAGACTAATACAGACTACGAATTGTCCTTACTGTAAACACATCATTAAAAGTGATAACCAAGCTGCCACTCGGAAATCTGCTTTTCTTTTTTGAATAAACCTTCCATAAAAAAAGATTTTAAAAAATTCGGAATATCACATAGTTTCCTTATAAGACAGAAACATATTGAAAAATAAAGCAGGTAACAGTTGTGCTTTACTTGGAAATTCTTCGTATTTTGTTTTTTTAAAGTTTTTATTCAAATCTGCAATGAGATACCACCTCACACCGGTCAGAATGGCTAAAATGAACAACTCAGGAAACAGCAGATGTTGGTGAGGATGCAGAGAAAGGGGAACCTTCTTGCACTGTTTATTGGAATGCAAACTAGTGCAGCCACTCTGGAAAAGAGTATGGAAGTTCCTCAGAAAATTAAAAATAGAACTACCTTATGATCCAGCAATCGCACTACTAGGTATTTATCCAAAGGATACAAAGATAGTGATTTGAAGGGGTACATACACCCCAATGTTTATAGCAGCACTATCCACTATAGACAAAATATGAAAAAAGCCCAAATGTCCATAGACTGATGAATGGATAAAGAAGATGTGGTATATATGTGCGTGTGTGTGTGTGTGTATGTGTGTATGATGTGGTGTATATGTAACACCATGGTGTATATGATGATGTGTATATATGTATACATATACATGTGCACACATGTGCACACAGACACATACGTGAATATTACTCAGCCATCGAAATGAGCAAAATCTTGCCATTTGCAACAATGTGGATGGAACTAGAGGGTATTAAGCTAAGTGAAATAAGTCAGAGAGAGAAAAATACCACATGATTTCACTCATATGTGGAATTTAAGAAATAAAACCCATGAACGTAGGGGAAGGGAAGGAAAAATAAAGTAAGATAAAAACAGAGAGTGAGGCAAACCATAAGAGACTTTTAACTATAGAGAACAAACTGAGGGTTGCTGGAGAGGCGGTGGGTATTATAGGCAAATGATGAATCACTACATTCTACCCCTGAAACAAATAGTACACTCTATGTTAACCAGCTTGAATTTAAATAAAATCTTGAAAAGAAATTCCAGTTAGTTAACATAAGCGTAATATTACTTTCAGGTGTACAATATTCATCACTTCCGTGTATCACCCAGTGCTCATCCCAGCAAGTGCACTCTTTAATCTTCATCACCTATTTAATTTATTCACCCACCCACATCTTTGTGTGTGTTTTAAAATCATTTTATGTATCCATTTGAGAGAGACAGAACGAGAGAGAGAGAGCGTGAGCAGAAGAGAGGGAGAAGCAGGCGGAGGGAGAAGCAGGCCCCCCATGACCAAGGAGCCAGACGCGGGACTGGATCCCAGGATCCTGGGATCACCACCTGAGTGGAAGGCAGATGCTTAACCGACTGAGCCACCCAAGCATCCCTCTGTGTTTTAGATAACAGTTTTTGAGCATGTACACTTCAGATAGGAAAATGAACTCCAGGTCGGGAGATGGGGGTTCTCCTCAGGGTCCATGAATATGTCACAGCCAAATGGGCATCATAACTCTGATCTGTTTTGTGGCTAAAATAATTTGAAATATATGAAAGAACCTTGTAAAGTTATTTGTCATCAGGAGCGTGTGGAATATTTGATTCTTGAATATTTACCACATACCCACAGAAGAGTCACTTAGCCTTTTTTTTCTTTTTTAACAGAAAGACAGGAGTGCAAGCAAGGGGAAAAGCAGAGGAAGAAAGAGAAGCAGGCTCCCCACTGAGCAGGGAACCTGACATGGGGCTGGATCCCATGACCTTGAGATCAGGACCTGAGCAGAAGGCAGAGGCTTAACTGACTGAGCCACGCAGGCACCCCTCACTTAGCCTTTTTTTTTTTTTTAAGATTTTATTTATTTATTTGAGAGAGAAAGAGAGTGAGAGAGGGCATGAAAGGGGAGAAGGTCAGAGGGAGAAGACTCCTCATAGAGCTGGGAGCCTGATGCGGAACTTGATCCCAGGACTCCAGGACCATGACCCGAGCCGAAGGCAGTCACCCAACCAACTGAGTCACCCAGGCGCCCTCACTTAGACTTGTTATACATATCTTACATGGAAACATTTAGGAATACTTGTAAAATATGTGACAATTTGGCAATGCCTAGATCCAAGCTTAGATGCAAATGGGTTTACTTATAATTACGCTCTTGAGAAGAAATGTCTTTAAAGAATATGGGGTCAATAACACTTGAAACATTCTCTTCTAAAGTACAATTCTTTGGGAAAATATTGCTTCTTGAAAGACAGTTGTCCTAATTTGATCAAATGAATGCAATTTGTGCCAGTCACCAGTGGGGATTATAGCCTATAGGCATAGGCATAGCATGACCGAAGGGAAATGACTCCATTCTTACACCCGAAAAACTAAGGAGAGACTAAGGCAAGAGCCAAGAAATGTGGTCACCTTCTGCAGTATAGAAAGGGATTAGTCATTGAATTAGAAGGGAATGAAATGGCATCTTTGAAGAAACTGACTCCCTGATAAGCATTCAAATCAAAGAACTGAGTGGGTCACGGGGGCCTCCCGCAATCCAAGACAGCACACATCAGCGTGTGCACCTGCTTCAGAATTGCTTCCCTTTTTAAAGCAAATTCACCACTTAGAGCAGGGACTGGGAGTCCAGCTTCTGGAAACGAAGGCGGCAATTACTCCCAGGCGGAATAACTGGGCAAGAAAACTTGTGAGACATCTAATTTCTGCTCAGAAAAAGATGTCTTTGGTAGGGAAGAGGAAAGTCCTGTGTATGCCTATCATTTGGGTAACTTCTGGTTTGTGACTTCCGGTGGCGGGATATCTCATTACATCCAAAGAAATGTTGTGAGCTATCTTAGAAAGAAAACAGCCTGGGAGAGTAGGGTGGCTCACTGGGCTTCCTCCCTTCATGGCTCTGTGCCCACGAGAACATAGGCTCTGAGGTACATCAACCCCTGGGGACACTTCTGTTTCTAACAGGTTGCAGAGGGCTTTATAAGATTCTAGCCCTGAAGACTAACCTGCCTTTACCCTTCCTGCTGATCAGGCCCTGATTTGTTTCTAGTGACCAAGTTCTTGCCTACTTCCTGTGGTCAAGTCACGGCCTTATTTCAGGAGCTGAATCCCTGTCATAGCCTTGCCTGCCCTGGTTCTCCTTTTTTCTAAAGATTTTTATTTTATTTTATTTTATTTTATTTTATTTTATTTTATTTTATTTTATTTTATTTTATTTTATTTTATTTTATTTGAGAAAGAGAGAAGAGCACAGTGAGGGGGAGAAGCCGACTCTACGCTGAGCAGAGAACCCAACCTGGGGCTCGATCCTGGGACCCTGAGATCATGACCTGAGCCAAAGGCAGACGCTTAACTGACTGAGCCACCCAGGCTCCCCAATCCTGATTCTCTTCTAAGACTGCAACCTTGCCTCACTCTATCTCAACCCTCTTAGGGACTGGAGAGCAGGCTCTGAATCACAGCCACCTTGGCCATGTACTTGTTTTCTCCTGGTCTGGTTGCAGACTGCAAGATGTTCTCAGCCTGGTAGACTGCTGTGCGGGGGCCTCATGTCATGTCTGCCAGGTTCTGGACGCCCGAAGGCAGTCATCATTTCTGTCATGCTCAGTATTGTGTCTCCAGGATCCTGAATGGTGCATAACCTATACTGCGGTCAGTAACGCTTTTGTTATTGTTGTTTATTTTTGTTTCCCTGCTAATGTCTGTTTGAATCATTTATGTTGCTCTGACTAATCCATCTTGTCTATCCTTGGCCATCTGAGGTGTGACCCTCCCTTTACTGATTGATTCCCAATACTGACATACATAATTTAGTTGGAGTAGCACACTAATTATTATTCATAGCAATGCTTAGCACTTTTCATCATCAAAATGTCTTCCAATTTTAGTTGATTAATCAGCTACAGATTCGTGTGGAGGTGACTATAGAATCTGATGTGTGATGATAAATCATTGCAAAGTAGCATGACGGTTTAAAGAGGAAAGAGATAAATGTGAAGATACTTTCAGATGAACTATTGTGGGCAAGTCAGCTTGAGGAGTGTGTGATGTCGCCCATAGTTTTTCAGATTCATTTTGCACAATGAGTGGAGGATACCTGGGTTCAATCTTGAACCCACCAATTACTGCCTAAGTCCCGTGCATAGATTGATGAACGTGTCATCTCAGTTTCCCTGAATGTGAAATGGGGGGGCTTGATCATTTCCATATCAGAAAGCTATGAGGATTAGATGAAATAACATGTAGAACACCAAATTCTGTGTTTGACTCATGGTAAGGGCTCAATAAATGCTTAGTAACTACAGAACTCCGGAAAACCACAGTCCAAATCAGAAAAGTAAAACTCCTTGAAATTCCGAAGCAGTAGAAGTTTACTTTTTGGTGCAGTACAAAGGATGATCCAAAGGCCCAGGGTTTCCTTTTTCAGTTAAGTAAGTAAACTTGACCTGACCAGCTTATATAAATCTTGAGGGGCACGATTAACACAAAATCCATGGGAATGGAATCCCTGAGTTGGACCTCATATCTTGGTATCTCAATTTCCTTATCTATAAGATATGTACATTAATAATTATTTTTCAGGGATGTAGAATTAATTGAAGCAATGTTTATAAAGTTTCATGCCTAGCATATGGTAGGTACTCGATAGTGTTATTATTTTTTTTGAAAACTAAAAGTGGTATTTGGTCCTTAATATCATGTATAGAGTTAGATCTAAAATCACTTTAGTTACTGAATATTGAAATATATTATACCTAACTTGGTTTGAAACAATAGTGTTTAGAGCTATGAAGGTCTGGAGAAAATTGTTACTTCATTAAAAAAACAAAATAATGTCCAGAACTTTAATTTTCCATTCTTTTTTTTTTTTTAAAGATTTTATTTATTTATTTGAGAGAGAGAGAGAGCGAGAGACAGAAACAGAGAGACAGAGACAGCTTGAGCAGAGGTAGGGCCAGAGGGAGAGGAAGACTCCACGGAGCTGGGAGCCTGATGCAGGGCTCGATCCCAGGACCCTGGGGTCATGACCTGAGCTGAGGGCAGATGCCTAACCGACTGAGCCATCCAGGAGCCCCTAATTTTCCATTCTTTAATTCTAAATTCGCTTTCCTTCTTCTGGTGTCTGTTCTCCGTATCCCCACTGCCATGCCTCTCCCCACTCAGATCTGCCAGTCTTGAAGTGTGGCCCAGGGTCAGCCCAGGCACAAGGCAGACCAATGCCATCGCATGGTGATGGTGGAAAGCCGTGGAAGGAGCTGTGGAGTTGAAGTTCCACAGGGCTCGGTGGCCGGGCAGCTGGGACAGAACATACATGATAGGGTTATGCTATCACCCACTAGTACCCACACCCCCAATTCCTCTACAGTTGTTCCTCCAAGGCCACCACAGACAGTGGGGTAGCTTGTTTGCTGGGACGAGGGGATGGGGGATGAAGTCAGCATGCCGGCACCCAGCCACCAAGCTGTCTACGGTGTGGTGTGTACACACCCGGAGAAGGGGTGTCTTCATCTAATGTGTCTAAAGACATCACCTGGGGTGGCAGAAACTCTGCCTTCTTTTTGGGAATTCCTAAAAATTCACACAATGTGGAAAAATAGAGGTCCTTTTGTTCCATTCTAAGGACTGATTATTATTTCAGAACGTGTTTCATACCTTCCCTCCTCTTTTCTGTTGTTGCAAAGGCTTTTCGACTTGCTTGGGATGGATTTTCCTCATCTCTTCCCCCACTCCCAGCAAAGGCAACCTACCAAACGCATCTCAGACCTCCTCTTGATGAAATTTTCGTGTCATCTTGTGGCAGACACATCCTAAAAAGACCTCCATATGAGTCATGCGTTTGTGTCATTCTCTCCTCTGAAGTGTAGGCAGAACTTGTGACTTGCTTCTGGCCAATAACATACCGTAGAGAGAATGGGATAGTTACTTCCTTGGTTATCTTAAGTTATATAAGACCCTGCCTTAGCAGATGGAAGAGGAGATTCTCCTGCTGGCCTTGAAGCAGTAGACCCTTAGTAACTTCGAATAAAGCAGAAAGCATTTTAGTTAGGTAAAAAAAACCCCAAAACAAGTTTATTCTGTAATAGCAGAGGAATCACAATTTGGGACAAGCAAGCGACAGTGAGCCACGGGCTAGTCCAAAGAAACAAAGGGAAGGTCAGCTTTTCTTTAATAGGAGAGTGGGGGAAGGTTGATGTTGATGAAGTTCACGGAGAAGAAGGAGGGTTGGTGGCTGCTGCGGTTTTTCACCGGGTTCTCACTGGCGGGAGGGATCTTCTCTCTTTTCCCTAAAAGCAGGAGAGAAAATTCCTATGTGAGAAATGTCCTCGCTTGTCCAAGTTATTCTTATCTTCCCTCCTCCTACAGGTTAAGCAGGCCGCCATGAGCTGTAGGTGTGTGGAAGCCCCCCTTCAGGGCTTCGGACTCCGTTTTTTTTTTTTTTTTTTAAAGATTTTATTTATTTATTTCACAGAGAGGACAGAGATCACAAGTAGGCAGAGAGGCAAGCGGGGGGGGGGGGGGGGGGGGGGGGGGG
>CM052798.1:120138109-120161969 GCA_028533885.1 Nasua narica | reverse complement strand
TGGGGAGCAGGCTGTGTGGCCCAGACCTACGGGCGGCCCCTAGGACACGAGAGAGCCCCAGGATGACAGCCTGACAGCCCGCAAGAAAACGGACCTCTGTCCTACAGCCGCAAGTACCCAAAGCCTGCTGCCGAGACCACTGGAGCTTGGAGGAGCGCCCTGAGCTCCAGGTGAGAATGCAGGGCAGCCGAGCTCTGCATATCCCTCCCGTAATACACTGAGTAGAGGACCCGGCTAAACTGAGCCAGGACTTCGGTCCCTAGAAACTGTGAGATAATCAATAGTTTTTTTTTTTTTTTTTTAAGATTTTATTTATTTATTTGGCAGAGAGAGAGGGAACACAAGCAGGGGGAGTGGGAGAGGGAAAAGCAGGCTTCCCACTGAGCAGGGAGCCTGATGCAGGGCTAGATCCCAGGACTCTGGGATCCTGACCTGAGCAGAAGGCAGATGCTTAATGACTGAGCCACCCAGGTGCCCCTCAATAGGCGTTGTTTTAAGCTGCTAAGCTTGTGGTAATTTGTTTCACAGCAATAGGAAACTAATGGCACGGCCCTCTATGGACATCAGTGTACAAAGAAGTCCTCGACTGACCTTATGAGATGTTGTAATATTGCTGTACTTTGATATTACTTTTATTACCATATCTATTGGACTATACTGTTATTGATTATTCACTTGTCTGTTGATTATGCTTGTTTGGATGACTCCAGGTTATAACAAACATCTAGGCAGAGAACAAGACAAATAAAACAATATGTATTTGTAGAACATCTCCAGAAGTGAAGCAAACCACTTGGCCAGGTAATATCTCAGAGTTTCAGTCTTTGTCCAACTCAAAATAGCTGGGCAGTATTGTCAGATGTCTTTTACTATTGCCTTCAACTGTATCCCATGAAAAAAGGAATATATGCCATTGTGTACATTTGTAGGAATGGAAAGAGGAGGTAAAGAAGCAAACTTTGGTAGTTTATGGGAGAAGGAAACGTATGGAGGAAAAATACATCTTCAGGAGGTTAGCGAACAATTTTTATTGATTTGAAAAATGTTCAGCATTGCCATGAACTTCTTTTCAAAGAAAGGCATATAATTTTTGCCTTTTCATATTAGAAAATATAGAATTGCCATATTTTCCCCAAACCGGCATCTCGTTCTTTTGATTTAAACCAAGTGCACAGATCAACACGGTCACATAGGTTGTTCCCAACTTCAGTTCTCCTCACAAGAAGACCAGAGATAGGACACTGTTGTAAAAATCCCAGGAACCCAGAGGTGGGCTGAAGCGACAGCACTCCCCCTACCCTGCCCCCGGCCTCGGATCACAGATACCTGGAAAGACCACATTAGGAGGGTAATAGGAGAGGCTACACTCTGACTTTGTTGCGCCTCTTCCAGGACTGCATAGCGCTGCACCAAGGGGGCACTTCTGGGCTTATGGTTTCTCCAGGGGGCAACAAAGAACCCAAGGTGAACATCCAGCTCCCCCAACATTGTCAGGCATTTTTCAAGATGCCCACTTGGACATCACCTCATAGGAATCACTGGGGAAATCTGGAGGCCTTGACCACTAAGACTCAGAAACGGAGAAGAGGGGCAGGGCTTACAGCAATCACAGTTGTACCTGTTAGGATAGCTATAATTGAAAAGACAAGAAGTAACTGGTGTTTGGAAGGATGTGGGGAAAAAGGAAACCCTTTTACACTGGTAGTGGGAATGTAAATTGATGCCGTCGCTATGGAAAACAGTGTGGAGGTTCCTCAAAAAATTAAAAATAGAGCTGCCATATAATTTAGCAATTCCACTGGAATACATCTTCCAAAGAAATAAAATCACTACCTTGGGGGCGCCTGGGTGGCTCAGTTGGTTAAGTGACTGCCTTCTGCCCAGGTCATGATCCCAGAGTCCAGAGACCGTGTCGCACATCAGGCTCCCTGCTCAGCAGGGAGTCTGCTTCTCCCTATGACTCTCTCCCCTCTCATGGTCTCTCTCACTCTCTCTCTCTCAAATAAATAAATAAGATCCTTAAAAAAAATCACTACCTTGAAGAGATCTCTGCACCTTCATGTTCATTGCAGTGCTATTTGTGATAGTCAAGACATGGAAACCACTTGTGTCCATTGACAGATGAATGGATAAAGAAAAAAATGGTCATATATACCATGGAATATTATTCAGCCATAAAATGAAGGAAATCCTGCCATTTGCAACAGTGTGGATGAAACTTGAGACATTACATTGAGTGAAATAAGTCAGACAGAGAAAGACAAATACTGTAAGAAATCACTTATACATGGAATCTAAAAAAGCCAAACTCATGGGAATGGAGAGTACAATGGTGATTGCCAGGAACAGGGTGTGAGATGTGGGGGAAATGGGTGAATGTGGTCAGAGGTACAAATTTCCACTTGTAAGATGACTAATTCTGGGATTGTAACGTATGGCATGGTGACTATTGTTAACAATAGTGTCTTGTATATTTGAAAGTTGCTGAGAGAGAAGATTTAAAAAGTTTTCACCACACATGCAAAATCTGTAACTATGCGAGGTGATGGAACTGTTAACTAATCTTTTCTGTGGTAATTATTTTGCAACATATACATATGTCAAATCATTACATTGTAGACTTTAAACTTATACAACATTATAAGTAAATCTTATTTCAGTAAAGCTGGGAGAGGGGCGCCTGGGTGGCCCCATCAGTTAAAATGTCCACTGTTGATTTTGGCTCTGGTCATCATCTCAGGGTTCTGAGATAGAGCCCCACATCGGGCTCTGTGCTGGGTATGGAGCCTGCTTAGGACTCTCTCCCTCCCCCTCTGCCCCTCTAAAAAAAAATAAAGCTGGGAGAAAAGAACATTTCCATAGTAATGTGGAATGACAAAATGGCCTTATAAAAGGTGTGTGAGTAGAAAAGGACTTCTGATGTGAAGAATGACCTCCAAACCCCTGCCTCCTCCTTCCTTTCTGCTCTTATGCTACTTGGAGTTTAAGGCCTCCAGTAAAGCAGTTACTGTGCTGTACTATTACCACCTGAGAGAAGCTGAGTAAGGGTGGGAGGAGCTCAAAGGGAGAGTCGGTAAGCAGCTGACAGCACTCAGGAAGAGAGCTGGGCCAGTGGCTGTGAACATCTGGGTCCTTTTCCCAGAAATGAGAGCCCTGGGGGAGTGTCACACCCCCTAATCCACCAGATCAGCTGCTTTTCTTCCAATGGCTAATGATAGTGAAGGCAATGGGAAGTATACACAGCCATATTCTATGAAAATGTAAAGGAGGGATGGATTAGGGATTTAATCCCCCCTCCCCCACTCCATCCTTTGACTAAAAGCCCTCCTCCTTTAAAATAGTTTTTAACGTTTTGAAGCTTTAACCCTGTGGTTATGATTTACAGCAGTGCTCTTGACAAAGAATGAGGTCCATGCAAACTTAAATATTTAAAAATAACAAAATCTTTAGGGTTTTTTTTTTTTTTTCTCCCAGTGGAGAGGACCCAAGACCCAACCCATACACCTTTAATGCTTCATGAAATACTCCTCTTCATGTCCTGTTGACTGCTCAACTCAGCCAGACAGAATAGCACTTCATTTCCTTAGAGCTCACTCTCTTTTCCCCCCATCCACCCCACTCTCAAGCTCAGGTCTGGAGGCATTTGTCCCTAATCTATTTGTCCTATGCCTCTGAACTCTTTATTATGTAAATTAGCTGTTTCTTTGCTAAATTTTTGCTTCTCCTAAGAATATTCTTATATTCTAAATCTATGCGATTCTTCTAATTTCCTAGCATCATGGCAGCAACTGAACACTTGCGTGTGGCTAATCTAATTTGAAATATATGGCAAGTGTACACACACTGAATTTCAGTGTGAAAAAAGACTGTAAAATACCTCATTCATAATTTTTTATATTGATTGCATATTGAAATAATATTTTGGATATAAGGGGTTAGATAAAATATGTTAACATTTAAAAAAATAAACTGAGTGTCCAGGATTCACCTTCATCTAACATTTCAGAAAGCTTGAAGTGAGAAAAACTTTACTTTTACTCTTTAGTATTTTAAATATTCAAGCTCTTCTTTTCTCTAGTGCACAAGCCCATCATTTTTCAAGTTTTCATTTTGATCGTTATAGCCTCAATAAATGAACCTATTTCATTGCCATCAAAAGAAAAAAAAACTTATTACACTACAGCATCAAAAAAGATTATGAATAATTATTCATATAAGCTAACTCTGCAAGGCAATTAGAAGAGCAATTCACTTTTATTTTTACTGTATCTGCAAAATTCCTCCTCTGACTGTGCTTCCAAATATGAAAAATGGATATAACCTGATTTTCAAATGAAAAAAGATGAAGAGAAAAGCTGCCTACAAAAATCGAATCTATCCAATCAAGTACATTATTCTGAGGTATATCTATTTTATTCTTTTTCTCCCTATCTGTCCTATCATTTAAGAATAAAATGAAGCCACTGAACCATTTTGATTTGGGGCCATTTGTTGAACTTATCTGTGATAGATCAGGAAATAGGCGATGCTGGTGCCTAGCACTTTTTTTTTTTTTGAACTACCTTATTCTGTTCCATTCATCTGTATGGTCCTCAGGCCATTGGGGAGGATCCTCCACTGAGGTGAAACCCTACTCCTTTTGGACATAATCCCACTTCAGAGGTCTCCTCCCTCCCAATCCACAGTTACCTGTGCCTAGTCTCATTTCGTTATCCTTTTATTAGGTAATAGGCTAGGGGTTCAAATAATTGAGGTTTTTCTGAGAAGTTAATGGCTTTTTCCTCCCGAAAGATGGTAATTCCTTATTTTAGATGACATTTTAAACTTTGAAAACTACTTCCCTGTGCATGTCATTTGACATTCTCAGTAACCTAGAAAGCAGATTATTTCTTGCCCTATTTTGCCAAGGAAGAAACTGAGAGGTTAAATGACTTCACCAAGGTTAGGTAAGTCATTATGAGAGAATCCAGAGCTTTTGGTTCAAGACTTTTTCCTTATAATGTAACTTCCCAGCACATGGATAATCTATTTTTAGCCAAAGAAGAGCCAATGTGATGTCAGGCACCATATTAGGCGAGAGGGGGTTATCTTCTTCTTCTTATTTTTTAAAGATTTATTTATTTGAGGGTGCCTGGGTGGCTCAGTTGGTTAAGCAACTGCCTTCGGCTCAGGTCATGATCCTTGAGTTCCAGGATCGAGTCCCACGTTGGGCTCCCAGCTCCATGGGAGTCTACTTCTCCCTCTGACCTTCTCTCCTCTCATGCTCTCTCTCACTTTCTCTCTCTCTCTCTCAAATAAATAAATCTTTTTTAAAAAAGATTTATTTATTTGAGAGAGAGAGAGAGAAAGTTTGCACATGTGCATGAGTAGGGGGAGGGGCAGAGGGAGAGAGAGAATCCTTAAGCAGACTCTCCACTGAGTTCGGAGTCTGCCCTAGGGCCCAATCCCAGGACCCCGAGATCATGACCTGAGCTGAAATTAAGAGTCAGCTGCTCAACTGATTGAGCCATCCAGGTGGAGGGGGTTATATTATTAAAAAATCCTCTTGTCACCCCTCAAATCATATCATATTGCTAATGCTCTTTTTTGCTTTTACTTGTGATTCTTATTTAGCAGTGTGCATGGCAATGATCTGTGATGTTAAAACAAAGCAAATGTTAGCACCTCATCTCAGACTAAATGAATTAAAATTTCCAGTAAATGGGGAAAAATTGGTAGTTTAAAAAAGTCCACTGTTGATTATTATGGCCATCCCTGGTTAAAAACCATTATCACAGATCCTGACCAGGAATTTTTCCCTTATCTTGTGGTAAAGGGCTCAGTGCAATTTTGACCTGACCTCGGTCTAACTCTTGATGGAGCCATCGTCCCCAGCAGGCTTTCCTGTGCATGAAAGAAAGAGAATGACCACGAGGCAGGTATTTTGTGATCAGTTTTGACACGCAGCAATGAACTAATCCGCCACTGAGGCGGCTTCCCAGCATTCTGCTAGTAACAAATCAGGAAATAGGGTTTAATAAATGGATTACTAGAATAATAGGATAGCTTGAATGGAAATCATTTGGAAGTAACATATTCCTAGAGTTTTCAAATACTGTAAGCTAATTTTGAAGACTAAGCATTTGCTAGAGGGTCAGTGGTGGTATAAATTGCAGTTGGGTGAGACAGAATTAACCTAACACTCATACTTTTATTTCCTCATTTTCTTCCAATTAAAGCATTGCTTTGTTTACCATCTCTCTTCTTTATCTCTCCTCTTTAAATGAACAATTGCTACCTGTTATCAGAAGAGGAAAGGGTATTTGTATATTAGTTATGCATTGCTGTATAACAAATTGTAAAAATAATTTATTGGCTTAAAATAATTTCAGTTGTTTGTGATTCTATAAG
This sequence comes from Nasua narica, assembly GCA_028533885.1. Classification (NCBI taxonomy): domain Eukaryota; kingdom Metazoa; phylum Chordata; class Mammalia; order Carnivora; family Procyonidae; genus Nasua; species Nasua narica. The sequence goes on along the minus strand of CM052798.1, from coordinate 120,155,579 downwards.
TCATCCACTTGAGCAGTTTTTTTTTTTAGTGTTCCAAGATTCATTGTTTATGCACCTCACCCAGTGCTCCACGCAATACGTGCCCCCTTTATTACCCACCACCAGGCTCACCCATCCCCCCACCCCTCCCTTCCAAACTCCTCAGTTTGTTTCTCAGAGTCCATAGTCTCTCATGGTTCACCTCCCCCTCCAATTTCCCCCAATTCACTTTTCCTCTCCTTCTCCTAATGTCCTCCATGTTATTCCTTATGCTCCACAAATAAGTGAAACCATACGATAATTGATTTTCTCTGCTTGACTTATTTCACTCCGCATAATCTCCTCCAGTCCAGTTCATGTTGATACAAAAGTTGGGTATTTATCCTTTCTGATGGAGGCATAATATTCCATTGTATAGATGGACCATATCTTCTTTATCCATTCATCATTTGGGCAGTTTTTAAGTTCAGCTGGGCTGATGGTCTTTCCTGGGCCAATCACTTGGCTGTGGTCTTCTGGTGGCTTAACTAGGACTCAATTGTCAAAGATGGGTTCACTCACAGAAGGGTGGTTAGCAGACTGTCAAGTTGGGGTGCTCTGCTCCACTCCAAATGATCTATCCAGTAGGTTAGTTCAGGATTATCCACGCTGTGGTCTTAAGGTTCCAAATGGGGTCAAAAGAGAGCAATCCCTAGTGTGCAAGGACTTTTAAGTCTTTGTTCATCTCATGCTTGCTAATATGCCATTGGCCAAAGCAAGTCAAATGGCTAAGTCCAAATTCCAAGCGTGGAGGAAAAAACTTCACTTCTTGATAGGAGGAGAAGCAAGGTCACATTGCAAGAGTGCATGTATATGAAAGGTCATCTTTGCAAAAGACCTACCACAGTTGGTAAAAATAGATATATGGTTACTTAAAACACAGAGAAATTCAGGTGACAAATATCCTAAGAATAAAGAATAGCACAGAGGAACAGAGTAGATTATAAAATGAATTGAAGCATTTCTTCTAAACATCTCGCAAATACAAGTTTAAGTAAACATTTTCTTAATATCGTTCAAATCTTGCTTCACCCCCCCAATGGTTTTATCCATTGGGAAAGATTATGTTAAACATCATTTAAATATTTAAGCCCTGAGGCATACCAGGTCATGAATTGTATTAACTTTCACAAAATGAAAGTTTGCATAAATGGCCAAACATAATTTCCATCCTAGAATATTTTATCATAATTATGAAATATCATATTAAAGTATGAGTGAATTGCTTGAGCGAACTAGAAACATGTCACCAGTTCAGTGCTCTGACTGCAAAATGAGCAGGATTTACTCTCAAAAGCTTCACTCAAGTAATGAGGCACATTAATTCTGAGCAGGGTTTCAGTTGTTACTCTGAATTTAATCTGATCTTTTAATTCTTCTCTGCCTATAAAAAATTCATAGACTAGAGTTTGATGTATCTCATATTCCTGGTAAGCACACACCTTACTTCTTATTTGAGGTATATTTAAGAACAAAACAGGCAGGGAAAATGCTTGATCTTGCTATAAAGTACAAAGTACATGACCAAAGAGAGCTCATTAAAGTCAGAAAACACCTTATGTGAAATTTTATGAGAAACTCTGCCTAACTACTCTTGTGATAGTGTACTTACTTTGGAATTAAACCACTACAAAAAGACTCCTTTCTTCCTTTCTGCTTCCCAAGCTCTGACATCAGTCACAGCTGTCCCTTTGGTTTGTGGCGTTTTTTTTTTTGTTTTTTTTGTTTTTTTAAGATTTTATTTATTTGAGAGAGAGTGTGCGGGAGCACAAGCAGGGAGAGCAGTAGGCAAAGGGAGGCGGAGAAGGAGGCTCCCTGCTGAGCAGAGAGCCCAATGCGGTACTCCGTCCTCACGACCCTGGGATCATGATCCGAGCCAAAGGCTGATGCTAACTGACTCAGTCACCTAGGCGCCCTTCTTTGGTTTGTCTTCCTCTTTCTTGGTGCCTCTACACAAACTCATTCAAGTTCAGTTTATCCATTAATTTCATTTATGGACTACCTATGCCTGTCCCTCACCTAACCTCTCCCATGGCTTTTTTTTTTTTTAATGTAACTTTAACTTCACTGCTAGGAACTTTGTCATCTTCAGACTTTCTTTATTCCTTCTGTGGAAATGTGGCTTCTTTAAATGAGCTTATATATAACTATATGAAACATCATTTATATCAGTAGAAGTAGCTCTAACTATAAGTGTAACTATATAACTCTCTCTATATATGCATGTGTATATATATATATGCTTGTCTTCTTTTGTTATTCTTGCAAACTCAGAAAGGCTCAGCCTGTTCTCTGCATTTCAAAACCTTTTCATTTCAGTTATATCCTGCTTGGACATTGTGTTCGTGCTACTACTCACATTGCTCTCTCATATTTCTTCTTATCTACCACTCAGTACTTAGCAACCTTAATATCCATGTTGAGCATGAGACGTCGAATCAAAGTTCGTTGCTCAATATACTGCCAGAAAACTTACCTTCCACTTCCTAATCCTGCTGATTATTACTATCGTATCCTGGATTTTGCCATTATCAACCTTGCCCCCGCTCACAGACAGTTAACTTGTTTTTAGCTGACAATGACCTGATGTTTCTTTACATCTGCTAAGTCTCATTCTTACCTTCTTCACGAACAGGCACGTTCTCACTTTGGCTACGTTGCCCTTCCACTTTGGTGCAGTAGAAAGAGTAAGACTCAGAAAGTCTGAGCCTCAATCTTCCTCCATCACATGGTGGCTAAATGACCCTGGCTCACTGCTTCGGGTCTCAACTTACTTTTTTCGGCAATGGAAACAAAATAAAAACCTATTTCACAGGATGAAGTGAATACTCAAAGCCCCGGAGATGAAGTCCTGGTGAGGATTATTGAACATAGAAATCTTATTGAAGTTATTATTTGCTGTTGTAAGAACAAAAGAAACATTTTAAACAAAGTATCATAGTTAGTAGCCATCAAGAATGCCTGGTCATCTGGCAGTGGTAAAATGATGCCTTGTTTGTGGGCGCGGTGAAAAAGTTGGAGGCGGCCTGACAAGCTCAGGTCTGACTGCCCTTACTACCTAGTCTTTGGTGAGCACTAAGGAGCTACTCTTTGGTAGACATCTGGGCACATGAATTTATTTACTGCTTTGATTTTCTGTGATGCCGTTTCCCGGTGCAACATTCGTTCCATCTGCTTTTGCTTCTAGCTCATGGAATATTTCTGAGGAAAGTCATTCAATGGTGAAATCATTTATTACACTGTAGATTGAGGATCTCTAATTTTAGTCGGGCTTTTTACCACTACTGCTTTCTTCTCTTGTTTGTTTCATAGATCACTCTCCCTGAGCTGACGCCTCTTTTTTCTCAGGCTCCCAGTATCATGGTCCCTCTTCATTCAGGCCGACTGATCTCACGAACTAGATTTAGATGTTTTAACTGAACTTAGCAGCTATCCCCAGAGGTGGTTACCTTCACATCATGAGACCTCTGTTTTTAATTAATGGTGTATCATCACTATCTCTTTCCAGGTAATTCATAGAGACAAATTTATGTCCTTTGTTTTTCAATTCTTTTACATCCAATTACTTAACAAATTGTATTCTCTCTTATTTTTCCCATGACAAGTTTTTATGTGCCTTAGTTAGGGTTCTTACTCACTTTGTCCTGTACATTTCTTTCGAACTGGACTTTTCTCCAGAGCCATGCCTCTTGACAGCCCACTCTACCCTGAGCCCAAATTTTAAAGGCACTGCTTAGCCTCAATCATTGCATGGTTTTAAAATACATGTCTAATAAATTGATTATCTGAATTTCTTATCCATCAAAGAAGACATGAGGTAATTTGTTTGGTCAGAGTAAGAAGAGATAAAAGAAGTCTTTTCATTTTTAAGACTTAGCTGAGGCATCATCTCCTCAAGGAGATCTTCCTTGAGGGATAAATGTTCCTTTCCTAAGCTTTTATGTTATTTTTACTTACCTTTATTCTAGTGATTACCATATTATATTGAAATTATCTCTTTAGGTACTTGTTTCTCCTACTGGACTATAAACTTTTCAGAGGGAAGGGCTGTATCATTCAATTTTGTAACTTCAGAGATGACACAGGCTACTCTGTAAGCATTCAGTAAAGATTTGATGATGTGGGTTGCTATAAAATGATGAGTTTGGACCTCAGTCCATCTACTTATCAGTTTCTGCTGGTTCCCAAGATAAGCTCACATCCACAAGTGAGCTAGGTGAAAAAATTTTCCTAGTCCCTTCTTGAATTTTTGACATTTCTTTTGTTAAATATCTTTAATGAGGTATTACGTTACTTAAGTTGTAGTTTAACTTTACACAAATATGTTATTGAGTTCTTCAGTACATGATCAAGAACCATCAGTCAATACTTTGCTGATATGGTGTCTGTGATTGCTTCCCATTGGTACTATTTTTTTAAAAAGATTTATTTATTTATTTATTTGACAGAGAGAGAGAGAGAGAGAGAGAGAGAGAGATCACAAGTAGGAAGAGAGTTAGGCAGAGAGAGAGGGGGAAGCGAACTCCCTGCTGAGCAGAGAGCCCGATGTGGGGGTTGATCCCAGGACCCTGAGATCATGACCTGAGCCGAAGGCAGAGACTTTAACCCACTGAGCCACCCAGGCGCCCCTGCCACTGGTACTATTTTTAAAAGTGTAACTTGGAGACCACATTATGTTGACCAATCTATACTTTATTGGTGATATTGTATTAGGTGATGTTGAAAATGTCAAAGCAAAGGAATGTCTAATTTTGCCGATGCATTCATTTCTTTTGCTTTTGTCATGAAATGTGATGGGCCACAAAACCTGATTCTTTATGGAAAGACTGATACAATGGAAACATAAAGCCCTTGGAAGCAATGAGCCCCTTACATCGGTCAATCAAAAACACAGATAAAAAAATGTGATCTGAAGAAGTTTCAATTTAAAGCCTGGAATTTTACCAAGAGTAAGGTTTTCTCCAATCCATATTCTTTTTGATCCATTCTAGGAAATTGCTTTTTAGAATGTCAAATAGAGGAAGCCTTACATAATGAGCAACTTCGGTGAATCCATTTGTGCTGGAAATGGTGGTGCTTATTTGTAACTTAGAGCAGAATGAGAACGGAATCAGTCTTTTTAAATGATGTCATATACTCCAGAATTGCTGACATTTATTCTAGTAATTTGAAGTGGGTAATGAAGGAATTGGAAGCTACTCCATTTTCCCTCAACATGCAACTGGGTGAATCTACAGATGTCTTAGTGATCTCATTATCGGATTTCTGCATATTATGCCTGTGCTGATATCACTGTGTGGCCCTTTTTTGGAAATTGTGATGTTGACTTCTTCAAAATGGTTAGTTATTTTACTAAGAAAGAATTCAATTGGAAGAAAATTCCATCTGCTCTACCTGTAGAGAGAGGATCTGTAATGCTTGACAATACATCTGTTTTTGTGGGTTTGTTGAAGAGTGATGTCCATTCTTCATTCTCCATTAGTAGACATGACATCAAAGATTCTGAGAAGAATCCCAAAGGAGTCTTTGTCTATGTGACATGAAAGTCATCCACTTTCATGGATGAATCTTAAATCAGCATATTTTCAATTAGTTTGTTAGGACATAGTAGCAAAATAGAAATATGCCTTTAAAAATAACAGTGTAAAAATAACCATGTAATATGTAAATCCATATATTTACACACACATATAATAATAAATATGCTTTTAATATTATGTTGTAAAATACATAATCAATACATAGTAATACATACTATAAATCAATACATATCATATAAATATATGTATTTTAAAATATATAATTTTATGTAAATTATATAATAATATAAATTATATAAAATATATAATATATATACCTTTATAATGTGGATACATTTGCAAATAGATATGAATTAATATACATGTCCTATAAATATGCATTGCCTTCTAAGAAGAACAATTTGCATTGGGATCAGCAACATACACGGATGCCTTGCTCTTAAGTCCTTGCCAGCACTGTGCACTATCATTGTAAAAATATTTTCCACTTCGACAAGTGAGAAAAGTATATTATTATTATCATTTTAATTTTCAATCCTCTGGTTATTATTGTGACCAATTTTTTAAGTATCTTGAGTATTTACCTTTTGAGGTTGATAGCTCACATATATTATCTATTTTAATATGGAAGTCTTTATCTTTTGCTTAATGATGTCTCTGTACTCTCTATGGAGTATGGATGTTAAGCTACCATGTGACTGAGAAGCCAACTACAATTTATTTTTTGTTCATCTCTTGTTTTTTAATTTTGTTTATGATGATTTTTTGAAAGCTTTCTCTCCTTGGAAACGTGTAGGCCATTCAACTCAATAAGCCCGTGGAGAAGTCCTAGTTACACTTTGAATTGGATTGACCCTGAGAGAAGAGATCTTAGAGAATTTGGTTTTGAGATAGACAGATTGGTTGGAGTTCCTGGATGCATGTTGGCAATTCTTGTCTCTTGTCTCCCCTACTCCTTAATTTATAATAGGCTATTCTCTCTGATACCTATTGAAAATCATCTGGGGGTTCTAGTACCCATTTACAGATAATGAAATAAAAGCACAGATTTTTAATGAAAATAAAGAGTATTTCATCTTTATAATGAAATAAAGAGTCCCAACTTTTTAGAAGTATAGGTTTTCTCTGAGTGGAGTTTTTGCTGAACAATGTGAGAATCTTATTTCGTGACCTATATTCACCTGTGTTAGCAAGAAATAAATGACAGATTCAGTCCAGTTGTCTCCAGAGCATCTTGATAGTTTCAGTAAAACCAAGTTATCAAATATTCTGTCTTACCACATTGGTGAATGCCTCATTTCAAGATAATCCATATATGGAAAAATATAAAGTCAGAGTCTAGTGCCAAGTTTAGAGGATTACCCATGTTGGCTACATGGTGTGGATACTGAAGTATGGCACAGATATTGAATGAATGGGAAAGAGATTTTTCAGGCTCATAAATAAAGCAAAGACTGGGATTCAACCACAGGTTTGCTTAAGGAGAGAGAGTAAGGATTCCAGTGGAGTGTAAATTCTTCCTGGTGAGTGGTGCCTCAGAGATCTGATGGTATAAATATGCTCCTTAGGACAGCATCTCATTCTAAGAAAAGAATGGAATAATTGAACACAAAACCTGCCTCCTTTCTCTTTTCTTTAAGCTAAGTAGTGGGCTCTTTGGAGCCTGTCTCTTCAAGGAAGCTGCTGCTGTCAGTATTTAAGAGAAGAGGTCAGGTCAGGGACACAACAAACTAACATGCTTTAAAAAGGGTCAGCAAAGGGGGCCCAGATAAGAGTGAGTTGGCAAAGAAAGGGACAGTGACAGATGGAAAACTTATCTTTTGTGTCAGAACCAGATTTGATATATAGACCGAGCTGTTGAGATCTTTTGTCCTTGCTCTGGATTGTGGGGCCCAGACAGAAGAACAGGGAATCCTGTTTCCCAGGAGGAGTGATGATTTTATATTGATTTTTACTCAGCAGATTACCATTCTATGTCATCATACTTAAGTTGCTGGAATAATGAAAAGGCAACTTTCTTGGTTCTTCAGCCTTTTTTTCTTCTTCAAGGCATAGGCATAAGTTCAATATTTCTCTCTAACTACAGGGCGTTAAGTTAGAACTAGCAGTTTACACCTTACGAATGAATCTTATTAGTATTTTATCACCTAGTTAATATCTCCAAAATTTTATTATACTATATCATATTCCAGAGATTCTGTAAATTGAGATTTGGTAAAGTTGCCATTATAAAATCTACCACATAAATCAAATGGGAAGACCCAAGATGAAATTTACTAAGATTATTTTTTAATAAAGAAACTAGGCTTGAATAAGAATAATTGTAATATGATGACAGCTAGTACATGGACACTAACTGATTTATAAAATCTTTTGGCTTATTAACAGATGCTCTGGGAAGGGAGTATATAGCCTCACGTTTTTTAAAAAAATATATAGTCTATTGAATAAAATAAAGGCTGAAGTTTCCCACACGTTTAGAAGGATTTTAAGATGACCAACTATAATTGGCACTGTGTTGCTAATGTATATGCTAAAGAAATACTTGAATGGGGCTTGGGGATAGGTGGAACATGGAAGAGAAGAAAATATTCATTTCAGGTAAGTAGAATAAATGCAAGAATTAAAAATTTTAGAAACTGACTTGTTAAACATTCATTTGACAGAAAAAGAACTGTACTAATTTTGATTTCCTCAGGGAGGAAATTGATCTCCTCAATAGGGAGAAAACCCAGCTAGCCTAAATGAGTGACAATAATCACAACAGTAGTAATAAAGCCATTAAGTATATAATTCAGGTTATGATTTATAGAGATTTATTTTTTAAATGTTGAATAAATCATATTAGCAGTGTCACCTGGTAGGAATCTTTAGAGAAACTATTTTAGTAAACAGATGAAAATGAATTATATTTAACAGGTCATTTTTGTGTAATTTGTGCTTTTAGAAACTGATGCAATATTGTCTTATACATTTTTTTGTGCTTCGTGCCTGCCCAGACTAGTAAATACTTCGTAAACGTATACTTTTTGAAGGTAGTTCAAAACTTAGCCACAGTTTTTAATTAGTATTCTTTTCAGTCATGAACTTTACAGTAAGCATTTTCTGTGTATCTGGCTTTTTGCTAGGTACTTTGTAGATATAATACCCTTGTGAGTGAGTCGAAGGATCTTTTTTTTTTTTTTTTTTTTACAGCTTTATTGCAGGATGGGTGACCTGAAGTAGACGTTGGAGTTCTTTATTTAAAGTGTTCAATTTGATAAGTTTATATACATAAAAATATATGTGCATTCCTGTGAAACTGTCATCACAATCAAGATAATGAGCAGGTTCATCACCTTCCAAAGTTTCCTTGTCCCCTTTTTAAATTCCCTCTTCTGCCCTTCTTCCTCCTATCTCCAGTCACTCTGTGATTCAGTTTTTTCACTCTATAGACTAGCTTGCATTTTCTATGACTGTACACAAATGGGATCATATATTATGAACTATTTTTTTTTTTTTTTGCCTAACTTCTTTTACTCACCATGATCAAGTTGTGTATCAGCTGTATGTTCCCTTCTATTGCTGAGTAATAGTATTCCATTGCATGGACATACCACAGTTACTTTATCCATTCACCTGCTGATGGACATGGATTGTTTCCAGGTTTTGGAAAGCATAACTAAAGCTACTGTGAAGATTTTGTACAATCTTTGTGTGGGTGTATATTCTCATGTCTTGTAAGTAAATGTCTATATGGTAGGAATCTGCATATCTTTTAAAGAAATTTCTTAACTGTTTTCCAAAATGGTGGTACCATTTACATTCTCATCTACCTGGTATGGTTAGGCTTTTTTATTTTTGTCCATTCTTGTTTTTAAATTTTATTTGTTTTATTTAGGCAAGCATGAGCTTGAGTGCATTAGTCTAACCTTCTGATTAAATAGCATTATTTGAGTCATAAACTACAACATCAGGAAATCACTAAGAGAAGATGAGATTAACACATTTACCAAATAAAAAAAATATATCAAAGAAGAATAAAAAATTTGGCAACAGAGAGGCTTTATCCAATCAGATGTACTTTTTTTATAATAATGTCAACATAATCTCTAATGGAATTTTAAATGATCTACTGTAGTCTGAACTGACTAAAATAAATAGAAATTCCTTATAAACTCATGCCAAATATTTAATTGAATGTATCAAACATAAATAACATATTTTTTAAATCCAATACCCCAAGCAAAAATGTCAGAAAAGGTCTTCCACTCTTTTTCTCTGAAAAATAAACAGCTCTCCAAGAGGACAGATTTTGGCCATCCTAATAGGTGCTGTTATGGATCAAATTGTTTCCCCCACAAAGTCCTAAGCCCCTGTACCTCGGAATGTGACCTTATCTGGACATAAGGTTGCTACAGATGTAATTAGTTAAGATGAGGTCATAATGGGGTCAGATATCCCCCTAATCCGGTATGACTAATGTCCTTATAAATAGGGGAAATTTTGGCATAGATGAATATACACACAGAGAACACCATGTGAAGATTGAAGTTATGCTTCCACAAGCCAAGTAGCTACAAGAGCTGCCTGGAACAGATCCTTTCCTGGTAGTCATGTAACTTTTTTTAGAAATGTCAAAGAGTTTTCTAAGGCAACAGTTGAGTTTTACATGCCCATCAGCACTCTCTGGGAATTCCCATTGTTCTGCATTCTTATCTGCACTTGGTATTGTCACTTTCAAGTTTATTTTAGCCATTTTAATAGTTTAGGAAGTTTCATCACATTGTAGTTAAATCTTTATTTTCCTAATGATGAAAAGTGTTGAGCCACTTTCATATGCTTATTTGTCATCCTGTGTCTTCTTTGGTGAAACCCTTAGCGGCATAATTCTTAGTGTATCTCTTTATCTGTTGATAGACCTCTGGGTTGTTTTCACCTTTTTGCTATTGTGAATTTTGCTGGGTAAACACTGGTATCTATTTGAATCCCTGCTTTGAATAATTTTAGGTATATACCTAGAAAGGGAATTGTTGGGTCACATGAGTAATTCTATGTTTAATATTTGGAGGTTATTCTATATTTAAATTTTGAGATAATTCTGTATTTAAATTTGTTATTTATTTATTTATTTATTTTAACATATAACGTATTATTTGCCCCAGGGTACATGTCTGCGAATCATCAGGCTAACACATTTCACAGCATTTGCCATAGCACACACCCTCCCCAATGTCCATAACCCTACCCCCCCTACCTCCCAGTCACCTTTAGTTTGTTTTGTGAGTTTAGGAGTCTCTTATAGTTTGTCTCCTTCCCCATCCCATCTTGTTTCATTAAAGATTTATTTGAGAGAGAGAAAGAAAGCTAGGGGAGGGGGAGAGTGAGAATGAGAATCCCAAGTGGACTCCCCGTGGAGCACAGAGCCCACTACAGGGTTTTGTCCCGCAACCCAATATCATGACACCAGCTGAAATCAAGAGTTGGACGACCAACCGAATGAGCTGCCCACGCGCCCCTTAAATTTCTGTTTTTATATTTAAAGTGGGTCTCTTGTAGGCAGAGTGTAGTTGGCACCTCTTGTCTATCAATCTTGCATTTGCTTTATAATTTGGATACTTTATTAGTTTTCTAGAAATGCCATAACAATGTGGCACAGTCTTGGTGGTGTAAAAAAATAGAAATATATTTTCTAACAGTCTGGAGACTAGAATCCCAACCAAGATATTATAAGGGTTGTGCTCCCTCTGCTGCCTCTAGGGGAGGGTCCTTCTTTGCCACCTCTAGTTACTGGTAGCCCCCGTATCCCTTAGCTTTTGGCCACCTAACTCCAATCTCTGCCTCTGTCTTGATACGGTATTTTTCTTGTGTGTCTGTGTCTTCATATCATCTCTTCTCATTTTATAGGAATATCAGTCATATTAGGTTAAGAACTCATTCTATTTCAGTATGACCTCATCTTAACTAATTACATTAGCAATGATCATATTTCTGGATAAGCTCACAATCTAAGCTACAGGGGGTTAGAACTTCAGTATATCTTTTAGAGAGACACAATTCAACCTGTAACAGATGTCTTTGTCCATGTAGGTTTAATGCTCATGTTAATATTTTAGAGTTTAAAATCTGACACCCTTCTATTTGTCCTATCTTTTCTCCCCTTCCTTTTCTTTTTGCCTTCTTTTGGACTAAGTACTGTTATTTCCCCTTTTGGCATATTTTCTATAACCTTTCTTTTAAAAAATTAATATTGTATATTTTACAATTTACTTCTTTAATTTATCACTAGCTGTCTTTGAGTAATGTTGTATTATGTAATGTGTAGTATAAGAACTTTATAGTAATACACTTCTAATTCCCCCCTTCTTGGTCTTTGGAGTTCTTTTATGTACATTTTGTATGCAATTCATGTCACATATCTCATAGCAGATTATTATTTTTTCTTAAAACATATTTTTATTTTTTAAAGATATGCAAATATAAGAAATGAATTTAAAATTGACCTACATAGTCTATTTCCAGTGCTATTCACTTCTTTGTGTAGTTCTAGATTTCCATCTGGTATCCTTTTCTTTCTGTTAAAATGATTTCCTTTGCCTTTTTCTTATTGTGCATTTCTACTAATTTTGAGTTCTTTTAGTTTTTGTATGTTGTCTTATTTTTTAAACATTTTTATTCTGTAATAAATATAGATTGTAGAAACTTGCAAAGAATAGTAAAGAGGTTCTTTATACCCTGCACTCAGTTTCTCTCAAAGGCAACATCTTGCATATTACAGTACAATATCAAAATCAAGAACTTGACATTGATATGATCCATATGCCTGATTAACATTTTTGTTAGTTTTACACTCGTATGAGGATATAATTGTATGCAGTTACATCACACGTAACCACAGAGATCCCTCATGCAATCCCTTTACAGCTACCTACATGCCTCTTACCCATCCTGTCCTTAGTCCCTGGGAGCCATTGATCTTTTCTTCATCTCTGTAAATGTTTTATTTTAATAATATTTTACAAATTCAGTACTTTAAAAATCTTTTTATATTGTCCGCTGGCTTGCACAGTCTTTGAGAAGTCTGTCATTATTTTTTGCTCTCTTGTGTATAATGGTCTTTCTTCTGCTTGCTTTTAAGATTTTTTTCTTTATTATGATTTTAAGCAACCTAATTATTATGTCACTCGAGATAGTTTTATTTAAGCTTTAATTTTTTGGATCTGTGGGCTTGTAATTTTCATCAAATTAAAAAAAACCCATCAGGGCACCTTTGTGGCACAATCAGTTGAGCAACTGACTCTTGGTTTGGGCTTAGGTCATGTCTTGGGGTCTTGATATTGAGCCCTGTGTTGTTTCCCCCAACTCAGCACGAAGACTGCTTCTGTTTCCCTATCCCTCTGCCCCTCCTCCCATGTGCTCTTCTCTAAAATAAATAAATGAATCTTAAAAAAATCATCAGTCATTATTTCTTCAAACTTTTTTCCTCCTCCCTCTCTTTACTCTTTTATGTATATTACATCACTTGTCAGTGTCCACATCTCTGGATCTTTGTTTATTTTTTAAATTTCAGTCTTTTTCCTTTCTGTGTTTCATCCTGAATTTTTATTGCTATGTCTTCAAGTTTACTGATCTTTTCTTAATATGCTGTTAATACCATCCACTGTATTTTTAATTTCAGTCATTTATTTCTCATCTTTATAAGTTTGATATGGATCATTATTAGATCTTCTGTTTCCTTATTTACATGATCAACCATTTCTCTAGTCTTTTTAATGTATGGAATACAGTTATAATAACTGTTTTAAAGTCCTTGCCTGTTAATTTTATTACCTATGTTATTTCTAGGTATGTTACAATTGAAAAGTCATATTCTAGCTTCTTTGCATGCCTTGTAACTTTTATATTGAATGCCAGAATGTGCATTTTATAGAATGTGAATTTTACCTCATTGATATTTTTGTGGTCTATAAACCCTCTTGAGCTTTCTGGGACACAATTAAGTTCCATAGAAATATTTTGATCCTTTTAAAGTTTGCTTTTACTTTTTTTTTTTTTTTTTTTAGATAGGATGATGCAGCTCTTATTGTATGCCTAATTTTTTTCCAGTGTTGGGACAATTGCCTCTGCCTCGCACATCTGATACACCAAGTTTTTTGCGCAAGTTAGCGAGAACATAGAGTATCCTCAGCCTTGGGGGAGTCCCAAGGTTTCTTCTTTCTACTCCTCTTGGTTTTATTCTCTTTGGGTACAACCCACAGACTTTATTCAGATATACTGGTGAGTACTCCCTGAAGACTCCAGGGGTACCATTGCAGATCTCAGAAGCTCTCTCTCATTGCAGGTCTCAGTCTCTGTGGTCCTCTGCCCTGTGAGCCCTAGTTACTTTGGCCTCCTTGGCTCCCAGCTCTGACTTCTCAACTCAGGGAGAGTCCTGGAATCCACTTGTATTCCAGCTTCCTCTGTCACTGCCTGGAAATCTCTGGGCACTCAGCTGAGGTAATCAGAGGGCTCACATCATTTGTTTCCCTTTTTTCAAGAATGACTGTTCTGAATTCTTGATGTCCAATATTGGAACATCACTGTTTTTATATGTATATATATCTTTTTATTTTTTCCCAGGTGGGTGGAAAAATCTGGTTCCTGTTACCCAATCTTGACAGGAAACAGAAGTCCCAATGAACATTTTTAAATGAATAAATGTTAGTGGATTCACTCACTATATATCTCTACGTATATTTATATATATGTCACTTAACCCTGAATATTTCTTTCAAAGCTTTAACCCAATTTAAAATTGTGCATTTATAATTTGCTCACTCTGTTTTTTATCTCTCTAGCTATACCAGAAGCTTAAAGAAGCACAGACTATTTATTACTCACTAATATGCGTCTAACATGATGTCAAATTCCTTGTTTTCATGAACAAGCCGATGAATTAAAGATTTTTGAAGAAAGGTTTTTAGGCGTAGGTAACATGTTGCTTACCTCCAACCCAAATGTGTGGAATTATAATTATTGAGGTGATATTATTTTGAAATAAGAGTAAAGTATGATTAACATTATTATTTTATTTCCAGTGAATCAAAGAACAAACAAGACCTGTGAAGCTTTATATAGAAAATTATTGCCTTAAAAGATGTAATGAGCAGTAGTGTAAGAAGCTTGTTGATTTTTCAATTAAATGTTTTCTGTTTGTCAGTGAAAATCCAACTGTATTTCTTTATTGCCACTAAGGCTGCAGGGCTATGTCTCACCTAAATTCCCTCCTTGTACATGAAGTAGCACATTATCTGCATCAAAGTAAATTTATTATTTCATCAGGTGTAGGCAAACACCATATATATCTCCTTTGTGATAGTAAGTAATGATTATCAGTATTATCACCACAAACTTCCCCCATCCACCTGTTGTTCTACATATATTTTCTTTAATTTTCAAATTCTTGCTTGAATTTACAGACACATGGATCAAAGACATTCCTTGAAACAATTTGGATGAGAAAAATTCCTCCCCTACAAACTTCCAAACCATATGGTGTAACAGAAAAAGAAACAAAATTGAGCTTTTGTTTATGATTTCCAACGGAAAATAACAAGAACTCATCATCTTTTAGGCAATGGATTTGAAGTTCAAGATCACCATCAAATTTTTATGATCAGCTTCATTTCATCTGAGTTTTAAAATTTGAAAGGGAGATGTTTTCAACCGTGTACTATGAAAAAATGTGAAATAAACAAACATGGATGGACTAGCATAATGGACCTTCATACACTGTGCACTGGCTCCAACAATCACCAGCTCATGGCCGGTCATATTTTATCTCTATCCCCACCAATTGCCCAGATTATTTTAAAGCAAATTCTATAGGCATAATTTAAAAATCTTTCTCTAAAATATATGAACGCTTTAAAAATAATTACTATACTATCGTAATACTTAAAGGTAAATTTTATTTTTACAATTAATTGTAATTGTGTTCATATTTCCCTGTCTCATGGGCTATTTTTAACATACAATTTGTTCGAATTGGTTCTAAGTGAATCTAATGCATTGCAATTGTTTGATGTATCTCTTAAATGCCTTTTTTAAAAAAAGATTTTCTTTATTTGTGTGTGTGAGAGAGAGTGAGTACAAGCGGGGGGAATGGCAGGAAGAGAAGCAGGTTCCCCACTGAGCAAAGAGCCCCATGTGGGATTCGATCCCAGGACATTGGGATCATAACCTGAGCCAAAGGCAGACACTTAATCAACTGAGCCACCCTGGCTTCTCTCTTAAGTGACTTTTAATCTAGATTTTCATCTATTTCTTCATTCCACTTGCAAAGTATTTGTTGAAGGTATGGGTTCCTTTGTTCTGTAGAATTTCCTACAATCTGGATTTTCCTGATCACATACCTGTGATATTAACTAACACTTCCCTCTGCCCCCTGCTTTTCTGTAGCCTCTGGCAGGATCTAGAGGCTTGCTGAAATTCAGGCTTGACTTTCTTGGCAAGACTACTTCATCAGTAATGCTGTGTACTTACATCAGGACACATGTAATATCTGGTTGTCTTTCTTTTAGTGATGTTGGCACTCATGGATGATCAGTGCATAGATCCACTAATTCATTAGTGTTTGTAAAATAGTCGTATTTAAAATCCATCATTTTTTTCATTTATTAGCTATAATACTTCTCTAAAGACAAACTTTTCTCATTAACTGTTTGTTACCCAGATGCCTAAGTCATACGGGAAAGGCAGGATAAATGCTTTATTCCCTTTGTTTACCAGTTTTCAGATTCATTGTCTGGTTGCCTAGAATCCTCTAATTTTGATCAACGAGGTTTTGAAACTGAGAGATTGTTTTTATAGAATAATTAGGCCATCTGGTCAACTCTGGTCTAATTCTCTAATTCTTATAAGGATTCTAGGATAATAATGGTAAAGACATGAAGAAACATAAACTAGATAAAAGAAGGCTTATGATATACTAAAAGGATGCATTAAAATAGATGCCACAATGACTTTCTGCCTCCTCTCCCTTTTCTCAGTTGATATGTGAAACTAAAGCTATATCTTCCAGTTTGAAAAGTTAAAAGAGATTTCCATTTTACTTAAGATGGCATGATATATAATAGGCAGCTTCATCTTAAAAGTCATCTTTAAGATCTTTAGAAATGATAGCAGAAATGTTCAGACGGGTAGATGCATCAAGGCTTTTTGGTTATTCTCTTGGCTCTTTGACTAGTTTCTGATGTTGGCACTTGGGCAAAAGTAAAGCACACTGCTTATAAGTGGGAGGTGCCAGAAATCATTGTCTATGAAATCTTTCTAAAATATGACAGAATGATCTGTGAGCAGCAAATTATTCCCACATTCAGTATTAAATTTGCAGATGTACTTGATGCTTTTTATAATACTCTATGTGATATACACCCAAGACCTAAAAACCACACTGATTAGCTTGTGCATTGCCTGGCATCCTCCCTCAGTTTCATGTCTTCCCTTCTGTTTATTGACAGGGGATTAATATCCCTTAAGATTGGCAAGTTGTATGTTCCAGTTACTGAGTGAAATAATTAAAACCTAACTTCATGTGTCGTCACTTTTGAACTGATATCCAAATATGCATTGCCCAGGACACCAAGGCAGCCCTTTACAGGAAATGCTTCTTTTTTTTTTTTCCCCAAATTTGTTTATTTTAATTTTTCAGTGTTACAAGATTGATTGTTCATGCACCACACCCAGTGCTCCTTGCAGTACGTGCCCCTCTCGATACCCACCACCAGGCTCACCCCCCCCACCCCCTCCCCTCCAAAACCCTCAGTTTGTTGCTCAGAGTCCACAGTCTCTCCTGGTTCAACACCCCCTCCGATTTCCCCCCATTCGCCCTTCCCTTCCTTCTCACGATGCCCTCCATGATTTTCTTTATACTCCACACGTAAGTGAGACCA
>CM052798.1:120093185-120138009 GCA_028533885.1 Nasua narica | reverse complement strand
GTAGGGTAGCTGTTACAGGAAATGCTTCTTGCATCTATATGGGTATCTGTCATTTTGATAATAACAACACCGTTACAGTGATTATCAGTGTAAATTATTTATGTTAGTGACAGGAGCATGGGAGGTACGTTAACCAACAACTGCTTAAATGCTGCACGGCACAGGACTTATGGACACTTTTAGTCTTACTTGGATGGCTTTTCTCTCAGCTCAACTGGAGGTTTAGTTCTTGTCTTTGGGAATATATCTATTCATATCTGTGGAGCACAGACCACGGTGCCCAAGGGGCAATAAAACAACCTTTCTCACTGGGAAACTCAAGGATGACTGGTTCCATTCTCAGCCATTGTCATCAGAATAATCACGATCAGAGCAAATATGTGTTGGATGTTTACTGTGGATTTGGTTCTTTACAAAGTGTTTCACACATGTTATGCTGTTTAATATCCCAACCACATTGTGAAGTAAATGAATCTGTTTGCCCACCAAATAATTAACTTCTGAGTTCACCATGGACTTTTTATCTCCTCCAAACCATGAGAGATCACAGTGCCTCCGTTTTTGATCTTGAAGATGCGGATGAGAATATGTCAACCTTACAGGATTGTTATGAGTGTTAAATGAGTTATTGGACGCAAAGTGCTTAGAACCATGAGTACGCTAAAATTATTAGCTATTGTGGGACTGTTGAGTAAAAGAGTAACCTGAATAATGGACATTTACATTGGCTACGGAAGAACTTGGCATAAAAAGAATATTCTGTGCATTATTAAACTTGGTGGTGTGTGGAAGACATGACACATCGTCTTCTGTCCTCTTGGCATTGCTGCCTTGCCATCTGTGGTCCAGCCCCTGCAGCCCCTGGAATTGTAGCAACTAAGAAAGGGAATTGAGACTGGTGTTTTTAGGCTAGGGGACAAAAAGATTTCCAGTCTCTGTCTCCTGGAATTCAAAGAGCACCTTTATTTGGATCAGTTTATGATTTTTTATAGTGCCGAAACCAACTCTGTATTAGTCAGTAGAAGCCAGATTATTCTTCAGTAACAAATTGAGCCTGAAATTGCTGGGCTCAGCCCAACAAAGATTTATTCCCACTGGATTTTTGCCAGTCACTAAGGCAGAGAAAAGCACTTGAACTTTTTACTACCTCAGCCCAGAAGTGATATGTGTCTCTTTTGTTCACATTTAATTTTCCAGAACTAGAACATGTTCTTACCTAGCTATAAAAGGGCCAGGAAATGTAGAGGAGAAAATGGAATATTTAGCACTGCCTTCTCCACCACACACTCCAGATGGCTCCTGCATACTTATTGATGATAGGTCTAAGCATTTGTTCCCAGTGATCCTGCAATTGTTGGTAACAAGGAGAGATTAGTGAAATCACCCCCCGGATGGACTTCATGCTGTACAGAAAATTGGGGTTTGGCTGTAACACTCTCTCACTGATTGGATCACAGGTGGGCATGGGATAGAGATAGTAAAGAATAAACGTTGTCAAAAGAAATCTGCTTCCCTCTCTCCCTCTGGCCCTTCCCACCCCTCGAGCTGTCTCTCTCTCAAGGAAATAAATAAAATCTAAAAAAAAAAATTGAGTGAATGTGCTATCCCAGGATCTCATAATGGCAAGCGCCAAACTAATGTTTGTATGCGCATGCGTACATGGTCGTGTGCGTGTGTGTGCTTGTGCCTGTGTGTGCGCACGCGCGCGCATGCATTCACCTAGGCATTTAAAAACAGATCCTGGAGGGCGAAGGTTACACCTGGGTGGTCCAGTAGGTTAAAGCCTCTGCCTTCAGCTCAGGTCATGATCTCAGGGTCCTGCATCGGGGCTCTGCTCAGCAGGGGAGCCTGCTTCCCCCCCTCTCTCTGCCTGCCTCTCTGCCTACTTGTGATCTCTCTCTGTCAAATAAATAAATACAATCTTTAAAAAAAAAAACAGATCCTGGGGAATTCCTGCAGTAAGTGCTATTATATTTCTTTTATAAAAAAGATACTAAAGTTCAGGGACATGAGGCAACTTGTCCAAAATCCACAGCTGGGAAATATCAAAGCTGGAATTTGAACCCAGGTCTGCTTGACTCCAAGATTATGACCTCTTCTTGATCACTATGATGCATCTCCCACACCTGGCCCTTTTCCATCTCTCTCTCTTTCTCTCTTTCTTTCTCTCTCTTCTTTCTCTTTTCTTTCTTTCTCTTTTCTTTCTTTCTTTCTTTCTTTCTTTCTTTCTTTCTTTCTTTCTTTCTTCTTTTTCTTTCTTCTTTCTTTCTCCTTCCTTCCTTCCTTCCTTCCTTCCTTCCTTCCTTCCTTCCTTCCATATCTCTTTTGCTAGAATGTTTTATTTCCCAACATTCATGCCCAATGTCTAGTAATTACTTTCTTTACCCTAGAAATTCAAGAGATCTGGGTTAAAATATTAAAAGAAGAAAAATCCAATCTAGAATTGAGTCTTTTTTTAAAAAAGATTTATTTATTTATTTGACAGAGAGAGAGAGATCACAAGTAGGAGAGAAGGAGGCAGAGAGAGGGGGAAGCAGGCTTCCCGCTGAGCAGAGAGCCTGATGCGGGGCTCAATCCCAGGACCCTGAGATCATGACCTGAGCCGAAGGCAGAGGCTTTAACCCACTGAACCACCCAGGTGCCTTTAGAATTGAGTCTTAAAAGCAAATTGAAGTTCTTTATTTTGAGCCCCAGGAAATACCAGAATGTGAAATTGTGTGATGGAGGGGGTTCTATATACTGTGTCTTCTCCATCAAAGAGGCTGAGCCTCATGCAAAACTCTCCTCTGAAAGCTTGCTTATACGTGGAACCGATAGGGTCCATCACGTACCATTGCCCCTGTCCAGATCCGATTTGACCAAGAGAGGGCATTTGATGCAAGGGTAGCTAGTCCGCAGCCTGACCAGAAGCCTTTAAGTTGTTCTGGTGTGACTCTTCGGCCAATGGAAGCTCGATATTTATGCAGTAAGACAGTTGGTGATTTGGTAGCAGTTTTATAGTGTGGCTTGATGTCTGAGAAGAAGACAGCACAAAAATCAGATGAGAGGTCCAAGTAGAAACTGTGAAGGAGCGGAAACCAGCTAAGAGAGAATGGGCAGAAGCATGCAGTGGCAGGTGGGACAGTTGGTCTCGTTAAAGGCAGAACCCAAGAATAAAGATCAGTAAATACTTTCTGCTTAGGGATAGGATAACCTTTTTGCTGAAGCTGTGTTGGATTCCGAATGACTCTCCACTTCCTACATTGTGTTTTGTTTTTTTCTATAAGATCTGGTGGTCAGATTTTTCTTGGCTAAAATATGGGTGGTCATGTGGCTAGCATTTCTGTCTGTCTTATTTCCATGTGATGTTACCTCTTCCTGCAGGTGAACACACTGCTTTTTATAAACAAGGCTTAACACTTTTTTTTTTTTTAACAATTATCCTCCCTATGGCTTTGAAAACAGGTTGGTTTTGAAGTTTAGCATCTTACCTTCATATTTACTTGTTATAAATATATTTAGGAAGGGTAGGGATGTGGGTCATGTGAATGAAGGTACCAGATTTATGTCCAGGTTATTTCTGAATGGAAATAAAAATTCTCTTACAAGATCAAAAATAACTCTTTTGTTTACTTTAGCAGTTCAACTGAGTTTTATGCTTTCGTTTTCTTAAAGTAAGCTCTACATGGGGGCTTGAACTCACAACCCTGAGATCAAGAGTCACATTTTCCATCCACTGAGCCATCCAGGAGCCCTTCGATGGGAGCTATCAATATGTTTTGCTTCTGGTGCCTTTGTTTTCCTATGCATCTGTGAACAAAGAAAATCTTTAGCTTTTATTTCATTTTCATTTTCCCAGTTGTATCCTTTTTCACCAATTCTACACCTCTCTTTATCTTTTCTTATAATGTACAAAGAATCTCTTTCTACTATTCCAAGATCTTCCCCACAAATGAAAAGATGACCTAAAAATACCAGGGAGTGAGTCTTTATACTTGATATGAAATAGAATGAGACTTTAGCTTATCTTATAGACATTAAGGAACTTATTGGCTTAGAGCTAAAGGACAAAAAAAAAAAAAAGACTTCTTTTTCTTTTTCCTTAACCCTGGTGTGCACAGCAGCCCTTGAATAGAATTGTTTTATTCATATTTTATAGAACTCTACTGTAATACTGGGACAGTGGCCAAGGAACTGAAGGTTCTCAGAAACACAAAGAGATTCACTTACCCCTGCTGGGCAGTATGTGAAGCTCTTTAAAAAAAGTGACCTTCAGCTGGGTGTTGCTGGTTGCATTTTTCTAGTAAATACTTGATCACTATACTCAAAATTCTTTTATTAAATTTAGATTTTTAGTAAATCTCACAGAACTGAGAGCAGTATTTCAACTACTTATTTATCTACTTATGCCAAAAGAACACTCAAAAATGTCTTTGAAGATTACTTTTAAGCTTCTATCCAAGTTATAAACAACTTGGGAAATACTTTTGGTGGCTCCTTTGATGTGAGAATCAATAGAATAAATACAGATATTTTAGTTGAAATGACCTATGGATACATCTTCTCTTGTCCCTTTGAATTTCTATTTTGTGCATATTACAAATATTTCTCAGACTTCTGCTTAATATCACATACTGTGAACACAGAAATTGGTTAAGATTTCTATAACAATAACAAGTACATCTTTTAAGATCTTCCTGAATTCAGAAATGTCAAAATGTGAAAATATTAAAATTTTTGAGTACCCACCACATTGTTTATGAGGGTGAACAATTCCCAACACTGTTGAAACTCTTGCTTATACAACTCTGACAACATCTTCTTCCTTTCCACCCTACAGATTATTATTCCTCTAATTTTGCCAAGTACGCATTCTAAATGGTCTTGTTTTTGAACTGTTCTATAAATAGAACTATAACACATGTGTTCTTATGTGACTTGCTTTTAATACTCAACAGTTAGATTCCTCCATTCCAATGTAGCTAGCATTATTGTATAGTATCCCATTTTCTAGGTGATGGGCAATTGGAGCTATTTCCAATGTTTTGCATTTACAAACTATTTTGCTAAAAACATTTTCATTTTCAGCAAGGTAAGGTAAATGTGTGAGAGTTTCTCCAGGGTATAGAACCAAAAGTGGAATTGCTAAGTCTAGATGGTGGTCTTAATCTGATAGCCAACAAATACTACCGTTTGCTTCCTCTCTTCCCTACATATCTGGAGGGGACATAAATCCTGTTTTTGTTTTATTAGCAGACTGTATTTAATTTATGTTATGTTTATGTTCAGCCCCCTGCAGAGGGAAAAAGAGGAATAGGAGAGGGAAGTGGTGGTGCTTCTCAGTTCGCAAAATGACTTTCAGCCATAACCTGGGGGACCCAGAGGCAGCTAATTGTTGAGGCAGATAGAGCATTCCTTTGACTCTGTTGATATGGGTTGAGGTTGGGCTCTGCTCTATTAGAAAACTGGGGCATGGGGCTGCAGCATAGCTGATGTCATGAAATCCCCTGTGAGGTCTCTATTATGCTATGGAATACATAAACTTAAAAGGATAGCATTTCAGGTGTGCCTAGGTGGTTCAACCAGTTAAGCGTTGATCTCTCTTCAGGTCTTGATTTCAGGGTTGTGAGTTCAAGCCCCATGTTGGGCTCCATGTGCTGGGTATGGAGCCTACTTAAAAAAAAAGAACACTTAAAAAAAAATAGTATTTCATTCTCAGACTGTATGGTTTTATTTATTTAAAACTAAGGAAGTTGAGCTGGAAATAACTTGGTTCCTATGCTTTTGCTCCTTCTGATGGGCTTCTAAGTTTCCTGTCTCCTTGGTCTCGGATATCATGGTACCAGGGATTTCTGTCACGCTACTCTCCACCACAGTCTTAGACATGATGTTCACCTTTGAACTATGTGAAGCAAGGCAGGCTTTGAGATTCTTTAATAAGGAACCAATCTTGCTGGGTGTCTTATTTTTAGAACTTGGCATCACTGGTCAGATGGGCTCTGATGCCCTCCAACAAAGGGCAGTTCTTCTTGTACTCTTGGAAGACCCTGAACTAGTTATAGAGAGTATCCTGCCCAACTCTTGAGATAACTGCTAGGCACCTTTGTGCCTCAAACACAGTGTTATGAAACAAAATTCATTCAAGTGTATTTGGAGATCTAATTGGCTTTATCAAGTGATTCATGAATTGGGCAGCTATTCATGTAGCAAATAGAGAGATATTCCAATGAATCCTACAAAATGGAAGGTTTTTATAAGCAGGAAGGCAGGCCAAGAAGGTTATTAGCAAAAGAAGAGAAAGGATTGTTTCAGGCCAGAACATCTTTTTTGGGGGGGGGTTGGGGGGGTGGAGAGAATGGAGGAGGTTTTTATTATGCAGATTACCTCACTAGTGCTAGTCAGGAAATTTCAGATTGACTGTTAAAAAGTCACATTCTCCTAGGATAAATTGAAACTGTAATTAAATTTTGGTTTGTTGTCATGGGGGCAAATGACTCCATTTTGGGCTTCTTCTTTTTTTTTAAAGATTGATTTATCTATTAGAGAGAGAACATGTACCAGTGTGGGAAGTGACAGAGGGAAACAATCTATGGCGGACTCCCTGCTGAGCCTGGGGCACAAGGTGGGGGAGGGTGGGAGCTGGATCTTATGACCCATGAGATCATGACCTGAGCTGAAACCAAGAGTCAAGTCAGATGCTCAGCTGAGTCACCCAGGTGTCCCTGGGCTTGTTCTTTTTAAACAACAGTATTTTCCATTGTGTCCCCAGATGAAATGGCCTGAGTATTGGCATACACTTTCCTGCAGGTTTTAGGAGATAAACTATTTTTTTCGTATAAATGAAAAGATCTCTTGTATCTGAAGGGACCCACAGCTTAAGCTTAGAGGAGTAGCAGGGGCAAGCTTCAGACCAAGCTGTTTTTCATGGTCAGGAATGGGTATCTTTACACACTTCCAGAGAAACAGCCTGGTTAGCTCTAAGGTTTTCCTAGGCTGCAACCTTTGCCTTGGGGGGCCCCGCCACTTTAGCAAGCTCTTTTCCCAGTGTGGAGCTGGTGAAGACAGCGGCTTGACCTTGGGGAGTGGGAGGGCAGGCAGGTGCACGTGACCCCCAGAGTTACCATTCACACGTGGCTGCGTGGCTGTGTACATTGATCACTTCTTTTTTATTGATCTGGATAAAGTTACTCTCAAGTGTTGGTACCTACTTGAGTATAGCATACTCTGGTACAATTGTGACTATAGTTTCCCCATGGAGGTATGAAGCATGCCCACGTGCGAGACTTTTCCTTCAGGTTCCCCCAGACCATTGAGAACGCCTTGCAAAGGCATCTCATTGCCCTGGGCTCCCTGGCAGGTGGGGGAGCTTTGGTCTTCCCCAGGTCCCCTTTTTGCCTCAGGGTCTTCCCAGGAGGAAAGAGACAGACAGAGTAACAAAAATGGGTGGGGCATGCCCATTACAGATCATTCCAAGGGTGCTCTAGGTCCCTGGACTCAGATGGGTCCTAGCTAGGGCATGAGGCATGGGGTGGCCTGGCGGGAGGCCTCCCCTGGGAGCTGAACACACCTACCCTGCTCTCCACCACCTCAGCATTTCAGTCTCACTGAGAGAGAGGCCAACCTCACAGGCAACTGCATATTTCCTCCGGAGCCTTCAATTCTGCCTAAACTCTGTGAGGCCATTTTAATCTTCCCTGGTTTATGGTGACCTATCACCATAATACATCTCTTTGTCCTTGTCCCCACACTATTAGGCCTCCTACTATCAGCCTCAGACTAGGTGACCCTTCCCTTAGTTGAGTGGAGCCAGATGCTTCATTTTTGAATGAGCCTTCACCTCTTGGAAATACTGTGTGAAATGAAAAACACAAAATGAAATCAAACTCCAAAGAGTTTGGTTTCCTTTCAGAAGGAATGAAACTGTTAGTTGATGTATCAACCAACGGCTGATTGGTAATGCATGGTAATAATGGGACATAAATCTAAGGACTGAAGAGTGAATAGTAAGAGATTTTATTAAATCTTTTTTAATTTTTTGATAGAGAGAGTGCCCACAGGGGAGGGGCAGAGCTAGAGGGAGAGAGAGAATCTTAAAAGGCTCCACACCGAGTGCAGAGCCTGACTCGGGGCTAGATCTCACGACCCTGAGCTTGTGACCTGAGCCGAAACCAAGAGTGGGACGCTTCACCAACTGAGCCACCCACGTGCCCCAGTAAGCAGATGTTATGAATGAGCAAGTCTGTCAATGTGAAAATATGTTATCTTCTCCCCAGGGACTGTGACACATACGAAGTTCTATCTTTAAGACCCTCAGCTGGCTCGGCTTCGTCCAAGATCCTGGGAGGGTTTACTAGCAATGTGTTGTATATTTATATGCCTCTCTGTGTGTGTGTGTGTGTTTTTTTTTTTTCATTTGCAAAAGTAAGATATATTAATTACAAGCAGAGCTGCTGTCTAATTCCACTGTAACTTCCCCGCAGTCACGCCTACCCTTCTGTTGGGTGGCAGCGGTGGACTGGCCAGAGCATTTTTGGGATCCGACTGATAAGCACTTCAACGGGGCCTAGATTTCACTGGGTTTAGTGGAGTGACAGGTTATCCATTCGTGTTCAGGTGTGGCGTGACTTCCAGGAATTCTCTTGGCACCTTTTCGACCACCTCACCTGGATCTTCAGAAATGGCAAGACCAGAAGCTGCTTCACAATGTCATGTTCTACTGTGTCCGGTTATGGGATGTACAGGGGAGATTTAAGGTATGAAATGTATGGGGATCTTGAGCTAGTCGAGAAAAGTATTCCAATCATCAGATGTATATAATTAAAAGTGGAGGATTTGGTGTTCAGATATGCCTGGGTAAAACACAAGTTCCCTCTTGTCAAGAGTTTATAGTGTTTGTAGAAAATGTCTTTTGTTTCTCAAATTTTTTTTAGATGACAATAATGTGAAGTAGAATTTACTAGAATTCTTCTTTCTAGGGCACTAGATATTTGGACTACTACAAAGAATGTGTACCACTGTGTATAAAGTTGCATGTTTTATGTATCTTGAGGCATTGGACTATGTCTTAAGTTTATCAGTGTGTCTTTTCCTTTTTAAATTTTTCTATTATTTATTTATTTAGTGGCGTTTTTCCTCATGAAACCTAGCAGTTCCAGACAAAACCACACTCAGCAGAATGGCCTGAAGAAAAAAGTGTTTCAGTGACAAAACGCCCGTGTGCATCCCTCAGTAAAGCAAAATATTTTTTACAGAAGTGTTTAATCACATTTTGTAGTTCAATGTAACGTAACGGCGATTTTAAATTTAATATGAGTTGCTCTCGTGAATGCTCAAATCCAAATTAATTTGTATTTTTTTCTGACATTATTAACCCTATCAAAATTCAACTATGATGGAAAAAATATTGTGGAAGTACAAACTAAATTAAGTCTGGCAGAAACTTCAAGATGCCAAAAACTCTTCTACATTATAAAGAAAACTAAATGTCTGATGGTTAAAATCATGAAAATTAAGGAAAAAAGATCACCACAACCCCCAAAACAGATACTAAAAAGGAAATAGAGAACTCAAATCAGTATTTACTCTTGTACCTAATTTTGTGTTTGGAATTTTGTATTGTTTTCATAACTGGACCCTCCCAAATTATTTTAGCTTTAAGCCTTGAAACCTGGACCTGCTCCTGATTCTCTAACTCTTAGAAGCAAACCAGAGCTACAGGGGAAAGGGCTCCATGACTGAGCCATCCTCCACTTGGGGCCAGTGGCCGAGAAATCTTGGCCACACTCCCCTCTTGTGTGCATAAGAGGAGCTCTGTTCTTGGGGTGTGAACTTTGTCGGGGACTGAGAACCAGGGCCCAGGGCTAAAACTTCATGTCCAAGTAACATGGAAGAGACCTAGGGTTATATGTGGGGAAGAGGGGGACCCATTTGTTGTAGAGTGTGGTCATAGCTCCTCTTCTCCCCATATTATCCCAGGAAGAAACCCAGAGTCTGCAACAGTTGGCAGCTGGCCTAGGAATCTCAGGGCCTTAATTCTTTGCATCAATTTACTGCAAACATGCTAGAAGGGCACAGGAGACTTTTCTTTTGAATCCAGGGAATTTATGTCTTCTATATTTGACGCATTATCTAATTCCTTAAAGAAGTGTGAAGAAAGCTCTGTAATAACAACATTCATGATGGATTCTGTTTTTTTTTACTTCCTTTTTTAAAATTAACATATAATGTATTATTTGCCTCAGGGTACATGTCTGTGAATCATCAGGCTTACACATTTCACAGCACTTACCATAGCACATACCCTCCCCAATGTCCATCACCCAGCCACCCTACCCCTACCCTCCCTACCTCTCAGTCACCCTCAGTTTGTTTCGTGAGTTTGGGAGTGTCTTATGGTTTATCTCCTTCCTGATCCCATCTTGTTTCATTTCCCTCCCCCACCCCCCTATGCCCTACCTCCCTGCCTCTCAAATTCTTCATATCAGAGTGATCATGTAATAGTTGTCTTTCTCTGACTGACTTATTTCGCTTAACATAATACCCTTTAGTTCCATCCATGTCATTGCAAATGGCAAGATTTCGTTTCTCTTGATGGCTGCATAGTATTCCATTGTATATATATATACCACATCTTCTTTGGATGGATTCTGTTTTGTGTTGATTTCTGTGTTAGCATCTCCCTCCCTTCTTCCCTGTCTTCCTCCATTTCTCTCTCCCTTTCTTTCTTACACCCAACAAGTCTTACCTTGTGTTCGTTCTCAGTATGACAATTTCAATGGAAGAAAGCATGTACAAGCCTTAGAGGAGTGGTTTAAATGACAGCCTGTAGGAGATAAATAGCAGAATATGTTTCCCACTTGACTAGGGGGACTTGTAAAGGGTTCATGGAGAAATAAGAGCTTGTGTGGATCATACATGATGCAAGATGGCAGGAATACACTCTAAAAACTCTGGCATTAAGTGAGAGTGAAGGGCCAAAGACATGGGAGAGAATGGGCAACAAGCAAAGGACCATAGTGAGACTTCAGATGTGAGAGAGTGTTAATTCCAAATGTATCTAAATTATCACATATGCAAGTATACTAACTGCACTGGGGATTTTGGTCTTCTGACAGCTTTCAAACTAGTTCATCATACTTACAGGGAAATTAAAGCACAAGACACAATATAAGAATTTAGATGTCAGACTGAGGTTGATGTGTCAAGTACTTGCTGAGGAAATACAGATCATCAGTATGGTTCGGGTTTGGCTTCCACATGCAGCCTAGTCCTAAAAGGATGAGTGAAGGGATATGAGGAAAGTTATGCAAACCATTCTGAACTATTTGTTTTCTTCAAGAAAGTTTCCCAAGTAATTTCAGTCCCAGTGGGTATTACATTCCTTTATCTTCCACCAGCAATTTGTGAACCCACTTTTATTTCATTATATTTGTAGTTATTCCCATATAGCTTTGTGCAACTGTTTCACTTCTGGCTTTTCCATTAGACTGACAATCAGGAGCCAAGTTTTCCTTAGGTGGCTTCTCACAAATCCTGCTCTGATTTTCTGAACTTAGAGCAGTAGGGAACATGTTTGAATTAGTGGGATCTTTTGAGGTAATTGAAACCACTGATTTTATTTTTCTAGCAGACTGAGGTTTTGTTCTTTCTTAATCTTATTTTTAAGTACAAAATGAAAACACATGTTTTAATTAAGAAATAATAGATCGATTACTTCTTGTTCTTTCTAACCTAATTCTAATGTCCTACCATTCACTCTCTTTATTTCCAGGTTGGAGAATAATTGTCAATACTTTTTTATGAATTCTTTCATACCTTTTCCTTTTTCTGTTCTATAAAATGCTTCTATATATATAGCATCACCTGGATGAGTAACATTTAAATTGTTGTTATGAATCAATGTTGCATTATGTATTAATGCTTTTATTTCTGTAGTATACATTCACAGGAGTAGGGTTGCTGGGTCAAAAGGCGTATACATTAAAATATTAATTTTATAAGCAATGGAAACAAGTATTCTTTAAACTATGTTCTCAACACTCTGGATGTTATTAATCATTTAAATGATGGTGGAAATGTTATCTTATTGTTCTCTGTCTTTTAGTGATATTTAACATCTTTTTAATATATAGTTTTCCATATTTTCTCTTTGCTTATTTATATAATTTATCCACTTAAAAACTAAGTAGTTTGTCTTTTTCTTAATAACATATAGGCTCTGATCCCTTTATAAGTAATATTATCTTTTGACTTTGTTCAGGTTTTTTCCCCTTCAATACTGAAGACTTTTTTTTTAAAGATTTTATTTATTTATTTATCTATTTATTTATCTATCTATCTATCTATCTATCTATTTATTTATTTATTTAAGAGACAGAGAAAGTGAGAGAGAGCATGAGAGGAGAGAAGGTTAGAGGAAGAAGCAGACTCCCCGTGGAGCTGGGAGCCCGATGTGGGACTCAATCCTGGAACTCAAGGATCATGACCTGAGCCGAAGGCAGTCGCTCAAGCAACTGAGCCACCCAGGGGCCCAATACTGAAGACTTTTAATATTTATATAATCAAATCTGTCAATTTTTTTTCTTTTATAGCTATGCATTTCTTATATTGTTTTAGATAGTCACATGCATCACAGTATTATAAAAATTTATCCAATATTTTCTTCTGAAATAAATTTCTTCTGAGATAAAATATCCAATATTTTATTTCACTTTTATGTCTATATATTTAAACATTCTGATGTTATGATTATTTATGGTGTTTGTTTTTTTCTTCCACACTGATAGCTAATTTTTCTGGTGCTGTTTATTGAATAATTCATTTTTATCCAATAAATTCACATGCCACCTTTATCATAACTGATGTTCTTTCATACACTTAGTTCTGTTTCCTGACTTTTGAATTTTCACTGACATATTTGTCCATTCCTATTTTCATAATATACTCTAGTTTCATATATGTAAGTTTTAATAATATGTAGGGTATCCCTGGTCACTAATCTTCATTATCAAAAAAATTTTTTTTATATCAAAAATTTTTTGATAGACCTCACACCTTTATGTTTTCATGTAAATGTTAAACATTTTGTCTAGATT
The DNA here is from genome assembly GCA_028533885.1 of Nasua narica. Taxonomy (NCBI): domain Eukaryota; kingdom Metazoa; phylum Chordata; class Mammalia; order Carnivora; family Procyonidae; genus Nasua; species Nasua narica. The sequence goes on along the minus strand of CM052798.1, from coordinate 120,124,936 downwards.
AAAAAAAACTATGGAATTTTGTTTATAATTGCACTATATTTTCTGTGTTAATTTGGGAAGAATTATTATTTTTATTTTGCCTTACTTGTTCAGGTTTTACATTCAGTTCTCTGATAAACTATTGTGGTTTTTAGAAATAGAGGTTATTTTGATTTTTATTATCATTGGGTATATTAGAACTTTTGTTGCTGTGAATTAAGGTTTTCTTCCTTCATTTTTTTTAAAGATTTTATTTATTTATTTATTAGAGAAAGAGAGAGAGTGAGAGAGGGCATGAGAAGGGAGAAGGTCAGCATGAGAAGCAGACTTCCCATGGAGCTGGGAGCCCGATGTGGGACTTGATCCTGGGTCTCCGGGATCATGACCTGAGCCTAAGGCAGTCACTCAACCCACTGAGCTACCCAGGTGCCCCTCTTCCTTCATTTTTTTAATGAAAGATCCTGTTCAGTGCTAATTAGTTTGGTATTGATTTTCTTGGATTTCTATGTATGTAAGCATTTCATATTTAAAAATAATTCTATTTTCTTTTTCATTAAATCTTTAAAAATGTTGCATATTGGAAATCACATAAGACATCTCTAATTCCTGATTCTAGGAGAATTAGTCTTAATATTTCACAATGTAGATAATTTTAATCATAGCATCTGATAAATACTTGTATCTTGTATAGTGCATTTTCTTTTATTCCTTTGCTACTTACTAACTTTTGAGGACTCTCTGATACATTTGACTGTTTTCAACATCTTTTTTTTTTTTTTTTTAAAGATTTTATTTATTTATTTGACAGAGAGAGAGACAGTGAGAGAGGAAACACAAGCAGAGGGAGTGGGAGAGGGAGAAGCAGGCTTCCCACCAAGCAGGCAGCCTGATGTGGGTCTCGATCCCAGGATCCTGGGATCATGACCTGAGCCGAAGGCAGCTGCTTAACGATTGAGCCACCCAGATGCCCCATCAACATCTTTTTATATAACATTTTTCTTCCTTCATTTTTTTAATATAGTGAAACATTTGAAAGATCAACCAATGTTTCCTCATCTGTTCAGTCATAAGGCCAATTCTGCATAGTCACTGCGTGTTATTTCCTTAAAAATACCGTTTGATTCAATTAGTTAATACTTAATTTAACATTTTATATTCAGAGGTGAAATGACCTTTAGTTATTTTTCTTTTTTTTCTCATGTACTTTTATCAAGTGATAAAAGTGATAAAAGTGAATTCATTGCTTCAGTGAATGAATTAGTAAGATTTCTGTCCTTCTCTGCATCCAACAATAACTTGAGACACAGGAATTACTCATTCATTGAAGGGGAGGTAGATGTTGGGAGAGTGATATATTAGATTGTCCCACGACTCCAGGGTTCTCTCTGGCCAAGCCAGCTGAGACTGGGTCGTGAGAGGCTGTACTCAAACTCACCCTCCCTGGAGCTGGAAGTTCTCGGGCTTCCAGGGTCTCTTGGTTCTGGGCATCTGGTTTTCCCAGCCTAAATTGCCTGTTCGTTCTCAGGCTCGCTCTGTGTATCATCAAGTACTCTTGTTTGTCCTGAATCTTAAAACGCAGTTCCTGCTTTTGCCCTAAAAAAGAAGATCTAACCAGACTGTGAGGAATTTGTCTGTTTTATTACTTTATTTTAAAATATTGATAGATATAAAATATATTTATTTTAAAATATTTTAAAATATCAATGTGCTTGATTTATCATATTTGCTACCTTTATTTTGTTTTATGATTTTATTTAATGACTGGTATATAACACACTTGTTGGGCATTGTATAAAATCTTTACAACCCTGTAAGTAATTAGGGTGTAATTATTTACACCCTAATATATAGGGTGATGTGTGTATATATATATATATATATATATATATATACAAGGGTATATTTAGATATAGATTCCTTTTTCTCTTTAGACTTGCCTAGCACTTGGAGATTCTTATATACTTTGAATTCTATGTACTATTATTTCTTTAATATGTACTATTATTTCTTTTACTTATATTGTCTTTTCCGAAGTTGTTTTCTTCATATGTCTCTGAACTTATTTTTGAATAGATTTTATTTTTTAGCATAGTTTTGGGTTCATAGGAAAATTGAGCAGTAGAGAAACAGAGGTTTCCCACATACCTGCTGCTCCCCACATAGGCATAATCTCATTATCAAGATCTCTCATCAGAGCAGTGCATTTGTTGTAATTGATCAACCTACACTGATACATCATTATTAGTTAAAGTCCATAGCCTGAATTAGAATTAATTCTTGGTGTTGTACATTTATATTGACATGTATCCACCATTATCGTTTCATACAGAGTATCTTCACTGCTCTGGAAATCCTCTGTGCTCTACCTATTTATCCCTTTCTCCCTTCTAACCCCTGACAACCACTGATATATGTGTGTGTATATATATGTCTCCATAGTTTTGCCTTTTCCAGAATTTCACATAGTTGGAATCATATAGTATGTAACCTTTTCAGATTGGTTTTTCTCACTTCATAATATGCAGTTAAGTTTCCTCCATGTCTTTTCATGGCTTGAGAACTCATTTATTTTTAGTGTTGAATAATACTCCATTCTCTGGATGTACCACAATTTATTTATCTATTCACCCACTAAAAGACATCTTGGTTGCTTCCAATTTTTGGCAATTATGAATATAATTGCTATCACAATTATATTCTGCTATAAACATCCATGTACAGTTTTCTATGTAGACATATGTTTTCAATTCGTTTGTATAAATACCAGGAAGTACTATTGCTGGATCCTATGGTAAGAATATGTTTAATTTTATAATAAACTGCCAAACTGTCTTCCAAAGTGGCTGTACCATTTGCATTCCCGTCTGCAATGAATGAGAGTTCCCGTTGCTCCACATCCTCACGGCATTTGATGTTGTCAGTGCCCTGGATTTTGGTCATTATAATAGGTGTATAGTGTCATCTCTAAATTTTTTATTCATGATTTTCTTTAATTTTTTTCCTGTATGTAATGAAACAACTTCTTCACTTGATTTTCCAGGACACAATTGTTTCTTTCCTCCTTCTCCTTCTCTTGCTTTTCCTCCTTCTTCCTCTTTTCGGCAATGTATTCTTTTGTTGTTGTTGTTAATTCTAATTCTGTTATATCTTAATTTTAGATATTAGCTTTTTGTTTGCTTTAGAGTCTCATTGTTTTGATCATATATCCTCTTACTGCAGACTTCATTAGTGGTCTTTTCTGTTTCTTCCATTAGCTTTGGCCGAGTGGGGACATGTGTATCGATTGGCTTGCCTAACTTCTCTCTTTTGGATCCCTGGTTCCACCTGCCTGGCCTTTTCTCCTATTTCTCCTGGTATATCTGGTAGTTTTTTGCTCCTGGAAAAGTGAAATAGATGTGGATTAGTAGATGTGAAAAGTAAGACAGAAATTTATTTTCCAGTTGTCTAGCCAACTTCATAAGGACAGACAGCTGGAATCTCTGTATCAAGGTAGGGATGGAAAATCTGCTCTATTCTGGGGTATCTATAGCTGTGAGGGAGAAGGAATAATCAGATTGTCATGGTCTTGTTCTATGCTTATTGAATTAGACCAGGATGGTCATTTTCCTTCAGCACTGTAGCACATGCAGAGTCAGCCAACCTCTCTGACACTGACATTTGAGAGAGTTCTCTATTTGCAGAAAGATCCATGTTCAGCTTGCTGGGCTGTCTCAGGCTGCCACAGGGCCTACATCTTTACCTGGGACTGCAACAGGGAGAGAGGAGCTGGTCTTCCTTTCCTCTCCCTGACATTGTTCACAATGGTATCTAAGTCTGCTTAAAAAAAAAAAAAAAATCAATTCTTGGGTATGTATACCTCTCCAAGCTCCCCAAGTAAGCCCTACTATTTTTTTTTTAGTGATACATAATTAAGAGATAACATTGTATAAGTAAAAGGTATGTGTTGATTTGAAACATTTATATATTACAATATGATTACTACTGTAGTGTTAGCTAACACCTTTATCGTGTCATATAATTAGCATTTCTCTTTTTGTGGTGAGGACAATTGAGATCTAATCTTCAGTATTTTTTTAAGTAGAGTTCCTTCAACTGGGAGGGAAAAGGAGACATAAACTTGTAATTAGGCTGCCAATTTCTCTCTCCTGCCCCACACCTTAATATGGAGACTCTGAAGCCCAGAGAAGATAAGTGAACTGTACAGGATTACAAGATTATAATTAATACTAGGTGTTTATAAATATACCGAATGAGTAAAGAAATGTAATAGACATAGAAGGATTTATTGATTCAAAGCTTACCATAATAAGGGAATGCTTTAAGCCTCACTGGAAAACTAGGGATGATGTAAGGGTCACCTTCAGCCGCATGAACAATTTGCTCACGATTCACATTTGGCATACTTTTGAACATTAGAAGGACTACCCATGGTGTAAATCCTCCGGGCTCACATATAATGACATCAGCTTAATGAAACACATTTTCCTAATGAAGAGTGAGGGATAGCAAGTTGACTTGAACCACTGTGTAGGTGAGTAGCTGTTATAAACTTAAGCAATCTGCATTAAACTTATTAGTGACAATTAGTATGCACAGCTTATTCAGCATATTCAATTAGCACCTTAATGTATTTGGATTATATTAAGTGAGAGGAGGATCTTTTAGTATAATTAGTAAGTGAAACGAGGAAAAAAAAATTCATCTGAGACTCTCACTAGAAGGACCTTAGTAATTTGCTGAAGTAAAGCTTAAATAATTCTTACGAACTTCTAGATATTTGTTTCATTTGTTCAGTATCAGGTAAGCCTAATACTACTGAATAGAACTGTTTGCAATGATGGGAATAGTCTGATGTCCAAGTTGGTAGCCAGTAGCACATGTAGCTAATGAGCTCTTTTTTTTCACAATTAAAAAAACCCAGCTTTATTGAGATATAATTTATATACCATAAAATTCACCCATTTAAAGTATATAACTTGATGGTTTTCATTATACAGACTTTTGCATCCATCCCCACAATCTAATTTTAGAACATTTCCATCACTCTAGAAAGAAAACTTGGACCCATTAGCAGTCACTCTCTATTCTCTCCCACCCCTACCCAGTGCTGGGCAAACTCTAATCTACTTTCTGTCTCTATAGAGCTGACTATTCTGGACATTTCATATCAATGGAATTACACAATAATAAATCTTTTGTGACTGGCTCCTTTCACCTGGCATAATGTTTTTAATGAGTTTTTAAAATCAGGCTAGTGTTGAAATCTAAAATTCTAATTTATTTAATTAATTAATAATTTAATTTAATTTATTTAAGTAGCCATAAGTGGACAGTATAAACAAAGTTGCTCAAATCTTTAGAGCTCCCAAATAAGTTCTTCTCAAATGTGAGGAGGAATATGATTTTTATTGGATAATATTTTACTTGCATAATGTCTTATAATTCAAAGGATTTTTAACATTACCCTATGATTTCAGTATTATTTTCATTTTGCTGTTGATGTAGGCTCTGAAAATAAATTGTACAGTCACATAATTAATAACTATATTTTTATTTTTGGTTTATTATTAAATTCTAGTTTTATTGCATTGTGATCAGAGAATGTTGTTTGTATTATTTTAACATTTTGAAATTAATTATGATTTTTATTGTGGCCTAATGGTCAGTCATTTTATTATCGTTCTGTGTAAATATAGGTTGTAGTTTTTATTTTAGGGAACAGAGTTTGATCTGTATTTATTTAGTCCCACTTTACCTCATTTAGGTCTTCTGTATTATTCCTGTCTGTCAAAACTAAAAGAGGTGACCAAAATCCTACTACTTTTTTGTTTTTCATGATAACACCTATAGTTTTTGTTTTGTCAATATTGATGCTATATCTTTTGGTGCACTGACAGTATAGATTTTTTAACATTTTTACTACAAATATCTCCTTTTAACATTATATGGTGACCTTTTGTCTTATTTATGTTTTATGAGATGAATTAAAACAAGCTGATATTAAGGTTACAACCTATTCTTTCTTTCCTCTCTGCCTTCCTTTCTCCCTCCTCTCCCCATCTTCCCTCTTCTACCTCTTTCCCTTTTTCTCTTTTACCTCTTTCCTCCCTTCCTTCTCTTTCTACATTTGCCTGTGATACCTTTGTCCAAACTTATTCCCTTCTTAAAGATAAGAATTTAATCTATTTATATTTATTGATATGATAGGTATATTTGAATCTAGTTCTTTGAAATTAATTATACTTTGTCTTTACTGCTTTCAAAAATCATTTTAGTACATATTCTTCACTTTCATTGTATAATTCTTTATATTTTGGAGATAAATCCTATATTTAAGAAGGTTTGCATTTTTGTTCTGGTAGTTAACTTTATAACTACTATGTTATATAATTTCCATAATTCTCTAATAGTTCAGACATTATCCTTTATTTCCCTGTTATGAACAATCATAAAACTAGTGCATTTCTCTTCCTTTCTCCTTTCCTTCATCACTCCATTTTAACTAAAATTTTTTTCATTCTTACTACTTTCCTTTATAACAATAAATATTTATACTTTTGTTATTGCCCTAGAAGGCTTTAAAACATCTTTTGAATCCTAGTTGTTAAGATGAGGAAATTAGTATACCTATTTTAAATCCAATCTGCTTTCCCTTTCTGCTCTCAATTTATGTTACATTATTTTTAAGTGTCAGAGTGTATAGCCCATAATACATTTCATGGAATCAAAGGTGCCTTCTATTGTAAGAAGCAATATACTTTTGGTTCACATTTTCAATGGTCTGTAAAACTAATTAATAATTATAAAAACTAAGAAAAAGAGGATTGAAGTTTTAAATTAAATACTTTGTCAATGAGCATTTGAGACTGAAGTATAAATTTGAAACATGGTATTTGAGAACCAAGGGGCAAGATTGGCTTCTAATCAAACTGAAATAGACGTCAGTTTTCATTGTACATGCTAAAAGAGAAAAAAAATAGTTGGACAATGAAAAGTTGATGGGACTTTTTTAAGTTCTTTTGGTTCAACATATTTGATTTTTTTTAAAAGATTTATTTATTTATTTGACAGAGAGAGAGAGAGAGAGAGACAGAGAGAGGGAATACAAGCAGGGGGAGTGAGAGAGAGAGAAATAGGTTTCCTGCTGAGCAGGGAGCCCAATGTGGGGCTTGACTCCAGGACCCTGGGATCCTGACCTGAGCCAAAGGCAGACACTAAACGACTGAGCCACCCAGGCACCCCTTAATTTTTTTTTTTTTAATACACAACATATCTTTAACATCTTAATTTACTACTTGTGCTCTGACTATGGTTTTTGAAGACTAAGTGTTGATTACTTAGAAACCCTATATTATAGACAAGCCACATAAAGAGAAAGTAAATTTTTGGAATGCAGAGAGTCACAAGATTTCCAGTAATCATACATGATGGATCAGAAAACCAATTTTTTATTCTTTATTTTTGTATGTGTGTATTTCCTTAGGAAAATAAGTTTCTTGAATGGAAATAGAAGCCTAGGTAAACTTTTACAGTTAGAACAAGAGAGCTTAGCATTGTCACATAAATGATTGTTTTATGCGTTAATTCTCATAGTAACTTCAGGGATATATATCTCTTTTCTTGATATTTAGATTCCATAACTAAGAAACATTATTCTTGAGTAAATAATAAAGACAGGCTAAAGGGAGAAAATAAATTATGGAAATCAAATAAATGTCCATAGTTTGCAATATATTTTAGGATTTACTATTATCATGATTCAATACTTAAAATTGTCAATATACTTAAGATAATATTCTTCAGTTGTGTGGACTGATATATGAATACCTATATGACAGCTAATTTTAATTAATTCCATTTAAGTAAATATTAAGTTCATTGGAAAATATGAAATTATGTCAGAGAAGTATAAAAAATTAAGACATTACATTTACAAATAAAAAAGAAAGGGTGAGGTTAGTATGATAGTGACATCTTTTGTGATCTTAGTTTATTACAAACTTGATCCTAGTATTCTCAAGATAAGACTTATCCTTGGATCAGACTCCCCTGGAACAAAATCATTTCTTTAAAGGATAATACTGAAGGGTGAAGATCTGCTAATTCTTTTGGGATGAATGACTTAGGTCTGATTTTAAGTTTTAAAATAATAGATCTCACAAAAATTTGCTGTATTAATTATTTGGAGCTCAATAGCTAAATATACTTTTTCCAAGTTCCAAATCAAGTTTGGCTACATTGTTGCCATTGTTCCCTGAGAGCTGTCCTGCTTATCCTTGTATATCATGGCATTTGTGTGACTTCACCATTGGGAAATCAGGCTGGCTTGGTAAATGTTGTAGGAAATATTGGTGGTTTTTTTTTTTTTTTGGATTGAATAGCATTTTAATTTTTTTTTTTTATTGTGGTATGTTAGTCACCATACAGTACATCATTAGCTTTTGGTGTAATGTTCCATGATTCATTGTTTGCATATAACACCCAGTGTTCCATGTAATCCATGTCCTCCTCACATCCATCACCAACTCATCCATCCCCCCACCCCCTTCCTTCTAAAACCCTCTGTTTGTTTCCCAGAGTCCATAGTCTCTCATGGTTTGTCTCCCCTTCTGATTTCTCCCTCTTCATTTTTCCCTTCCCCTAATGTCCTCTATGCTACTCCTTATGTCCCACAAATAAGTGAAATCATGTGATAATTGACTTTCTCTGTTTGACTTATTTCACTTAGCACAATCTCCTCTAGTCCCATCTATGTTGATGCAAAAGCTGTGTTTTCATCCTTTCCGATTGCTGAGTAATAGTCCATTGTGTATCTGGACCACATCTTCTTTATCCATTCATCTGTTGAAGGGCACCTTGACTCTCTCAATATTTTGGCTATTATGATATTGCTGCTATGAACATGGGGGTGCATACGGCCCCTCTTTTCACTACATCTGTATCTTTGGGATAAATACTCAGTAGTGCAATTGCTGGGTCATAAGGTATCTCTATTTTTAACTTTCTGAGGGGGATCCACAGTTTTCCAAAACTTGCTGTACCAAGTTGCTATACCAACTTGCATTCCCACCAACAGTATAAGAGGGTTCTCCTTTCTCCACAACCTCTCCAAATTTGTTGTTTCTTGTCTTGTCGATTTTTGCCATTCTAACTGGTATGAAGTAGTATCTCAATGTGGTTTTGTTTTTTTTTTTTTTTTTAAAGATTTTATTTATTTATTTATTTATTTATTTATTTATTTATTTATTAGGAAAGAGAGAGAGTGAGAGAGAGAAGGTCAGAGTGAGAAGCGGACTCCCCATGGAGCTGGGAGCCCGATGTGGGACTCGATCCCGGGACTCCAGGATCATGACCTGAGCCGAAGGCAGTCGCTCAACCAACTGCGCCACCCAGGGGCCCTCAATGTGGTTTTGATTTGAATTTCCCTGGTGGCTAATGATGATGAACACTATTTTATGTGTCCATTAGCCATTTGTATGTCTTCTTTGGGGAAGTGTTTGCTCATGTCTTCTGCTCATTTTTTACTTGATTATCTGTTTTTTGGGTATTGAGTTTGAAAAGTTCTTTGTAGATCTTGGATATCAGCCCTTTGTCTGTAGTGTCATTTGCAATTATCTTCTTCCATTCTGTGGGTTGCCTCTTTGTTTTGTTGACTATTTCCTTTGCTGTGCAGAAGCTTTTTATCTTGATGAAGCCCCAAAAGTCTCCACCTCGAAGTTATTAAAGCTCATACAGCAATTTAGTATTGTGGCAGGATACAAAATCAATGCACAGAAATCTTTCTTTCTTTCTTTCTTTCTTTCTTTCTTTCTTTCTTTCTTTCAGATTTTTTTTTATTTATTTGACAGAGAGAAAGAGATCACAAGTAGGCAGAGGGACAGGCAGAGGGAGAGGGGGAAGCAGGCTCCCTGCAGAGCAGAGAGCCTTATGCGGGGCTCGATCCCAGGACCCTGAGATCATGAGCCAAGCCAAAGGCAGAAGCTTACACCACTGAGCCACCCAGGCGCCCATTCACTTGTTTTCTTATACACTAACAGTGAAACTATAGAAAGAGAAATTTGAGAATCGATTCCATTTACAACAGCACCAAAAATCATAAGGTACCTTGAAATAAACCTAACCAAAGAGGTAAAGGATCTATACTCTAGGAACTACAAAACACTCATGAAAGAAATTGAAGAAGATACAGAAAGATGGAAAAACATTCCATGCTCATGGATCAGAAGACTAAACATAGTTAAAGTGAATATGCTGCCCACAGCAATCTATATTTTCAATGCCATCGTGCTCAAAATACCGACGGCATTTTTCAAAGTGCTAGAACAAACAATCCTAAAATTTGTAGGGAACCAGAAAAGACCCCAAATAGCCAAGGAAATGCTGAAAAGGAAACACAAAGCTAGGAGCATCCCATTGCTGATTTCGAGCTATATTACAAAGCTGTGATCACCAAGACAGCATGGTACTGGCACAAAAATAGACACATAGACCAGTGGAACAGAGTAGAGAGCTCAGATATGGACCCTCAACTCTATGGTCAACTAATCTTTGACAAAGCAGGAAAAAATATCCAACGGAAAAAAGATAACCTCTTCAATAAATGGTGTGGGGAAAATTGGACAGCTAGATATAGAAGAATGAAACTTGACCATTCTCTTACACCATACACAAAGATAAACTCTAGATGGATAAAAGACCTCAATGTGAGACAGGAATCCATCAAAATCCTAGAGGAGAACATAGGCAGCAATCTCTTCTACATGGGCTACAGCAACTTCTCTCAAGACATGTCTCCAAAGGCAAGGGAAACAAATGCAGGGAAATAGAAAACCAGTTCAGGCAGCAGCTTAAATGTTACTTCCTCAGAGAAGGCTGCTTGTGCTCTGATCTGAATTAGATCCCCACTATCTTATCTCACACCATTTTGTTCCTTTCCTTTGTACCATTCTCACAATTTCTGCCTGTGTTTTGCTCGCCTAATGTCTGCGTCTGTAAGCAGATTCTCAGTACCTGAGAACGGGGTGGCTTTGTTTTGTCCAGCTTTGTACTCCAAGCACTAACCTGGAAAATTGAAGACTCAGGAAACATCTGCTGAGTGAATTGGATAAATGAAAGAAAACAAATGTATAGACTTTATAAAGACGTCACATATTTAATCTTGTAACACTGAAAAAATAAAATAAACATATTTGGGGGGGAAAAAGATGTCACATATAGACAAAGTTAAGATTGCAACAGGGAAGGTAAATGAAATTCATGATTATTTTATTTGCTTTACTGATTCTAATCAGTGGTCTGTTACCATAGTTCTAATATCCTTGAAGGATGCTATATTTGAAAATTTTATTTGGTGTGTCCTAACAGATATATAGATTCGGAATATATTTTAAAATAATGGCAGCTAGTGTGTTCATGTGGCAGGAGCAATAGATCCATACTCAGAAGACTTGGCCTTCCCTCATGTGTGTGTCTTTTTTTTTTTTTTTTTTTTAACCAACTTTGTGCTGAGTCTCAAATTCAGCACAGTCCTGAATCTCCGTGAGTAACTGGGAAGATCACACAAGCTCTCCCAGCCTCAGCAGCTTCGTCTACACAGTGAATATGCCCGTAACTGTGTTACACCTACTTACAGGGTAACTGTGAGAATGAACTGAAACAGTCTAAGGAATACCACTTTATCAACTGTAAAGCTCAACATCAATTTAAAAGATTATTATAATCAACGGGATATACAGTCTTACTACTGTAAACATTTATTACTATTCTCAAGAAAAATGTAAGCGCATTTCTGACTCATAACTTTGTTAATGTGAATATGCACACAAACATTTATACATGTATATCCACGGGAAATTGGATGACAGGTGGATGCTCACCTACATAGAGGGACTAAGGGGATTCCTGGCAGAAAGATTTTGCTTGTGTTGAGCTTTGCTTTGTACCCTGGACTAATTACAAAGTAATAAAAAACAAATTTCTTCTTTGACTCCTATTGTATACTTCTTTTTTGTATTAAAAGATTAACGAATGCATCCCCAAACTGTTTGTTTCATTATTTGAATTTTTTTGAGTCAATGTCTTTATTTCTCAGAGTTTTAGGGTTAGTTTCTTATGCGTTTTATATGGTAGAATTATTAATCATAGAAATAATTGGGAAGACCACACCTGCCTTGTCATTCCTGCCCCCCAGGAATTATTAGGCTTCTTAAGTGCTTTATCCAGTTTTTCAGTTATTAGTCTGCTAAAAAAAACCCTATGTGCTTATTAGCAATTAAAAAAAAATTGACACCCTACCCCACTACAGAGAGACAGATGTTTAATTTACATTTGCTACTTTGTTGTCTTTCAAGAACATATTAAAACTCCCAGCTTATTTTGTGCTTTTACATTTTGGCTAATTTTTTTTCAAGGCTGTCTGTTTAAGCACTAGAACTGAATTCTGCCTTTGTCCTACTGAAGACTTTCAGAAAACTTACAGCTAATTTCTTTATTTAGTTCAGTGATTTTTTTTAAGATTTTATTTATTTATTAGGAAAGAGAGAGAGTGAGAGAGAGCATGAGAAGGGAGAAGGTCAGAGTGAGAAGCGGACTCCCCATGGAGCTGGGAGCTCGATCCTGGGACTCCAGGACGATGACCTGAGCCGAAGGCAGTTGCTTAACCAACTGAGCCAACCAGGCACCCTTTTTTTTCTTTTTGATTCTTCATGTTTAATGAGCAGAGAAGGTACGATCTACTAAAGAATTCTTTTTTTTTTTTAAGATTTTATTTACTTATTTTAGAGAGAGAGAGTGTGAGAGTGCATGTGCACAAGGTGGGGAGGGGCAGAGAGAGAAGCAGGCTCCCCACTGAGCAGAGAGCTGTGTGGGAGACTCTGGGATCATGACCTGAGCCAAAGGCAGACGCTTAACAGACTGAGCCCCCCAGGCGCCCCTCTATTTAAGGATTCTAAGGCATAGTCTTGATACCGGAGAATGTATGGTCTCAGTGGAGGCAGAAAACATGAACCGAGGACAGAGGGAACAGAAGACCAACACTGTCCTTGAAGGAGTGGTGTGGACAGCATTGGGGCCCTGGGAGAGCTGTGGACACTCCTTTAGCAGATCAGAGAAGGAAGAGTACGAATTGGCCTAGAGATTTTAAGAATGTCTTTAAGTATGAGTTAGGCTTAAAACTTTCAAATTTATGGGCGCCTGGGTGGCTCAGTTGGTTGAGCAACTGCCTTCGCTCAGGTCATGATCCTTGAGTTCTGGGATCGAGTCCCACATCGGGCTCCCGGCTCCATGGGGAGTCTGCTTCTTCCTCTAACCTTCTCTCCTCTCATGCTCTCTCTCCCTTTCTCTGTCTCTCAAATAAATAAATAAAATCTTAAAAAAAAAAAAAACCAAAAACAAAAAAAACTTTCAAACTTAAAATTTTCTAAATTTAGAAAAAAAACTTCCATTTGGAAAGGTAAGACTTGGAAAGAAGTATAGGAAAGAGGAATTCCAGAAGTGTAGTTCCTGCGTTAAAAAATACTTTTTATTTAGAATTTCATGGGAGTATTTAGAGCCGTCAAACTATTTAATAGGAATAAAACCATTTTTTTCCATTAAGGAGAATTATCGCCATATATAAAATAGGTAAAAATGGAACTAGAGGGGTGCCTGGGTAGCTCAGTGGATTAAAGCCTCTGCCTTCAGCTCAGGTCATCGTCTCAGGGTCCTAGGATTAAGCCAAGCCATGCATTGGGCTCTCTGCTCAGTGGGGAGCCTGCTTCCCCCTCTCTCTCTGCCTGCCTCTCTGCCTACTTGTGATCTCTCTCTCTGTCAAATAAATAAATAAAATCTTTAAAAAAAATGGAACTAGAACTGGCTTGGGAAAGTGGGAAATCCACCCATTTTCTCCACCCCTGGTATTGCCTTTGAGACACCCCCGGGGAACCCTGAGGCTCAGCTAGAAGCATTTATACTCAGAATGAGTATGCTCAGAATATTAAAGATGCTAATGCATTGAGAAAGCAGACTTATAAATTACTGGCCAAGTATTTACTGCCAAAGGTAGCATCTGAATCTTTGTAAGCGGCATACTTTGTTTTTAAATTGCTTTCTAATTTTTATTTTAATATCTTGAGGGGCTTAAAAACTGTGGAGGAAGAATTTATATAAGGCCAAATTAATATAACTACTCAAACTCTGAGAAAATTGTTTGGAGAGTTAAAAAGTAAATAATATACATATGCCTTTATAAGGTTTTGGTTCAGAATGCACTTGGGGATTAAAATAAGCACAAAAATACCCCTCTAATCTGGAAAGTGTATCAATTTGAAATGTCTCTTCCCTCCACCATCCATCAAGGAATCCTACATTTATTCACATCATTCTCCTACTACTCAACTTACATTTCTGTTAGAGCATTTTTAATATTGGGCTAATATTTTATTGTAGGTTGAAGTTCTGTCTAGTAGTTAAGGCTCAGGTAAACCCCAGTAGTCTCAAGGGACCCAAGTAACTTACAACGATTTAGTTAAAATGTTGAAATTAGTACCTAATATTTACTGAGACTCTGCCAGGTGCTAGTCCCGGGGCTGTTTTGTGCACATATTAGCTCATTAAATCCTAATTAATGGATTACCGGAGATAGCCCCCATTTTATTCATGAAAAACTTGAGGCACAAAGAAATTAAGTAGCTTAATCAAGATCCCTCAGCTGGTATGTATCAGGATGGGTTAGATCTAAGTCTGTGGACTTCCAACACCTATGACCTTCCAGGAGGCTGGAAGAGCTCTTTTTGTGGTATACGCTGACCCGCTGATAAGACTGGCCCATTTGCCCTGAAAGGCAAATGGAATTGAAAGGTTTATTCATTTTTTTGAGAGAGAGAGTGAGTGTGAGAACGACGGGGGGGGGGGGGGGAGGGGGGAAGGAAGGGGGTGTAGAAAGAGGTTCACCAACAAACTCCCCGCTGAGTGTGGAGCCAGGCAGAGGACTCGATCTCACAACCCTTGAGATTATGACCTGAGCTGAAAACAAAAGTTGGCTGCTTAACTGAGTGAGCCACCCAAGTGCCCCCTGTTTTGCTCTTTAAATGTAACCCTTCTGTATACACACATGCCATTGAGGTCTGCTTATTAACTGAACATCCCCGCATAGTGATTGCAAAACGGTGGATATGAAGAAGGCTAGAGGGATTGGTGATAGAGAATTCCGAGAATTGGGGTGTATTTGAATAGTTGCCGTTGAGAAGTCAATTCCCTTAGGTTAAAAAAAAAAGTAGTTCACATATAAAGGTGAAAACATTCCTGGCAAGCCTGAGAGCATATTTAAAACTTGGTCAGCCTACTCCGATGTTGAACCTGTTGGCCTATGTTTTCAATATTTAGCTTCAGACATCCCTGAAAACAGCACAGCCAAAGTTGGCATTTTCAGGAGAGCAGTGTTGTCGTAAGTCAGGAGGGACACGGAACTTTCATTCACACAATCTCCTGCTGGCTTTTGGAACATTTTACAACTTTGCTAATTACAGACATCTGCATGGCACTCCGGGTCCGGCAATTAAACAGAAATTGAGGCAATTTGATAAAACCCTGATGTTAAAACTTTACCTTTTTAAGTCTTGTTCTCAACTGCAATCTATACTATGCTCCAGCAGCATGCCAGAGAGCTGCATGAAACCTATATAAACATTTGTGAAGAATTCTGAATGCAGAGTGCTTTGCCAGCCACTCCGTTTTCATGCTTTTTCTTACCTTTCCAAATATTTTAAAAACAAAACCCCAAACACAGAGACTAATCCCTTGAAATCTGTTCCTGAGACTCAGCAAAGGTAATTATTCTTTAAAGGAATCTTCTCTTGAATTCTTTATACTTCCCCATCTTGATCTATTTCTTTGATTCTCCAAGTGATACCTCAGGAATCTGGAAGGTGTAATTTAAATGTCAGAATATTTTTTTTACTCCAATATATACACCATACTTTGTTGCCATCATAAATATTACCTGCAACACGGATTTCACACATTTGGGACAATGCTGGACAGACCGATCTTTCTACTGAGACCAGACAAAGAATATTTGAAACTAGTTGGACTTCATGATAGGGCTGCTGATGAAACTTTCTGCCTTAGAATCTGCAAAGAATATAACATCTCCTTCATGACTCCCGATGTCATATAAAATGTTCGAATCAATATTTTATTGGTCTTTCAAAGTTTTCCTATTTTAGGTTGCAAGGTGCAGGTAGATCTCCATTGTCTGATAAAGTGACAGTGGTCTTTTTATATTTCTTCCAGGATTTCTCTGCAGAAGGGTTTTAATAGCCTTTTAATACAGCTTTCTCCTTTGCTGGTACTGGCACCATGTTTCTTACGTAGGATTTCTTCCTGAAGATGGAATAATACCAGTCCTCAGGGGCTGTTAACGTGAGTTCATGCCACTTGCTCTTTCCTGAATGTTCCCAGGCCACCATGTTCTATTTGGTAGCTTTCTCTCTTTTAAAACATGTCTTTTATTTTGCCTGATTTTTTTTTTTTTTGTACCCACAGTAGACTTTCCCATTGTTCCCATAAGTGCCCATGCCCTTTCCTTTTCCGTTTCTGTTGCTCTTCCCTTTCTTCCTTTCCTTTGTTCCATTAATTTCCCTTCTTAACTCTTCCCACTCTTTTTCCCACCCCGCAGTTCAGGGTTTTGGTGCCAACACAGTTTGACATTTATAGATCTCTCTAGTCAATCTGGAATGTATCGCAACTTCAGTGATCCTTTTGCTGTAAGTTATTCCTTTTTTTTTTTTTTAGCTTAAATTCAATTAGCCAACCCATAGTACATCATTAGTTTCAGATGTAGTGTTCAATAATTCATCAGGTGTGCATAATACATCAGTGCTTATCACATCACATTCCCTCCTTAATGCCCACCACCCGTTACCCCATCACCCCCCTCCCCTCCCCTCCAGCAACCCTCAGTTTGTTTCTTATAGTTAAGAGTCTCTCGTGGTTTTTCTCCCTCTCTGTTACTTACCATTCAGTTTTCTCTCCCTTCCCCTATGATCCTCTGTGCTGTTTCTTATATTCCACATATGAGTGAAACCATATAATTGTCTTTCTCTGATTGACTTTTTTCACTCAGCATAATACCCTCCAGTTCCATCCATGTCAATGTAAATGGTATTCATCCTTTCAGATGGCTGAATACTATTCCATTGTATATATATACCACATCTTCTTTATCCTCTCCTCTGTTGATGGACATCTGGGCTACTGTCTTTCCAGACAAACTGGGCATTGCTATAAACATTGGGGTGCACGTGCCCCTTCAGATCATTCCATTTGTGTCTTTGGGGTAAGTACCTATAGTGAACTTGCTGGGTCATAGGGTAGCTCTATCTTTAACTTCCTGAGGAACTTCCACACTGTTTTCCGAAGTGGCTGCCCACCAGCTTGCATTCCCACCAATGGTGTAGGAGGGTCCTTCTTTCTGCAGATCCTTGTAACATCTGTTGTTTCTTGACTTGTTAATTTTAGCCATTCTGACTGGTGTGAGGTGGTATCTCATTGTGGTTTTGATTTTTATTTCCCTGATGCCAGGTGATATGGAACAATTTTTCACTTGTCTGTTGGCCATTTGGATGACTTCTTTGGAGAAATATCTGTTCATGTCCTCTGCCCATTTATTAACTGGATTATTTGTTTTTTGGGTGTTGAGTTTGATAAACTCTTTATAGATCTTACATACTAGACACATCACATCTTCAGTGATCCTTTTGCCATCAGTTATTCTTAAATATATTTCCTTTTCTTTTTTAGAGACTTTGCATGCATTAGGCTTCCAATGGCTCCAGGTACAGAAAGTGTGAAGGCCAAAACATGGAAATGCTAAACCCATCATGCATTTTAAGATTTTTGAAATTTTCTTTAGAAGGTGAAAATGTTCAGAATTTCCAACATTAAACACCCATGGGAAATGGGGGAGCAGGAAAGGCACACACGTCCACAATTTCCACTAATTAGTTTGGTTGGCTTTGTTGGTGATTATGGAATTTTTAGAATAGGTTTCTTTGACTCCAATTCTATTTATTTATTTATTTATTTATTTATTTATTTATTTATTTGGGCCAGAATTTAGTCCGTTTTATTTTTTATTTTTAGGGTCTATTTCTGATACATATGTATTAAGGCAATCATTTTTTTAAGGTTTATTTATTTATTTATTTGACAGCGAGGAGAGAGATCACAAGCAGGCAGAGAGGCAGGCAGAGAGAGAGGGGGAAGCAGGCTCCCCGCTGAGCAGAGAGCCTGATGTGGGGCTCTGTCTCAGGGCCCTGAGATCATGACCTAGGCCAAAGGCAGAGGCTTTAACCCACTGAGCCACCCAGGCGCCCCAAGGCAGTCATTCTTGAATGGAAAGCACAATCAGAGGTGGTGAGACAGTGAGATGGGGAGCTGTTGGCAGTGCTGCTGCCTTCACTCTGGTCCGGCTGGGAGTCTGGAGAGCTGTGGACAAGGAGAAAATCTGGGCAGTAGCCTATCAACCACCCAGCCCTCTACCAGGGCTTACCAGGGGAATTCCTACTGTTTTCTATAGATAATTTTAGTATGTATTGAGTCACTTATGTGGAACATTTTGTAAATAGTAAGAACCAATTGGATATCTTTCTCTTTTAAAATGTTTTTTTTTTCCCTTCTTCTCTTTCTCTTGGGGTTAAGCAATGAAATTAAACAAAGAAGAATATCATGGAGGAGATATATATATATATATATATATATATATATATATATATATATATATATAAATATATATATATATATTTTTCTTCCTTTTATTGACCAGATGAGAACTATCTGGAAAGAGAAGCCAGGCATATTCATTTAAATTTTATATCAAAATTTCCCAGGCATGGTCTTGAGACCACCTGTATCAGAATCACTTTCGACTTTGTTACAACATAGATCCTGGGCCACAGGTTAGATATCCTGAAGCATCATCCTTGCACATATGGACTGGGTGTACAAGTAATATTTTAAAAACTCCAAACCTCAAGTTTTCCTAATAATAGTACAGTTTAAGAACCCCTATACTATGGGACCATCAATAGGTCCATTTCAAACAAAATTATCATGCAGGTGAAACTTAGTCTCCTTTTCATTAAGTGCTTAACTGTGTTATACTTGTAACTCCAAGCCCCTTCTGTTTTTACCTCTCCTTATAAGATCTATCGCAAAAGAGGCTAGTATGCATGAATACTATGTTAAAACAAAATGCAGATTCTGAAAAACATTGCAAAGGGCTTGTAAAATTTGAGCAGACTCAGGACTGTGAGACAAAATATTTTTCATTTATTAGGATATTCTACTCAAATCATAGGGCTTCCAAGAGGCAAAGGTCTGTGATGTGTATATGTGTTATCTATCTAAGTTGAAAACTTTAAGCTTTGGGAAATTTCTGCTCATTAAATAGTTCACTCCCTTAGTAGCTATGTATGAGTTGCTGCATAATTTTTTCTAGTTTTATTGATATATAATTAACTTATAACATAGTGCAAATTTAAGATGTACAATGTGTTGGTTGTCATATGTTGATGTCATATGACTCATTAACAAAAAACTCACTTTAATACTGCAATAGGATCCCTGCCATAGCATTAGTGACACCTCCAACATATCGCATAATTACAATTTCTTTTTTATTGTGAGAACACTTAAGATTTACTCTCTTAGCACTTTTCAAGTATACAATACTGTATTGTTAACTAAGATAACAATGCTATGCCTTCGATTCCCAGAGCTTATTCATTTTCTAAGTGAAAATTTGTTCCTTTGACCAACATCTCTCTACCTCCCCCAGCCCCAGCCCCTGGTAGCCACCATTCTACTCTCTATTTCTAGGAATTAAGCCTTTTTAGATTCCACATAAAAATGGTATCATTTGGTATTTGTCTTTCTCTGACTTATTTCACTTAGTACAATTTCTTTAAGGTCCATGCACATTGTCCCAAATGGCAGGATTTCCTTTCTTCTCATGGCTGAATAATATTCCACTGTATATATACAGGCACATCTATATACCACATAGTGTGTATACACACACACACACGCACACACATATATACACATCACATCTTCACTCAGTGAAACACACTTAATTTTCCACATCTTGGTTTTTGTGAATAATGCTGCAATAAACATGGGAGTACAAATATCTTTTTGATATTCAGTTTTCATTTCATTTAAATATATGCCCAGGAGTGTGATTTCTGGATCATACGTTAGTCCTATTTTTAATTTTTTGAGGAACTCTATCCTTGTTTCCATCATGGCTGTACCAGTTTACCTTCTCACCAACAGTGCAGAGTTCCCTTTTTTAAACATCGTTATCACCAGATAGTCATTCTAACAAGGAAGTACATTAAATGAAAAAGCTTCTGCATAGCAAAAGAGAACCAATCAACAAAATGCGAAAACAACTTACAGAGTGGGAGAAACTATTTGAGAAACTATCATACATCTGATAAGGGGTTAATTCAAAATACATAAAGAACATGACTCATTAACAAAAAAACCCAAACAATTGAATAGAAAATGAGCAGAGGAACTGAATAGACATTCTTTCAAAGAACATGCAAATGACCAACTGTACTTGAAAAGATGTTTAATATCACAAGTTACCAGGGAAATGGCACTCAAAACCACAATGAGGTACCACCTGTTAGAATGGTTGGCATAATTTTTTCTTAAGGCTGAGATCTAAATAAATAGGCAACAGTGTTTTAAGGAATATGGGTCTATTATAGTTTATTGTACGATCAGCATTGTTTCTAAATTAAAGGATATACGAATTTTAAAAGGTAAAATTAACTGAAGATGTCACAACTAAAAATCAATACATTTTAATTTTTATGTGTTCCCCTCTAGTACTCGCCCAAGTTTATATTTATTTTTTTAATTTGGTATAGTAATGTTTTCTGTTTGTATTTTC
Organism: Nasua narica; assembly: GCA_028533885.1. Lineage (NCBI taxonomy): Eukaryota > Metazoa > Chordata > Mammalia > Carnivora > Procyonidae > Nasua > Nasua narica. The sequence goes on along the minus strand of CM052798.1, from coordinate 120,104,010 downwards.
CTGTTATTATTTAATGTTTTATCCAGAAAACTAGAATATTTTCCATGGTACTACAATAATAACTACAAAGTTATTTTTAATAACTGCATAAGAGTCCACTGGCTTTTTAAAACCATTCCCCAATTGTTCAACATTTAGATTGTTGCTATTTTTTTGAGTTTAAAAAATTTCTGTAATAAAAAACTTCATACTGATTGCTTTCATATCCCAGCAGTGGGATTCCTGACTCATCGGATATGAACATTTTTATTCCTCTTGATAGGCATTGCCAAATGGCTCTCCAAAAACATTTTACCAATTTATATTGCCATTAGCGATAAATGAGTTTGACTTTAACCACACTAGCATTAATATCCCATTATTTTCTTCTATAATTGTACATGATAGATTTTAGATGGATTTTTAGCTCATGTACATCAATAACTTTTGAAGACAAGTTGAACAACTCAAAAGAAATGTAGCACGGAAGTTTTAATCGTCAAAACATTAATCCAGTTTTCTACAACATTTTTTTTTTAACAACATGTTTTATGTTATTCTCCTTGATGTTGAATCCATTCTCAAATTTTCTCCTCCGAAAAAGGAGTTATCATTATAACTTAGCTTTTTCCCCCTTGGGTATGGAGCTATGTACTTACACTTTATTATTATCATTTGTTTACTAATACACAGTTCATTATTTGACAAAGGATAGAATTTGCTAAATTCTTCCTTTATTGAATTGTTCTAAAAGCATTCATGTCCTATTTAGAGTTCAAATAATGCTGACTGTATAGTAAAAGATTGATCTTACATATATGATATTCCAGGAAGTGTTATAATTAACTCATAAATACTCCAAATAAAAATTAAATTATTGATTCTTAGAGACAGAGAATTCAGGTTCAAATCACTGGGTAGGAGGTCCTGATGAAGGAGTACATTTCAATCAACAACATTCCTCTTCTATCTGGGAAATTTGACTTCATTTTCTTAATTTGCAACTTTAAGAGGGTACTGTGAGAGAGAAAAGGGGTATATCTTTAAGCATCTATAGCAATCCAAATAAAACTGGAAATCATTGGTGTAGCAGATGGCAGAGCTGGATTATCCTAACATCTAAGTTAGGATAAACTAAGGTTATTGTGGTCATTTATTTTTCTGTAATAAATCACCCCAAAACTTACTGGTAAAAACCAACTATAAATTTTATGGGTCAGTAATTTGGAGAGAACACAGTGAGACTGTTTTTTTTCTGCTCCGTGATATCTGAGGTCAGTTGAAAGACTCAAAGGCTGACATAATCTGAAGACTCATTCACTCACTAACTTGGTGGTGGATAATGGTTTTTGGTTAGTTCAGTCCCCCAGAGCTAACATCTCAAGAGAAAGCCATGTGACTGCACATCCTCGTAAAGACCTAGACTTGAAGTCATACGGCCTCACTTCCACTGTGCTCTAGTGGTCAGAGTGGGCACAAGCCCCCACCCAGATTCAAGAGGATGAGGGACGCGGATGACGGCTCTAGGTGGGAGGACGGCTAAAGTCACTTTGGAAAATAAAAGAGGACTGGGGGAGGTAATGTTGCAGTCATTTAGAAAAACACAATATGTTACCCAAATGATATGAAAAATAGATTTGACATATGCTATTTTTTTTCCGAGCCTTTAAAAAAACTCAGTGTGGAGAAAGTTTTGCATTCTATAGATAACAGTCATAAACTCTCTTAAAAGTATAAAAAACAACTATTTGAAGAAGGGAATGACACTGATTGATTCTTTGCCTGGTGCAGACCTATCAGCATCATACAGGATAAGTGAAACTGATGGAAATGCGCAGTCTTACCGGCTTGAAAAACCAGGGGATAGGGTTTGGAGGACCACAGCAGACTGAAGGTAGAAGAGATGTCAATCTCAGGAAGAGGAGAGTCAGAAAGCTGAAGACTTATATTCTGCATATAAACTCTTTTCAATTCTCTGGCTGACCTCTGAATTACATATGTATGAGTGGATGATAAGCAACCCAACTAAGAATTTGAAAACAAACAAATAAAAACTTAGCACAGATTTCAGCTTCCACTCATCAAAGGGAAGACAGATTTTGGGGGATTTTAGTCCAGCAAAGCTGTTTGCTAACACAGACCAACCAACCAACCAACCGACTGACCAACCAACCAACCAACCATTATTCTTTTGAGGAAAATAACAGAATCCAGTGACTCTGTAGGTCTGGGCTTCATCCCCTATGAAAAGTAGACACATTCCTCTGCAGTCTGGCCAATCTTTCTAGGTGAACTGGTGTAAATAACTTTAAAATATCTAACTCTTAGCCCCAGTGCCAAGTTTTAGCAAAATTTGTTTGGAAAACTCTAACTGTACAGAAACATAAATATATCTTCTTTATGCATCATAATTATGCTATAGGATGCTATTATATGAATTTCTAGGAGAGGCAAAATAAGTCCCTGATAATAATAAAAAAAGTTGTAACAATGGTTACCTCTAGGGGTGGGGTTGGACACTCACTGGGAAGAGGCATGTGGGAACTATCTGGGAACTATCTTGTTATATATCTTGAAAGAGGTTTGTGTTAAATAGATGTATGCCTTTTTTTTATAACTCACTAAACATCCGGTGAAGACTTATACACTTTACTGTATATTAATTTATCTAAAAAATTGAACCGTAAAAATGGTAAACTCTAGGTAATAAAAAAAGAAATATTCAGAGATGAGGTATTTTTCAAAATACATAAAAAATTAAGGTGGATTATTGGATGAATAGAAGCAGGAAAAAGCAAATATAATAAAGTTAATTGTGGCATCTGAATAGTGGGTTTGTGCAGGTCTGGGTCTCAGGAGAGGCAAGTGAGGCACACAGACTGCAAAATTGGAGGCAGTCACTTTAGACTTGTGCAAGTACATGTTGGGCACCTGAGAGTAAGTGCTTCTTTGAATTTTGCACCCTGGGTACCTCACTTCCCTCTCTCTCTAGTCCCAGCCTATTAATACCTTATCCGCTATGGCCATACTTATCTCGTTGTTAGTAACTGGACCTAACTTAGGTTGCAGCCATGGAGGAGTATGCTCAGATCTCCCATCAAGAGAGAACTCACTGTGGGGAGTGCAGTTAGCTGAAAATCCCTGACTGCAGGTGTCTTCAGGACCTTCCTCGGCTTTGAGCCGAGGTCTTATGCTTTCAAGGCAACCCTCAACTAATGACTGACCATAGTGGTGATAAAAGGGCTCACTATTTCCGGCCTGCGAGGGACTCCTCTATGGGCAACCCGTTGGGCTAAGTGAGACTTTTCATCGAGTTGCGCTACAGTCTTAATCTTTTCTGCCAGCCCTCCTTTCCTTTCCCTCTACCTGTCACTTAGACCTGCATCAGACCTGCATCATGGTCTGAAGCCCTTCTCTGCCTACCTTGCTCCAGTTTTCCTGCATCTTTCACAGGTTTTGTTCCCAGTGTGTATGTACTCCTAGGTCCATCTAAGCGTCTGCCTCCCGACACCACAGTGTAATACCTGCCCAAATTCAGGCACCTGTCTAGTTCCGGGTCTCTGCCTTCTTGCCTACATAGCTCATACTTTAAAAATAGCCATTGGGATGCCTGGGGAGTGCAGTGGGTTAAGTGTCCAATTCTTGGTTTAGGCTCAGGTCATGATCTCAGGATCATGAAACCCAGCCCAGTGTTTGGCACTGTGTTCAGCATTCAGCATGGAGTCTACTTAGCTTCTCTCTCCCTCTCCCCCTGCTCCTCCCGCTTTGCCCCTGCACATGTTTACTTGCACTCTCTCTCTCAAATAAATAAATAAATAAACAAATCTTTTTTAAAAAACCCATCTTCTGCTGACTGGACCCTCAGACAAGCTTCTTCAGAATTGGATATGTTTCTGGATACCAGCTCAAGCACCTGGCCTCTGGCCGCTGTTAGGCTGCATGTTCCTATTGCTTTCTACACTTGCTACTTCTGAACGCTTTAGAGCCCTCTTTGCTCCTTTTAATAGTTAACCACCTTTTACTAGTTGGTAATTCTTTGTACTAAAATTTCCATGTTCTAATTGCTGTGTGGCTTCTGGTTCTTCACTGGACATGAGCAGCTATAGAATTGATGGTGGGAATGGTCCTAGGAGAAAAACCTTTAAAGATAGGATTTTGGAGATCGGTCTGGTCATGTCCTTGGGCTTCAGTGCAGTGCCGCACTTTTTGTCAGTATGAAATGGGATGATAATCCATGACATACAGTAGCATCACAATTAATGAAGCTATCCATCATCAGTCATTGTGATGAAGCACCAATTTGAACCAAATGCCTTGGGAGTCCAAGTGGCTATTGTACTTGACTGCTAGGGTAACAGTGATGACTGCGGAGCTAAGGCATTTTTCTAAAAGAAATTGGAGCACTTGCAGAAAGAAAAAATGATAATCTCAGGTCTTTCTTTAAATTCTCTACTTATGTCATGATCTTGGAATCAGAGAAATTTCATGGCTGAAAATCAAGCACAAAATTTAATGTAAGCATTGCAGAATTACAACATCAGTTGAATCAATAACCTTAAAATTTTCTCATCCGAAAGTTAGGGAATTAACTAGGAAAGAATGAAACTCTGAAAACTAAAATAAGGGCATCTGGTTAGAATCAGATAACAGTCTTCAACTTCCCAAGTCACTCTGAGTCTTTCTTGCCAGTGGAAATAGTTTTCCCATCTGTGTCTAAAGGTATGATGATTTTTTTGCTGGAAGACCCATGGCAAACTTATCTTGGGTGCAGGTCTTGCAAGGGGGATGTTCATGCTTTTCCATATTCACCCCTTGTCATTATTTGACCCATAACTGGGCCAAATCTCAGTATGCTTCAGGAGGTAGGTACTGAATATGACTCAAGAAGAAATAGAATTACAAAGTTTGCTGGTTATAATCCATAATCTGGGGAATATATGTGGAAAGATTCTAAGGGTGTTAGATTGAAGATAGAATCAACACTAGAAAGGTGGGACTAAATACATTGATATGGGTGCAATTACTGAAATTCTGCATTGACTGTGCCAACTCATGGAATTGGAAGTGACTCTAACAATTTCTTTGGTTGGTTGCCCAAACCCTAAACTCAGTGGTGGTCTATGTTTAATGAGATTGAGATACCTGTGCTTGCATGGCATGGTATTAAGAATTAAAATGCCCAGAATTTCTTCCGTTTACCAAGATGATGACACATACAATAAGGAGGGGATTACCTGCATTCTTGAAAAGATCTGTGGTTGCTCTCCTTTGTAGGCAAGCATGAGTCTAGGTAATGTCATCAACGATACGGATTCCTTGATTTTGGTAGAGATGATGGGATGTTAGACTATCAGAAGCCAAGTGACCAGTTGAAGAAAGACAAGTAGGCACACTTATTAGAAAGGTCAGCAGGGTCATAACAACAATCTGAACCTGTAGGAAATCAATCACAGTGTTCTTAGGAATGGAATAGATGGGAAGTCTATAAGAATATTGCTTGGTTATAACAGAAAACCCTCCAGGACTAGTGATTAAATGCTCGAGGAGGTCATGGGCTTTCACTAGGTTTCCAGATCTAAGCCTGTTCATAGACCCAGAACTTCTTGACTGAAGGGAAAGTCAGGTTCTCTTGAGGAAGAATCATGCAACATTGCTGTAGGTATAAACTGTGAATCTAGCCTCAAGCCTGCATAAATTTACTAGAGTGTCTCCACGTTAGGGAAAAATGCCCAGAACTTGGGAATTGCTAAACATTGGTTCTAAATCATTGCTAATTCCTGGTGACCCCAAACACCACTGTGGCTGTGATCAGGTGATACAGGGAGTCAACTCTGGTGTGAGTCACAGCTTACCCAGCAGTTCATAGGCTCACTTTGTTGTCATTTCACTGGTTTCTGAATGTATAATTAGATTTGAAATATATGACATTTGGAAGAATCCCCACATTGGCCTTTGATTCATGGGGTAAGGGCCATCATGGTAGGAAGGGCTCATGGAAACTTCGAAACTTTTCTGCTCATCATGATAGTAAACCAGAAGCCATACCACATCTCTGCAGGATCAAAGACAAAAAATGAGAGGGGGTAATACCTACCACATTCCTTTTTAGCTTGCCTGCTTGGCTTATGCAGAAATTGAATGGATTTTGGAGAATGATTGTGGATTATTGTGAATTTTATTAGGTGGAGACTGTAGTTATTCAAGATATAGTATCTTTACTGAAAAAAATTAGCATAGCTTCTGGCATCTGATATGTAGTTATTGACCTGGTCAGTGTTTTTTTCCTCCATATTGTAAGGACCACCAAAGATATTTGCTTTAAACCTTCACTGTTTTGCCTCATCGTGTCAGCCTGCCTGCTTGCTCTCTGCTGCAAGATAGTATTCAGAGGTGATGATTGCTTTGATATTTGACAATATGTCACTGTGGTCCACTACACTGGGGGCATCATGGTGATTGGATATAATGTGCAACACATTGTAAATTACTTTTCTCCTTCACCCATTTTGCCCATCTCCCTACCCCATTACCTTCTGGCAACTATTAGTCTGTTCTCTGTAGCTATAGGTCTGATTCTGCCTTTTTTAAAAAAAAATTGAGTATATTTGACACACAATGTTACATTAATTTCAGGTGTACAACACAGTAATTCAAGAGTTTATACATTATGCTAATTTGCCACAAGTGTAGCTACCTTCTGCCATATAACACTGTTACAGTATCTTTGATTAAATTTCCTATGCTGTGCCTTTTATTCCTCCGACTTACTCATTCCATAATTGAAAGCCTGTATCTCCCACTCTCCTTCACCCATTTTCCTAATCTTCAACTCCCCCTTCCCTCTGGCAACCATTAATTTGTTCTCTGTATATATAGGTCTGATTCTGCTTTTTGTTTGTTTATTCATTTGTTCTTTTTTTTAAATTCCACTTATGAGTAAAATCATATGTATTTGTTTTTCTCAATCTGACTTATTTCATTTAGCTTAGTCTCCTCTAAGTCTATCCATGTTGTCACAAATGGCATGATCTCATTCTTTTTTAGACTGTGTAATATTCTAGTGTGTATGTGTATATACAACAATGTGTGTGTGTGTGTGTGTATTTGTGTGTGTGTGTGTGTACACACAATATCTTCCTTATCCATTTTTCTATTGATGGACACTTGGGTAACTTCCATATCTTAGCTACTATAAATAATGCTGCAATAAACATAGCGGTGAATGTATCTTTTTGGATTAGTCTTTTTGTTAGTAGTACTTTTTATGTCTTAGGAAGACATATGTGAACCAGAAGGTGGGAGATAATGCCCCCAAACTTTCAGGAGGCTATCATCTTAGTGAAGTTTCTAGAAATACAATGTGTCAATGACACATTGAGATATTCTTTCCAAGTTGGAGGACAAGTTGCTGCTATTTCTTGTACCACCGATAAAGGAAAGAAAAAGACATATTTGATAGGTGTATAAGGAAACAGAGAGAGAGAGAACCTCAAGCAGACTCCTTGCTAAGCATGGAGCCCAATGTGGGGCTCAATCCCGTGACCTGAGATCATGACCAGAGATAAAATCAAGAGTCAGGCACTTAACCAACTATGCCACCTGATAGACATCTTTCTTTTTAAATTAACGTTTTTGATTTAGTTTTAGATTTATAGAAGACATGAGCAGATAATATAGAAAATTCCCTTAAACTCCTTGACCCACCACCCTCCACATCTAGTTTCCCTTTATTAATATCTTGCATTACTCTGGTACATTTGTTACAATTAATGAACCAATACTGATACATTATTATTAACCAAATTCCATCATAATTTATTCAGAGTTCCTTAGTTTTAACTTAATGTCCTTTTTCTGTCCCAGGGTCTCATCAAGCATACACATTAAATTTCATTGTTATGTCTCCATAGGCGTCTCTGGATAGTGACAATTTCTCAGATTTTCCTTGTTTTTGATGATTTTGACAGCTTTAAGGGGTACAGTTTAGATGTTTTGTATAATGTCCTTAACTGGGATTTGTTTGATATTTTTCTCATGGTTAGACTGGGGTTATGGGTTTTGGGGTGGAAGACCACAGAGGTAAATGCCATTCTCATCACCTCATATCAAGGGTATACACCATCAACATGACTTAACACTGTTGATGTTAACCTTGATCACCTGGTTGGGCGGTGTCAGATTTCTCCACTATAAAGTTACTCCTTCTTCCCCCTTTTGTTTCTCACCTAAACTCTTTGAAAGGAACTCATTATCCACAGCCCAGACTTAATAGGGTGGGGAGTTAATCCTCCTTTCCTTGAGGATGAAATATCTACATAAGTTATTTGGAATTTTTCTGCACAGGAGGTTTGTTTATTCTCCCTCATTCATTTTTAAATCTGTTAATTACACTACAGACTCATAGATATTTATTCTATATTTTAGATTCTCATCCAGTTCTATTTTATTTATTTTGACACTCAGATTGTTGCGGCTTTGGCCATCTAGCTCCTGAGTTCCTCTGACACGCTACATCATGTCATTGTGGGGTGTTTTTTTGTTTTCGATCTCATTTTTGTTTTTGGAGTATGGTCCTACATTCCAGCATTAGGAGATGCTCCAGATTCATTTTGTGTTTAATTTTGCTTAAAGCAGTATGTTTGACAATGTGCCTGCCCAACATCTATTAATATTTCAGTTAGAAAATATGATAGATGGTTACTCTGTGCTTAGTACTTTGTTACATGCTTGGTGTAATGTTCTCTGTTTTTGTCTGATAAGCAGATAATGATCGTCCTCTTGGTTATCACTTATATGTATGTCTATGCTCCTTTGCTTTTGGCGAAGCTTCTCCATCTCCCATATATGTTAGCTCCTTTTTTAATGTCACAAAAATTGTCTGTGATATGTATGTTGGAATTATGATTTTGAGTTCATGTATAAGGAGTCTTATCTTGACTTTTAGCAAATTTTTTTTTTAAAGGAGAAATTAAACTCCAGTTTATTGTGAATGCTGCTTCTGCTAAATGTATGCAGTCATTTGTTCAGATTCTCTCTTAAACAATTCTACAGGGTTTTCCTGATTATGACAACATATGACCACAATGGATTTATGTTTTATTTTTTTCCATATTTGTTTTCCACTCTCTTTCCCATTTCAAGCCACGAAAATAATAGAAAGTTTCAGTTACTTAAGGCTTTGGCATATTTCAGTTCACTTCACAATGTAATAATGTAAATTAAAGAAAACTCTATGGAATATATAACAATTGCTCCACATCCCTGCTGAATCATAAAATTTTCCAGGAAGTGAAATAAAATCCCCACATCACAATATGTGAAATATTTGATGCAAACCCAGAATGTCAATTAAATTGCAAGATATGGCATCAAGTATGCTTTGACACAATTGTGTGGAGACTTTAAAGATTTTAGTGCCACCCTAGTCTTACAAAATACGAACACATCACTTTATGGTGAACTAATGATGTTGCAATGATTTCCTTTCAAATGTCTTACTTTGTAAGGTATAAACTGAGCTTGATTTAACTTTATTATCTTTTTTGGAGAGGAATATAGATCCTATAACTTCATGCATAGCTCATATATTTTTATAGGATTATGTTTGATGGTCTTTGAAATTATAGATCAAAATCTTTCTTTTAATTAGAGAGAAAGCCTCCCTTTATCTACACTGCACTCTAGTGTTTGCTTGTGAACATCAAGGAAGAGCACTGAGGAGTGAGTTTTGCTACAGTGACCTGCACAATTAATAGCTTCAAAGAATCTTTAGGGAATATTCTGGGAAGAGTGCACAGCTCAACTTTAAAGGCCTCTGCAGAGCTGAGCCTTCCCACTGAGCTATAGATAACAGATGATCACATTTAGACATTTTAATTGAACTGCTTTTGGCTTTCTTCAGGTTTTATGAGAAAAAGGCCTTACAATTCTCAGAAGTAAACACTGTTGTCACCATGTTGTCAGAATGCGGGAATTGAGTTTACTCTCAAGGGGGAATATGTTTAGAGTCAAGGTTGGTTTGTTAGTCACCTCGAATACGTTCTTTTGGAGTCCACTGTGTTTTGGAGACTCGTTTCATTTTCCCATGCTCATTACTGACCTGATTCAAGGTGAATGGCACCTGTATAAAAATACCACTTCCTTACCACTGCTCATCATTACAACAGGGATAAGTGTGAGGTGGTTCTTCACAGCTATACAATTTTTGGAACGAAGCTGACACTTCATGCTACAAACAATTTTCTACTGAAGAATCCGTGACATGTTTGTATTACATGTAGGAACTGCCAAACCTGGAGCTAACAGTCATCCCACAGGTTGTCACCTGTCAATAAATTACCCAGGTCCCTGTGTTGATAAACCTGGACTACAAATCTTATTTCATTTTCTACCTATCCCATTTATGGTTTTCCAGAAAACAATCTGACACTTTCCCATGGATCTCATGTAATTTTACAATAATTAAGTGATCTATGGCAACAGCATTTAGTGTCGGTAGTTTCAGATGACTCAGTTTGCGAAGGTAGCATCTAAACTACTTAAGGGATTTAATTCATCAAAATGTATTGATCTCCAACTATGTGCAATATACCTTCCATGAGGTGGGAGATATGAATGATCTCTGTTTTCAAGGGGCCCAGAGTCTTATTTAAAAAAGTAATAAATAAGGCATCCAAATTGGCAAAGAAGAAGTCAAACTGTCACTCTTTGCAGATGATATACTTTATGTGGAAAACCCAAAAGACTCCACTCCAAGACTGCTAGAACTAATACGGGAATTCAGTCAAGTCTCAGGATATAAAATTAATGCACAGAAATCAGTTGCATTCCTATACACGAACAGCAA
>CM052798.1:120020994-120092685 GCA_028533885.1 Nasua narica | reverse complement strand
CAGTTACTAAGCAACATTCTGTGTTACAATTTCATTGGCCACTGACCCCTCTAAAACTGTTGTGCTTTTAGAAACTCTCTCTCTTTCTCTACACCACGCCGCTGTGTCGGTGAGTGTGAGGGAGAGCTCAAGCTAGCTTGAATAAAGGGCTCTTTTGCTTTTGCATCGGACTCGGCTCCCTGGTGGTATTTGGGGATCTTAAAATCTGGGCATAACAGTCAGCTCTAGGAAGGAATGACAAAGCACTAACACCACATCTGGTTGTCTTATACATACTAGAATCAATTCTCTGTACCATGATTTACCACAGGTAGGAAAGACTCCATCCAAACAATGGTGTCGACACCTGGAGTTATTTGACTTCTGTGAGCTGATGGGGTCGTGGACCAAAGAAATATGGCTCTGAGCAAGCCAGGGATTTCTAGTGGAGCGACTGAGCTCGCCAATCAAAATGGAGATTTCATACGAGCTGGGCAAGTCTTCCGCGCATTGTATATTCCAAGATCTGTTTTCTGAAGAATCAAATGACTTAAATTTCTACAAGAACTTTTTGACAGTGGTGACTTTAGGCATGCTTTAAAAAAGATTCTGTTTTCCAAAATGATTCTTACTTGACGTCAGGAATTTGTCAGAAATTTTTTTTTATCATCCTAACCCTTAGAATGCTATTAAGCCTCTTTTTATTTATTCTTCCCCTATATCTTAGTTTTAACTACGCTTTCCACTTTGAAGAAGCAAACTGACAAGATTCCTCTGCTTGTATTTATTATGAATAATCCTTAACATTGAATAGTGTGGTTTTTTTGTAATACGTCTTTTACATAACAATAATGTGCAGGTTAGTATTATCTTTTGAAACAGCAACTTTAAATGTGAAATGAATATAAAAGAATAGAACTTAAGAACAACACCTTTAGAAGAGCTTTTTTTTTGCGATAATAAAGTATTTTATTTTATTTTATTTTTTATTTATTTTTTTTAAAGATTTTTTATTTTATTTATTAGAGAGAGAGACTGAGAATGAGAGGAGAGAAGGTCAGAGGGAGAAGCAGACTTCCCGCAGAGCCGGGAGTCCGATATGGGACTCGATCCCCGGACTCCGGGATCATGACCTGAGCCGAAGGCAGTGCTCAACCAACTGAGCCACCCAGGTGCCCAATAATAAAGTCTTTTAAATCAGAATGTCAGTTTATTAATATTCATGGGATATCAGCTGTCAAACGGTCGGGTCTTTGTTTCAGTGACCCTGAAACCAGAGAAGAAGATCACCAGTAGCCTGGAGCTCTGGTTCTAGGCCCCTGTCCCCTCAAACAGGTTCCTTGGCCTTCCCTTTTTCTTCTGTTTCACAGAGCTGACTCTTACAGTCTGTATTCCTCAGATCAGAGAATTGGAGGGGAAGAAAAAAAAAAGTAAAGGTATGTTTTCTCATCTCTCTGCCTTCGGTGGCTTCTTTGGCAGTGGCTGGATCTTCTGCCTGGTTTCAGTTTCCATCAGGTATCCTGGCCCTCAGGCTCCAGTAACAGGCCCTTTTCTCTTTGTCCCTCTAGCCCTGCGGTGTTCATAGCTTCCTGCTATTGCCAATTCCTGGGTTTGCCTCCCCAGCTCCTACTGCACTTCTCAGCAATTCTAACACCTGTGCAACTGATTCCCCGCATTAAATATCCTTGTGTTTTGAATACCTTGCATTGTCTTCCATTTTCCTGGTTTGACCTTGACTGCCATAGCAGGCAGGCAATAAGATAAAGGGAAGTTTGGTTGTATGATTCAAATATTTCATGTTAGTTAGCTTTTTCTAGTGAAAACGGGGAGCTTAAGCAATACTGTGGTATGTTCAGATTCATTCTGCTTAACTCAAGGGTAACTAGAGAACGCTAAAATCGTTAAAAGTCTTTCTGAAATGGCTCCTTCTTTTCTCCTGCATTAGTAAATAATGCGGGATTTTGTTTACTCTTTTGGGTGTTTTTGATTCTTGGAGTGTGTCTCAGGGTATCTAGGACCTAGATATTAAAATAGAATCTATAGATAGTTGGACTAAATATAATTCATCTTCAGTTTGTAACTTTGAGGCAGTTTTTAAAACCCATCCTTTTATCAACCTTGTATATATGTGTGTGTTTGCGTGAGTATGTGTCTGTTATAAAAATATGTCTTAAAAAATATACCTAGTCTTTTGATATTTACAAATATTAAATCCAACACACTGAGTGTTTTATCTTAAGTAGAGCAGCAGTACCAGGTCAGGAAGGTTTTTTAAGAGCAAAATTTATTTTTGGATGGCCAAAAACTAGGTCACTGAAAAAGATAGGCTTCAGAAAATTCATTCAGTCTTTCACCGCTTTTTAAATATTTAATGATTACCCGCTATGAGCTAGGCGTTGGAGACACAGCGGTAAACATGACAGATGGTGTTCATCTCAATAAACTTAAAATCTGGTGGAGAAGGCACACATCCATAGGCAATCACAATAATGTTCAGAAAGTTGTGGGGATACAGAGCAGGAGAATCTGACCTGGCCCAGAAGTTTAGGAAGGTGAAGAAGGGATCAGAAAAAGAAAGATAATGAAGGGGCGCCTGGGTGGCTTAGTCAGTTAAGCATCTGACTCTTTGATTTTGGCTCAGGTTATGATCTTGGGGTCATGAGATCGAACCCTGTGTTGGGCTTCAAGCTGGGCTGTGGACCCTATTTAAGATTTTCTTTCTCTCTCCTTCTTCCTCTGCCTCCTTTCCCCTGTTCTATCTCTCTCTTTCTCAAAATAATAATAAAGAAGACCAGTTACTTTAACAAACATCTGTCAAGGTCTCAGGACAATGATAACAATGAATAAGGCTCAGCTGCCAGTAAGAGTCAGTGTTAATGAATCCACAAAAAGCTGCTCTTACAAAGCAGGCACACCAAAAGTGGGGTCATGAGTTGGGGTTAATGCCAATAACAGGTTATTGGTCCTGTTAGGACCAATAAACTCCTGACTAACAGGGACTTCTCTATGCTCCCCAAACAGTGTATACTTATTGTAGCATTTAGTGCTATTTAGTCTAAAAAATTTCATTGAAAATGTGCTATGTACATACAATGGAATATTATTCAGCTCTCCCCTACCCCTCAAAGGAAATATGCAACAACCATTGGGCATATGTACCACAAGGATGAAACAGGAGGCCATGATGTAAGTGGAATAAGCCTGTCACAGAAGGACAAAGATGGCGTGATTCCACTTCTATGAGGTCTCTAAAATGACAAAAACCATAGAAACAGAAAGTAGAACAGCGATTGCCAGGGCCGGGCGAAGGGGGAGATGGGAAGTCGCAGTTCAAAGGCCATAAAATTTCAGTTAGGACAGAGGAGTAAGTTTGGAAGATCTGCTGTTTGACACCACGTCTGTTGTGACTAATCCTGTACTGTGTCCTTAAACATCTGTTAGGAGCCTAGATCTCGTGTTACCTATCACCATGACGAAAAAAAAAAAGACAATTTCATTGAGACCACTTTTATTTCCCTGATGAAAAAACTTTGAGGATCAAAGGGGTTAAAGGACTCGTCCAAAGTCATTGAGCTTACAAGTGGCAGAGAATCAACAGTGTTAACATTGTGGTTAAGAATCAGTGTGGTCTCGGGCGCCTGGGTGGCTCAGTTGGTTGAGCAACTGCCTTCAGCTCAGGTCATGGTCCCGGAGTCCCGGGATCGAGTCCCATATCGGACTCCCGGCTCTGCGGGACGTCTGCTTCTCCCTCTGACCTTCTCCCCTCTCATTCTCAGTCTCTCTCTCTCTAATAAATAAATAAAATCTTAAAAAAAAAAAAAAAAGAATCAGTGTGGTCTCAAGCATGTTCCCTAAGCTTCCGGGGTTGTTGTTAAGTTTAGAATAGAAAATATTTAAATGACTTAACACAGTGCAGGGCATGGACAACTTAATTAATATAAACTCTTAGTAGCTGTTAGACCTGTGAATCACCACCCAGTCTCTAAAGGCTCTATCTATACATTTCCTTTGATCCCAAAGACAATGATGGGAAAGGGAGGGTGGGTGTGATCCTTACCATCTTAGAGAAAAAGAAACAGATAATTAGTGAATTTTTTTTTCCAAATAGATTTATTTTATTTTTTCAGTGTTATAAGATTGATTGTTCATGCACCACACCCAGTGCTCCCTGCAATACGTGCCCTTCTCAATACCCACCACCAGGCTTGCCCAACCCCCCACCCCCGCCCCTCCAAGACCCTCAGTTTCTTGCTCAGAGTCCACAGTCTCTCATGGTTCATCTCTCCCTCCGAGACTAGGTTTTATTTAGCAGGGTGTTCTCGTAATACCTAGTACAGAGGCATGGATGTCCTACGTGTTCAACAAATACTTGTTGAATCAAACTGAGGGGCAGACAGACAGGCATATATTTGGGCAAAAGGAAGTTGCTTCCACAAGGTTCTGAAGCAAACACACTTCGATTGGCTGTGGCTAATGGATACTAAGAAGCTGTAGCTCCTGTCTTTGAGGAATACCCCACAATCTGGGCAAATTGAGTTCCCTCTAGAAGGTGCTGGGGCCCCTGGGAGCTTATGGGAGTTATTCCTTTAAGGTTCCTCAGGTTTTGTTTGGTTCTATTTTTGGCTTTCCTCTTCTGTGGTCCTGAGTGCTCCTCACACTGAGTCTGGAAATCTGGGAGGGGGAGTTCTATGGCCTAGATATAAAATTTTCTTTTGTGCTCATTTAGAAGCAGTCACTATATGACGCCACACACTTTCAAAGGTTATATTCTCCTATTCCTGGACCTGTGCTCTCCAGTAGGACTAACCAGTAGGAGTTAACCAGTAGGACTGGTTAACCAGTTAGGAGTTAACCAGTAGGACTAACCAGTAGATGATTGTCTTGGAAACACAAGGCTTTCCTTTAGTCACTAGTGCAAAAATCATGGACCTGAGCACTGTTACGGACACACAACCCCTTTCTATTGTGATGTAAATAACATTCAATTATGGAATTCACGTGTTATGCCTTGATGGAGCCATTTGTGGAAAGCCAGCAAAGGTAACATCTGTCCAAACATGCCACAAGGCCCTTAGCCTGAAGCTTAGAGCCATGTCTGTAGGAGATCTGAGACGACGGTAAATGTGTATTTCAATCACATGCCACTAAATTATAATGGGTAGCTAGCAAAAGATGTTCTGGAGTTCCTCTGAGAGAGGGGGGGAGGGAGAGAATGTGTGTGGGTGTATGTATATGTGTGTGTTTGTATGTGTGTGGGCACCTAGATGTTTTCATAAGAGTGAGTTTGGTTTGGCATGTCTGCAAATATACCACATTTTAACGCCCTGGGCCAGCAAGGCAGTTTCCAGTAATATTACTTTCCCAGTATTACAAAACTAATGGTATCTAGATTATAATAAAATACAGAAACCACGAAATATTTCACCCTTAAAACCAAAATCCAAAGAAAATGAGTCTAATTATTAGCAATGGGTTGCAGTAAATGAAGAGACTAGTTCATGTCTTTGGAAATAGAGATGTTTGCTGTGTGTTAGGGAAATAAGAGAAATCTGTTTCCTTTCAGATGTTTCATTCCATTTGATGAATGATATCAGAATGGCCTGGTAGCAATACCATTTGCATATTGACAACCCTTGCTAATGCTGCCTTCATTTAGCTGTCACGCATAATCACATATTCGAATGACTTCTTTGAATAGACCTATTTCTGAGAACATAATTATAGTGTATTATATTTGTGGTAATTACTGCATTCTTTGAGAGCATCTTACATAGTATATCCTTTGACTTGTTTAGTTGTGAGACATTCTTTTTCATGCTGCCTCTTGGAAAATGACTAAACTAGGGCTTTTGTTCAAATCCAAAAAGGGCTTCCAGTTGATAAAAATTATGAAATCCAACCATGCAAGCTACAGTCTGTAAGATGACAGGCTTACTCCCCTTGCTCATTTTGCCTTCTGTCCCTCTTTATTGTTGTTCAGATGATACTGATGACTTATGAACCAGTCATCATGAGGACATTTGTAGATTTTATAGAAAAATGAATCCCAAAAAATTTGAGAAAAGGGAACAGCTTGGTGACACCTTTCTGAAATCTCTCTGGAATCTTTCCATTTCAGTTGTTACCTCCTGATGCAGCTTGACCTTGAATAGCTTTGAATAGCTCATAATCACAGGGTATAGGGCTGATCGAGGAAGAATGAAGAATGATATGAAGAAGCCAAGAGTTCTTTTTTCCCCTCAGTTCGGCAGATGGAAATCCCTAATAAAGAAGAATGAAGAATTAATAAAAGACAAGACTATAGTAACAGTACCTAAATGTTTAGGAATATTTTGTATGGGGCTCCTTTTTAAAAAACACCCTTGCTTTTTCAACCCCCTGCTGTCTTCCATGTTTGGTATCTCTCTGGCTCCCGGGTAGGATTCTGGCTTAGTTCAAATGTACTGTCTGGTTGTGAATTGTAGACACCCCAGTCCTTCCCATGCTCCTACCTCCCAGTGCCTCATTTTTTTTTTAAATTTAATTTTATTTTTTCAGTATTCCAAAATTTATTGTTCATGCACCACACCCAGTGCTCCATGCAATACATGCCCTCCTCAATAACCACCACCAGGCTTGCCCAACCCTCCACCCCATCCCCTGCAAAACCTTCAATTTGTTGCTCAGAGTCCACAGTCTCTCATGTTTCATCTCCCCCTCCAATTTCTTCCCATTCACCCTTCCTTTCCTTCTCACAATGTCCTCCATGTAAGTGAGGACACATATGCTCAACATGTAAGTGAGACCATAAGATAATTGACTCTCTCCACTTGACTTATTTCACTCAGCATAATCTCTTCCAGTCCCATCCATGTTGATACAAAAGTTAGGTATTCATCCTTTTTGATGGAGGCATAATATTCCATTGTATATATAGACCATATCTTGTTTATCCATTCATCTGTTGAAGGGCATCTTGGCTCTTTCCACAGTTTGGCGATTGTGGCCATTGCTGCTATGAACATTGGGGTACATGTGGCCCTTGTTTTCACTACACCTGTATCTTTGGGATAAATACCCAGTAGTGCAATTGCAGGATCATAGGGTAACTCTATTTTTAATTTCTTCAGGAATCTCCACACTGTTGTTTAAAGTGGCTGTACTAACTTGCATTCCCACCAACAGTGGAAGAGGGTTCCCCTTTCTCCACATCCTCTCCAATATTTGTTGTTTACTGTCTTGTTGATTTTAGCCATTCTAACTGGTGTAAGGTGGTATCTCAATGTGGTTTTGACTTGAGTCTCCCTGATGGCTAATGATGATGAACATTTTTTCATATGTCTGTTAGTCATTTGTATGTCTTCTTTGGAGAAGTGTCTGTTCATGTCTTCTGCCCATTTTTTTGACGTGATTATCTGTTTTTGGAGGGTTGAGTTTGAGGAGTTTTTTATAGATCTTAGATATCACCCCTTTGTCTGTAGTGTCATTTGCAAATATCTTCTCCCATTCTGTGGGTTGCCTGTTTGTTTTGTTGACTGTTTCCTTTGCCGTGCAGAAGGTTTTTATCTTGATGAAGTCCCAAAAGTTCACTTTCGCTTTTGTTTCCTTTGCCTTTGGAGACATGACTTGAACGAAGTTGCTGTGGCCAATGTCGAAGAGATTACTGCTTATCTTCTCCTCTAGGATTTTGATAAATTCCTGCCTCACATTGAGGTCTTTTATCCATTTCAAGTTTATCTCTGTGTATGGTGTAAGTGAATGGTGAAATTTCATTCTTCTACATATAGCTGTCCAATTTTTCCAAAGGGAAATTTGCCTCATTGTTTTGATTCATTCTGACTTGATTTGTTTTTGCCACCTGGCACCCGACTCTGGCATCACCTGTCACTTATCTTTATCTGCTCATGCCTAAGCACATTTGGCTAGCCTGATGTAGTGGAAAGACCATGAACTTTGGGATTTGAAATCCCAGTGACTAGTTACTAGCCGTGCAAGCTCTTTGGGCCTCAGTTTCATTAAATATAAAGAGAGAATGTTAATACTTTCCTATGAGGATAGAGTAAAGAATTCATAAGTTAACAGTATACGGTGTTTATCACAGTGGCTGGTCCCTTTAGCACATACTAAAAGTTTATATACTTCCTTTCTCCTGATGTCCACTCCCAGAGACATGTCTACTTCCTTCTGCACTGACCACACCAACTGCCTTTCTAGGTACTGGAGACCTGTTTCTGGCCAGTTTGACTCTCTCCCTTACCCAGTCTTCTCCCTGATAACTGTGGGCTTGGGGGTCATGATATTATGATGAGGATGACCATTGATGCAGCCTCCTATCCACACCCTTCAAATTGTCTTGTTCTTCCACACTTCCTCCCAACACTTGTCTTCCTGTTATCAGTTAACTTTCTGTTAACAGTTGTCAGTTACACATCTAGCCTGTCTGCTGTTATCATTGTTAGTTGAAACACTAGAAGAGGAAAGGAAAGAACCAATAAAAATATAAGCTGAGGTTTCTTAGGACTCACTAAAACAAGTTAAATCTTCAAAAATGGCATCATTTTTGAAGATGGTATCATATCCGAAATTTAACAACAACAACAACAACAGCAACACCATTTTAGTTTTGTATCTTATACCTTTTCTTTCCCTATTTAAGAATCCTTATTAATGACGCTTTTCTTTTTTGTTTCACTGAGCCAGGAAATTAGTTGTATTCAATTTCTTTTAACTGTTTGAAATATCCATTGCCAAAACTTCCTGGGTTTCCTCCTAGGGCCTTACTTTCAACAGTTTGTCATAATCTGTAATTTAAACTCTGATTCTGTTTTAAATAGGTAATTTGGACTTTTTCTTATTTAATAGCTGAGTGATTATCAACAAAGAATGGCCATGGTCCATTTTTCTGTCAGTGCTATTCATGTTCTTATGACTCTATTTTTTATTGGGGACTTTAACTTCTGCAGCTCTCAGCTTTGAAGATTCTAAGAAGTATAAAAGCTCCAGGTGTTGGAAACAAGTTTAACATTCTTAAATAATTGACATGGCATCCTCCCTAAGAGGTCACCTGGCTCAGCTAGAACAATTCCAGTTACGGCATAATAACTGAATCTCGAGGCATCAACCCGCTCCATATTTAGACAACTTTTATTATTAGAAAGCCAAACCAGACTGTATTACCATTTCCGTCTTCCTTAATCTTTAATTTGTCTCTTGGATTCATGTGGACCAAAGTTGGTTTCTTCACTTCTTATGCATTTGAAGGCAGCTTTATTGTTCCCCATATACTCTTCCCACACCCAACATTTCCTTATCAGGATAAATATTTCCATTCATTCCAATCACTTGTGCTTTTAAAAAACATAATCACGTTTGCCATAAAGTTAGGAACTGTCTTTCTTAACAGTAATGCCACAGAAATGAGAGTCATCAAAATCATCTCCAATAGATGTCATAGGTTAAAAACAAACTCCAACACAAGATATATGTTTTAATAAATGTTATGTAACAAAATATTCATATGAAATAATATGTTGTCTTAAACATGGGATGTCTTAAACATGGGATGGTGACATATGGGACTAGCTGATTGTACATGACTATACATTTTGAATATTACTCTACCTTTTAGAGTCCATGAACTTTGGCCCAGTCAACCTGAGACAGCCATCTTCCTGACAGGGGAAGAGAATTTATTATAAAAAATAATGAAGAGAAAAACAGAATAATACATAATTCCTGGCACGAAAAGCAGGGGTAAGGGAAAATAAAAACATTAATAACAAGACTATGATTCTGAGAGATAATTTCCCAAATGCCTTTGTTTTTTAACATATCAGGTACTAAATCCAGAGAATCCCATAGCAGAAAAAGTACTGTTCCATCCCATGACCCCAAAGCCTCGTTCTTGACAGGGATAGAGTATAGAAGAACAAAAAGCAAAACCCATCTCTTTCCCAGGACTGGAGGAGGATAATGAAAGGGGGACGGAGAGGAAGAGAAGGAAGGAACACGTTGGTCAGATGTGTGCCTCCCCACTGGCCCTCTCTGGACTGCGGGGTAGATGCAGGACTCCAGTTGTGAGGGAGGGAAAGGGAAGAGGCTGCGGGTCCTGACTCCCTTCTGCGGCTAATGAAGACACAATCGTTCAACTCTTCTGCACTACACATACCTTGATTCCTCTAGTCGTGCAGTGTTGTTGGGGAGCTGGAGCCCACGAGTTTGCTTTCCTGGGCTTCCCAAGGTGATTGGTGTCTGACCTTGGCATTGGCCTGGAGTCTGCTGAATCAAGGGGAAATCTTAACAGCAGAGACTGGCCGGGAACCTCAGAGTCTGGAGCCAGCAGGTGCCAGAGTGAGATCAGATTGGCCAGAGAGTGAACTGGCTATAACTAAATTGGAAAAACAAGACTAGTTACAGACTCCAGCCATGATGGCAAGACAAGAGCACCATGCTCAAGGTCTCTGTGATTCTCCATTTCACGCTTCTCTCCTTGCCTCCCCTCCCATACATCCAACTGCCTTCCTCCAGAGCTGAGCAGGGGAAGGCAGAGGAGATCTGAGAGACTGAGCTTTCCTCCCACTCCTAGGGAGACTACTGCCTTAAAAGACTATTAAAATAATCAAATTAGACTGGGCTTAAAATGGGTTAGAGGTGTATTTAAAAATTTCCCCTAGCCAAAGGATGGAGGCTCATGTGGAAAACCAGAAACAGAACAACAAAACATTTTCTCGGCATATCCAAATTATGTACATTAAAATTTTCCACCACCGTTTTGTATCAACTATCCCCAAAACACCTCTAATCATATCTGAAAGGGGGAGAGAAATTGCCATCAGTAATTTATCACCTTCAGTTCACTGATGCCTGAAGTTAATCTCAACTTTCTATTCATGTAAGGGTTTATTTGCACACAGTGTGTTACATTAATTTTTCAGCACAGTTTTTATGTATTGTTATTAAAGTATACTTTTCTTTTGACATTTTAAAAGCCCTGTTGGTATTGCAGTAACCGATGCGTGCATTTGTTGGTTTGATTCATGCCCGCTTCTCAGTTGTTTGTGTTTATCCTCAGTGAGAGCAGAGCAGAAAGTCCTGTTTATCCTTTGCTGTTCATTCAATATTAATCTAAGTTTTTACATATTCCTGGGGTGCATTATTCTTTAGGCTTCTGTGCCACAGAGCTGGGGGACCTGACCGATTTAGTAATTTCAGTGAAAACAATTTTTTGTATTATACTACTGGTAGCAGAATTAAGGTAAATTGTTTTCCTTTAGGATTCTGATTTCATGTGCTCATTATGTTCAGGGAGACTTGGATTTGTTGAGATTCGATTTCTTTTTCTGAGGTTTTCTTTTCCTCTTAGAGTTATAAGCAGTCCTATCATCCATGGCTGTGTTGTTTATGTGTTTGAGGGGGAAGCATAGGGATTATCTCATGGGCTCAAAAGCCTCCTGAATTTTTTTTTAACTAGAAAAATATTCCCCAATATTTTTTGAACATTTGCTCCATACTAGCCCCATTGCCTAGTGACTTTCATTTAAATTTCTCAAGCAGCACTCTGTCCCCTACAAGTCTCAGAGAAGGGAGGCTGGGTGAATGAATGGGTTAATATATTGTCTGATTGACCAAGGGGCCCCTGGAGACTCTGCCTATACCTAGAGGAATGTCTCTAAGGCCAGGAATTCTGGGATGGAAGAAGGTTTGGGAAGAGACATTTGGGAGACAAGGCCTTTCAATGCCTCTTAAACCATAGGGACAGGGGTGCCTGGGTGGCTCAGTCAGTTAAGCATCTGCCTTCAGCTCAGGTTCTGATCCCAAGCTCCTAGGATTGAGCCCCACATCGGGCTCCCAACTTAGCGAGGAGTTTGCTTGTTCTTCTCCCTCTGACCCTCTCCCAGCCCCCCGACCTGCTCCAAGTTTGTGCTCTCTGCTTTCTTTCATGCTCTTTCTCTCTCAAATACATAAGTAAAATCTTAAAAAAACACAAAAGCAAAGCAAAACAAAAACCATAGGGACTATCTGATCGACCCTGGAGCAGAGTCAAAACAATAGTAAAGGAACAGTTCAGCCATAGAGAATGGATACATTGAGACCAGGTGAGTCCTAGTTACGCCATGTGCTAAGGACTGTGTGCTCTGGGAAAATGACATAACCTCTCAAAGCCTTAGTTTCACTCATCTGTAAACTCGAGAGAACAATGGGACTTCACCTGCCTATCTCATAGAGTTGTTGTGAAGATAAAAAAAGTTATGTGTAAGAGAGCCCTTTGTACACTATAAAGCATGGTAAGTGTTTGCTGTCATACAGTTTTTCTCGGCACAGGTAAGCAAAAGCAGGGAGGGGAGGAAGGTTGGGAGTGACAGGAGAGGAGGAGTGGTTTTGGTTGGGATCCTAGTTCGGGGATAAAGGAACTTATTCTTTCCAGACCCTGCTTCTACCATATGAGTATCTCATGGTACTTTCCATAACCTTCCCCTCACCAGGTCACTCTGCATCTGGGACATGACTCTCCTTCCTTCTCTCTGACTGACTCTGTTCTGGCATATAGCAAAGCAGACATTTAGCATTGGGTCCATATGGAGTAAGTTAGAGGGGAACTGAGCGAATTCTCAGGACACTGGAGGTGATCTTCTTCCTGCTGATGATCTTCTAAAGAAGCACTGGGTGTTGCTGGAAGGAAGTCCCATCCAAAAACCCATGAGAAAGTTATCTGTTACATTCACACTCACTTGAGTAACGACTGGAAGCAAGGATATGACGATTAACTTGTACAGCTTCTGGTTGCTTGAATATGCCTTTCTGAGTAGCCTTTTATTTTAGCAATTCCTCCTTCATCCAATTTCTCCAATATATTCATTTTCATTACCTCTCTTCCCATTGTTTTCTCCAAATTCCCTTTGCATTCTGGGATAACATTGTGAAGACTCAAAGGTAAGTCTCACTCTCTAATCTTCACTTTTTTCAAAAGATTGGCCTCAGTCCCAATTCTTTCCATTTTCCTTTTGGAAGTCAAAGCCAAAAAGTCTGCAGACTCATTCAGACTTTTTGCCTTGACACTTCTTTTCTGAGACAGTCATTGCAATGGACTCTATGCATGTGTCCCCCAAAGTGCATATGTTGAAATTCTAACCCCCCAGTGTGATGGTGTTAAGAAGTGGGTCCTTTGAGAGATGATTAGGTCATGAAGGTGGAGCTCCCACTAATGGGATTAGTCCCTTATAACAGAGAGCCCAATTTCCAAATGTTCTGGATAGATGGAGACTATTTGGAGATGGTCCAGCTAGGAATTCTTATGAATAAAAAAATGTTGCTATAATTAAAAATAATAATAATAAAATAAATAAAAGAGAGCCCAGAGAACTCCCTTGTCCCTCCTACTACATGAGGTTATGGTGAAAAGATGGCCATTTGCAAACCAGGAAGCAAGCTCTCCTCATCAGTGGATCTTCTTGTGCCTTGCTCTTGGGCTTCCTTGCCTTTGGAGCTGTGAAAAAACAGTTTTCTGTTGTTTATAAGCCTCTCAATCTAGGGCATTCTTTATAGCAGCCTGGATGGACTAAGACAAATCATGCAGAAGTAGCCTAACCAGTTGCCTGAGAGCATGTAGGGTGTGGGGGAGTTTGAAGGTCAAATGGGGGAATATATTTGGAAAGATATGTTAATAATACGAAAATGATCCTGCCATGCACGTATTTGGATTTTTTACTGTGGAAAAAATCTGTGGAGGACCTCGGGGTAAATTTGCATTAACTGTCTCTCCTCTTCTAAGAGAGGTTTTTATCATGTGTGCCAGAGGTAGAATCCAGCCCTTGCCTTCATCAGTGTCTAAGGTCTAGATTTAAACAAAGGCTGAAAAAACTGTGGCCAATGAGAAATCATAAACTTGGTGTAAAGATTTGCCTCTTTTTTGGGTTAAGTAGTCTAGATGATTTCTTTTTTTGAATTTGTATAAAAGAGCACATCTTTCTAGGCCATTCTAGGCACAATCTGCCCTCGTGTACCAGATAGGGGCAGAAAGATGTCTTATTTATTGACATTCAGAGAGTTACAATACTTGTTAGTTCAACTTTGACTTGGTTACCTTGATTTGGTTCTATGTTTTGGTTTCAGCATGAATAGAAATTAATTTTTAAAAAATCTTAAAAATAAAGCAAATCCAAACTCCCTAAAAGTTTATATTATTTTACTTGCAAAAAATAGTTCAACATCTTGAGTTTGATTTCAGCCTCTGTTCCCACATATTTTATCGGCTTTCTTCTCATTACCAATTTCACACTGCAAAGTAGCGTGGGGCTGACAATAACAGATAGGAGAAGAGAGATAATTAAAGTAAATTTCTCAACTATACTTAGAAATTAGGGCAAAAAATGTGTGAACAGAAATAGGGTATGAAATGTTTGATGTTTGAAAACCTAGCCTTTTGTAGTTCAGTGATTTTACCCATGTTAGTGCTGGTAAACATTGAAGGAAAATCATTTTATTGAACTGCTGAAATGAAAACTTCAATATAACTTAATACAAATTTTCTTTTCTGTAAAATAAGGTTAAGTACATACTGAATTTACGTAGATTTAAGGATCAAAATGTCTTTTGAACTAGAACAACCTTACACGTATTAATAATTATTGCTTTCGCTCTCCCCTGCCCCCCCACCCCCAAGTTCCTGCTCATTCTCTGAAGTTTATTCATGGATTCTGCCCTCAGTCACTCAGATTAGCCTTAGTTCCAATCTCTTTAAATATCTACTACCTTTTTTCAGAAAGTCTTTCCTAGAACTCTTGAAGTGTCCCACATTTGCATAATCTGGTTTTCCAGTGGGATTTCTATTTCGATTCTTTCTAAGTGCGTGTTGTTGCATAAGGACAAATCATGACTTATTGTCAGAATTGCTTGCAAAATTCATGAAACACGTCTTGTCCCAAATTTGAGAAATATTTTAGAGTCATTTAAAATCATTACATCCTCGATCCTTGACATTTTACCAGCAACCCTCTTTCAAAAGTGACCCCATTTTTGTAGGTCTAACATAATAAGAGTCATCCTTAGTAGGATGAGGTTGATTTGTACCCAGGCAGGAAAATCAGTGCCTAGCTCATAGCTCCTTAGAGGGGCTCGATAACCATTTGTTGTATGAATTAAAGGGATGACTGTGGCCATACTGCATTTCTGTGAAGACATAGAGCCCAGACCAGTCTGTAAGTCTACATTGTAATATAGCAGCTCAAAGATGGTGTCCTTTACTTCAAAGCTCTATGTTAGTAATCTTAAACTCAAATGCATTTTCATAGCACAGCTTTTAGTTTGAGCCTTCTATAATTATATTTCTCGTTTTATTCTGATCTTCACTGTGCTTTTTAAAGGTTTCTTCTGACCATATTGCATTTAGATTCCTCTTTTTGTCCCCAAACAATACCAAACTATTTGGGGACTTAGTTTGCTCTCAAAGAAGTGTGGAATTGAGTGATACAATGTTGCTTCCTTGATGTAGTGAAGAGAGGTATGACCGGATGGTGTTATCTAATGTCATTGGGAGTCAGCAGACTCACAGTGTCATCTCAAATATGAAGCCAGAATGATAGGACATCACCAAGGCTAGTAAAGTATTAGATAGCAAAGATCAATGGCCACTTCATGATTTGTGCAGAGCATCAGGCATGAGAACTGTTATTATGCCACAGGAAATTCTATTTCCTTCCAGGACCCTTTCACCGTAATTCAAATAAACTTAACCAAAAAGGAATTCATTGCTATTATAACTTGGGTCTGAGAGAAATTCCCATCTAGGCTTGTGTTTAATTAGATCAGGTTATAATGATGTGACCAGGGCTTCATCTCACTCAATACTGCTTGTCTCTGCTCAACTTTTTTCTGCATAGAGGTTCATGGTACACAGTAGGCAAGATGACACCAGACTAGACCTTCAGACTCTAGTTCTCTTAGTGACTCAGAAAGGGACCATTTTCTCCCAAAGTCCATATAGATATCCACAGAGATGACTTATTGGTCTCATTTTGCGTATTTCCACTCCTATGGCTAGGGTAAACCAGGGAGATGCAATGGAAAGCTTCTCTAGGACATCATGGAATGGGGACGATTGGTTCCCTCAAGGATGTGAGGCTGGTGGATTAAAATAATATGCTCACAACATGTAGTTTTAATATGTCTAGAACGAAGCTGAGATCTATCTCATAGTGCTGTTAGTAAGATTGAATGATAGAGTGTAGACTTCTTGGCATTTGATTGGCATTCAATAAATGATAACAATTATTATTATATGAGCTGTGTTAAGTGCCCAACCTTCTTTCATCCCTGAATTGTGATCTTTATCATTAAATTCCCATACACTATTGTGTTATCTAAGCTTACTTTCCTTTGTCAGGAAAGAAATAGTAGGAAGTGCTAGTTTTCAGCTTCAAGATATCAAATATTATAATTTTTTATTATTTTATGATTTTAAAGTGCTTTTATGTGCATTACCATTTGAATCTAATCATGAACTCTGAGAACTAGGCATGATTAGCATCCCCACTTTACAAAGAAAGAAATCTAGATTTGGAGAAATTAAATGTTTTGTCCAATATCACACAGTTGGTATGTAGCAAACTCAAAACTCAAGGTGAGTTCTTCTGCCTCTAAATCTTGTGCTCTTTCTTATATGTTATATAATCATGGATTTACTTTTAGAAGGTATTCAATTTTCCATAGAATCAGGGTTTTAATGGGACACTTTATAATCAAATGTTCTTTTGTCCCCAAGTCAGACAACTAATAGAAAACATTTTACAGAGTATGAGGAACTATGCCACTACAAAGAATTTTGATTCTAGTAATGAGTGTTTTAAACTAACAATATGAAAATGGCCACGCTAGTAAGTAGGAAGATAAAGAAAAAGTTCACTTTTCCCTGTTTTGCTGGTCTGTAAGAAGAAATACCAAATGAAGATCAAACCTACCAACATTTAGGTCTCTTGAAACAGTTACATTGTGCAACTATTATTTTTTTGAGGCTGTGATCTTCATGGCACTAAATGTGTTTATAAAGAGGTCAGAAAACCACGTGTTCATGATTTGGCTTGGATGCATTTTTGTTTTTTAGGGAGAGTAACAATATCAGTAGTTTCCAAACTGGGCTTCTCAGTGGTACATAGGATTGGGCCCCTCTCTGGAATCAGGGGGTCACTGAACCCTAACCTGTGAGTTGCTTTTAAGGATTCTTTTAATTCTAATTCTATGGTTCTCTTTTTATATATTATTAATTCATTTTTGAGAACAAATAATATTGTCAATAAAGCATATATTCAATGATTTTCAAAACGTTATGGTTTTTGACATAGTAAGCACAGAGAGAATCTAGACCTCATTTTCTTCATTAAACTAATATTATAATGCATACTCTAATAACCTGATGTTTAGGGGAGAAATGCTTTATTCTCTCAGCTACTGTTCCCCATAAAATAATCACCCCTTACTCCCAGACATAGTGAAGTCTTATTTAATTTTGATATGCCCTGGTATGGGAGTTTAGGATACTACCAAGCACTCATTCCTTGTCCCAGAGTGTCTTCAATTACCTGTCTGTAAACCTCAATGTGTAGCTGCATTCAGTTCCCATGGCAACATACTTGATGCCAGTATACGTTTGAGAATATCCAGGTCACTTGAAAACCAAAAGATGTGCCTAAATGCAATAAACAAAGCAAATGCAAAGTGGATGTTTGAGCATTATTATTTATTTATTGTTAGTTTATAGAATATAAAAGAAAAAATCGATTGACAGCAGACTTTAAGATGTCTGCAGAGGTCTGGGCTCTGGTTTACAAGCCAGGAATGAGACAATAGATTTTTGATCTTGGAGATGACTAATAGTTTGGGTTGGTTACTGCTACAATAAGAAAAACTCTAGTTGTCTATGGCATATTAAGTTTATCAGATTCTGCGATGACTTACATTCAAAAACCAAAGCAGAAACATGAAGAACAGGCTGAGCTCGGCTAGCTGAGGCTTTGGAGACCCTAGGAGGCAAGGTCTCTATTTCTGCCATGAAACTTGATAATGGAGCATTACATAATGAATGTCTCATGAGGGAACTTGCGTATGGGTGGGCAGTGGGCACATGTATCTAGAGCTGTAGTCACCACAGATATTGATAGGGAAGTCACATTGAAACACACCTTTACACACATGGACTTTTTAAATCTTCCAATAGTATCCCTACTCTTTTTTTAATCAAGAGATAATTTACATACAGTGAAATAAATGTAGCTCTTCAGTGATTTTTGACAAAAGCACCTACCCACGAACGCATCACCTGAAAATATGGAACATTTCCATTATTCTAGAAAATTCACTTGTGCCCCTTTCCAGTAAGTGTCCTTCTTCCAGAGGTATAGATTAGTTTTGCATCTTACAGAATTCCATAGAAATGAAATCATGCAGAGTTTATTCTTTAGATATGGCTTCTTTACCTCAGCAAAAAGTTCGAGATTCATCTATGTTTTTCTGTGCATAAGTGGGTTATCCCACTTAGCTGCTGAATAGCATTTCATTGTTTGGATATAACAAAATTTGACTATTTATTCCTCTATTGAAGGACATTGGGGTTGTTTCCAATTTGCGACTGACACTAACCTAGTTGCTGTGAAGCATTTATGTCCCAATATGTGTATAGAAATGTACTTTTGTTTTTCTTTCATCCAAGTGACATTGCCAGGCCACAGCAATTTTATAGCATAAATGTATATGTTTAACTTTATAAAACACTGCCAAAATAATTTTTGTAAGTTTTCCAAAATGATTGTACCATTTTAGACTTCTGACGGCAATATTTAAGAGTTCTGAATGCTTCACATCCTTGTCAACATGATGTGTGTCATTCTTTTTAAATTTAGCCATAGTAGTGAGTGTCTAGTGATGTCTTTGTGGTTTTCATTTGCATTTTTCTGATGATCGTTGAGCACTTTTTTGTGTACTTATTGGTCATTTGCATATTTCCATTTATTAGCTATCTGTTCAAGTCTTTTCTCAATTTTTATTGGTTTGTCATTTTTTATAGCCTTAATGGGGTTCTTTATATATTCTGCACACAGAACTCTTCTTCAGATATATGAGTTGTGAATATTTCCTTTCAGTCTGCGTTTCATCTATTCATTTTCTTGACAGGGTCTTTTGATGAGCAGATGCTTTAGTTTTGAGAAAGTCCAATTTATTGATTTTTAAGTTTATTTTCTGATTTCTGTGCCTACTTAAGAAATCTTTGCTGTCCCCCAACTTGTGAGGACATTGGCTCATGTTATCTTCCAGGATAGTACTTTCCAATAGAATTTCTAGGTGTCCTATCTAATATTGTAGCTTTTAGCTATCTATATTTGTGGGTAAGCATTTGAAATATGACTAGTATGACTGAGAAATCACATTTTAAATTAAATTTCATCTTAATAAATTTAAATTAAAATTTTCATGGCCACATGAGGTTAGTAGAAACTATGTTGGGCAACATAGTTCTAAAAGTTTATGGTTTTAACTTTACATTTGTATCTACACTCCATCTTAAGTTATTAATTTTCTTATTTGAAATAGTGGTAGAAATTCACTTTTCATTTGTTTATCCAATTGTTCCAGTACCATTAAATTGTGTGATCAAAAACAAATAGCTCTCTATGTAATAGCCTATTTCTGGACATTCTATTCTGTTCCACTGATTTATTTGTCTTTATATTCAAATACAATATTGACTTGATTACTATAAGTTTGTATCTCTGCCTTACGATCAAACAGTATAACTCTGTCAAATTATTTTTTGAGGTTTTTTGGCTTTTCTAGTCCTTTGTAATTTTGTATAGATTTTAGAATTGTTTCTTTAGTTTCTGTAAAAGAAGTCCTTTTGGAAATTTGATTGGGAAGTTTTTCATCCATAGTCACTGATATGAAAAAGAATTCTAAGAATTCCCTTTTTATAACCTTTATTTAGATTGCTCAGTTTACCATTTTGTAATCAAGGGAGTATTAAGTAAAATTCTCAAGGCCATGGCAGGACTAGGATTTTAACCTAGATATATCCGATTCCTCAACTTGTACTTTTTATCACAATTCTTCTTGTTCACTTATAAGGACATAATTTATTGCAAATTATCAATTTTCTCAGATGAATAATTTCAAGGGAGATGATATATATAAACATATGTATATAAATATATAACTATATGTTAATATATCAAAATGTCAGTTATTATTACTCTTGTAATGTCTATAATTTTATCCCACATCCTTCTCCCATTCCATATGGCAACATAATTTCATATCCTATTACACAGAAACAATTTGAGCTATAATCATGGTCTTTTAGTTTCTCCTCCTATGCCTATGTGCAACCGTACGTAACTACTTTCATTTTCACCCTCTTCTTTCCCGAGTTGATGAAGAGATTGTCTATCCTGCCTCCTTCCTACTCACTTCTACAGAATACACACACACAAATTAGATTTCAACAACATTTAAAACTTTTTCTTTTCAAAATATACCGTTAAGAAAATAAAAAGCCAAACAATACAGTGGAAAAAATATTTGCAAAAGCGTATATAGAACACAAATTTGTATCTCGAATGTGCAAAGAACACCTAACTGCTCATTCATATAGGAGAAATATTCTAATGACATTCATTCCAATGAATAAAAGGGTTTGATAAATAAAGTCAAAAAAGATTTGAACAGCCACTTTACTACAGAATATATAGACTATTCTATATGATATGATAATATATATGATAACATATATACATAATATGAATGTGGTATAAATAATATATATATTCCATGGTGTGTATATATATAAATTCTATGATATATATAAAATATTTAAAAATGCTTAACAAATTTAGTCATTTGGGAAATGCAAATTAAAACCTTGAGAAAATCCACTGCACATGATTAAAATATCTAAGATTAAAAGGATTAGAGGCACCTGGGTGGCTCAGCGGGTTAAAGCCTCTGCCTTCAGCTCAGGTCATGATCTCAGGGTCCTGGGATCGAG
This sequence comes from Nasua narica, assembly GCA_028533885.1. Taxonomy (NCBI): domain Eukaryota; kingdom Metazoa; phylum Chordata; class Mammalia; order Carnivora; family Procyonidae; genus Nasua; species Nasua narica. The sequence continues at coordinate 120,071,702 of CM052798.1, read as the reverse complement.
TCCCGCATCGGGCTCTCTGCTCAGCAGGGAGCCTCCTACCCCCTTTCTTTCTGCCTGCCTCTCTGCCTACTTGTGATCTCTCTCTCTCTGTCAAATAAATAAATAAAATCCAAAATCAATCAATCAATAAACAAATAAAAGGATCGACTATAGCAAGTGTTGAGGAGGATGTGGACCAACCGCAACTCTCGTGCATGTACCGTGACACGCCCACTCTGGAAAATGGGCTGGCAGTTTCTTAGCCAGTCAAGCACACATTTGGTCATTCTACTCCTCTGTATTTACCCAAGAGAAATCCGTATGCTCACTCAAAGACTTGTACATGGCAATTCAGAACAGTTTTATCCTTAGTACCCAAAAAGTGGAAACAACCTCAATGTCCATCAATATGTAAATAGATAAACACATCATGGTATATTCATGCATTTCCTACTAGTGATTTCATGACCTAAAAATTTAAACAAAGAAACAAACAAACAGATTTATATGACTTGGTCCAAACAAAACCAAAGGTGAAAGCTTAAGTTTGGGCTATTTCTCGGGCAGCTGGCCTGATTCGCTCCTACAGCCCAGCAAACTCTTACACTCTGACATGCTGCTTTGGCATCTCCCTTTGGCAACGTTCCCACTCCTTGATCCCATAACAAAGATGATCACTGCCTGCTTTGGACCACTATTTCAGAGCCTATTTATTATATTCAGTCACTGACAATTTTGTAACAATGACTATACCTTATTTGCCTTGGCTTCCATCTCTCTAACTGCAAGAATAAACAGATAAATGTGTGAACACTTACAGAAAAGATACCCCAAGTGTTTTAGAGGTGAGTGTGTGGCTGTGTGTAATGGAGTTGACCCTTCTGGCCTGCTTAGAGGCTTTACGTTTGGCTCGAATTTTGCAGGAAAGACATGGACTGAACTTAAAATATTTTCTAGAGTGTAAGAGATTGTTTCTTTGAAACAGGACATCTTGTGAAGGTCAGAGTGATAAAGAATTCTGAAACAGTAGAGAGGCCTTGCATAAAATCCAAGGTGATAAATGTCATTAAAAAGCCAACTTGTTCTTCCAGTCTGACCCTGTATCCCAGGGCTCTGGTTCTCTTCGGTGGTACAATGGGTATCTGCTAACATTTGGCTTAGTAATTTGACTTCTAACCTATTGAGACACAGATTGCCTTGAGAGTCTGATGAAGATTAGGGAGGCTCTTTTTAGCAAAAGATTTTTCTAGGTATGCCTACAATTTTATACATAATATTGGGGACTTCGTTTTTCTACAGACCATCATGATAAGAACGTTGCATCAAATATTAACAGGATAATACCTCATTTGGATAATCCGGAACGTTTAGGAGAATTTATTAACAAAGCGTGTTAATATAACAAATTATATTGTGGTGACTGATATAAAAAATTACCACAAACTTGGTGCATTTAAACAAGAGGAATTTTTTCCTCACAGTTTTGAAGGTCAGAAGTCCAAGTTAAGGGGCGCCTGGGTGGCTCAGTTGGTTGAGCAACTGCCTTCGGCTCAGGTCATAATCCTTGAGTTCCGGGATCGAGTCCCACATCGGGCTCCCGGCTCCACAGGGAGTCTGCTTCTTCCTCTAACCTTCTCTCCTCTCATGCTCTCTCTCACGTTCTCTGTCTCTCAAATAAATTAAAAAAAAAAAAAAAGTCCAAGTTAATATCTTTAGACTGAAATCAGCGTGTTGGCAAGGCCACTTTCTGGAAGCTCCAGGGGAGAAGCTGTTCCTTGCCCTTCCCAGGTGGCTGCTGGCATTCCTTGGCCTGTAGCTATATCTCTCCAGTCTCTGCCTCCACGGTCACATTGCCTCCTCTTCTTCTGTCTGTTGTAAGGACATGTGTGAGGGCATTTAGGCCCACCTGAATAATCCGAGATAATCTTTCCATCTCAAGACCCTTTACTTAATCACATTTGCTGGCACTTTTTCCTTATAACACTTACAGGTTTTAGGAATATCTTTGGGTAGCCATTATTCAGCCTACTACACAAGGGAACTATTTACAAAATGGGCGAGGTTTAGTAGGAAAATCACATGGAGGTAGTCCTTGTGTAGAGGCTGTGCTTCAACACTTAGGCCTGAAGGGACAGGAGTAGAGGCTGTGCTTCAACGCTTAGGCCTGAAGGGACAAGAGGAAGTGTGGTTACTGAGACCTGGAAGGACAGAGTCCTGGAGAGAAGGCTCCTTGAGAGGAAAAGAGGGCTCCTTCCCTCCCCACTCCTCACCAGCACCATTTAAGGAACACCACCAGCTTTAGGCAAATTTAAAAGGACGGAGTCAGGGGAATCATATCCTGACAACGCTCTACCTTCTCTCCCAACTGGTTTCCCATCAGTTGAAGCCAGTTGGAAGCCTGTAGGCACAGGTACCCACTGATTGAGTTTATAGAGATTAAGCTATCACAGAAGAGAGCAGGATAGAGAAGTGTGGAGAGTAGATCTAGAGGGGCAAATGGGAGATACTCAGCACTCAACAATTGGCTCACAGGGGAGCATCATGCATGAACAATTTTCATGCAATTACTTTCCTGATAGAAGTATCAGCTTTGAGCATCAGAGCACTTGAAGAACCAGTTCTTTCTCTACGTATAGCTCCTCAAAGTAACTGCCATTGCTATTAAGACACTGGAGTGCTATTAAGAACGTGGAGTTCTGTGAAAGCAGAATTTTTTTCTATTTTGTTTACTGACTCAGACCCAGAATAGTTTCTGGAACATAGTATTTGTCTATAAATCCATATATTATCTCTTTGTTCAATAAGTGGAGCAGAAATACAGTGTACAAATACCTGACGGTCACCCTCCATATTGCTCTATACTTCCTACCATGTATTTGCTTCTCCTCCTGCCCTCTTGGCCCGATACAGCTGCAGTTGCTCCATGAGACTTTGCTGCTCTCCCCTCCAAGGAGATAGTCCTTTGGTAATGACACAATTCCCTTCTACACTCACATTCTTATTGTGGGCCTGGTTCTTTTAGCTCTATGGAGCACAGCTGCCTAATTCAGGTAGATTTAGGTGCTTTTAGAATTGATTCCGTTAAATGAAATCTTTGAAGGAAACAGAAGAAGGCAATTTCACTTATAGGGCTTTGCTCGACACTCTTCCTCTTAGAATTCTGTAAGGAACAAATACAGGAATTGGGTTTGTTAAGCCTATTGGCAGAAGCCCCTAGAGGGGGATTTCCATGGTACCACAGTCTAGAGATGGACCTAGAAAAGGAACTGCCTCTGATGATAGAGCGTTGTAGAAGCTCACATGGAAGATTCAAGAGGACACTTGTCCCTGACAGTTGGGATGCTCCTGAAGGCAACTGTGGGACTGACTGAAAGCTCACATGCCACTGGGTCTCTGTGATGCTGCCAAGTCTCTTCAGGTATCTGGGCCTATTAGAGCTCAGCTGCCTCCATATCATCCACATTGGTTTCCAAGGGACTGCAGACTCTTAGAGGTGGAAGATAGGGAACCTCTTTCGGTAACTTGCACTGACATCACCATTAAGATAAAGATCTTAGAATACTGAAGACTCTGTGAGATCCTCTTTCTAACTGCCTGGTCTCCTCCACGTTTATCAGATCCCTCACTTGTAATATATGCCTCAAAATGAGGCCAATTGTTTCCTGTCATTGAGCGTCTGTGTATTAGTGTTGCCTACTCCTTCTGCTCAGATGGGGTGTCTGTCAGTTTAACTGGGGTGATGGTTTAACATCCAAGACATGTGGGCAATCCGATCTGTTTTCTTGGCCTATATTAATTAATAAGATTCCACTTTTATGTATCAGGAAGTAGTGTATTGCTATAGACACATACATTCCCAAGGACACACATCTGAGTTTCAACTAACACTGAAAACTTAGCCTGTTCTTCAACATAATCCACCTTTCCGAGGATTACGTGAGCCACTTCTGAGGATTATGTCCCTTAAATTTTAATACCACCCATAACCCAACATGGTACCTGCCCTTACTCCTGACCCTCACCTAAATCCCGATCCCAACCTGTTCCTGAATGAGTAAATGAATTAAGGCAGAAATGAGTGAATTGATCGCCAAGCCTAAATTTCTACGTGGACTCTGACCATCATTCCCAGAGGGGCTGCTTAGCTAGGTTCATAGATGTAGATTTTGGCAACAAGTTTTTGAAGGATGAAAGGATGGACTTAGTATTCAAGGCAATGATTTCCAGATTTAAAAGAATGTTTTTCTCCAAAAAGGCCAAAGAAGGGTCAGGACAGCAATATATTCCTTAAACAGAAACGTAGTCTTGTAGACAAATCCAGGATGATAAATGCCACTCAGAGGTTAACTTAATTACTCTCCCAGCCTGACCTTGACATCTTTTCCTGCCCAGTATTGCCCTTGATTCAAGAGGACTTGTTTTTCCCATTCGATGTTTGGCATACCAAATACATATATAAATTGCTGCACTAGAAACTAAACCCCATTATTCCATGCCTTTTTGAATTCAGTAATTGTTTTTGAAAATCTGAGCAAAGTCACTTTCTCTCCAGAAAAATGCACCTAAATACATACACACACAATTTTGTCTACCATTTCATAGATTGTAGTGATCCAAGGACCCCATATTGAGAAGCCTTGAATTAGAGATATTACCTACTTAGGTAACTGGCCCCGGAAAGGGAATCTATTGATGGAACATTTCCCAGGCCAGTTTTTGTTCTGAAAATGTCAGTTCTGGACTTGCTTTCATTCACTGAATATTCTTGAATCTCTTATATCTGTGGTCGCCCAGGCACCATGTCTTTGAGTAATCTACAGCAGAATTTTCGTGAACTATTTAGACCACACTCACTTGAGGCTTCCCATTAGATTTAACTCTGCAGAGGGGCATTAGATTTGCTTTCCAGAAACAGATGTTGCATGGGTGAGGTAATTAAATCAGTAGGTGGCTAGATTCTTGCAGCTGCTAGGCACCTCATATCCATGTGGACTTGTAGGCTGCTTTCTGTCCTCATATATAGATACACACTCACTATGAGGTGTTCATATTTGAACAAGAATATTTTAGGTTCGTTTATGCTGTGTCATGCACTCCACTAGAATAGATCAAGTAGTAATCACAGTTACGTTATGGCTTAGAAAACTGAAGTATTGATCACACAGTAAATTTCCCAAAAATGCACCACAAATTTATGATAGCTAAGATTAAGACTCCGCTTCCTGGCATCTCAGAATCCTCACCTCTTCCACAAGCTTTCCTAGCTGTGAGCTGAGCCTCTGCTCCTGACCACCCAACCCACCTCAGTCCCAGAGGGGTCCCCAGGTCCTCACCATCTTACCGTCTGAGAGAGAACGTCTCTGTAATGCTCCATCCTGTCCCCATCACACTCAAACTCCAGGGCTGGCTCCTTTACCTCCACTGGGCAGTTGCTCCAGCAAACAGGTTTCAAATGCCTTTAGTTTTCTTGCACGATAACACTATTTCCCCTTTCTCTGGAGCTCAGGGGCAGAGTTTCACTCCCTGGTTGGTCCTTCATCCCGTGCCTCATCACCGCTGGCCTCTGCAGCTCCAGGTCTACTCATGCCTTCACCATTCCTCCGAGGTACCCATTCTGTTAATACACATCTATTTTGTTGGTTGGTTGGTTTGCATGGGTTTTATAAAATGTGTATTGTTTTGTGCATTTTTTTTTTAATGTCTATGAGTAGTGTCGTGTTGTTAGTGTGCTAAGTTAAAGTAATTTAGGGACAACGACAGATAAGCCCCAACACTTTAGTGACTGAACACAATAAAATTTCTTGTTCACACAATGGTATAATGGAGCTATTGTGGTTAGGTGGTTCTCCTCCAAGTAATGATTCAGGAATCCAGGCTCCTTCCTTCTTATAGCTCCTCCATCTTGCATGGTCACCCCCCGTTATGTGGAGGGCTGCTCCATTCAGAACAGCTCGAAAGGGAAAGGAACATGGAAGATCACTGGGTGTATGTAGATATATTGTCTGTAATCCACCCTTTCTCCCTCAGAGTTTCAGGCCCAAGTGCTCATAAAGGATTTCTTCTTTGCCACTAATTCTTCATTTACCGTGGATACTGGGCCCAAGCTCTACAGAATACATAGACTGATTTTGAAGTGCAAGGCTTTTCCAGAAACTATCCAGTAGTTGAACAAACTTTCACTCATGACTTGTCTTTAAACATTAGTTCATTCAACAAATATTGCTCTGAGCTCATTTCTTTGCCAAGTCCTATACTAAGTTCTTTGAGGAGAAAAAGGTCATATGTGGCAATTGTACATATAAAAAAAGCAAAACCAAGGCAAAGCAACAATAACAACAACAAAACCCAACCCAAGCCAAACAATAGAACAAAACAAAACCAACAAAAATATGGTTTAATGAAGATATTACAAAAACGCTGCCTATGCTTAGAAGAGGATGTAGATAATTTTGATGAAAGAGTCAGAGAAAGGGTGATATTTATTGCATTTAATTGGGGAGGAAGGAGAGAAGGACATTGCAGAAATAAAGAATAATGTTCCCCAAAGCTTGAAAAAGCAGAGCAAGTCAGTGGGCATGGCTGCTGCACTGGGATGGCTGACAAAAGTCAAGATAGCACTCTGGACTTTATCCAGACTGGAATCACATTCAGGCATGAGAAACAGCATAAGGGTTCAAGTGCAGCTTTCCAATTGAGTTGAACTTTGTATACTGAAATTTCTTCATTTGCAAAATTCCTTTGACGGTAATTCCTGATTTCCATCTGGCAGTCTCATTGCCAAGCTCAAATAAAGTGATATCAAATTCTCTTGTACAGTTTAAAGTTGTTTACAGCCAAGAATTTTTATTATAGTTTGTATCCCTCATCGGGAAATATGCTACCCAGGTGAGCCTTTGGCTATTATTAAAAATTCCTACATATTTTATTAATTTTTATCATATTATGTTTTCATGCCTTTTTTCTCTTAACTCTGTAACTCTCATATTACACACCATGAAACAAACATATGGTGTGTATCAATATACATCTTCATTTGTCAATTATCCTTTAAAATCACAGATAACGACCATATGATAGATAAACATAGTCTTTGGGACTCTGCGGTCAGTAAAAAAAAGAAAAGAAAAGAAAAAAAAAAACTCTGCTAATCAAGAGGATACCTTAACAATAGGAACTCAGTGGCTGTGTTATGGGTTTGAGTCAGAACATACAGGACCCCCATCTTCACAAGATTTGTCGGAGCAAGGAGAGGATCCCAGAAAGATCACAAGGTAGAAATTAAGAAATATAGGGATAGAAAGTAGAGGGTCTGGGAAAATGGGATACAGGTAGAAAAGCAGCTTTTAGGATTACAGAGGTCAGAATAGTATTACTTCCTGCAAGAGTCATTCAAGGGGTTAGAGGCAAGCACTGGAAAGCTTGGTGAGTATTAAGTCCTGACTGGGAAACATGACTGTCAGGCATGGGCCACAGGGAAACAAGGCTGGGTCTGGCCCTCCTATCCTTCCATGATAGGAGCATGGAAGGAGCCCAGCTGCTAGAGTGAGCATGAGGCTAGAGTTCTCCTAGCAGATCCTCTGAAACCAGTTACCCATTTAGAACAAACAGGATGACTATAGGGCTGGAAACAGCACCAAGTCTGTTGGGGGTGCTCAGCCTCTTTGGTTGTAAGGTCGAGGATCCTTTTTCTCCAAGCTCCCTGGCAACCACTCCAAGCGTAGTGGTCAGAAGGTGAAGAGTTTATGAGAAGTTGAAGTCACCGATGGGCATAAGTTCTCAAAGTCCACATAAGTCTCCGTGAGGCAGTGAGGCTAATGGAACCAAGGCCTGCATGGACTATGAGCTTGAACCTTATTGTTGGGCCGCTCACTTCATCTCTTCATAATTTCTGAGTGGCCCTTAAATATTATTTTCTCAATTAGATTGTCTATATCCAGTGTCCCAATTCTGTCTCATTCACTTAGTAACTCTCTGGCTTCTATTCTGGCAACTAGGCTCAAGCTTTACCCAGGAAGTTACCTTTAGCTTCTAAATTGTGAAATGCAAGAGATATTTTCCTGGACATAATGCCCCAGTTGGCACTGCTACTTACCTTCCTTTATTTTCCTTTACCTTCTGTAAGTTTTCCTTCCCCCACTTCTCTCCTTAGGTCTTGGGAGGTTCTTCTAACAATGCACTCCCTTGGGAGATCACCTAAGTCCTAGAGACTTAACTGCCATTTACCCACCGACTACTTACCAATCTCTTGGGCCTAAAGGTTCCAGCGACCCTCAGACTTGTGTATCTAGTTTCCTATCGGCCAGTGTAACCAGCATGCCTCCTGGATGCCCGTCATGTAATAATTACTACCAATTTCAGCATTCTGCTCTCTGACGCCATTTTCCTATTGAAGTTTTACCTTATTTGACAATATTACAAATACAGAGTTGCGCTATGAGCATGTTGACCAGGTGTCCCTAACTCCCCACATTTTTTTCCCACTTCTCCACTTCAACATGGAGCCAAGCTCTGCTGACTTTAACTCCTAAATATTGTGTGACTTTGTTTCTTCTTATACAACCATTAAATACTTCCTAATTGAATGGCAGTCTGACTTCTGAGTCTAAGCTTAGTCATTATGCTATGCGGTGTTCTCAAGTTCATTTTATACAACTAAAGGTACACATACATTGTTATATATTATTCACAGTTAAAATACATGTTTCTAGATGTGTGGAACATAGAAATATATATACTAAATTTATGATAGTGGTTGCCTACATGGGGAGAGTGGTACTTAGGATCACAGAATAAGTGGGACTTGGAATGTATTTGTTGTTTTTTTCTATAAAAAAGAAACTTGAACCCGTATAACAAAACAATTGTCAGTTGTACATGGTGATTGAGTTTTCATTAAATTAGTTGTGGTTCTAAGATTTCTTTAAAAGATATTAGCTTTCAAGTAGGTTGCAGAACAAATGAATAGAATATTACAGTGTTCATTTTGTAAAAAAAATAAAGGGCAAAAAATACGCAGTGAAATGCTAGTGGTGTGTCATTTTTGGATGGCAGTGTTTGGCAGGTAGATATTTTTCCCTTTGTGCTTTGAATAATAATAATTACAAAATTAAAATAAAATTATTTAAAAATAGTGATTAAGTTATGTTTCCACAAAACGCCCAAGTGGTAAATCCAGGGAGTCTAACTTGAGAGTATAAAATGGTAAATGCATCCTTTTACCACCGCCTTAACAAAAGGCTTCTGGATCTTTTCTATCTTCTTCATTCCCATTCCCTTTTCCCCAGTTGAGATTTCAATAACATCTCTCCTGAAGAGTAACAATAGCCATGTAACGAGCTTCCCCATTTCTACTTCATTCTCTCTAATCCACCCTGCACACAGTTGCTAAGTTGTCTTTCTGAAGAGCTATTCTCTCTGTGCCACTTCACTTCCAGTAGTCTTCAAGAGAAGTTTCAAATTTATCAGAAAGTACATGAACACTTTCTTGGTCTTATTTTTGCCTTAAGCCCTTGCTTTCTATCTCTTGCAACCTTTCCACCTGGACTCTTTTCTCCAGACATAGCAATTCTCCCAGAGGCCAATAATATGAGTGGGCTGCTGTCTCCCCTTATAATGTACTTGTTTCCTTCTCTGGCCCCCACCCACCCCACTACCTCTTCAGCGTGGCTGACTCCTGGTCATCTTTTAGAGGTTAGTTCTTTTACGGAAAGCGTTTGCTGAGTGATCTCAGCCACTCTTAGCTAAGACACTGGCAACTCTTCTGTTATCTTGTGGCCTGTATCCACATCCCTGTGCTTATCCTTCTGAGATTAGTCATTGATTTTTCTGTCTCTCTGTACTAGGGTACTAGGGTACTAAGATAGTACCCACCTAGTACTTGAGTATCTGAAGCTGAGGCCATGTTTAGCATTTTTTTGAATCAATGAATGTGCATTGCTTCTTGCTACTTCCTTAGACTGGACTGAGAAGAAGACAGCCCCCTGACCCCTTGATCAAGGAAGACTGGGCAAACATGCTGGGGAGACCTGCCTGCCCTGAAAAAGCCAGCACTGCCTGACTCAGCTTCTGACTGCTCTTGCTTCAGATCCTTCTAGCTTCTGCAGTACATGAGGGAAGTGACCTACATTCAGAATCGCTTTATAATTCAAGAATTAAGCTCAAATGTCTAATAGGAAAAGAAATTATCTCAGCATAGGGAAACATTAGTTTTCAGGAAACCAAGATAACAAAAAATGAAGGATTGAGGAAGCAAGAACTGCTGACAACAACAGCTGAGAAAGTAGGACAGTTTAGACAAACTTTCTTGGAGGAAAAGGGAAGTCAGTGAATCTGGAATTTTCTACTTTTCTCACATAGCTCTTTATTTGCAAATGACACTTGTGACCATCACAGGGATAGTCATTAATCCTCCAGTCACCACCATGGACACCAAGCCCGAGGTTGGAAGAGGCAAGGCTCCCCAGTGAATATCCAGTAGCTGAATACATTTTAGTCTCAGGTGCATTCTTGCATTCATTCATTGCTTGCATTCATTCATTGCATTCATTGCTTCCTTCCCTCAAGAAAGATTAGTTTGAAACCTTTGCTCTTTGCCAAATCACAGGCTAGACTCTGGAGATTGAGGTAAAATCAAGTGTCAGTCTCTGACACAGAGTTTACTTCTCCCAGTTTTTTAAAGTATGGCAAAGAAACACAATACAAAATTCACCTTTCCAACAGTTTCAAAGAGTACAGTACAATACTGTCCACCATATGCACATTGTGTAAGAGATGCCCAGAAACCACCCACCCCTACTGCCATCGCACATTATTGAAACTCTACAGCCACCCAACAAAAATGCCCCACCTGCCCTTACCCCTAGCCTCTGGTACACCACTTTACTTTCTGTCTGATTATATTAGACACCTCATACAAGAGTATACACACACATGTGCTCATGTGTGTGGATATGTATACACACACACCATATTTTATCTTTTTATCCATTGATGGATATTTAAGTTGTTCTACCTCTTGCTTATTGTGAATAATGCTGCAATGAACATAATGGTGCAACTACCTCTTTGAGATCTTTTTTCAATTCTTTTAGATATATATACTAAAGCAAGAATGATGGGTCATACAGAAATTTTATTTTTAATTTTTTGAAGAACTTCCATACTATTTGCTATAGTGGCTGAACCATTTTACATTCCTACCAACAGTGCACAATTTCTTTACATCCTTGCCAACTGCCAACACTTGTCTTCTTTTTTTTTTTTTTTTTTGGATAAAGCCATTCTGGAAGGTAAGAGGTGTCTCAGTGTGGTTTTGATTTGCATTTTCTTTGATCATTAGTGATGTTGAGCAAATTTTCATATGCTTAATGGCCATTTGTTTTATATATCTCCTTGGAAAAATATCTTTGCATGTGAGAAGTATTTCAGTATCTTACATACTTGAGTAATTTTTTACCACAACTCTATGAGGTAGGTGCTTTTATTATTCTTGTTTTTTAGATAAAGAAACTGAGGCAAAAAGAATTTAAGTAATACATTCTTTTAACTTTATAACAGCCCTATGGCAATAGTTACCTAAAGCAAGTATTGATATTACAATTAAAGTTAAAGAAACCAAGCCAAAGAGTCCTAAAGTGATTTGCCTATGGCCATGAAGCATAAATCTTCCTTCCATGATATTGTGATCAATAATGGATAGAATCTAAAACTTTCTAATACTTTCACTTTGTATAGATTCTTTTTTTTTTTTAATTTTTTTATTAACATATAATGTATTATTTACCCCAGGGTACAGGTCTGTGAATCATCAGGCTTACACATTTCATAGCATTTGCCACAATTTGCCGATTATTCGCAAAAACCATGTCGTTGGGATTTTTGTTCTGTTTTTGTACTTGCTTGGTATTCGTACCCGGGGGCCCTCACACTCCATAGTGGGAGCTGCAGGCGCACATTTGCCGCAAAGTAGATTCTTTTTTTGAAGACCTTTTTAAGCACAGATGTCTCTGCAGAAAGGACAAAGATCACTGGGCAATAGCAAAGTAAGAATGCACACTACTGATCTCTTGACTTAGAGAAAGAGATATATATGCACATTATTAATGAAGCAAAAGAAAACTTGGACCTCTGATATGTGCTAAGACTTTGTGTTAGCTTCAAGATCCCCCAGGTCATAACCCCCATACTTGTGGACAACTCTTGCTACAGATGTCTTCTCTATAGGAAGGGATCCATGAGCACATTCGTGGCTATTCCAACTCATGGTCCCAACTTCCTGAGGCTGGAACCTAATCCTGTAGTGGGCACAAGGAAGGAGACTAGACTTAGATCAGATAGGCTCCTGGAAGGGTGCTAATGTGAAGACTCAAGCAACATTCCAAAGGAAATGGTCTAGGGTTGTAATCTTTTATTTGGTATGCTAAGTTAGGTTCCATCACAGAAGCAAGACATAGTGCAATGTGAGCATAATGCTGAAACAGGTCAGCAGCCACATGACCTCTATGTTCTCCTATTGTTCCAGGGTTCTTCACATTCCTGGGAATGGTAATGAACTGGTCCTGCAAGAGTACTAAGTGGTCTTAGCAGGGGAGATCAAAGGGTTTCTCAACCCTAGAAACAGGAGTAATGGTATTGACCCTCCCCAGTAGTTTAGGGGCTGCAAGATTTTCAAATGAAGGATGTTGGTTCAAACCTGTAGAGTGTTTTTGGGAAAATCTGGAATTGTTCTCTGTGCATGGAGGGCAGAAAGAGACTGAAGAGAGAGTCAGGCTAGTGTAGATTGGTAGAGAGCTGTTTTAATAAGCAAGGGAACTGGGCGCCTGGGTGCTCAGTTGGTTGAGCAACTGCCTTCAGCTCAGGTCATGATCCCGGAGTCCCGAGATCTAGTCCCACATTGGGCTCCCAGCTCCATGGGGAGTCCGCTTCTCATTCTGACCTTCTCCCTTCTCATGCTCTCTCTCACTCTCTCTCTTTCCTAATAAATAAATAAATAAATAAATAAAATCTTTAAAAAAAATAAGCAAGGGAATTTACATATAAGTTCTGACTTTGGTGGTCACAAGATAAGTAGATCTCAGTACCTATCCACCAAAAATCTTAAGAGTTTACATGAAGGCCTTAATGGGTGGGGTTCAGCCATATATCTAGTCCAGGAGGCCTCAGTGACATTTCACTCTCTTTTTTCTTTTTTTAAAGATTTTATTTATTTATTTGAGAGACAGAGAACGTGAGAAAGAGCATGAGAGGAGAGAAGGTTAGAGGAAGAAGCAGACTTCCCGTGGAGCTGGGAGCCTGATGTGGGACTCGATCCCAGAACTCAAGGATCATGACCTGAGCCGAAGGCAGTTGCTCAACTGACTGAGCCACCCAGGTGCCCGACATTTCACTCTCTTAATGTTGCATCCTTGACATGGCTCCTAGTGCTGGAATAGGGGGCGGATTATACATTCCAAGAATAAGGAGCCTCTGATTTCTGGGGGTCCAGCTTATAGGTTGACTGGTGGTCACGTCCTCTCAACGACTTCCTCCAACAGAGATATAAGTGGGAATAGTTAAGTTGCATATGAACAAAGAAGTAAACACTCACTGGTGCCTAATTCATGTTTAAGATCTGACTCTCAGCTCCTCATTGATCATTTAGTTCTTGATTATTTTGGGTCTCATCTCTACACATTATGGTGAGATGATCTACTACAGGCTGCATCTGGCATTTCTTTGTATGGCATCCACCACTCAGAATAGAGCTTTGTTTTTTCCTTGTTCAAACATGCTGCTTTTGGTCTGATTTCATTTTGATTTCTCTTTCCACAAAATGCCATGCATGCAAGGGCTATTCACAAGTCAATAGAGTGTTTTCCTTTCGGAGATGACAGAGATTGGTTAATTGGGCTGTGGCATGTCTCGCTTAATCTCCTTGATCTGTAATAGTTGGTATAGAATTATATATACCTTCCCAAGGAAGATCCTCTACTCCCTGTCCTGATTTCCTTATCTCCCATTTACTTTTTATTCTTCAGGCTCTGGTTGCCATCCCAGTCACTCCACTGAAACTCTTCTAAGGTTACCATGACCAGGTAATTACAAAACTAAAATGGCACTTTTGGTATTTATTTACTTGGTATCTTTGTCTCAGTTGATGCTATCAATCACTCCAAACTACTCTCCTGGCTTATAAGATCCCAGATGCTCTTAATACTGTACCTGCTCCTTGCCAGACTTCTCTTCTTCCTCCACAATCTGTTTAAGATGTTGGGAAAATTCTTCCCACTTTGCATGTCCTTCCTGACTAATCTTATCGATTTCAATATTCTCCCAAACTTTGTTGATCCCCAAATTTATATCTCATAGTCTAGATATGTCTAATAAAATTTGAACTTGTGTATCCAACTGCTGTCTATATATGTCCTCCTGCTTATGTGAAAGGCAATTAAAATTTGGGATTTCTGAACTGAACTTACCATCTGTGGTCGCGTTCTATATTCTCTGTGTCCCCTGGGGGCAATAACCTATGTAGTCACTCAAGCTAGCAACCTTGTTTTTATCTTTTCTCTTTCTTGTCTTTACATTCAATGATGCAATCCTGTCCATTCTTTCCATAAGTAGTTCTTGAATTTGTTCCCTATGCTCTATTCCAACGACTACTACCTTGTCTCTTAATACTCTTATTATTCTTAGAGTTACCACTCCTGATCTCTTGCCTGGTTTGGTAAAACGCTTTTGAATTGGTCTCTGAACCAATCCCTTCTTCATACTCCTATCGGAACCACCTATGTGTAACATGTAACTCTTCTGTTTAGTGCTCTTTAAAGATGTCCATTACCAATAAGATAGTGTTCAATTGTCTTAGCACGGCACATGCATCTCTTCATGATCTGAATTTTACCTAGATCTCCAGCTACAAATATCACCAATCTCCATGCTATGATTTACTCTTTTTTTTTTTATATGATTTACTCCTTAGTGATGTCCGTTTGCCTGAGGTCACCCAGTCTGTTATGTTCTTTTTCCTTTTCAACCTTATACTCACATTGTCATCTCTGCCTATCCTTTCCCTTTGTTTTTTAGCTATTTCTCTCTTACCCTTGCATTTTGATTTCTGATGTCACTTTATTCAAGAGCATCCTTTACTTAACTTATTCCTTGGTGATTACTGTAGTTGTTTGTCTTTTGTGATCCAATAATACTCTCTGCATATATACATTATTGCAGTAGCTATAAGCTATCCTGGTACAGGCTAAGTACCAATAAATATATGTGGAATTCAATTAGCATTGCTTATTCTCCTTAATTTCTCCTTGGGATATTGATAGCTTGCACCTGGCTAAAACTGAATTCAAATATCAACACATGGTAATGAGGCTCTTCTACTCTCGATGTGCCATGTCCACCCCAATGGCCTGGACCCTTCTTAGAGCCTCTTATTCCCCCACCAGGTGCTGATCTTCATGGAGCCTTTTCCAGAGGCTTATTAACTTTGTGAGCAGTATGTTGAGTGCCCACTCCTGATCATCTGCTGCCAGGGTTCAAGGTTGTGGGTGACATCTATCTATACATTGGATTTGTTGACAGTCCATTTCTTTCACTTTTCCTGAACTTGTGAAGAGGACTAGTCCCTGATCTCTGTTCCTTGAGAGTTCATGTCAACCACTTTCTGCCCATGCCAGAAAGCGATCTGTATTACTCTACCTGGATGCCATAACAAAATACTACAGACTGAATGGCTTAAACAATAAAAATTTATTTTCTCCCAGTTCTGGAGGCTGCAATGTATGACATCAAGGTGCCAACAGGGTTCTATTTTTGGTGAGGATCTTTTTCCTGGCTAGGAGATGGCTGCTTTGTCCTCAAACAATCTTTCCTTTGAGTGTGTGTGTGTGTGTGTGTGTGTGTTTCTAACACAGAGAGAGAGAGAGAGAGAGAGAGTGTTCTCTGGTATCTCTTCTTATAAACAGTAATCCTATCAGATCAGGCCCCCACTCTTATGACCTCATTTCACTTTAATTACTTCCTTGGAGGCTCCAGCTCCAAGTGCAGGGACATTGAGGGTTAGGGCTTCCACATTCATCTGAAGGTGGGGGACACAAACATTCCATGTATAACACGGCCAATTTTCAGAAGTCTGTGCAATAGTAATCATAAAGCTCGATTGCTGTAAGGGCTGACCTGTGAATGCTAACCAAAATAAAAACTGAATCCAGAACCAGAGACAAGCCAGTCCTAAGCATAAAGTATGGTGAGCCATGAACTTAACTATTAATGGGAGCAGGGCAGGAGAGAGGAAGATAAAATTTGGATTTCATGCCATACATAAACTCTTATTTCTGTTCCAACTTTGTTGACTATGACTGGGCCGGCCTATTTACTACTTTGTAGGTGTGGAAATTGAAAGCACATCTTTTTAATCTTTTTAATGAATGGCCTGAGAACATAGTCACCTATATGTGTGTATGTGTGTGTATATATATATACACACACACCTACTATGCCAGTCAAACTGATAGTTCAGTTCAAGTTCTTCTATATGTGACTAGATTATAATTAAGATTATGGAATCAATGTGTTCATGCTGAGAAAGCAGACCTGAGCAATGGATCTAAAATAAAGTATCAGTTAGGATGTCCTGAAGTGTAACTTGGAGAAAAAAAAAAGATTCCCAGAAAAAATGTATAGAGTACATACAATCAAGAAAGAACATTGTTCTATTTCTCTTATGTTTGGAAGTTGTAGCAATAGATCTGACTCTTATTTTTAACCTAACCTTACTTTTTTAAACCTTATTTTGTCTTTTCTTTGATTTATTTAGAATAAAGATGTTTATGGTAACAGCTCACTTGACATTATTTTAATGATTGGAATTCATGCTTCCATTTCTCATACAAAATCAAGTCCTTTGTTCATATGTCTTCAGTTTTATTATCCGTGTGGACAATTATCATAAAGATGCAAGTAGTGTCTACCAGACTGGACATTTCCATCTATGTAGAAAGTTCTATTGGGCAATGCTTTTACAGAGAAAGTAATGCTGCGTTGCGTGTTAGGAGGTCTGGGTCCATTTCTCAGTTCTATAACCTACTAGCTTTAGCAACGTTGGATTTCGTATCTATCAACCTCAGTTTCCTCAACTAAAAAATGGAAATTATAATTATAACCTCCTCCAGAAGGTTTGGAAAACTGAAAATAGTCAGGAAAAGTGATTGGCATGTTATAGATACTTGATTAATCACATTCTTCAGTGGTAAAAAGCACATTCCAATTCTGGAGCCAGACTATGTAAGTTTGAATCTTGGTCTTGATACTACCACTTATTGGCTCTGTGACCTTAGACATTAGTCTAACGTCTCTCTGCTTCAATTTCCTCATTTGTAAGATGATGATTATAATAGTAACAATCTATAGGGTTTTTAAGAGGATCAAATATCTACATACATGTAAAGCTCCTAGAACATAGTAAGTACTCAATGAATATTAAGTTCAGAATATATTAGAATATTCTTGACATCTAGACCATTTAGAATCGGGATTCTTAACCTACGGTATTTTTAATAAGCTCCAGAGAACCTATGTACTCTGAGTTCTAAATGAATTTAAATGCATATGCATTATGCATACTGCATAATGCATATGCATTATGTGCATTTTTCTGGATTTCTGGTGTTCATCCATTTCTTGATCCGAGTCCAAGGAAAGAAGCAAGTGTTGTTTAGAAGGGCTTTTTCTGTTGTATCCAAGGGAGTCCTATATCCAATGTCAATCTACTCTCAGCAACTCACTCTCCCTGATGATTTTCCTGACAGGGGGTTTATACTCGGAGTCTGGGTTCTGAGGAATTCAAGAAATTTGCTTTTCCACGAATTAGATATTTCACTTCAGTTCTCTGAGCTTCAGGCTCTGCATCTATAAACTGGGGATGTGGACATGAAAACCGTTCGATCACACTGGAAAGCTAACATGTTATGATCCCGACACAAACGAAGTGCTTTTACTAAAATGGTCACTATATCAAGGACATTGGACAGATTTTAAGTAAAAGCTAGACCAATATGACTTCATTAAGTCTCTTTATCGTTAAACAGAAAATCTAGAGCGAGGAGTCCCTGAGACAGAGCATGTCTTTGAGCTGAGAAGCACGGCTTGCTGCTTAGCAACCTCCCGGGCTGCAGAGAGCAAATAGAAAACTACAGGACCACCGAGCAGTTAGTTTCCAGAGGCAAAACGAGGCAGCTCAGGTTTTTTCTGTAGAGGGGATGCTTTAGGGCACAATAAAGCATTGCCTAGACAATGCAGCCGAGTTTGGGGCATGGGCAAAAATCTCTGTTAGCCGCACTGTGAGGACGGAGTGAACTGAAGTGTGACATCCTTTTGAGCACAAATGAATTTGGAGGAATTTGAGTCTGAGATTGATGGTAAATAGAGACAGCTCTGCAGCCAACAACCAGCCTTAGATGTCCGCACGTCTGTGATTTTAATTTTTTTATCACAAAATATTTGTATATAGCAATGACCATTATTTTTGAGCCCAAAGATCTATGAAGCATGTTCTTTTTAAAAATGTGGGTTTAAATATAAAATCCTTTGGATGACACATCTGTAGTCACTTTGTTGTTAAATGAAATGCTTCCATTTATTCTTTTTCACACCTGTATATGCCTAAATTATCTTTTCTCCATATCACAATACGCTTCCTTAAGAAACCATTTTTCTTTTTCTTTTTTTGTTCCTGCTAACAATTCTTGATGTTTGTAAGTAAAATCCCATCATAGAGTAAAGATGCAGATGATCTTATTTTCTAATCCAGATGAAATTTTTAAACCACATATCATCTACCAGTCTCATAGTGGCAGGATATATATATATAAATTTGTATTTATGATATATATAATTTATATTCATATATTGTATGTAATTTTTATATAAGTCCACATAATTTATATATATAACATATATATGATATGTGTATGTGTATATATATATATATATAAATTTGAAGGAAAAAGAAGGAAGATTTCTGGTCTTGGAGTTTTTCTGGTTATCCAGTTTATTTGGGATCACTCTCACGTTCTCATCGTGATTTCTTTCTCAGCCAATATTACTGACCCAAATATTTCTAAGTGACAGATTGTTCTGTCTCAGACATGAAATGTAAATTGCTTTCCCTAGACTGAGTCAGGAGTCACACAAAATCTTTTCTGAAACTCTGATTAAGACCAGAGTTGTCATTCATCTCTGACATACGTGTGGTGTGTGTTTGCCTTTCATTTGACCTCTATCTCTGTTAGATTCAGGATTTCGCTTTTTTCTCAATATCACTAGTTATAGCCCTAATTTACCAGTGACCATCAAACATAAGCCAACCGCAGGGGCCAGAGGAAGCAGAGGCTGTGCCCAGAGTGAGCTGATGCTCTGAGAGTAGCACATATCTCCCCAGACTTTCTGGGGTGGAGGCGAGCAAAGGTAGAGAGTCAGGCTTTAACCACGTAAGGAGTGCACAGAAGCAAGGGGGTCCCAAACGAAAAATGGGTCCCAAATAATAATAATAAAAGGAAACTTGGTTAATTTTCTTCCATTGCTCTACCCAGAGAATGGGTCAGGTGGAAGGAGGGAGTTGTAGACGGGAAAGTTTTCTAAGTACTATCCAAAGTGATTTTCCTTTCCCCACATAGACGTGTGGACTCATAAATACCCCCTCCTCTCCAGCAGGACATTCCCAGACCGACACATGCAGAGAGGTAGGTGTGCCTCCTCCCTTCAGCACTGCCTAGATCACAGCAAGCACCACTAGGATAATGCAGATCGAGACCCGAGAATTCAAGGGTTGCAAGTTGAGCAACAAAAATCAAAAATCATTTTCAAGTAGCACCACAGCACTGATTCACTTCAGTGAGCCAGCATGGGTCAGCTTGGGACACAGATCAGCTTAGGACCCGAAAACAGATCAAAACAATGACTCAGAGCAAGGACGATGATGAGGAGGAAGCAGATCACAGCTAGGCTTCGACTTAGAGAGGAATGGAGGTTAGCTACGACTGATGCCCAGAGGGCAAATGAACACAGTTCATAATGCAGAGTAAATTCTTTTCAAGTTATTATTTTCCTTTCTTTTAAAAATGAAATCTCAGATAGAAAATTCCGTAGGTTCTTGAGTGGATACCATCAAAAGCCTCATTCTATTCTTTCCCTTGCTCCTTTTCAAGGAGGAGAAACACTAATTTGAGAGACATATTCCAAGAAATTGTTGGAATTATACTTAGGAGGTGGAATCACTGAAGTAAAATGCAAATGACTAGGGCAAAACGGCTGCTCCCTGTGGCCCAGCTGAGTTTGCCAGAGTTCCCTTCTCTTGGATTTCTGGTAAAAGTTCCACCTAACAATTACTCTTTTGAACAATTCAACATAGGTTTGTTTAAGCAAGACAAGTGATTGCCTTAGAACTGTGATGAGATCACAATGCTATTATGGTTGTCTTATGACCAGGGAAGCCCAAAACATAGTAATGCTTCCCCTTAAAGTCTCTGAGAGAAACACTTGGCAAAGAAAGTCAACATAACAGTCAATCATTAGGTGGAACTTTTTCCTGAAATCCAAATTGTCCACCTGGCAAGGTTGGGTTCTAGGTCTCCGGGAGTGGGTCAGGCGCTGAGGACAGCTCAGGTGGGTCTGGTATCTGGGTTCAGGGCTGCTGGCCGGGAGGCTGGGGCTTCGGGGGCCAGCCTGGTGCTGGGGTGGGCTGGGAGATTCTGTCCTGGGGAGCGGCCTGGAGTCTGGTGGTGCTATGGCGGGCCAGAGTCTGCAGGGGCCCGCCCTGAACCTGGGGGCACAGGAACCACGTGGGGTCCAGTGAGCCAGCCGGCGCTGGGATCGCTGGTAAAGCGGGTCCTCACTTCGCTTTCCTTCCCCCACAGAGAGGGGGTTCTCTGTGCTGGGGTGAGGGCTGTCGGTGGAGGAGTGCCGGGGGCCCGGGGGGGGGGGGGGGGAATGTGAAACTGCCGTGCCTCTCCACTTCAGTGAGTCTTTTCTTACTCACAATACCCGGGTGCTGTAATCCCGCGCCTGGAATCCTTAGCTTCCGTAAAGTTATTTTTGAGGGTGAAGAGTTGTTACAACTGATGTTTCTGGGAAGAGATGAGTGCTGGAAATTCCTATTCTGCCATCTTGCACCTCCATCGTGTCCCATACCCACACCAGTTTTCACTGGAGTCTTTCTAATCCAGGTATAGTTCTTTCTTTCTTTCTTTCAAGATTTTATTTATTTATTTGACACACAGAGAGAGATCACAAGTAGGCAGAGAGGCAGGCAGAGAGAGAGGGGGAAGCACGCTCCCCGCTGAGCGGAGAGGCCAATGCGGGGCTCCATCCACAACCCTGAGATCCTGACCTGAGCCAAAGGCAGAGGCTTTAACCCACTGAGCCACCTAGGCGCCCCAGGTATAGTTATTTCTTATTATGGTTTTAATTTTTGCCTTTCCCTGATGACTGATGATGATGAACATCTTTTTGCATGCTTATTTGCTATTCATCTCTGTTCATGTCTTTTGCCTATTTTCTAATTGAAAAGTGTTTTTAATTGTTGAGTTTTGAGAGTTCTTCATGTATTCTCAATACAAGTTTTTGGTCAGATATGTGGATTACAAATATTTTCTCCCAGGCTGTAGCTTGTCTTTTTATCCTCTAAAATCCATTTACTGAAAAGTGTATTCCTCATCCGTTGAATTGTCTAGCTCTGATGTCGAAATTCAATTGGGCATGTTCGTGTGGGTTTATTTTGGGGTTCTTTATTCCACTATATAGTAAGTCATCTGTAGAATTATTTCTCCAAATTTCTTTCTTCTTTTTCAAAATTATTTGTTATTCTATTTTTTAATCTATTTTCTATTTGTTATTCTATTCTAAAAATGATTTGTTATTCTATTTATTCAATTATTTGTTATTCTGTTCAAAATTATTTATTTTATTGTTTCCTTTTCCATATAAATTTTAGGGTAAGATTTTCCAGATGTACAAAGATCTTAGAATTTTGTAGAATTTTGCATTTAAACTATATATCAATTCAGGGAGAATTTTCATCTTTGCTCTGTTAAATTTTCCAGCCCCTGTACACAACATGACCATTTATTTAGAGCTTTGGTTTCTGGCATCAGTATATTGTAATTCTCAGTGTGCAGATCTTGTAAGTACTTTTTCATTTCCACTTTTTAGTCTTTACTTACCTATTTCATTTTTGGGGAGTGATTGTAAATGACATTATGTTTTAAATTTTGGTCTCCACATATTCGTTGTTTGTGTATAGAAATATGATTGGTAAGAATGTGTTGATCTTGCATTCTGTCACCTTGACAAATTTTGTTTTAGGAAATTTTTTCCTTTTTTTTTGGAGATTCATTGGTACTTTCTACATGGTCAATTGTGTCATCTGCAAATGGAGACAGTTGTATTTCTTCTTTTCCAATCTCTATGCCTTTTGTTTAAGAAAGAGTATTTTTATGTGTAAACAATGAATCTTAGAACACTAGATCAAACACTAATGATGTATTTATGGTGGCTAACATAACACAATAAAAATTTTTAAAAAATTAAAAAAAAAGAAAAGAGTATTTTTGCTCCATGGGGCATAACAATCCCTTTGAGGCCCTTCTCATAACAGCTACTCCTGGTAAACAGACATTATGAGTGTTACCGAGTTGACGAGGAAGCACTTCAGCTTCTTTTTTTAACTGCATTAAAAGAAATAGCAATTTCCACAAAAAGCTTGAATTGAAGGACAAACGTTAGTCATTTGCTTCTTCTCACATATTTGTGAGGGCAGATTTCTCATTCTGTCAAAAAGGAATCCCGGCATGAGTACTGGCCTCCCCTGGCTCTGGAGACTTTACTCAAATCTTGGATTAGCCCTTGACTAATGAGTGCCAAGCTCTGTTCAGACCAGTGTGTTGGGCTCGGATTAAGACAGCTTTGCTGCATTGGATACCCGCTGTGCTGCCCTTATGAAACTTTCTCTTCTATGACCCATCCACGTAGAATTATTCCATCTTTTATGAGTTCCCATAAAAAAAAATATTTTTTTGAGAGCTTTCCATCACGTCTTCCTCTGTCTATCTTTCCGCCAGCTCAGGCTGCCATTTCTCCTCTAATCCTTACTTTCTTCATTGAGGTTATAAGAAAGGGTTCTGCGTCATTCCTGGTTTGTTTTGAAATTTCTGCTGAGACAGAAGCCTGCCTCGAATTCCTAATTCTTGGTGGAGGCCATATCCCTCGGTGACCCCTTTTCCCCTCATTGATCTCTGTATGAAGACACTGTCTTGTATCATGAAAGACAGATACACACAACTGCCCTAGAATCAAGACTATTTTTCTCATCTGCCCATCAGCCCCATGAAGCAAGACCTCCCCCATATGACTGGGACTCTCAGAAATATAAACTAACCTGTATCAACTCAATGGAGACTGCAATTTGAACCAAGTGACTCTCTTTTTTAAAGATTTTATTTATTTATTTCTAGAGAGAGCAAGAAAGTGTGCTGGTGAGCAGGCAGAGAGGCAGGAAGAGAGGGAAAGAATCTCAAGTAGGCTCCTTGCTGAGCGCAGAGCCCCACATGGGACTCAATCCCATGACCCTGAGATCCTGACCTGAGCGTAAACCAAGAGTTGGACACCTCACTGGCTGAGCCACCCTGGCATCCCTGAACCAGTTGACTCTCTTTTAGAAATCAATCTGTCTTGATAATTGTATCTTTTTCTACTTCTTCAAACTGCCTATCTCAACAAGATAAAGAGTACCTTTGCCCTTAAAAAAAAAGTTTTCTGGGGTTATGGTGGTTCATTATCCACACTTTATTAAGGCAAAAATTTATTTAAATTAATTTATTCTGTCCACCTGGATGTAACATCTTAAGTAATTTCAGATGGGCATCCGCCGGATGGAAATACAATTTCCTTGTTCAAAAGTATTACGCACCTACTATGTGCCCATTGATGTGATGGGTACTTAAGCAAAGAGATGCGTTAGACAGTTTCAGGCCTCTTGGAGTGTACAATCCACTTGGTGACACATCATGCAAAAATGCTCAGTTCATCCTTCCTCTATGATTAAAACTAGTTGTGATTCATGACCTGAAGATGCCTTGTTTATAGTTAGCTTTTCTAGAATGTTTCTTTTGGGTTGGTTTTCTAAGATGTTGTCAACTGATTGATTGATTGTTCCAATCTGCTTTGTTGTATGGATCCAATGGGTCACTTCTTCAAGGGTGATACAGTCCGTTCTAATAAGGAAGCAGGTGTTGAGAGAGGTTGGGATTGCCCTGCCAGTCATGAACTCTGTGTTCGCTTCTGTGTCACTCATGACCAGCCTGTGAATGCTTTCACTGGAAAGCCAGCATGAAAAATGCCTGCTGTGTGAGGTCCTTAATGCTGTGTTACCACACATCATCTGCAACTGGGTTGGCTACAGAACAGCCGGTTGCCTGGAAATCATTTTAAATTTCTAGGAGCTCCGGGTCAAACTGGGGTTGTCATGGAATGGACTCTCCCTCTTCTGATACCTTGCAAACTTCAAATTACATCCACTTTCAAACGTTTACTGGATGTAAGATTTAATGTATCCTGTCTTCAAGGTACTTATAGCTTGATATACATGATTTGAGGAAGACACTTGGTGATAAGGCTTTGTGGCCTCAAAGGCCATAGCTCCAGCCTGTCCCTCTCTCTAGGAGAGTATTAGAAGCTGGAGGGTAGGGATGGGACAGAAAATATACATGGTTAGCTCCACCACAAGATATCATGTTGTAAGGACCATCAGAGAGGTGCCAACAAAGTCCTCAAGGGATCTCAAGGTGACAAAGATTAATTCGGAGCTGGAGATTAAGGAGGAGATAGGAGAATTGGAGGGCTATGTTATAGTCTGAGTAGGATGGTCACAGGTAAATTTGGGTGCGAGGGCTTTCCAAGAAAAGAAAACAGAGAGTAAAAGCATAACAGGAAGAGAGAAGTTTCTGGAAGATGATGAGTAATCTGAACTGGTTGGATTTGAGTGGTAATAGGACACTGGACATTTATATTAGAGTTTGTGTTTAGGAAAAAAAATTGGACATTACTATGTAGTGAATCAAGGTTTCTTATAGGGGGATGCAGTTACAAGGTGGTTGTTTAAAGAAAAAAATAACTCAGGAAGCAGTAGAGAGTTCCTTTGGGATCTGCTGTTTTATTCATGGTGGAGGTAACAGAACTTTCTCCAGGTGGACTGTTGTGAACACGGAAAGGTGAGATGAGCAAGTCAGCACTGAGGATTTGGGGCATAACTGGAGCCCTCAGGTGTTTTTTCACTTTGTTTTGCTTTGTTTTTTTTGGTACTTGGTATCTAACGGGCACCTTGTAGGAGTTAGATCATCACTGCTCGGTGGAAATAGAAATAAAGTCATAAACACAAAGTGTATATGTAACAAAAAATGTAATAGCCACATTGATAGGAAAGAAACATGTAAATTTAATTTTAATAATTTTTAATTCCAATCAAAAATATAATCATGTTAACAATCAATATAACAACATTGATGAGACAGTTTCATTTTTTTCTTATCCAAGTCTATGAAATCAGTGTGTACTTCATCCTTAACAGAATACTTCAGTTTGGACCAGCCCTATTTGCAGTGCTTATTAATGACGTGAGCTAGTCAGTGGCTACTCTGTTGGACAGCACAGACGCGAGTATATACTTTTACTTATCTACTTACTTCTAATCTACTTTTGCTAATCTACTATCTACTTAAATAAACTTTACTGATCTCCTTGTCCCATTGGAACGTTATTAGCCTCTTCCGGTGACTCCGCACTCCTAGGAAGTTAGCCTGGTTTTACTGATGTTAAGGCTCGAGGGCACGGCAAAGTTTCTAATGGAAGTTAAGTCCTCAAAGAATGATTGTACAACAGGTGAATATGCTGATATGGAGGCCGAGATGTGAACGTAGGTGTGGGAAGAAAAGGAAAGGTTTATCCTTAGCCTGACTCAGTCCTGATTTAGCAAACTGAGTATCGCCCTATGACCCCCCATTGAAGTAAAGGTGACCAAAAAAGGTCAAGGTATTCCTTTCAGTCTCATATTTGTGTCAAATATTCACAGACGAGGAATCGGTGTGGATAAAGTTGCTTGGATCAGCGATGAAAGGTTCATTAAAAATATTTAGCATTTTCACTATGCTAAAAAAAGAAAGCTGCATGGCCGAAATGTATTTCCCTATTAAAAATGGCCTTAATATTTTTTCATCTTTGAAATGTTTCCAATTAATGCCATACAATCGATATCCTTTTGCTTTTCCCTATTGTATTAATCATATTTTTTATTTTCATTATCTTATGATATTTTGCCATCTTAAAAAATCTTGCTGGCCGAGGAGCCCCTCCCAGGGCTGATCCAGTTCTTTCAGAGAGCAGGGAGCTTGGCCGGCAGTGTGCCTTTTCGAATGCAAATCTACCAATTAGGCTGTTTATTCACCCAGCAACTTCTGTTAACTTCCACATCAGGCCAACATTTCTCCTGCCCTAAATCATCCCAGGATCAGGTTCCAGGCACCTAGAGACTGCTCCTGCAGCTTAAAACCTCCAGAATTATTCAGAATAGCCAATCCTAAATTGTTCCCCCTGCCCTGCCTTGTCTTTCTGTGGAAATAGCAAAAAAAGGCTGCAGCCTAGCTTTCCCCTTGCTCCGGCTTCTGCCTCCTGATGAAAGCCTGGTCCTTTCCACAGTCTGGCACCACCTGGTGTGCTTCCTCTAGCTGATGTAAGTAAGAAATGTTTCTTGCAGTCCCATTGGCCTCTGTGTTGTTACTCAGTCACCTCCATATATCAGACTCCCAGGAGCACAAATGAGACACATACATGACTGCTTCTCTGTCTCAGTCATTTTATATTTCAGTTATTTTGGACACATTTTTACCAGAACATAAATTCAGAGCCCAGGCTAAAAGGAATGTCAGCGGACTTATATTTGAACTTGCCCAGAGCTTCCAGCGAGCCGGAAGCCATCAGGGAATAGGGCAACTGAACTGATAGGGGTTGAGGGTGAGGAGAAAAAAGAAAACACTATCTAAACATTCTTCTGAAGTACATTATGAAGGCATCAAAGCACTAGAATGTGGCGTATGCATCCAGTACATGCTGGGTATTTATCTTATCCCCTCTCATTAACTGTGTACTCATTTAGTACATAGATGGGACCCAAAAAGGTAAATGGCTTTCTCAAGGTCAAATAATGTAGCTGGACTTGAACCCAGATGCTTCCTAGACCACCTACTTGTGCTCATTGCTGCACCACCTTCTCTCCTTCTGGGAGATGGACAATCAGGAATGAACGAGCCAACCCAGACATGCGGAGGACTGCAGCTTTTGTGATGCCTTTTTATTCTGAATGCCTGACCCATGGCATGTTTTAGATACAGTATTCAGGAATTGGGGACGGGAGTGTGGATCATAGATTTTATTTAGCAACAAATAGGATACCAAGCATAGAGGTTTAGACCCATGTGGAAGACAGTGACAGACATTGAGAGCTGAGACCTCTTTCTTGGGCTGGGAAAGGAAGCACTTCTTTGGGCTCCTGAGGTCCAGCTGGAACGTTGGTGACAATTGGAAGAATTCTGTACAGAAGAGAGGGAATCAATAGCTGTCAAAACAAATTGAGAAGAAAAAGAGTGACAAGTTTCAACTTTTTTTTTTTTTAGGGCAACTTAGGACTCCATGATCTAATTTATTAATTTTTTCAAGTCTATTATATTAGTGCTCTAATTTAGTCTGTATTTGTGAATTTTTAATGGAAACTGACACTCTGATCCTTCAGATAAAGAAATATGATTTGGGGGTTTCCTAGGCAGTGAGTAAAAATATGAGCAATGCAGTGTAACAATGGAGCACTTACCTTTCATTGCTGCTGGAGAAGAATGAATCATGTAAAGATTTTTCTTCCATAATAAAATATTTTATGTCAACATAATTTTCACATGGATAAATGAGTAGAAAGCAAAAGCAGGATGGAAATGAATAATAAACTACATGAAAAGCAAAGAAAACTAGTGCCTCCAGGAGGTTTAACTTCTCGTCTAAACAAAATGTGTGACATTGGACCAAGAGGGATAGATCATTGGAAGTTTGGGATTAAATGGAAAGTGAACGTGTAGTTTGATTCTCCTAAGTGATTTTTGAAGTTATTTTGCATCAGAATGGGAATGTATGGTTTAATGGATTCTGATGGTGCTCACTGATGACCTTCTTGACTCTTCAGACCTTTACACATTTTAAAACCTCAAGGTAATAATTCCCCAAAGTTTAAACTTAGATGTAATTGGATTTCTAATGCTTGGAAAATCTGGATGAACTATTTTAAATTCAAGAGAAATGTGGAGATGAAGTGACATAATGTGGATTTAGCAGGAAGATTCTTCTTGCTTTCCCCAGCTACAACTCTGCTAAATACACTGCGTTCATAGATTACTGGAAAGTAGCAGCTATCACAGAAGAAAGGGTATTCCTGTACCGAGAGAAGCAGTGAATGCTGGAAAAGTGACTCATTGCTTCTGAAGAGGAGCTATTTCAGTTTCCTTTCGCTTGTGTATTTTTTTCGTACAGTGCTAGAATGTATAGTGTAACTTCTAGATGTTCCATTCTTTAGAACAATTTATTCTAGAACACATTTTGTTCCCCAGTGAATTTAAAATGAGTAAAAGAAACAGAGTTTTCTAAGATTGGGGAAAGGAAGCAAAAAAGAAGAGAAAAAGGGAGAGACACGCAGGAGGAATTAAGAAAGGTGAGTCACTTGCGCGTGAGCTTCTGGGAGTGTCAGAACTAAATCGGTCCTCCCCTGAGTACCAAGGCAAGGCAGTGAGGACATGATTAGAGCTTAGTACAAAGGATGGGTTTGCCAGGACACCTTCCTCCTTTGGGTTGGATTTTATTTTCTTCTGGAAGAACATCCAGTTTCGGGCACTTTGTGAAAGGATCCACGCTCTGATTTTTTTTCTTACATTCTAGAGAACTTTCTTACATTCTAGAGAACCAGAAAATCTAAAATATGTGAGATAATTTCTACCCAGCTAATATTGAATGTAAATATAAAAATCTGAAAGACAATAGAATTTCTTTTGCTTATAAAATTTTCTGTTTTTCTGTGACCTCTTCCTTCCCGTTGTTTCTCATTTCACCAGGGGAATTGGACATGAAAAAATAAAAAGTAAAAGAACTAAAAGACCTCATATACAGTACAGTAATGTTGTTAGGCTCTGAAAGAAATTAAAGAGCATTTGATCCAGTTATTTATTATTGAGTTGTTGCAGTTCTTTATATATTTTGGAAATTAATTCCTTATTATGTATATGATTTGCAAATATTCTCTCCCATTCTGTAGGCTGACTTTTCGTTCTGTTGATTTGTTTTCTGTGCAGAAGCCTTACAGTTTGATGTAGTCGCAATAGCCTAGTTTTGCTTTTGTTACCTGTGTTTTCGGTGTCATATTCCAGAAAAACAGTAGAGCAGCTGTGGAAAACAGCGTGGAGGCTCCTTAAAACTAGAAAACTTAAAAAAGTTAAAACTAGAATTACTGTATGATCCAGCAATGCCTCTCCTGGATGTAAATCGAAGGGAAATAGGATTTTGGAAGACGTATCTGCACTCACACATTCAGTGTGGCATTATTCCCAATAGCCAAGACATGGAAGCAACTCCAGTGTCCAACGGCAGAAGAATGGGTAAAGAAAATGTGGTATATGTATTCAACAGAATATTATTCAGGCTTACATAAGAAAGAAGTCCGGCCATTTGTGACAAAGTAGATGAACCTAGAGGGCACTATAGTGAGGAAAATAAGCCAGTCATAGAAGGACAACTACTCCATGATTCTACTTATTTGAGGGACCTAAAATAGCCAGACTCATAGAGGAGAGTACGGTAGTGGCTGCAGGGCTGGAGGGTAGGAGCAGTGGAGAGATGTTGTTCAATAGATACACAATTTCAATTATGCGAGATGAATACATTCCAGAGTTCTATTCAAATAAAATGAAAATTTAAAAAAAGGGATGCAAAGAAACTTTTGGAGCTGATGGATTTGTTCATTGCCTTGACTGTGGTGATGGTTTTCTGGGTGTTTACATATCCCCAAACTCATCAAGTTGTGCATGAGAGATTTTTGTTGTTGTTTTGTTATTGTTGTTTGTTTTTGTGTGTGGATTACACATCAAAAAAGTTGTGAGAAATTATGGACCATTTAGGAGCACCCGGGTGGCTCATCTGTTAAGCATCTGAATCTTGGTTTTGGCTCAGGTCATGATCTCAGGGTCCTGAGATTGAGCCCCTCATCAGGCTCTGCGCTCAGTGTGGAGTCTGCTTGAGATTCTCTCCCTCTCTCTCTCTCTTTCCCCCACTTGTGCTCTCTCTCTCTCAAATAAATAAATAAATAAATCTTTAAAAAAAATGATGGACTATCTGAAACTTAATAGAAAAGTCTGGAGAATAATATAGCAAACTGACAGCCACCACCCAGTATTTTTATTTTTTAAAAGAATTTATTTTATTTTTCTTTAGAGAGAGACAGATGGCACAAGGGGGGTACGATGGAGAGGGAAAGGGAGAGAATCTTAAGCATAGTCTGAGCTGAGTGTGGAGCTTGACCTCACGACCCTGAGATCCCTGAGATCACGACCTGAGCCTAAATCAAGAGTCGGGCACTTAACTGAGACGCCCAGGTGCCCCAGCCACCACTCAGTATTTTCAGATAGTAACATTTTATCCTCTTTTCTTTTTTCTTTAAATGAGAAATTACAGAGAAGTTTCAGACTCTCGGCTATCTTTCTGTGATCCCCTCGGCTCTCTCCCCAAAGATAAAGCCAGTTCTCATGAATTTTATGTTTAAGGTTCCCATGCAGGAACTTCACGAGCGAAGAGAATTCTACACATTCAAACCCAATGGTTTGCAACTCAAAACCACTGAGCAGAGCAAGGCGGCCATCTTTTTTTTTTTTTTTTTTAAAGATTTTATTTATTTAATTTTAACAGAGAGAGAACACAAGCAGGCAGAGAGGCAGGCAGAGGCAGAGAGAGGAGCAGGCTCCCCGCCGAGCAAGGAGCCCGATGTGGGACTCGATCCCAGGACGCTGGGACCATGACCTGAGCCAAAGGCAGCTGCTTAACCAACTGAGCCACCCAGGCGTCCCACAAGGCGGCCATCTTGCATGAAGTTGGGAGTTGTTGCTCCACAATAAATGAGGGACTCTGCCTCAGGGTGTAAGCCCAGAGAAAGTCTTGCTTGTTCTTATGGGGAGACTGTACATTTCATTGCAGCACTGTAGGAAGTAATAAAAATTACTAAGTTTTAGGTTATTTTTATTGTTGAAAATATGTGTGCCAAACTTACTTTCTCCATTGGGAGATGGGAGTGAAGTGAGAGAATAAAAGTAAACCATAAAAAAGGGTGAAATAGGAAAAAAGTGTTTAAGATAGAGGTAAACATTTTGTTAGGCTGTACACTTTTAAGCTTTATTTCAGTTAGTTGGATGAGCGGTAATCCTATCTTTCCTACTCAAAGTGTGGTCCATAGACCAGAGGAGGGGCGTGTCTGGGGGGGATGTGTTAGAAATGCTGACTTGCAGGCCCCCCTCCAGCCTTACTGGGTTAGGATGTGCCTTTTAACAAAAACTCCAGGGGATTTGTATGCGTAGTGAAGTGTGGAAGCACAGGTCTAGAGCAGCTGCCCTCAATTTTTATGTCTCAGCGGGCTGATGGGTTATGACGGGCTGTGAGGTGAATACAAATACCCCCTTGGTAACAACACCCACTTTTTGGACGATTTAAAAAATAGAGCAAATCTGAACCATCTTACACGGTACCAGCACTCAAATTCACGTGCGTTCTCAGAGCGAAAGAATGAGCGCTGAGGTGGGTCTGTAGAGACAGGGTTGTGCAGGAGTGCACAGCAGGTATTTGAGGGATTGCGATGGGATCCAGCAGGGAGAGGCACGTGCTTCGTGATTGGTAGAGGGTAAGCTGATGACTGTAATAGAGTCAGCATCCGGGGGAATTGATGACCAATGATAACAGGTATCTGCTCTCAGAACGGACCATTCACTCATTGAACGAATATTTACTCATCATTGAACGACTTGCCCATGTCACCTCTTCTGCTAGACCCCAGCGAACTGTAGTGAGACCGCACCACAGACACAGCCCGTGCCCTCATAGAACTTACCATCTCTCAAGGGAGGCAGGTATTTCACAAGTATGACTCTCCAATGAATTTTATGAGAAGAGAGGCATGTTAACTAGGTAGGTAGGAAATAGTGGTTGATAGCTAGAAAGATGATCCATGGAAAGAATTTTCATTCATTCTTTCATTCTTTCATTCACATAGCACAGGCATTTATTGAAGTCTGTGTGTCAGACGACCATGCACTAGAAACTTTTGAAGTGTTAGAGAATCTCTGATTTTATTTTATTTTTTTACAAAAGGATTTTATTTAATTCTTTTAGAGAGAAAGAGAGAGAGCGAGCATGTGTAAGTGGGGGAGGGGGCAGAGACAGAGACTCTCTGGCAGATTCTGTGCTGAGCATGGAGCCCGAGGCAGGACTCCATCTCTGGACCCTGAGATCACAACCTGAGCCCAAACCAAGAGTCAGACGCTTAACTGACCGTGTCACCCAGCTGCTCTGAGAAATGTCTGATTTTAACAGAATATGTGGGATTATTAGACTATGAAGATGCAAGGAGAAACAGGATAACAAAACTTTGGGGCACTGGCTTTAAATAAAATGACCCGACAGATTGGATTTTTTAAAAATCATTCACCATGATGAGATAGACCTGCAAATCCAGAAGACCAGTAGGTTCTCTGTGAAGAGGCATTTGGAAACCTTGACTCGAATATTCCCCAGATTGCTCAAGACTCACTTTCTGAAGCTTTCAGATGCCCTTGCAGTTTAATTATACACCGAACCCCATGCTCCTTCCCTGGTGCATGCAGCTGGAACCAGCTCTCTCTCAAGGGTCTCACAGGGGGCTCCCCAACTGCTTTTATTTGAAGAAATGAGGACATGGAAGGTAGTTTGGTTTTTTTCTCTAAATGTACTCTCTGCTCCCTACTGCTGCTCTTTGCCAACCTGCCCCTAGGACAGAGAGACAATGGACAAGGGAGGCAATCGCGCTGCCCTGTCTGGTAATTTAGGCTTCTATGAAGAATGTGCTGGTGTCAGATCAAAAAAAAAAAAAAAAAAAAAAACACACAAAAAACAATGGTGTATCAAGAAAACATTGTACATTGTAACCATCACCTAATATATATTATATGATATGTAAAAATACATACATTAGATACACATATCTATGTGTGTGTGTGTGTGTTTGTGTGTGTGTGTGTGTTCTCCTAGTATTTCCTTTTACCCAGTGCTCTCCTGCTGTGAGTCCAAGTTTATGACCTCCTTGGAGAAGGGATAAGACAGTAGAAAGAGAAAACAAACGAACGAACTCAGAGTTTTGCTCTGGGTTTTGAATTTCAAAAATCGAACCTATATTAAAAAAAAAAAAAGGGCTCCTGGGTGGCTCAGTGGGTTAAAGCCTCTGTCTTCGCCTCAGGTCATGATCTCAGGGTCAGGGGATCAAAGCCGCATCTGGCTCTCTGCTCAGCGGGGAGCCTGCTTCTCCCTCTCCCTCTGCCTGCCTCTCTGCTTACTTGTGATCTCTCTTTCTCTCTGTCAAATAAATAAATAAGTATAATCTTTGAAAAAAAAAAAACTGAACCTAGCCTTCTGAGCAGAAAAGGCATGAACATTAAGTTTGGGAGATCCTTATAAAGAAGACAAATCTGTCCTCTCTGATGAGCTGATTGGATAAAAGTCTTCTGATCCATAGACCAGAGCATCAGAAGGGAAGTGAGAACACTGGGATCTTGATAAGGTGGGTGAGGGGCTATTTCCTGTGCTTCTATGAGGCCCACCCTTGGAAGGATAATAAAAGTCCCAGATATGTTTGGGGGACTGAGAGCAGACAATCAAGCCTGGGCCGTGAATCTCAGACAGAGTTGGAAAGGTAGCTGCACTCCAAAGAAGGAATTAGTGTCTCCATGCGGATGTAGGCAGAGGAGGTTTAGTTGGCCAGGGACATCACAGCACTTGGAGATATCTTCACATATGAGTGAAACCATATGATATTTGTCTTTCTCTGCCTGACTTACTTCACTTAGCATAATCCCTCCCAGTTCCAACCATGTCGATGCAAATGGTGGGTATTCATCGTTTCTGATGGCTGAGTAATATTTCATTATATATATGAACCACATCTTCTTTATCCATTCATCTGTTGAAGGGCATCTCGGCTCCTTCCACAGTTTTAACATTACATTTCTTCACATCAAATGTTTTGCCCAAAGTCTATGCTCATCACAGTAGCTTTCTCAATATTTGTGTGGAATTGAAGTTTGGAGGTGAGGTACGTTTAAGGAAGAAGGGGGTTGTCTTCCCTCTTCTCTCTTTCTTACCTTAAGATGTTGGGCTACCTAGGCTGGAAACATTTCTGTTCTTCCAGTTTACTTCTATCATTCCCAAATGTGTTCATCAATATCTCTTTTCTCCAGTGCTTGACCCTGGAATCAGAGACAAAGCAGACAGCATCAAGCCCACAGCTGTGTGGCTCAGCTGTGTTCCTCTCCCTCAGACGACACCCGTTACTCACAGAATTCTGAAGGTGTCAGAAATTCTGTCAGCTCCCCGAGCCACTCACCTTCGCCTCTGAGGCCCAAGTTATTTTGGAGATGAGTTTGCAGAGTCCTTACGACTTTGTGAAAAAATACCAAACTCACAGAGGAGAGGAATGGAGGAAATACAGGAAAGGTGGAAAAGACATAAGAATTTAGCTGGAGAGAAGGGAGACAGACAGTGGAAGTGAGGCCACGATTTTCTGGTTGAAAAGATTATACCGGTTTTCTTCCCCATGATTGCCCCTGTCCGGGGGAATATATTTTTTGTATGATTGTACTGAGTCCAATATATGCCTTATACAGGCGCTTTGTGGAGACGTGGGAACACTCGGGCTTAATGTCAAACTCTCTGGGGAGCTTAGAATTCTGTTGGATTTTTAAAAGCTTTCTTGCTTTGTTGAGGTGGTTGCTTTGCATGGAGCCCCCCTCACCCTTGCTGGTCTTCTGCATTGCCCGAAGCTTCCACAGGCTTTTCCAGACTAGCCAGAGGGCAGCGTGAGGCACCGCGTCTGCACTCAGAGCCACGGAAGTCATTGTTGTAATGACAGAATGATTCTGTCGTCCTCAGGGGCCCCACACTCCCCGCTCCAAGGTGCTGTCATTTTATCGTTGCACACCGTGGATGGACCTAGAGGGTATTAGGCCAAGTGAAATATGTCAGACAGAGAAAAACAAATACCACAGGATTTCACTGTGTGTGGAATCTAAAAAACAAAACACATGAATAAACAATAAGCAGCACCAGACCTATATAGAGAGAGAACAAATGGATGGTGGCCAGAGAGAAGGGGGACGAGGAGGGTGGATAAAATGGGTGAAGGGGAGTGGGAGGCATAGGCTTCCAGTTACGGAATGCACAAGTCACGGGAATGAAAGCACATGGAGAATATAGTCACCGGAACTGTAATAGTGTCGCATGGTGACAGAGGGTAGCTACGCTGGTGATGAGCAGAGCAAAATGTACAGAGGCGTTGAATTATGAAGGTTGGACCTTCGAAACAAATGCAACATTGTGTACCAACCATACTCAAGTAAAAACAACAACAACAACAACAAAACCAAAAGCCAAAAAACCCCCCGAAAGTCCTTAGTGGGAAACCCCTTGTTTCCCATCCAGTGAAGTTGGTCTTGGGTGTGTGTGTGCACCATGGGAACTGGCTGCCACTCTCACGGGGAGTTTAATGGGTGCCTGGTGGGCTGGGGTCCCACCACCATGGAGAAGACCTGTGGAGAGCCTTCCACAGCACCTGCATTCATAGAGGAAACCATCCCCGGTTTGTTCGTGTCTAAGGTGGGTGCAGGTCCCGGGCGGTGAACCCCAGCACCACTTAGAACTGCTTAGAGCAGTGGGTAGCGAATGCTGGGGAGACTGCCGGGAGGGAGGAGGCCTGTGTACCAGTCTCCCAGGCTACAGCTTTGTGTGAAGAAGCCGAATCAGCACTTATCTGCACCTCGCCTACTAGAGCGCCTGTGCTGAGTTTCTCACCTTAGGGAGCAATAAAACAGATGAGGACGGAGAGAGAGCTTGGGCAGCGGTGGGAGACCAGAGGCAAGGCTCCATCGACTGGGAACGAGCTGCTGTGTCTCTATCTGTTGGCTTTTCTTCCCTGTTACCCCGCCCTTGACATGTGGCTGGTGTCCATTAACTATTTGTTCAATGAATGAATAAATATCCAGGGGTGTAATGGTTTAGACTACAGTTACTTCCGTAATTGAGTTATTGGCAATAATGGAACTGTAAGCATTTGGTTTATTTATTTATTTGTTTGTTGGCTTGTCATCTGTGGTCCTGTTGTCATAAAATTGTCATAAAATTGTCTAACGATTTCACTGATAACTCCCTATGACGGTCAGACAAAAACCTAGTCAATAAAAAATAACTGTAGGTCAAGCAATTCTGGGGAGGTATTTTTTTCATTTCTAAAAACATGATCTTGGACTCCGGAAAGAGAAATCTGTGTGCACGGCAGAATTAACCAATACTCCCTCCCCACCACTGGGGAAGCAAATGGGATCTGAGAGAATGCACTTAATAATTCTCAGTCTATGCCGATGGCTCAGGCAGAGCCATTATTCTTTTATGTGGGGGGTGAGTGCTCTGTGATGAAAACAAGGCAGGAAGGAAGCAATAGTCGCTGAACATGCCAATGCCAACATCTTGTTCCTTAAAAGGTAGGAGGAAGACCTTGTGAATGGGAGCAGTGTGCTTTCTTCTTGTATGATTATACTCCCCTTTCTTAGTTGCTTCTAGAGGAACATGGCTGCAGCCATTTATTGGCCAAGAGCTTCTTTTGGCTTCTTCTGTTCATGGGCGCATAGCCCTTGGTTCCCCTTAGAACCAGCAAAAACCCGAGCAAAGGAAAACTTCTCTTACAATTTTGCTGAAGTCTGAGGTGGCAGTTTGCAGTATGCAGAGAGAGAACAGAGACATGTATAGACTTCTCATGTAAGAGAAGTAGAATTTTCCTAGAGGTGAAGGCGGGGGTTTGAGGAAAGGTGAGTTTTCCAAGGGAAGAGAGGATCAGAGTGTCACTTCAGGAAAGGAACAGGGAGATAAGGCTCAGGAACAAGACAGTTCCCATAGGGCAGGGCATCCTCCAAAGGCCTGGATGGAAAAGCTGCATTTTCTGATGCTTTTGCATGGTTCAAGGGAACCAATTAATGAAATAAGGTGACAACTCCTGGTCTTATTTTATACTCTTTTAGGATGCTTCCATGATATTCCTTAAGAGCTTGTTCAAATTTTTGTCAGAGATCAAGGTCAGTGACTCCTTGCTGAACCTCTGAACTCCTTCTGGGTTACCAGGCCAAGGGTATCAACCAACAAACAACCCCAGAGAGCTGGTAAAGCCCATTTCATAAACTTCTCCCAAGACAGGCTGATGATGTGCATTGATCTATCCTTTAAGGTAAAAAGGGGGTTCACATCCTCCACACTCTTCGCCAAACACTAAGGTATCCTATGGGCTAGTGTGATTCTATAAGTCAGAATCTTTGTGGCTGGTTGTTTGAAAGGATTGAAAGTTAAACAGAGCATTAGGTTTTCTTTTTATATCTAAGTTTCAGCCTTAAATGACATGCCTAAATGAGAATCATAAATATTCCCAAACATAAGAAGATAAAATTAGAAAAATAAAAACTATTTCTGCAAGCTGTTAGAATTTCATTAGGCAAACTTATGTTGACTTTAGACGTCTCTTCATTTTATTTTTATTTTATTTTTTTAAAGATTTTATGTATTTATTTGAGAGAGAGTGAGTGAGAGAGAGTGAGCACAAGCAGGGAGAGGGGCAGAGAGAAAGGGAGAGGTAGACTCCCTGCTGAGCAGGAAGCCTGATGCAGGACTCGACCCAAGGATCCTGGGATCATGACCTGAGCTGAAGGCAGACACTTAACCAACTGAGCCTCCCAGGCGCCCCTTGATTTACCTCTATTTTTAAATGTATTGGGTAGGTGGCCTTAATTCCAGGTCATTTTAGCATACCATTTCATGTACATTTAAGCCAATACATTTCTTTGCCTATATCTGGTGTTTTCTTTTCCTGGTGGGACTCCACATCTGTTCCATGTATTACCTGATTAGGTGTGGCATTGCTTGGCTATTGCAGATTCAACTGACAGACCCTCATCGATTTGTTATCCTGCCTGTATAATGAAAACATGAGCTCAGACTCTAGGTGAGTCTGGTTCCTTTTTACCATTAATCCTCTTTCGTAAGCCATTGATGTTTCCTTAGCAACTGTATTAAGTTCCTGAACATGTTACTTAACTTGTTACTCAGGGTCTTTTCTCAAGATGAACCGATTCGTTTTCACCTTTTTTATTTTTTCATAAGCTTGTTTTGTTAATTATAGTCATTACTTTAAAGCATTGCTTGCTTTTAATGTTGCATTCCCTTGCACAATTTGTAGGAAAAAAATCAATTATGAAACCTCTGGAATTTCACCTAATGCACACCTTGTGGTCACTCAGCTCACAGGGAAGAAGGCCCTTTTCACGGTGCCATTAAGTGTGCTTTTAATTGTTTAAAAAAGACTCCAGTATTTGCAAATCTATTTCTCATTTCCAAGCGTGTTGAGTTTAGTCAATAATTAAGTGAAAGAGTGGAGACAGAAGACTTTTTTTTTTGTATCAAGTGTATCAATTAACCTGATAAAGTATCATTTAGCAGATTTAGTCAGTCAACCAGGGAAACACACGAGGTTTTCCTTTTCTTTTGAAATTTTTTTTTGTTGCAATGTTGAAATACCTGATTGTTCGTTAGGTCTCACAGACCAAGAAAGAGCACTAGGGAACTTGCAAGTTTTTAAGAACACAAGGAAGGAGGTGCCTGGTGGCTCAGTCGGTTCAGCAGCTGATTCTTGATTTTGGCTCAGGTCATGATCTCAGGGTCCTGGGATGGAAACCGCCCCCCCCCCCCCTCCCGTGTCAGGTTCCATGCTCAGTGCAGAGTCTGCTTGAGTATTCTCTCTTCCTCTTCCTCTGCCCCTCCCCCTGCACACTTGCTCTCTCTCTAATGAATAAATACATCTTCAGGGAAAAAAACCAATACGAGGAGGGAGTGT
Organism: Nasua narica; assembly: GCA_028533885.1. Taxonomy (NCBI): domain Eukaryota; kingdom Metazoa; phylum Chordata; class Mammalia; order Carnivora; family Procyonidae; genus Nasua; species Nasua narica. The sequence continues at coordinate 120,032,449 of CM052798.1, read as the reverse complement.
GATGAATGGAATTCTCGTCCTGCAGACAAATGCATTCCCATTTGAGTTCAGCTCACTATAGCTCCTCCCAAACCCCTCAAGGTGAGAAGCCAGATAGGACCCTACAAACGTGCTCACGTCACCTGGTGATGGCAGGCTGTGTCCTCCTATAGTCAGCAGTAGGGATTCCCATGTGAGAGAAGTTAAGATAGAAGAACGGCACTGCTGTTCTCCAGAACCCATCACAGAGCCCACAAAGTGCTGAGGTTCAGGAGTCCTGCTCCAGGACCTTCCCTTCTAATGAGCAGGGGTGCCACTTTGGAAAGCCAATTGAAATCTTATGCAAGTGGCCTCGAGTACCAGGCATGGAAAGCACATCCGATTGTTTACGGTTTTGCTAAGTCCCTCCTCAAGGTGGATTCTGGAAAAAAAAAAAGAGAGCGAGAAAGAATATTGATTTCGTACTGTTCTAAATGGACTCGGTACCAAATGACAGATTGTGGTTAAGCCTAGAAACTTCCTTTGTGAGCTTCCTATCTATCTTCCTGATGATGTCTTATTTCTATTTTCGCTCATGAATGCCCACCCATTGGCTGCTGGGTTTCCCAGCTAATGTTTTTCCTGGGTTCCTACAAGGTCTGTGTCAATGAAAACTTCAAAGTTCTGGGCCAGTTAATTTGTCTTTTATCAACCTGTTTGCTTCATCACTATCACTACTGGTTGGCACTCTTTCGGTATTACACTGAAAACCAACTTCTCCATGCGGCGCCGGCTTTGAAGTTTACTATTGATATTACCAGAGTCATTTTGCTGGATTGTTTCTGATTTCCTTTTAGAGAAGTGGGAAAGTTATGGTTCTATCTCTACTTTCAGAGAATGGGGAATTGATATTAAAGTATTCTACTTGAGGTTGCTAGTCCCCAGGGTAGCAGGAAAATATATATATTTTTAAAGATTTTAGTTATCTTTTTGTCAGAGAGAGAGAGAAAAAGCATAAGCAGGAGGAGTGGCAGGCAGAGGGAGAAGCAGGCTCCCTACTGAGCAAGGAGCCCAATGCAGGACTGGATCCCAGGATCCTGAGATCATGACTCAGGCCAAAGGCAGATGCTTAACTGACCAAGCCACCCAGGGGTCCCAGGAAAAAATTTTTAATTTATGGGATTACCCATACCACACCATGAAAGAGTTTTCAGTGTAAGGGGGTTGTCAGGTGGTAACTTGCTCTTCACTCAATCTAAGGTCTATGGTCCAGCCTTCCTCAGGGGTTAGCTAGGAAGAGAGCTTCCAGTTACATATGTATCTGTGTATTTCTCTATCTTTAGCTCTCCTTTGTCCATGGTGGGAGACATAGCCACACACTACAACCTTGAAGATGCTAACAAGTATCGTGTGATGAAATGGAAATTATAGTGTTTCTCAAATTTCTTTAAATATTTGTTATCTTCTCATGGGAGCATTTTAAGCAACACTTACCTACAATACTATGTAGGGAAATTATACGGTAAACTTATATTTTCGTGCCAGAATTTATAAAGACAATTTGATCACCATGTTCTTGCCCTCTATGGAAGGCAAGGCTAAATCAATAGGAAATGTCCCAGAGTCATTTGCATTTGTCTGCGCAGGAGTCTGGAAGTGCAAAGACTTGAATGAAAATTACCTGAGTTAAGAGGCTACATTGCACCTCTGAAGAGAATCGCAAAGGATTAGGTACCATAGAATTCCTTTAGAAAATTATTTAATGAAAATGAAAGTTAAAATTAGTTGTGAATGCAATTAAAGGCTTTGTAGGAAACTGTAGATGTTGGGGCACCATGTTAATTGAAATCAGTTTATTTGTATTCTTCATTGTGTTCTCACTGCATACTGAGCTTTGTGCTGACTGTACCAAAAGAACTATTCGTGAGGCTTTCATTGAATAATAGAGGATTTTTAAAATGAAATATAGAAAGATAGATACTACATATGAATCCGGATATGAGACAGCCTGTGTAAAAAACTGTCTACATGTACCTATTTTCATCTACATATTCAAAAATATTATAGTTGTGTAGGTATCTGTATTTATCATCATCAGTAAACATTTTGAAAACCTTTTTTGTGTTTATTACTGTGCTGGGAACTGGGCATATAGGTTTAAATGAGAAAATCTCAGTTACTTTGAAGTTTCCTTGGTCTCTAAGATGCAACTGAGAAATCTTGCTAATGATCAGAAAGAGGAATTACATGTAAACAAGTTGAAGAATGTGAAATTGACTTTCCAGGCTTTGCAACCAGGAAGTTTAAACTCAGATCTTTTTGTTAGACTAACAGGAAATTGCTTGGTAGGCATAGCCTTGGAATTTGTTCTGACCCATGCATCACTGATTAGTGTGGAAGGGGAAAAAGCTGAAATCCACTTGGGGAAGTCACCTTAATTGTTGGCTTGGCCACTAAGAGAACCAGGCCTTCAGATGTAAAGGATGTGACAGCTAAAGTTAAAGAAATGTTACCTTTTGATGTGCCTGGCACAGCTTTGGCTTTTGTCTATGTTATTCATTTTGATTATTAATTGCAACATTTTTTATTAATTGTAATTATTAATAAGACTCTCGTTAAGTCTCAGAAGTGACCTGGTTTGGGAAACAAGTAATATTCCCCTCTATTTAAGGGGGAAAAATATGGGGTTTGGGAGTAGCTAGACCTTGGTTTCAATCCCAGCTTTGGTGTTTACCAGGTCGATGACCTAGTGCGAATCACGAATCACGTAATCCCTTTGAGCTGCACTCTTTATCAGTAAAACGGAAATAACAATTCCTTCAAAACTTGTAGAAAAGCTTATGTAAATGTAAAATATCCATCTGAATACCTGGCATATGGCAGACACTAAATAAATCATGGCTTCTTGGCTATTGTGATTGGTATTTTTATCTAAGGTTCAATTCCAAAGGAAGAATGAGATAACAGCAATCCAGATAAGGGGTGATATTTAAAGTGAGGCTCTGATTATTCCACCAGCAGGGAATAGCACGTGGCCAGCAGCCAAGGACGTGGAGGCCCAGTTCCTCAGGGGAGGGCCTGGCACCGCCTGAGACAGGCTGTCAGAGACACCTACCAATAAGCTGGTTCAAAGGGAAAACACAGACCTTCCCAAAGAAAGGTGTCAGAAATCCAGTCATATGGACCCAGCAAATGTAGAGGGGTTGTGGATACGGCAACTGGCCTCCCAGAGACTACATCTACAGGAATGTTCTGAATTCCAGTTTCACTCTGCAACGGACTAAGCCTCCCGGTGGTTTCCCGATCTGCTCCAGGCGAACGAAGGACGGAGCTGTTTTGAATGCACACCTTTAGACCCAGTGGTTAAGCTAGCCTGGGGAGGGAAAGGCTAACCTAACCAGGGCTGATCTCCTTTCGTCCTGCATGAGTAGTGTGCTTGCCATTTGAAAGAGAACAAAAACATTTTCATAGCAGGAATGGTACAGGAGTTTCACCCAATTCTATGACATCCAAAGGCTTGTGGAAATGAACTGTAACATTTTAGACTGTATGTATGTATAAGTATATACATACCTTATATGTATGTATATATTTATACATATAAATTCTATTGAAATAACCCTCTTGTTTCAAGAAACAAAAATAGTCTAGGGTTTCATAAAATATAGTAGCATTTTATGGCAGTATTATTTTTGCAAGCACCTGTGGTAAATAGAATTCTAATATTCCTACCCCTTGTGAATACAATGTATAAAATTCTCCCCCACAGACAGGATTGGAACTTGCTGGTATGATGGAATGTCATTCCTATATTATGTTGTACAGCAGAAGGGATTTTTGTAGATATAATTAAAGTCTCTAACAAGTTGGCTTTGGATTAACTAAAAGAGATTATTGGGGTGGACCCAATCTAATAAGGTGACTCCATAAAAGAAGTAAAGAGATGAAAAGTAGGGGAGATTCTTATGCTGGTCTTGAAGGAGTAAACATCTACGTTATGAGCGAGATGTGTGGTAGGGAAGAGACATAATATAAATACCTTTCCGGGAGCTGAGAACTGTCTCTAACTGACGGCAGCAAGAACCCAGGAACCCCAGTCCTATAGTTGAGAAGAATCCAATGCTGGCCAAGACTTGAATGAATTTGGAACAGTATCCTGCGCTAGAGATGAGACCACACCTCCATTCACCACCTGGATCTCAGTCTGGGGAGACCCTGAGCAGGGAACCCAGAGATTCCAAGTCTTCTGACACTGGGAGATAATAAGTGGATGTTGTTGTAAGCTACCGAGTCTGTAGTAATCTGTGACATAGCAACAGGAAATTAATGCATCTACTAAACAAATTTTACCATGCATTTTAAACTTAATGGAATTTGAAGCTAATTTGAAACTGAATGCAAATTCTTGGTTTCCCGTCTATAGGTCTGACAGACGCAACTGTAATCAGGATTACAAAATTTAATGAGAGATAATTCCATGTCTGATCAAACTCTTCAATTTAAAGTTAATTCTGAAATCTGTAACCAGTTACATTTGGGTTATTTTTCACGAATTTCTGAATCACTTAAAAAGTTATTTTAGATAATTTATTTAAGCTGCTTTCTTTAAAAGCGTTGGTTCAAAATGTGTGGAAGAAACTTCATAGACCATATGTCTTATGTTTGCAAAATACTGGAGCAGATTTCTGAGCTCTCTAGCTTGCTGGATATCGAGCGTTTCAGAACATTCTATATATTAGAAAAAGATACTTTTGCATCACTTTTTATCTACTAAGCCTGTGAAAATCAGAATCAGTGGATGCCTAAAAAGAATAGCACAGTCTTTTTCAACCTAGATCACAGATATTTTCAGAGAGGTGTTCAAATGACTAAAACTAATTGTCTGACAATGTAAGAAGATACATTTCTATCCTTCTGCTGACTTTTGTCTTTGAAGCTTTGTGTTTGGTCATGCACTGCCTGTTCTTATTTATATTTCATGATACTGAGATTGGCATATTTTTTTAAGCTAATCGCAGGGCTTTATATTATGTCTTTTCTAGAAGAAGACCATAACATACGATGACTTTACGCTAGGTTTTGGATGATTCAGAAGGGAAATGCACTGGAAACGTAATGGAGGCCCTTGTTATCTGAACTATGTCACTGTGACTTTAATTTGAAATTTTTGTTTTTCTAAAAATTCTAAGCTGGTCAGAAATCAGGAGTCAGTTATTTTACCTTTAACGTGCCACGGGCTTTTTTCCGTTTCGCAAACGTCCTTCTGTTAAAAGACCTATACATTCGGCACTCTTCAAAAATGATTTTATCCCTGTTTTAACTTCAAAGTAAATGTTTGAGGTAACAGAAGAGAAAGTAAATGGCTCGAGCAGTAAAGATAGGATTGTGTATGATTGAGCCTGACAATATGACGGTTGATTAGCTCTGATGTTTTTCTGCATTTGAGAAAAATTGCAGTCGTTCAGATTGCTTTAATGATCTGTTGTTTTAAGTCAACAATAGAAGTGTGTCTTCGAAACAATGTTTTTTCCCCATTGGTTTCCATTGTCTTAGCCTCTTAAGCAACACATGAAAGATTGATTTATAATTTTATAAGTGGCCAGAGTCTTTAAAGAAAATTGATTGTTTCTCCCCTTCCTCTTTCTTAAAGCCATTTTCTCTACAAAGGCTCTCAGAAATGGAATATTTATTGAGATTGCCAGTGGGTTCCATTAGTTGGGCTGCACCTTGTGGTTTACTGATGAGGCTAGGCTGTGCTTGCTGTCATTAAGGATGATTTGAAAGAATGCTATAATTATAGCTTTGCATTGATTGCGGTTGCTTTTCTCATGGCTTTAGCAGTAACTATGTTCCACGATATCTTTCTTTCAGAGTTTTTCTATAGTACTTGACATTTTATTGTTGGTGATCATTCTGCTTCTGTAGAAAAATAGAGCAAATCAGCTTTGCTGCTTGTCATTCGGGGAAGATAATTTATAGATCTTTACATTGAGTTAAACCCCTATTTTTCCCAACATATTGTGGATAAACACCCAGGGTACTGCAGATGTTGCTAAGCTTTTCTTTCGCAAAGAAAACACCATCTTGGATCTTTTCTAAGAGCACCCAAGTAATGGTAATATTCCTCCTTTTATTTGGAGTTTAGGCTAATCATTTTTGTAAATATCTTGTTTATAACGTATGTAAAACATTCTTCATGATACATAATATGACATCAAATGTATGCTGTCTCTTAAGGCATGCTATCTTTCTCGTTTTCCTGTGCCTTCATAAAACCAGTAAAAAACTTTAGGGAAACTGTCTAATGGACAAGTGAGTGGCGGGTTCTCACTTGCTTGAGCTCTCCTGATTGAGTAAATGTAAAAAAGATATAATCTTGTGGTTTCTAGGAGTAGTCAGAAGTTTTTATTACCACTGTGGATTGATTTATAGCATTGTACTTTTCTTCGGGATTAATTAAATGCTGAAGATGTGTGCAACTGAAATATCCCATTCTTTTTTTTTTAATTAAAATTCAATTAATTAACATATAATGTATTATTAGTTTCAGAGGTAAGGGTCAGTGAACATTCCAGTCTTTATAATCTCCCAGAAGAGAGAGAAAATTTGCATTTATTTATTTATTTATTTATTTAAAATTTTTACATAGCTCGAGCAGAACTGCCTTGAAGAGTATTCCACTGAAAGTTCCATGGATGGTCATTTATAATAAGCTGTGACCAATGGGGATGAGGCCATCTGGAGTGGCATTAAATGAATGTCATTCCCAGCCAATGAAACGGTGAGTTCCCGAACAAGTTACGAGTTAAATTTTTATTACACAAAGTTATATTTAGACTTGTAGAGCACTTAGAATTGCTTAAGTGTTCATTGCTTAGTGATATGTGTACGTGCATTCTTCTATATGGCACATCCTTTAAAAAAATGATAAGAATCAAGGACTGGTTTGAAGACATTGTCACAAACACATATATGTTAGGGAGGGAAAATATTTGAACAGGAAGAGGGATGAGTAGGTGAAAGGCAAGTAGACCACTTTCAAAGCTGTGACCTCAGAATGGAAGGGGTGGGGATTAAGCATGAGGGGAGGGGCATTGTGAAGCCTATTATTAAACCTGGGAGGGGAATTGATGTGCACAATCCCGTCAGCCAGGCACCAGAGCTGGGACACCAGCTTCCGCTTTCCACCTCACTTGATAAATCATTTCAATGATGTCTGCATTTGACAGAAGGCATTTTGAAAACACGTGAAGTGTGTGGGAGGAATATTGAAATCTAAAGAAGAATTTGTCCCCTCTGACCAGGAAGCTAGAAAGTGTCGAGGATAGCAACATGGGAGAACTAGGGAAGCAGATGGTTGCAGGATCTAACCAGCCAAGAGCTGTTGGTTCCTGTCCACACAGTGATTTCAGAATGCTGTATGGTGATTTAAAAGCAAATTAAAGCACTTATACTTTGAAGGACATATTTGTTCAGTGGATCTCAGTGCAAACTTCTGAAAATTTGGATATAATATGGTTCTTTTCAGCTCCTTTTCAAAAGAAAGGGATAAAGGAGCAGTAAATCTGGAGAAAGAATCTCTACCACACCAAACCCAGGAATAACATAAGTTTCTTTGAACAAAGGAAGCCATGGAGCCCCTCATCGCACTCCCATTCAAGGTCACCTGAAGTTAAACTAGAGATAGTCGGGTATTGTCCTCTCTGTGGAATGCTTTCCATTCGCAGAAACTTAAAGCAGCATTTTTCACTATTTAAAGTTTCCTGCAGGTAGACACTGTGTATTATTACCTGCCCTCCTCTACCTGCTGCCTCGTCTGTCTTGCCAATCACAGTACTCCGCAGAGATAGGCACCCAATCAAGTAGCATGAAGAATGCAGAGTGAAGAACAGTGTTGAATTAGAACCAGTTGAATTAGAGCCAATTAGAGCCAACAGTGTTGAATTAGATACCCAGATATATTCACTCCAAATCAACAGCTTCACTTTGAAATTAAAAGAACAGTTTGTATTTGAAGAAGAAAAAGTGTACAAAAGAGGAGAAACTCACTTGTTTGGGTTATTGTGATCAAAACAAGACACGTAGTGTGTCCTCTTGTTCTCCAGCTCTGAGACTTCACGTTTATGACATTGAGCAGAAGGACTCAGGAGGGTCTGTGGACGCTTTCATACCCGTTAATGCAGGAAAAGGGGTTGACACGGGTTGTTTTAGATCCTCCTGCTACCTTATGGTTTCCGAATCTTCCAAGCGATTTGTCCCATGGGGAAAATGAAGGCGATGTGATGGGACTGACCCTTATCTCCAGAAGTCGGTGAGAAACCCAACTGGTTGGCCCTGCCCACTGGATATAGCCCAGAGATTTTGTAGCCTTATTTTTCTGCTTTGTTGATGTCAGAGATGAAAGCTGGATTAAAGATTTGCCAGTTTCTAATCTAGAATTTTACCAAAACCTGGAAATAGCCCCGTGTTTGACAGTACATTCATTAATGTTATTACTAATTCTCAGACCTTCCACTTTGGGAATTTATTTGCTTTCTAAAAATTTGTCTGACAAATATCTTTGTCTTTTTCTTCAATTTTTCTCAATGGGGCAACTTTTGTAATTTTATGTATACCCTCCAAAGCATACTCAACAAATTCTCTTGACTCTGCATTTTTCCTGACTATGACCTTTGGCCTGATAGATGCATTTGATGCACAAAAGAATATCCCAAAAGTGAATTTTCACTGGTTCCATTTTCACCTAGCTCAGGGTAATGCATGTTTCCATTTTTAAGACTTCACATAATTCCAATTAATATTAGACATTAGGAGGATATACAAATAGTATATCTGATTCATCTTTGGGGTGTGAAAAAAAGCTGCTTAAAATTCATTATATCCTACTAAAAATAATTTTGAATAATTTAGGAATTTTCAAGAGCTGTGCCATTCCAACGTGTTCCCCCAGAGTTTAAAAAATGCATGCATCTTTTGTTAGCAATAAAGAATTCTTTTAGCCCAAGCAAGGAGCTGATGCAATAATCCTAACTGGGTAGCCCCTTAATGATGGTCATTCACTGATGATCTAGCTCATCTAAAACACATCTACATTCATCTTCTTGTCATCAGAACTCTGATTTTATTCAGAAATTAGGGGATCCATATATTTTAGGAAATGAAATAAATACTTTAGGCCAATACATATTTCATTGCTCTTGCTAGATTGGGTATGTCATGAAATTCTGGCTAATCACAGGTGAGGGGTAGTTTCTTAGGAAGGTTATCTCCACTCTTAAAAAGATACTTAGGACAACACATGTCTTTTTTTTTTTTACATTTGGATTTTGTTATGTAGAAACAATGGCTGTAGATACTGTAGTCATCCTAATACAATGAGAGGTGAAGGCTACAGTTGTCAAAACAGAGACATCTTGATATCTTGATATAAAAAATGTTGACTTAATGGATGCTCTACTTTGGGACTTATTATGTAAGTTAATAAATTCACCTTATTTTTTACAAAAGTTTTAAAACAACGTTACTGAGATATAATTAACATAGGATAAACTGTACTTTAAGGTATACAGTTTAAGAAGTTTTGACATTTGTACCTACTTGTGAAATCACACAATCAATATAATGAATATATCTACTCTCCCAAAAGTTTTCTTATGTACCTATGAATAAAGCCAGTTTTAATTTTTTGCTATTAAAACATTTTGGTTTTTGAGTGATTGCACTGATTACAATATTTGTTACATTGTTGAACTGGAATGGTGAGAGCTGATATTTTTGCCTTTTCCTTCATTTTTGCATTTAGTCTTTTACCACTATGTATGATGTGAGCTGTAATCACTTCATAGATATTTTTATTTGAAGAAGTTGTATTCTTAGTTTGCTAGAGAGTTTTTGTTAGGGATTGATGTTAGCTTTCAATCAAAATTTTTTCACATCTATTGAGATAGTCATATGGTTTTTCTTTTTAGTCTATTTATACATTATATTATATTGATTGATTTTTTTTTTTAAGATTTTATTTGTCAGAGAGAGAGAGCACAAGCAGGCAGAGCGGCAGGCAGAGGCAGAGGGAGATGCAGGCTCCTCGCCGAGCAAGGAGCCTGATGCGGGACTTGATCCCAGGACCCGGGGATCATGACCTGAGCCGAAGGCAGTCGCCCAACCAACTGAGCCACCTAGGTGTCCCTGATTTTTTTTTTTTTGAAGATTTTATTTATTAGTTAGAGAGAACACAAGCAGGGAGAGCAGCAGGCAGAGGGAAAAGCAGGCAGCGGGAGAAGCAGGCTTCCCGCTGAGCAGGGAGCCCGATGCAGGACTTGATCCCACGACCCTGGGATCAGGACCCAAGCCAAAGGTGGATGCTTAACCAACTGAACCACCCAGGCGTCCTTATATTGGTTGATTTTTAAATGTTAAACCAATTTTCATTCCTGGAATAAATCAATTTCAGTCATGATAATGTTTTCTTTTATGTAATAATGGACTCAGTTTGACAAAATTTTGTAAGGAATTACCATCCAGTTTCATGAGGGTGTGAAAATTAGTAAAGGAAAACCTCGTTCAAAATGGAGTCAGAACAGGGTGCCTGGGTGGCTCAGTTGGTTAAGTGTCAGCCTTTGGCTCAGGTCGTGATCCAGGGCCCTGTTTCTCCCTCTCCATCTGCCTGCCATTCCCCCTGCTTGTGCTCTCTCTGTCAAATAAATAAATAAAATCTCTAGGAAAAAAGGTGGAGTCAGGAAGTTTGAAAGGAGGAGCTTTTGTGCATGTACCACTTTTTGCAGCCTATCATTTTCTTAAACCATACAGAAAGATTAGTTGCTATTTTTATTAACAGTTAAAAACAATCTTTTGTATATGGTGACTTGCAACTTTTGAAAATTATTTATTAGGAAAGAAAATCTATAGTTATTTATTTAAATAACTTTCTTCCATACCTTTTCCTTACTCTAGTTTATTGGTGAAAATTGTCGTATTTAAACTTCTCTAGAATAAATATTTTTCTAAAAACATTTATGTCATATTTGCAAAGAAGAAAAGAAAGTAGTCCTTTATACCTGATTCCTTATAAGTAGATGTGAATTAAATTTGAGGCCATTTAGCATATGCAGCAAACACTCTGAGTTCATGACCCATAGGCCTATCTGGTCTGAAGGCATGTTTTAATTGTCCAGCTCATCTCTAGATTGAGAGACTTTACATTATGTAGCAATGTTCTGGACTGGATTTTGATCTCTTTTTGATTTTGTTTGTATATACGATATGTTTGTAACGGATGATTATTCACTGTGACCTTTCCACTTCTCCAGTTTTGGTTGGGCCATCTTTTTACCTCCACCTTAGGATTCAGAAGTGGTATAGCCTGATGATTTTGTTTGGCAACATGACTAATGTTTTTGGCTTATGTGACTCTTACAGAGTCACATTGTAACAAACAATGTCACGTTTGCAAATTTCAAATGTCAGTTTTCAGATATAAAGTGTAATCTGAAGGGGACAC
>CM052798.1:119999271-120020494 GCA_028533885.1 Nasua narica | reverse complement strand
TTCTCCAGTTTTGGTTGGGCCATCTTTTTACCTCCACCTTAGGATTCAGAAGTGGTATAGCCTGATGATTTTGTTTGGCAACATGACTAATGTTTTTGGCTTATGTGACTCTTACAGAGTCACATTGTAACAAACAATGTCACGTTTGCAAATTTCAAATGTCAGTTTTCAGATATAAAGTGTAATCTGAAGGGGACACCTCATATAAAGTACATAATCTTCATCTTTTCATCTACACAAACTCTTGACTTCTTTCCTGAACTCCAAACCATCTTTATTTATATGTAAATAAGTCTTGTTAACATTAATTGCTTTATCAGGTTAAGAAGATCCTTGAAAAAGAGGGTGTAATTCTTTTTTTAAAATTTTTTTATTTTTTTTAATTGACATATAATGTATTATTTGCCCCAGGGTACATGTCTGTGAATCATCAGGCTTACACATTTCACAGCACTCACCATAGCACATGCCCTCCCCAATGTCCATATCCCTACCCCCCCCACCTCCCAGCAACCCTTAGTTTGTTTCGTGAGTTTAGGAGTCTCTCATGGTTTGTCTCCTTCCCCATCCCATCTTGTTTTATTTCTCTTCCCCACCCCCGGATAACCCCCTGCCCTGCCTCTCAAATTCTTCATATCAGAGCGATCATGTGATAATTGTCTTTCTCTGACTGACTTATTTCGGTTAGCATAATACAAAGAGAGTATAATTCTTAAACGATGTTAAAAAGTTTAGAATTTTAAAGACTTTTGAAGTTTATGATAATAGGAAAGAATCTGAAGGTGCATTTTGTGAAATTCGTTGCTTTAATGAGTTTTGAAAATACACCAAAAAAGAATACTAAGATTAAATTTGAGAGTTTTTCTCCTAAAAATTCATCGTTAAAAATAGGTTTCTAAAATATAGCAGGTTATTGAAAATATTTTAAACCATAGAGTAAATTTAGATTTGACTGACATGTTTATGCTTGCAATTATTTCCAAAATCATTATATGAACAAGATATATTTTGTGAATATTAATAGGTAGATCACACACTTCTTTTAGTCTTTAGCACAGTTAGATAACTTACATGGTTATTATGTGTTTTCTGATTTAAAGTCTACTTTCAACAAAACTGTAATATTAAAAGAAGTTTATTCATACACAATATGTAAAGACTTTAACTTAATCATTTTGTAACGTACTTCATTTCTGGCTATTTTGGCCTTTTTTTTTTTTTTTAAGTAGGCTCCATGCCCAACGGGGCTTGAACTCCTGACCCCCAGATCTAGAGTTGTATGCTCTAGTGACTAAGCCACCCAGGCACCTCTTGGCCATTTTCAAAAACAGGAAATGAAAGTTTTAGTCCTGGAATAGGGGATTTCAGAAACTTTCAAGAACTTGGAAAGAAGAGACATTCTTTGTTATGTTTCCTGAAATAATTTTTAAAAAATTCTTAAAACACATAATAAGATGAAGGGGGGGGCTTAAATTTCAAACATGTCATAATCAGAAGTTATTAGCCAAAACAAAGACTTGATCATAAGTAATACACACACACAAACACTACAGAATATATATTCTTAATTGCAAACTGGATTCTGTTTTTACAATAACTCAATCATTTGGATCTTGTGTTTCCTCTTGTTTTGCCATTGACATTGTCTGAATCACTGTCCATGAGATCATTTGTTCACCTCTAATCTTTAGAGGATTAATAAATTATAAACTATACCAAACTTAATACAGCAATATGATATCAACTCTAAAAGCATCTTTTTTGCCTTGGGGAATTATAAAGTATATCTGAGGACTGGTCAAACAAATATAAAATATTTGTAAGGGCAAAGTGTTTCCTTTTTGGTTAGAATTCATAGATTTCGATAGGTAGAAGGCTACCGAGAGCTCATTAAGTTCCACTTCTTTGTCTCATCCAAGGCAAATTATTTAACCTTTGAGTTTCATTTTTCTAATCCAGAAAATGGGGCTCACAACACCTATTCACAGAATAGTGCCTGAAATAATGAGTATAAAGGACTTAATAAAACATTTGGCTTATATCGAGTGCTCAGAGGTTTCTTATTATCACTATTACCCTAGACATGTTAATTATTATGGTTATTCTTTTTCTATAAATATTTCTATTTCTTAATAATACTACCTTTAGAAGATTCTTCATGGTTTCCTAAGTTGTGTCTTAACGTGTCAAACCTCCAAATAAAGGCTGAAAATTTTAGTTAATATTTCAGTTCTTGGAAATGGAGGATTCTGATACCACTCACCTATCAAAACATACAAATATAAATAAAAAAAACTTCAGTTGCTGTCCACTATCCACCAAATCAAATTTAAAACCCTTTCGCCTTATATGTCTTTCCCTAGTTCAACGTCGAGCTACATTTCCTTAATTTGCAGACACACAAAACCACATGCTGTTCTCCGAGCTTGTCCAAAGGTTTCCTGCTGTCTTTCACTCAGGTTGTTCCTGTCTATGGCCCCAGATAAACACCCTGTAGGGACTTCAGTTGGGAGTTCATGGGAGAGACTCTGACTTAGCACACTGGTAGACTTTTGTTTCTACGTCATTTCCTCCAAAACTTATTAACCATTTGAAAACAGTTCTGTATCCTCAAAGATCTGAGGGAAATTTAGACCAATGAGAAAATGCCACTATCTCAGAGAAACCAGAACATTTTACATTTTTTAAGACCAGGTTAGACCTCCCAATGGTTAACCACCAAGAAGAATCCTGAGCCACACTGCTAAATGGCATGAGTTTTTTTTTTTTTTGTAATATTTTTATTTATTTATTTGAGATAGAGAGGCACCAAGTGTGAGGGAGGGAGATAGAGCACTAGTGATAGCGGGGGCAGGGCGGGCAGGAGAGATGGGAAGAGGCAGAGGGGGGAAGCAGGCACCCCACTGAGCAGAAAGCCCAACCTGGGGCTGGATCCCAGGACCCTGAGATCATGACCTGAGCCGAAGGCAGATATTAACTGACTGAGCCACCCAGGGACCCCAATAGCATGAGTTTTTAACCAGCCTTCTTCTTAGCCCTATCTTTCTCTTCAATTATGGAACAGTACATTTGCTATCACTACTCCTGGTGTAAGTTTGTGTCTTTGCTCTTGTGTCTTATAAAATCTTATTCTTTAGTCTCAATATCAGCTACTTCAAAGTCTACGTCTAAGTCCCATTTAGGAAATCTAGCCCTCATCCTGGGCCATTGTCCTTCTCAATTCCTGTTGCTTTCATGGCTGCTCTTTCCCGGAAGCTTCCTATGTATGACATACCCTTCCTCCATTCCCTCCCTAAATCCTACCTATAAATGGACCAAACAAATGTCATCTCCTTCATAAAGCCTTTTCTAACCTCTAAAAGGCTTGAAACATTCTTTCTATTTACAAACTCTTAAGAAACTGTTCACATGCCATCTGGTACTATAGTTCTACTTATCTTCTCATCTTGTCTTGCTGGATATTAAGCCTATCGTATTTCACTCATATTTGTACCCCCTAAAGGATATCTCACAATGCCTTTCATCAAGTGGGTGCTCAATAAATATTTCACTAAATGTGGGACAGAGGGACAGGGAGAAGCAGGCTTGCCAAGCAGGGAACCTGATGTGTGGTTCCATCCCAGGACTCCGGGATCATGGCCTGAGCCGAAGGCAGACGCTTAACGACCGAGCCATCCAGATGCCCTTATCTTTTTACTTTTAATAATTAACCCATATCATGCACATTAGGGGCCAGGTGTTATTCTAAATCACTCTACATATGTAGCTCATGGAATTAATCTTTATAACAATACTGAAGTAGGCCTTGTTATTTCCTATGTTTTATAAATGAGAAAACTGAAACAATGAGAGTGTAACGTCTCACAAACCAAGTCAGTCCCCACTTGCTCATGTTTTTTTTTTTTTCAAGATTTTATTTATTTATTTCACACAGAGAGAGAGAAAGCACAAGCAGGGGGAGCAGCAGGCAGAGGGAGAGGGAGAAGCAGACACCCCCACTGAACAGAGCACCCGATGTGGGGATCAGTATCAGGACCCTGGGATCATGACCTGAGCCAAAGGCAGATGCTTAACCAACTGAGCCACCCAGGCGCCCCTCCCCTCACTCCTCATCCCAACTTTGAACCCTTGATTTATTATTGTAGGGACACTATGTATTGGAGATGATAGTACAATAGTAACTTAAAAGAAATAGAAGTCTTCAAAAGGAAAAACGAATAGAAAATCATCAAACACTAGAATAAAAATTCATTTTGACACAAATCATTAAGCCACATCCTTTTTAGGAAAACAAAACAACAAAAAAAACCGATTTCAAACCCCAATGATTCCTACACTGAAAACAACTATTGAAAGAAGCTTGCGTTCCAATACTTTGAGCAATGAATAATACATCAAGAAAAACATTGCAAGCAAATTAAGTCAGGAACCATTAGTGACATTTTGAAACTGATTTTAGGGGTTTCTGGGTGGTGCAGTCGGTTAAGTGGCTGACTCTGGGTTGCGGCTCAGGTCGTGATCTCGGGGTCATGGGACTGAGCTCTGGGTTGGGCTCCATGCTTGACACGGAGTCTGCTTGAGATTTTCTCTCCTCCCTCTGCGCCTCTTGCTCATGCTCATGGTCTTTCTCTTTCTTCTCTCTCTCTCAAATAAATAAATAAATCTTTAAAAAAAAACCCTGGTTTTATTTTATTGCAATACAAATGATATTATTAAGCAGGGGTCTTGTTCGGCCATGAAATATGAATCGGCTATTTAATATGCATGTAGATGACACATTTCTCATTAATTCTGGTGGTCATTACAATAAGTTGAACTCTAAAAAATGGGTTAATGCCTTGTAGTACTATATCTTGGACAGCATTGATGTTATTCATTTTTTAAATGTCCACCATTCCCCAGAAATATTACAATTACCTTCACGTTGAATCAACCAAAGAAAGCAAAATTGGGAGAATTTAGTGCTGTCCTGTCTATTGACTGCCCTACAGTAAGATTATAATTTAAAAATTTACGGAATGAAGGCTTATAGTATTGAAATATTAACTGATTTTTTTTCTCTGTGATTCCATGATTGCCTTCAGGCCATCCACTGTAATTAGATTGCAAGTGTGAGGCTTATCACCTAAAAGAAAGGCTAAAAGGAGAAGAAAAAGATTAAAAATCCTTGGCTTTTGACTTCCACGTAATGCAGTGGTTCTCAACTAGGGATGATTCACCCCTCATGATGTGTTCGGCAAGGTGTAGAGCCATGTTTGGTTGTCACATCAGGGAGGGGAAAGCTATTGGCGCCTAGTGGTAGAGGCTAAACACCCCCCAAGCACAGGGCAGCTTCCCACAGAGAGAATTATCTGACTCCAAAGGCTAACAGTGCTGAGGTTAAGAAACTCTGATCTAGAGAGTTCTATAAAACCCTAAGTTGTCACAATACTCTTTGATGAAAGAAGATGGCTCCGTTTTATTGAGTGCATATTATATGCCGTGTGCTGGTTGAAGACTTTTATATATACATATATGAATTTATCTTCAGAACAATCCAGTGATACAGGTAATTATAACTTTCATTTTATAACAATGAAGTAAAGCGGTTTGCATCAATTCCTATAGTTAGCAAGGGGTGGAGACGGATCTCAACCCTTGGAGATCTAATTCCAGAATTTACTTACCCGACCTCTCTGGCCTGCTTCTAAGACTTGCAACTGCAAAAGTCTCACAGAGTGTTTGGAGGGAATTTGCAAAAGGCCTGGAGTCCTCAGAAAATAAAGATCTTACCATCAGGAAAATGATTGGGAGGATTGAATGACGGTGTAAGAGCCTGTTTTCTAATCATGAAGGAGATGGGTTTTGATGGCCTAGGGAAAACAATAAAATAAACAGGTAGAAAGAGAGAAGTCCAGGTGCGAAGAATGGAGACAGAAATCCTAGATGGGTTTGGGACTGTCTGAGAACAGAGTGAACCTATACTTCACCTACTGGGGAGGAGCGTCCCACAGAGATTTGCACACCAGTTTGGTATGTGAGGATGGGCAATGGAGGCCGAGGCGATGCTTACCTCAGGGGGTGTTTGGTAAGGATGTAGCTGAGACGTCCCCACCCTAAGATGGCCCACTTCCTATCGTGGGCCACCTTAATCTCAGAGAGGCATGGGAAAGTATACAGAGTCTTCCAGTTGCCCTCAGAAGGCCATAGAGGTGTCTGAGAAAGTTCTGTGGGCTAGAAGATGCATCATGATAATGGCGGAGTGATGACAGCTATGAATGTGGTGTGTGGACCCCGCACGACAAAGAGGCTGGACCAGCAGCAGTAGATGGCAGCTGGGATCGATTGCGACAAAGACGACATCTTGTAAGGACTGGAGCTGACTTCGTGTCCTGTCCCGGCATATGAAGTCGTCAGGCTGTCTGGGAACGGGAGGCCAGCCCTGTGGATGGGGAAGGGAGTTGGAGAATCCTGAATTTGAGAGTTAACAAGTGAAAGGACTAAATAAGTATACCCTAATTGAGATGAAATATTCCTCCAACAGTGTAATGGAGACTTACGATGGAAAAAGTTTGGTTAAGGAAAATAAATTCACATTTGTGAACCTCAGACTTTTATGTCTTTGACATTCAATTATGCTACATGTATCTATGCAAGACACAAACGAGGAGTGGAAATTAACATTTTCACAAGAAAGGCATGTGATATTCTGGCTCGCAGTCTGTCTCTACGGCAACCTATCCCTGAAACTATGATCTAAAGGGTATGTGTTCTTTGCAGACATCACTTAATCTGCTCAAACTTTGGGGTTTCCCTTAGTTTATAGCCAAGATCCAGACTTCAGGCTAACCTTCCACAATTGGGTTTCTGTGTAATTCTCTCCGATCCTAACTGTAATTTCTCTTCCCATCCCCAGGCAAGATTCTCCCTTTTACCCAAATAGATCTATTAGATCTCTTACAGGTACTTGGACCCAGCTTACGTCTTTGTCTTGGACCATCACGCTCCTCTAGTCTGGGGTACCTTGTCCTTCCCTTTCTGCACGTCTAATCGTCAATCTCTTTCAAAATCCATACCCGTGTCACACACGGTTTATAAAGCTTTCTCCAAATACCCCAATCATAACTCCTGGAAATGACGGCTATATATTCCTTGGCACGTGGACAACCTGGCTCAGCCTTTATTAAGGCTTCTATTTGAATTGCAAAAAGGTCTCGGTTTTTCTATTGCAATTGCTCACGTGTTGAGCGCTGAGCTTTCATTAACCACAATTCTTTATGGTCCCCAATTTGCTTCCTCACAGATTCATGCAATGCTCAATTTAAAAGGTTTCTTTTCCTTCAATGCATTATCTTTGAAATGTCCTCTTACTCAGGAGTGGCTCTACTTTTCCCGGCAACGTGCTTTCTGAATTGAAGTCAAGAAGTAGGAGTTGTAACAAAAATGATCGTGGCTTTTAGTGTGAAAAGACAGCTACCAGATTAGACACTGTCTAGGACAGTTTTCTTCACTGTGTAGAAATTACCCTTCTTTACCAAACAACTCACCCCATCTTGGCATAGAGAAGCATGTTTTGTATTCATTTTGTGTGTACAATGTATATTTGAGATCATTAGCATGCAACTGACAGTAAAAGGTTAATTGGGATAAATTGATTTAGCAGGAGTCCTCTTCTCCAAGGGAACTGGGTCATATATTTGGCTAATTAACCCAAAAGTCAGTCAAATGTGAAATAATAATAATAGTTTTGTGCAGTGAAGAATTAAGTTAACTCAGAGAGTTCTGGCCTTTGCTTTTGGCTACTGAGAGGTGATTTCTAGTCCCCTGGGTGTGCTTCCCAAGGCGGAGTGTCTTTGTTTGCCTTGGGGAAAAAACTGAAGACTAACAATGTTAGTCTGAACCTCTGGTAGGTGATGGAGACAGAGGCACAGCCACGTGGGCGGGGTGTGGTGGGGCTCCAGGCTTCCCTGGGGCGCAATGGTCTGTGCGGATTGTCATACATCACGCTGGGAAGGTAACACGTTCTAGATTCATGGGGAGAAGGCAACAGAAACTCCACATGTGGTACTTTTCTCTCCTTCCTATGCTTTCTTCCCTTGGCTTATTTTGGCTCACACCCTTTCCCTGTCATGAATCATAACTGAATATAGCAGCTTCTAGTGAGTTCTGTGACTCCTTCTAGTGAATTATTTTGCCTGAGAGTAGTTTGGCACTCCCCTTCCCCCTTACCAAATTGGAAGGTGGCATTAGAAGCCAGAGTAATCCCTTTGTACACTGTGTTCCTTCTATTTTAACAGTTGGCTAAACACATTAAACTCAACCCAGGGGTTCATTAACAAGAGCCAATAATATTTGAAGTCTCCTTCTTCTAGGCATATTGTCATGGATATATAGGGTATGCAACAAACTTGTTAGAATGACTGGAATTTGAAGATTGTCACTCCAGCATAAGCTAGACATCTGACCGATAAACACACAAAAAGAAAACATTTGGCTTTGACCTAAAGCATAGAAAGGTAACTTTATCTACCTGTATTTCAACAGGCATTTTCTTTGAGTATGGATTCAGTGGTTACGGGTCTGTGCCATCTTTCTTGGATAAATCAACCCCACAATTCATTATCTAATATACAGTTATGACTTCTCAGAAATGGAGCATAATCAATCTCAGCACAGGAGCCTTCTAGATTTCTCCCCTTATTTTTGTACTCATGTGTATACTTAAGATTTCCTTGAATAATGTATCCTAATACAAATATAACAGACCTAAAATGGCTTGGGACTGAATATGATTAACTCTTAATAGGCATATAATTTAACTTGAAAGAGGAAGCATTCAGGCATACAAATGGACATTTTAGGATTGGAAAGCATTTTATGTACTGTGAGCATCTGTATATAATTTTTATGTATGGAAGGGAAAGTGTAAGCAAATAAAACAAATTAATTAAATTGAGGCTGGCTAGGAGAGCTTCTGTAGTAACTGACGAAGAAGATAAGATTTGGAGGTATTGACAGCCATACTTTGCTACAGTACACAAACTTTAAATGATGTGCAGTCTTCTCACTCACAATACCTGATATCTAACTTTTTTCTTAAACCTTTAATTTCTATTTTCCTTTATTTCACTTAAATTATGGTGCGTACCAGGACCTTCTTAGAAACACTCATGTGGCACCTGAGTGGTTCAGTTGGTTAAGCGTCTGCTTTCGGCTCAGGTCATGATCCCAGGGTCCTGAGATCAAGTCCCACATCAGGGTCCCTGCTCAGGGGGAGCCTGCTTCTCCCTCTGCCTGCTGCTCCCCCTGCTTGTGCTCTCTCTCTCTGACAAATAAATAAAATCTTAAAAAGAGAGAGAGACTCGAGAGCATAAATGAGAGAATAGGAAACTTTTTGCATTATCAACAATTTCATCCCCAACATGAGGTAGTATACATTTATGAAAGTAATTGGCATTTTATGTTACAAAAGGTAAATCTAGAATTCTTAATGTATGGTTGAAAAGAGTAAAGAATTACACCAATTTATGTTTGTTTTTAACAAGCTAGTTACAAGGGAATGGCTTGATTTATCCAAGTAATTACCTAATTACTTAGTAAGTTTTCAACCCTACCTCATCTGGGTAGCTATGGGGGTATTACTGTTTTAGGGTACTGTATGTAGCTGGTAGGTGCAAATTTCTTGGTTGATTAAAGGAGTCCATTCCTCCAAGAAACTCCCCGATACTGCCAATGTTGGCGAAACCCTTGTGACTTCTTTCAGGCACAGGATGACCAAATCTCATTCCTGGGGGCTCATGAGTGCAGCTCTCTTGTTTTACGAACAAGGGACTCCAGTGTCTGAGAGGTTTTTCTGACTTGTTCACATAACAAATAATTAATGGAAAACTCACATGTTATATCCAAGGTCTCCTGCCTCTTGATCCAACTCCCTTATCACTATGCTCTATTGTCAATTCTAGTCTAGAAAATTGTTGCCACCCACCCCTAATCATTACTGTTTTCTTTTACCACTAAGCCTATTTGCTCCTAATTTTATCACCTTCTCTAGAAAATCCTGATTTCTATTCTGCAAACTCTCTAACCATGTTGTCACAGGCTCATCTATACTCTTTTTCTCTCTCAGTATTTTGTAGCCATTTTCTATGACAAGAAATACGGAGCTAAATTGTCACTTTTAACCAATGTATAGTCATCTGCTATATAAGTGTGTAGAATATTTTTGAAATTAACCTTCTCAGTACAGGAGGATGGGAATGACTGCCCGAATGTTCTCTGTTGTTTGGTCCCTGGCCTAGATGATTGATCCAGGGGTGGAAATATTGATGTTCTGAAATTTCCCACCTATATATCTAAGATAAAGTACTTGTTTTCACTTAACTTACTTAGTTCTCAGTCGTCCCTTTCAATTTAACAACTATTGTTTTCTTTGAGCACCGGGGAATTTTATTATATTACTGTGATTTTTTTTATTTTAGAAAAATAATTGACAAATGATATTATATTAGTTTGGGGCATATAATGTAATGATTTTATATTTGTATAATTATGAAATGTTCACAATAACTCTAGTTACCACTCATCACCACACATAATCATAATTTCTTTTTCTTGTGATGAGAAATTTCTCTTAGCAACATTCAAATATACAATACGGGATTGTTAACTATAGTTGCCATGATGTAGCTTACACCCCCATGAATTAGGTATTTTATAACTGGAAGTTTGTACCTTTTTACCTCCTAACTCATTTCACCTACCCCTCACCCCCCCACCTCTGGCAACCACCAATCTGTTATTTGTATCTATGAGCTTATTTCTCTTTTGTTTTGTTTTTGTTGTTGGATTCCACATATGAGTGAGATTATATAGTATTTGTCTTTCTCTGTCTGAATTATTTCACTTAGCATTACGCCCTCAAGGCCAATCCATGTTTTCACAAATGGCAAGATTTCCTTCTTATTGTCCTTATTTTAAAAACAATTTCAGGGTGCCTGGGTGGCTCAGTGGGTTAAAGCCTCTGCCTTCGGCTGAGGTCATGATCTCAGGGTCCTGGGATCGAGCCCCACATCGGGCTGTCTGTTCAGCAAGGACTCTGCTTCCCCCTTTCTCTCTGCCTGCCTCTCTCTCTGTCAAATAAATAAATAAAAATATTAAAAAAAACACGATAGCAAAGACATATTCCAAAGACTTAATATAAATTCACCACCCGATGGAAGCTGAGACAATGCAACAAATTTCTGAAGAAGGAAATCAGGAGGCATCCGAGCCACAGGAAGCAGCCACGTGGAGACAGCCCAGGTGACAGCCAGCAGCAGTTGCCGCCTTATGGATGAATTATTTCAAATGTCCACCCTTGGGAGCCTGGGTGGCTCAGTTGGTTATGCAACTGCCTTTGGCTCAGGTCATGATCCTGGAGTTCCAGGATCAAGTCCTGCATCGGGCAGAGAGCCCCATGCGGGGCTCGATCCCAGGACCCTGAGATTATGACCCAAGCCGAAGGCAGAGGCCCCAACCCACTGAACCACCCAGGCACCCCTGCTATCATGTTTTTTTTTTAAGTAAACATTTTAGGGAAACATAACATAGTTACAGAAAGGTATGTAGATCTTCCAAATCCATGCATTTTCCTAAGTGAAAACACAACATGTAACTGGTACGTAGATCAATATGGAGCATAAGCAATAGTGCAGAGGACCACAGGGGAAGGGAGGGAAAACTGAATGGGAAGAAATCAGAGAGGGAGACAAACTGACAGACTGTGGACTCGGGGAACCAAAATGAGGGTTGTGGATAGGGAGGGGGTGGTGGGGGATGGGGCAACTGGGTGATGGTATTAAGAAGGGCATGTCATGTGGTGAGCGCAGGGTGTTGTGTAAGACTGACGAATCATTGAAAACTACACCAAAAACTAACTGTGTACTATATGTTGGCTAATTGAATTTAAATTAAAAAAAAATAAAGGGGGGCGCCTGGGTGGCTCAGTCGTTGGGCGGCTGCCTTGGGCTCAGGTCAGATCCCAGCTTCCTGGGATCGAGCCCCGCATTGGGCTCCCTACTCGGCTGGAAAGCCTGCTTCTCCCTCTCCCACTCCCCCTGCTTGTGTTCCCTCTCTCTGTCTCTCTCTTACTCTCTGTCAAAATAAATAAATAAAATCTTTAAAAAAAAATAAAGGAAAAAAATAAAACATTAGCAGCACTGCAAAAGCCCCTAATTTCAGTATCTCCCGAGAAGCCCCCTCTTGTCTCCTAACTTCACACACCATGGATTAATTTTGTTTGCTTCTGAGTTAATCTTAATGTAATCACACAGTATGTACTCTGAGTTTGGCTCTTTTTGCTCGAAGTTATGTTTGTGAGAGCCAATCATGCTGCAATATTTGTGATTAATCTCTTTGTTATATCATCACATGGCGTGAAATGCCATAATTTAATTCTCTATTAATGTACATTTTTTCGGTTTTTGGCTTTAATCAATAGGGACTCTATAACTCATTTATGAATTCTAGTAGTTTATCTATACATTCTTTTGAATTTTCTACCTATACAGGTTATTTGTGAATAGTGATTTTTATAATCATTTTATGAAGCTTTTCATAAAACTCTGAAAACAGAAACACATTTACTTAGACTGCTTACACCAGAAATTTGGTGAGCGCATTTTACATATACTTTACTAAACCTTCCCTCAGAAATGTTGTATCAGTGTGTTTCTTTCTTTTTTTTTTTTTTTTTTAAGATTTTATTTATTTATTTGACACAGAGAGAGAGATCACAAGTAGGCAGAGCTGAGCAGAGAGCCCAATGCT
This sequence comes from Nasua narica, assembly GCA_028533885.1. Classification (NCBI taxonomy): domain Eukaryota; kingdom Metazoa; phylum Chordata; class Mammalia; order Carnivora; family Procyonidae; genus Nasua; species Nasua narica. The sequence goes on along the minus strand of CM052798.1, from coordinate 120,007,708 downwards.
ATGCGGGGCTCAATCCCAGGATCCTGAGATCATGACCTGAGCTGAAGGCAGAGGCTTTAACCCACTGAGCCACCCAGGCGCCCCTCAGTGTATGTTTCTAACAGTCATGAGTAGCTGCTTTGCCATAGTTTTTCTGCTACTGTATACTTTTCCGTGTTAACCTTTGCCAATTTCTTTTTCAAGAATAAAACTTAAAAAATTGTATTGATTATTGGAGATTTGCATTGTAAATTTGTTATACATTTGCATTGGAATTTTTTGGTAGAGTGATTTATTGTTTCCTTTGATCATTTCTCTTTCACATAAGTTATGAATTAAGATTGTATTTGATGTATAAGAAATCTGGCAGAGAGTGATGCGAATAGGTAAGGATCGATATTGTGACTCCACAATTATGACATTCTTAACATGTGGCTTCCCTCTAACAATTGTCACTTTCTGGTATAAGAAGGCTATTCTACCTCCAGCAGCAAAAAGGAGATGGGGTGAAGATTTATACCAGCTCCCTGGGGTTGAAAAGTATTTCTGGAAGCTTTGTCCTATAACCTTGGCTTCTAGCTCATTGTTCAGAACTAGGTCATGTAGTGACCCCTCACTACTCTGGAGCAGAGAATGTAGCTACAGACAGCATTCTTGTCACTTCAAACAAAATCAGAGTTCTGTTCGTAAGGGACTACGGAAGAGTGGATTGCAGAGACAGCAGCAAAATCTTGCCGTGTATGCCGGTTTGGTTTCCTAACACTGATATGCATCTCCTCATACATAGAATCTATTTACCATCATTACAAGGAAGTGTTTCCTGTAAGTCCCTTCATGGTCTGGCGACCTACAGTCTAAAAACGATGTGTTACCAGCCTCGGACACACCCATCAAGTCCTTGCTGTGGCTGCCCTGAAGGGTTTGATATTTGTTATTAAAAGGTAACCGCTGTGTGTTTCCCATCATCCCCTTTTCTGAACTGGAACTATAAGTGTAGTCCCCAAGAACCGTAGGATTCCTACTGTGTGCTGTATGAACTCTACCTTGAACTCCTGCCCCCACACCCAGCGAGTTCTGGAGTATAAAGGGCACCATAGAGCTGTCCTGCCCTAAGCAAGAGGTTTAGGCTTTTACACCTGTATCGGTCAGTCCTTAGCTGCTGGCCGCTACTCAGGGTTTTGTGCAATCTCCCAGACATCTTTGGGTCCATTGGTTCTGACTGGCGAACTAGGTGGTGGAGGAGGGTGTAGCTGTCAGCCATTAGCAACCAACAGCAGCTGTGTCTGGCAAGGAGACCTGGGCAGGTACCCAACGGCATCACATAGCTATTGTGACAACTTCCGGTTTTTCTCTAAAAAAATCTCTCTCTCTTTTTTTAAAATTTATCTGAGAGTGAGAGAGAGCCAAAGAGAGCATGAGCTGGGGGAGAGGCTGATGCAGACTCCCTGCAGGGCAGGAAGCCTGATGCCGGACTCTATCCCAGGACCCTGGGATCATGACCTGAGCCGTAGGTAGACGCTTAACCAACGAAGCCACCCAAGTGCCCCCCAAAAGTCTCATCTTTTCTTTTCTTTGGCTTCTTCAGCTTATGTGTGTGTTGGGGGTGGATCGTGGAGGGGGTTGTTCCTGCTTGCTCCTTTCTTCTATTGCTTCTTCTGAGGAGGGCTTAGGGGAGGCTACCTTTTCCTGGGTTGATCAGCTTTCTAAGGCCTCTTCCGTGGGTGCAGTTTGGGACCTAGAGATGGGTTTAGGCATTCAAAAGTCACACGCTATTGCAGCCAGGCCTGGGATTTTGTTGGCAAAGTCAACTCCTAAAAAGCTTTCTATTTTGCTCCCAGTTATGTGCGAATGGCTGCAGCTGGAATGTTTCATACACATAATGTTTAAGCATGAAGAATCCCTGGCTTTACTTAATGGCCTCACCACTCAGGCTATTCCTCTGGGGATATTAATGGGTATTCTAGCCCCTTGGTGATGGAATTTACTGTGCTCTTTTCTGTGCATTGTGGAAATGGGAGACAGAGAAGTTAAATGCCTGACATCAGGCTACACACCTGTGTAGACAGCTTCCGTTTTACTTCTTCCGAGTCCAACATTTTGATTAAATTGCATTCACATCAAAAAACGATCAAGATATAATTACAATATTAATGGAAGCTTACTTCTGTTGAGTGCTTACTATATTATACTTATTATTCCAAATGCTTTATATAAAGTAATTTCATCCTTCCAAGAAATCGAGGAGGAACTTTCAAAAGGTCACATGGTTGCAAGACACTGAGCAGTTTGAGACTATGTATAATATTTAGTAGAAAAATATAGTTCTTCTAAATAGACTCCCTCATTCCAAGTGTTACTTCCTTGGTCTTCAAAACTGTTCTTTTTTTTTCTATAAAAATACTTACTTCCCTTTGACTTTATTCTTAATGCATAAAAGAAAGCTGTGGGGGGGCATCTGGGTGGCTCAGTGGGTTAAGCAACTGCCCTCGCCTCAGGTCGTGATCTCAGGGTCCTGGGATCAAGCCCCGAATCGGGCTCTCTGCTCGGCGGGGAGGCCATTTCTCCCTCTGCCACTCCCCCTGCTGTGCTCTCCTGCTCTCTCTCTTGGTCAAATGAATAAATAAAAAATCTTAAAAAAAATTAAAAAAAAAAGGAAGCTGTAGGATTTAGAGTACTTTTCATTCTCCCTCTCCTCAATTTCAGGTTTTCAAGACTCACTGTAATTAAACACTCCAACTCTTCCAGCCTGGAGAATGAAGTCTCGTCTTTTAACCTGGAATCCAACATCGTTTACAGTTTGATTTCCAACCTATCTTTCCATTTTCAAAGTCTCTGTGTCCAAAAAGTCTTCCATCTCTTTATTCCTGCTAGTTTCATTTATCTACACTTAAAAGCCCTTCTCTCTCCACCTGCTTCATCTGCTCCCATTTCCCTCCTCAGCAAAGCCTTTTCTCCTCTTCAGTCACCACTGTACCTTTCTCACCTTTTTTTTTTTCCCTCATATTCTGCCAATTTTGCGATCTTCTCCATCATTTTATTTTCTTTTTTCAACCTCTCTCTGAGTGTTGGCAGTCCTCAGGGTTCTTTGTCCTGTCCTCTTGTGCGGTGGGGTTTCTTTGGTTGACCCTACCTGCTTGTTCTCAACTATCTCCTCCAGTGAGTGGTTCTTAGTGCTGTGTCTCCAGTCCTAACATCTGTCTTGAACAACATTGATGCTTTAATGGAGTCATTGATCTCTCCTGCAGGTACCTCAGACTAAAGGTGTTCAAAGCTGACTTAGAAAAATGGGAGATGGAAAGCTGTTTTTTTTAACACTTCAGGCCAATTCTATTGCCTTGAGAGGAAGAAATCACCAAGAAAGATGAAGAATTTAGAATGTAGGAAATGCAAATTTATGAAAGTTAAGTTCCTTCCATAAGGAAGGTCAATAGATCCATGTAGGTATAAAATTCTTCCTATCTGCCCAAGTGTTAGAAGGAGTAACACTATGACTCATTTCTTTTCTGCTTTATTTTATACATTTTGTCCTGATTATAAACATAATAAAATTTTATTACCAAAGAATTGGGAAAAAATAAACTAAAAAAAGAGAAAAATACAAATCACTCCTAAGTTCACCATCCAGAAATAATAACCAATCATTAAATTATATTTCATTCTGATCTTTTTCTCTATGTATACATATATTTAATCTACTTGTTTGAATGTCTTTTATTTACTTAACTGTATTTAGGTAAAATTACCACACCACAAAGTAATGTTTTCACTATTTTTACTTAATATTACATAGGGAATATTTCCATTTCATTAAAATTTCCTCTAATTATCACTTGCAGTAACTGCAGTGTGTTCCATTGTCTGGATAGGCTATAATTGATCTCTTGCTTCTCTTCTCTCTTTGTTGGTACTTTTGATATTTCCAATTGCATTTCTCTGCTTTTAAAGCCTATTAGACAAGAGGACAGGGCAAAGAACCAAATTCTGAGAACCGTCAGCACTCAGAGAAGCTGGGAAAGGAAAATAAATGATGGAGGATGGATGATCATCCTTTACCTATACCTTTGATCTTGTGTTTGATTATTTTCTTCAGAAAAAGCCCTAGAAATTGCTGTGACTAGAGTTGGGATTTTTTTTCCTTTTCTTCAATGAAGATTTCATCTTCTTTATCTAGTCTGCTGTGGGATTAATCAGGAAGATAGCATGGATGGCTTAAATCCAGCAGACCTTTTTACTATAACTTTTCTTTGTCCAAAAAAAAAAAAAAAAATTCAATAGCTTGTCTTTGTAAATTACTTTAAAAAAAAACCCTGTCTTCATAAATTGGAGACTTCTCCAAATGCATATGCATCCCCAGATGCTCTTTTGTCAGATTCCTCCATAAGGAACACAGTAACTCCCACCTCCCGCCTATGAGGGATGTTTAGGGTTCTAAAGCAGAAGAGGCGAGAGAACCAGGCTAGAATTTCAGAAAGGGAAATCATAAATATCCTCCTTGGTCTTCTAAGGGGGATAAAATTATTTAATACACAACCACTTATTTAATGTTTTAGGCAGTGCACAATGTTCTGGATACCTATACATTTTGGACAAAGGATATAAAGATGGATCATTTTGGTTTAAGAGTCTTTTCTCCATCACAAGTGGTACTTTGAAACACCTATCAAAATTAACAAACTTGATTCTTTTGAAGGAGGTAATTGGTTGTTATAGCTTCAATGTTTATGTGCCCTTCCACCCCCAAAATTCACATGTTGAAGTTTTAACCCCCAGTGTGGCTTATTTGGAGGTGGAGCCTCTAAGGAAGTAATTGAGGTTCAATGAGATTGTGACAGTGAGACTCCCGTCCCATAGGATTAGTGTTCTTATAAGAAGAGACACCAAAAAGGCTTGCTGTCTGTCTCTTTCTCCACTGGCACAGAGAAGAAGCCATGTGAGGACATAGCAAGAAGCTGTCTGTTTACCAGCCGGGAAGGGAGCTTTAACCAGGAACCCGCTACGCAGCCACCTTGATCTTCGATAGCTGTGAGGAAATAACTTTCTGTTATTTAAGCCGTCCACTCTGTTGTATTTGGTTATGGCAGCCTGAGCAGATTAATAGTGATTAACCTAATGTTAGAAGCTCAGAGCACAGGGGACACAAAAGTTGACTCGTTGAACACCAAAGCAAGGATACATGTAAGAATCTAAAAAAAGACTTGACCTTTGGTGTGTGGAAATAAGATCAATTTAAATAAATGAAACTAATAATATATAAAATAAATAATTTCCCCCCCAAACTTAAGTGATTAAATTGTGGGGCTTCTGAAAAAATAAAATCCTTAAACCTTAAGGTCAGAGAGTCTAATTTTGTTAACTGGGAGTAGGGTCTCTGTGCTTTATTTTAAGAAAGCATCCCAAGTAATTCTTCTGATTAATTGGTTTTGGAACCACTAATCTAAGTATTATAGTGCTTACTTTTTATTGCTTTTTAAAAAAAAGATTTTATTTAATTTTTTGACACAGAGAGAGAGAGAGATCACAAGTAGGCAGAGAGGCAGGCAGAGAGAGAAAGGGAAGCAGGCTCCCCGCAGAGCAGAGAGCCCGATGCGGGACTCGATCCCAGGACCCTGAGATCATGACCTGAGCTGAAGGCAGAGGCTTTAACCCACTGAGCCACCCAGGCACCCACATTTTATTGCTTTTTAAAGAAAAACATTGTTCATTTTCTATTTTTCTTAAGATGAGCATAACAATGCGTGGTGGTCAAACTGACATCTGAGCCATCTTCTCCTACAATAAAGAAGGAATTTAATAAAATCTTGTGCTCATACTATCTCTTTATCATTTCATTCTTCTTAAATTCTCTTTTTAGGAAACTTGCCTTGAAGCATGACTCATCTTTTATTCAGCTTCAGAAGAAACATTTAAGTCTTTGTTTCATTTCCCGGGTAAGTTTTGATTGCTTTAGAGAATCAAAAAAACAATAGATTCATCTTTCTCCCACAGGAATATTTCAGAATAACAGACCCTGATTTCATTTTTAGTCTTTTTTGTGCTATTCTTTGTTCTATTTGTAAAGAAAATTTTCTTCTCCCTCGTGTTCCCTTTCCCTCTCCTCACCACCTCCAACATTTTCAGACACTCTGATTTTTATGTGATCTCATTTTTATAATTTGGAATTTGATCAAAGCTATTAAAAAAAGGAGCAGATGCTCCTTGGAAAATGCTGTTGTATCTTTGTTTTAGAGATTGTTCTATATTAGCATCGTAGATTTTTGTATTTTTTGTGATTATTTATCCTTGTATATGTCTTAGTTTGATTCAAATCAACTACTATTGACTATGGTAATCGTCTCTAAAACATTGTGGGCTGACGTGGCTTTCTGTTTTATTGAATCGCACGATATAGTTGAGCTTGAAGGGGAAAAAAATAGTTGAGTATTGGCAATTTCATGTGATCCAGCCTAATAATACACTTGGTGGCTGAACAAAACGGACCTCAGACAGAATAAGTGACTTTTTTCAAGGTTATCCGAATGTAAAAGACAGAATTAGTTTCAATGTGCTCTTTCCCCTAAACTATAGTTGCTTCTCTTTATTTTTTTTTAAAAGATTTTATTTATTTCTTTGACAGAGAGAGAGACAGCAAGAGAGGGAACACAAGCAGGAGAAGCAGGAGAGGGAGAAGCAGGCTTCCCACTGAGCAGGGAGCTTGATGCAGGACTCGATCCCAGGACCCTGGGATCATGACCTGAGCCAAAGCCAGGCGTTTAATGACTGAACTACCCAGGCACACCAGTTGTTTCTTTAAAAAAAAAAAAAAAAAGTATTTACCAACATCTGCAACCTGTTTTCCTTTGTTCCCCTAAATTGAAAACAATAAGATCTTAGATTGTATTACTTAACTTCTATAGCCCATGCATACTGTTCCGATTCATAGAGTACACACTGCAATTTTATTGCTTTATGCCAACCAGTCTATTCCATGTTGCTTTGTAAATAGCCACAGTTTTAAATGAATATGCCTTTTTAAAGGTGAGAAATAACAGTTATCATTTCTAGAACTTAAAATTACAGTATAAAGAATTTTTAGAGCCGATATCTTTGTGTGTTATAATGGAAATGCCCAGCATATAAAGTCTAAAGGTGCTAATGTTATTTTATCTATGTGATACCTATTTTGTCTAGAAGCTGCTGCAAATAATGAGACCAAAAGGGAAGTAGTCATAGCATAAGACTTAAGTCCTGGAAGTTTGTTCTAGTAAGATTGCAGTTAATGGAAATGTTATTATAGCTTTGGAGGAAATATCAGAGTGAGATTCTTGAACTCATAACTGTTGAAGTAAATGTATTGTTTTATAACCTAGTTCTTCTTACCTCCTTGTATTCATATCCCTTCTTGTGTAACTCTGCATGAGAAGGTTGGACTGCCCCACCCCCCCCATGCTCCATATGACTCATTTGGCCAATGGAATGAAGGAGAAGTGATAGTGTGTCAGCTCCGAGCAGAAGACTCATGAAGCCTTGCACATTTCTGCTTATGCTCTAGAGAAGTGGTTCTCAACTGCAGGCAATTTTGGCAATACCTGGAAACATTACTAGTTGTCACGACTTGGGGAATTCTACTGGATCTAGAGAGGAGAGGCCAGGGATCCTGCTGAAAAGCCTGTAACAGACATGACAACTAGCCACAAGAAAAAAATTATTCAGTCTAAAATATCAACAGTGTTGAGGTTGAGAAACTGTTCTTTATAGACTCTGTCATCCTGCAGGAAGGACATGCCTAGACTGGCCCTCAGGTCTGAGGAGGAGGATGAAAGACACATGGAATAAAAGTAATTTGCAGAAATACGAGCAAGCCCATCAAGGTAACTAACACTCAGCTTTGTGACTTATGAGATTTAATAATAAATGATTTTATAAAACCAAGCCTTGAGGTGGTTTGTTAGGCAGCAATTGCTAACTGATACAAGCTTGCAACAAAGAAGAGGTGAATGTTGGGTGGCAGAGTCACAAGTCAGAAGACCACGTTAATCAATGACCAACCAAAAGATAAAAAATGAAACTATTCCAGTTCCCAGGCCCTACCAAGAGAATGTATTTTAAATTTTTTTCTGTGACAAGAAATTCAGTTTGAATATTTGTATAATGACTATATTTTATGAGTCAAAGGATAAAGAATAATAGTATGTTAACATAAACAAGAACCTCTGTTCTTATTAAACTAAGTAATTACTATTAAGTATACTGTGTACAATTCAATTGCATCCATATGCACTTAAGTGCCTTCAGTCCCAGGCATCATGATGAGCGTTGTAATTATAAGGAAGAAAATAGTACCTGCATACAGCAAGCTCTCCATACAGCTGGTATATTCAAAACTTTGTATTCATGTATTTTTAATGAGTGTATATCTTGTCATTGATTTAGGAAGAGCACCTCACTTAAATCTATTCTTGGAGGCAGAGTTATAGCTCCA
>CM052798.1:119979442-119998771 GCA_028533885.1 Nasua narica | reverse complement strand
CCAAACTGTGGAAAGAACCAAGATGCCCCTCAACAGATGAATGGATAAAGAAGAATGGATACAATGGAATACTATGCCTCCATCAGAAAGGATGAATACCCAACTTTTGTATCAACATGAATGGGACTGGAAGAGATTATGCGGAGTGAAATAAGTCAAGCGGAGAGAGTCAATTATCTTATGGTTTCACGTGTGGAGCATAACGAAAAACATGGAGGGCATTGTGAGAAGGAAAGGAAGGGTGAATGGGGGGAAGCTGGAGGGGGAGATGAACCTTGAGAGACTGTGGACTCTGAGCAACAAACTGGAGGGGCGGAGGTGGGGAGTGGGTGAGCCTGGTGGAGGATATTAAGGGGGGCACGTATTGCATGGAGCACTGGATGTGGTGCATGAACAATGAATCTTGTAACACTGAAAAAATAAAATAAAAGTATTTGGGGAAAAATATGATATCAATTATCTTAAAATATACAAAACAACAATAGGTAGAAATATAAGGAGAAATCAACATTTCAGATCAAGTTTATAAAAAGGGTTTCAAGGACATAGCAGATATGAATGGTAAATTACTAAAAATATCCTTCAGTGAGGCTGATGCTATGGTATCTATCCTAGGTTATTATGACAATGTAGATGCTAATAGCAACAAATAAAATAATTGAAGTACAATAATAAATATCAGGAATTTTTCTAGATATTCTAAAAATATCATCTTAATTATCGTAATAGCCTGACCACGTAGACATATTATTCATTTGAAATGTAGCTATCTGAGATTATGAAAGGCTAAACCAACTTATCCTTGATCACACAATCTTTCAAAGAAATGGACAAAATGTGAAATTTATTTGTAGTTGTCTAATTCTAGGGCTTGTGCTTTTTCTATCATGCCGTGATGCATCTTATGCTCAAAGACTTTCATCACTGTAGTAGGAATGGAATGAATATAAATCATGGCTCCTCATTGAAATATTATGAAATATATAAAAATGTTTATTAATTATAATAATATTTTGGTTATTTTTACAAACATCGAATAGGAAATTGATTACAATTTAATCCTTATCATGCAAACAAAGTAGAAACATTATGTTTTTTAAAAAACCTTTTTGTATTTTCTATAGAACGAGTAGCTTTTACCTTTAAAAATTAGCTTCCAAATCTACCCCCCCTGGGGTTAGGTAGCATTTTGGTAGGTCTCAGGGAACCTAAAATAGCAAGATTTTTGGCACACAGGGTTTAGTATTGCAGAAGAGCTGAATAAGGCACTGACCTATACAGAAACACTATCAAAAAATTTTTTAAATGGGAAGATACCCTACCTCCAATTTTTCCAGCATCTGATTATTAATGTTATTCTTTAAGAATATTGTTTTATTAAAAAAACTTGTTTGTAAGTAACTTTATAATGAAATTTATTAAAAAATATTGCTTCTTATGTTTAGATGTCTGAAAAATAAAATGTATTCAAGGCAAGCCATCCTTCATTATATTTCTATGAAGACAAATTAGTGAGAAATATAAAACAAGCTCTCCCTATTGGAAACTAGCTGACAGATTACCCTCTTCCTGGGCAGGTTTGCAACATTTTAGGGTAGTTTGTTTGACAGAATTTGGCCTTATTCAGCCCTTAGGGAGGTAATGTGTGGGTATTGGGTCTTATCCAACATAGTCTATTTAGTGCAGAGGAGGGATTATAGTTTTGGAGATGTCACTACAATGTTGGGATATTTAGATTCAAGTAAACTGACCTATTTGCAAGGAAAAGGCAGGCCAATATAGGCTTTTACTTTTTTTTCCCGGTAAAGGCTTATATTCCTTTCCCACCCAATTAGATGAATAACTGATTTTATGATCAGTTTGCAGTCTCCCCCCTATAGAGAGTAGAGCCTGAAGCATACTGGTACTTCCACCAGCAATTTTTATTTCAAGCCTGGAGTTTCAATCTGAAGAAAGATGTGCTGAGGTGAGGAATCCTGCATCAGGTTTTATATTGTAGAGAGCGCTTTTTTTTAAAAAAAAAAAACTAGAACCCTCATATATTGCTTTTCACTGTGCTTCTCTAGCAGAGCACGCTTAGCTGGCCATCTAAGGCTATGGAAATCCCTCTACCATGTATAAAGCCTGCCTTTCCTGTTAACTCTGATGTAGTGCAGTTTGTGTTCACAACTCCTACATCAATGGTTTGCAAAAGCAATGAGAGCACGTCAGTGCCACAGTTAGCATGCATTTCTGATGACTCTAGAGGTATATTACCTTCCAAATAAAGTCAGCTTCCTAGAAGACACAACCATATCTTTTTCTCCAGACATCCCAAACGCCAATGATCCTGACCGCCTAGTGACGCACAAAAAATAGTACAACCCCCATTTATGAAAGCCACCAATCTGTGCAGCTGTTCAGGTTTTTTTTTTTTTAGATTTGTTTATTTGAAAGAGAGAGAGAGGGAGAGAGAGAGAGCATTGGGGGAGGGGCAGAGTGAGAGAGATAGCGAGAATCCTCAAGCGGACTCCACACTGAGCGTGGAGTCCGACTCAGGGTTCTATCCCAGAACCCGAGATCATGACCTGAGCCAAAATTAAGAGTCGGATGCTCAACTGATTGAGCCACTCAGGTGCCCCCAAATTGTGTAGCCTTTTATAACTACTTCTAAGAGTTAATTAACAGGGGTTGCGGTTCTGCTCAGCAAGTACCAAATGTTTAACATTTTAATAATGAAAGATTGATTCAGGATCTATTTTCAATTTTGAAAAACACTCAAATAAGATTCCCTAAGAAGAAGTGGGGAGACAATATGACTAAGAGGCCAACCACCCACAGTAAATTTATGAAGCTAATTGTGGGGTATGTCTGGATAATGGAGTTTCTAATAATATACTTGGTATAAGATGGAGAGAACATGTGAGAAATGGTTCTTCAATTCAATTCTTTTCTTTTAGTTTTTCCATAGCTTCTAGAGCTCTGGGTCAATATCCCTGAATAAACAGTGAGACTGTATGTTGTATTCAAGTAAACTAACCCAGGACAAACCGGTTTCATTTCAGTCAGAGGGAGAGATCATGGTTTGACACACCAGGCAGCAGAATGACAAAGCCTATCACAGCAAGGAGAGGATAAAGATAAGCTCTTCCAGCACTTCCTGAGCTGAAAAATAATAGATGCTTGATCCTTCTCTGAATCTGATATTACAAAGTTCATCTCTAACCAGTCCGTGATTGCTTTATGTGGAAATGGTTGAGAGACACAATAAAAGAGATCCCAATGGAAGGCAGAGTTTGATACTCACATGGTTCTCAGTGTGCTATTTCAGTTGGATATCTTGTTTCCTGTAACGTTCAGAACTGATTCTGGAGCACTACTGGCAAGCTACTATGTTGCAAAGGTCAAGGTTCTAGAAACATTCTGAACAGAAGCAAACTAGAAAGCCATGATATACTGAGAGAGTTATTGGTCACATTAGACATGCAACAAATGTGTGTGAGGCAGAAGGCTTGCCGGTAGGTGGTATCTCAGTTCGCTGGCTGGTCTGAGTATTTTGATAAAAATTGGATCTGTAATATAGAATCTGTTATGTATGGATGCAGCAAATCCAATGAGTGAGAAACAGAAAGTACTATTACAAAATTATTGCACAGAGACAGACAGAAAGACACACGCAAACACATTCACAAGTGGCGTTTACTTATCTTTTGAATTAATTTCCCTCCTAAGAATTTCTGGAGATGCTGACCTCAATACTTTTCACCCAAACTTTTGCAATACCTTTTAAATTATTTCCTAGTTCCTAGTCCACCTTCCACAACATGCAAAAATTACTATTACTAGACATAGATTTAATTACATTACTTAAAATCTTGAAAACAAAATCTACATTCATAACTATGGGGATATTTAAGCCAAACTAGGACATTTTGTGCCTCCAGTAAGTTAATAATTTATTATTCCTTCAAAGCAATGTGTTAATATTTGTTTATGGATTATTTATGTATGAGGCTGAGCATCCATGTGAAAAGGGGAGAAGAAAGCACTCAGCCTCTCTCTGATTATACACTTAATTCAGCCCTGGTCCCAAACTTGCATACCTTGTTCTGTCAAATGAAAGTCCTATTACTAACCAGACCAAATTTTCTTTTTTTTTTTTTCAAAGATTTTATTTATTTTGTTTCCTCCCCTTACTCTCTTTCATGTAGCACTTTTTTGGTTTATTTCAAGAATATTTATTTTGCAATATAATGACTAAACATGTTAGTAGTAACAATTTCATATGGAAACTTAAATGTTTGGGTTGTTTGTTGATTTTTGTTCCTTTCTTCATATAACAGTTGTATTGTGATATAATTTACTTACCGCCCATTTGAAGTACACAGTTACATGATTTTTAGTATATTCACATAACTGTGCATCCATTTTCACAATCAGTTGTAGAAAAATCTCATCACACCCCAAAGAAATCCTGTTCCCATTAAAAAATCACTGTTCATTTCTCACCAATATCCCATCCCCAGCCCTAGGCAACAACTAATATACTTTAGGTCCCTATAGCTTTGCCTCTTTGGACATTTCATATAAATACATTATAGAATTGTTCTTTAAATAATTTGAATATGGTTTCTTGCTCTTAGCATAATGTTTTCAAAGTTCTTTCACAATGTAGCACATATAAGTACTTTTTATGGCTGAATGTTCCATCATGTGTATATGCCATATTTTATTTATCCATTCATCAGTTAATGGGCATTTGAGTTGTTTCCATTTTGTGGCTATTATGACTAATGCTGCTATGACATTTGTGTACATAAATTTTGGTGTGGACATATGTTTTCATTTCCCTTGGATATATAAGTGGAGTGGAATTGCTGAGTCATATGGTAATTCCTTTGGCTGTTTCTTGCCTCTTAAATACACAGTCATCCTTCGAAATCCAACTGCATTTTCACTTCTCCACTTTCCCCAAAAGAGTTAGTAAATCACTGCATCTTATCTACTTTCATAACATTTTATACATAAATATATTGAGTGCTTTCTTGTTATAATTATTAGGTAATAAATCTGTCTTCCCACTCATTGTGAATCTCTGTGTAAGGAAATACATTTTATTCATCTTTTCCCCCCTAGTAACTAGCTCATAGTTTTTAATAAATGGTCAAACTGAGTGTAAGTGAGTAATTTGTGACTTAGTCCAATTTAATAATTAAATCGATCAGTATTACACACTGTAGGTCAGGAGCTGTACTGTGCCCTGAAGGTACACGGATAGGTAAAAAGTCATTCCCGTTCAGGAAGGCAAAAATAGAGAAAAATGCACAGGGAGGTTCTGCACAGAAACCCTGCCCACACTGGCTCACAAGGTCATGCCCCTTGATCCTGATTGCCTAGCTTCCCTCTGCCTGTGCTCTGCAGGAAAGGAGACAGGGAGAAATGGGGGAATGAGACAGGACTGTTGGAGCAGGAACTGGCTTGCTGAATGGAAACTGAAAGGTGATGAACTGTAGGAAGCCCCAAGTAGACAGACCAGCAGGAACGTAGATTTTGTTTGTTTTCCTGTTAAAAATCATTTTATCGATGTCTTTTAACTTTTGTTATTATTTATTTATTTATTTATTTATTTATTTATTTATTTATTTATTATGTTCAGTTAGCCACCGTATAGGACATCATTAGCTTTTGATGCAGTGTTCAATGATTCATCAGTTGCATATAACACCCAGTGCTCATCACAACACGTGCCCTCCTCGGTGCCCATCACCTGGTTAGGCCATCTCCCACCCCCTTCCCCTCTGAAACCCTCAGTTTGTTTCCTGGAGGGGTCTATAGTCTCTCATGGTTTGTCTCCCTCTCTGACTTCTTCCCAGTCAGTTTTCCCTCCCTTTCCATGTAGTCCTCTGCTCTATTCCTTATGTTCCGCATATGAGTGAAACCGTATGATAGTTGTCCTTTCTCTGCTTGACTTACTGCACTTAGCATAATCCCCTCCAGTTCCATCCGTGTTGGAGCCTGGGTTTTAGAATAGAAACTTTTTCAAATATGATGCGATTTGTATTCATTACAAAGGCAAAGGCAAAATTATATTTAGGAGCAACCGACTCACCGAAAGTGTTTTTAGTTGGACCAAAACATGGGCATGAAGGCAGTGGAAAAAGTAGAGCCCACCTTAAATCCAAAAATGTTTGCAAGTTATTTATTCACAGTGTAACACACGTTTATTGAGCAAATACTAGTGTACACTGTGCTGGCCCTTAGGTAACAAAGGTGAATAAGGAAATTTCATAACCACTATATGCATACACAGGTATTGCACACATATGTGTATTATTTCCTCCTTTGTGAGGCACTCTTGAAATTTAATATTAGCTTTTGGGGGAAAAGAGCATGGCGCTAAACGCAAAAGTCAGCTATCAGATTCATTCTAATATTTGGAATGTAATAATACGAAAAAGTTATGTTCTAAAATTGAGGAAACGTATTGTACAATATACTATATATGTTACATGTATCTATAACATACTTATGTTATATCAAATTCCTAAATAAATGAACCTGAATGATACTGAGTGTGAAGTGTTTTTTACACATGATCTCACCCATTCTTTACATTCACAACGATATTAGAGTAGATAACTGAGATTGAGCATGTATAACGTGTTGATATAGTTTCTATGCTATTTTACCAAAAACTCTACCAGATAGGTGCTTTATTATAGATGAGAAAACAGAGGCAAAGTCATTCGCCAAGGTCCCTGAATTACTAGCCCACAGTCATAGAGTGAGTGGGCAAGTCAAAATTTTGTTTGACTTAGAGAGTACCTGAGTATCTATGCTCTAACCATTAAACAATACTACTTTCTAAATAAGGTGGATTTTATACTTATTTTACAAATGAAGAAATTGGAGGTGAGAGGGAAGGATAGGATATTCATAAGTAGTTCAAAAGAAGTTAAACCTGAATTTGAACCCAAAATTGTGGGTTCTAATATCTGCACTTCCTTTAACTATATTTTTGCTGCACAATAAGGCTTTTGTGAATGAGTAGTTGAGTAAATATGCTACTATAAAAATTATTTTTGTTTTAAATAGATCTCTTGGCAATATATAGTCTCAAGTCTCCCTGTGTATATCTTCAGGACTATGCTACGCTGGCCTGGGGATATATTTAGGGATGGGAATTTTTCATGGTACCTTTCAAATCACACTTGAAGAAATTTGGGAACACTCTTTGTCTTAAAACACATTTCCCTTAATGCTAAGCTGCATGTCATTAGTATGGACTAGCACAGTAGGCTTGTAAAATATATATCTGTAACATTTTAGCCTTTAGCATACAGTGAGTTTTTAAGTGCTTCACATATGCATTATTATCCCAAAGCACATTTGATTTCTTGATTTGAGTGGGTTAGAAGAGCAGTCTGTTTGAGAATATATGCTAATGATGGTTTTGTTGTGTGTAGAAATTCATGTAGAGCACCCTCACTGTCGAGCTACAAAACACTTCTAAGTATAAACTGGAAACTAGAGCAAACACTTTTTTAAAAGTGACATTATTAAGAACATGTTCTGTCCTTGGAAATTTAAACTCTGTGCTCCTTTATTCTCTTTTGCTCACCATTGGCATAATTTGCTTTGTCTTAAGAGTGTTACTTTCCAGCTTTCACAGAAACTTTTTCCTGAAGTCATGAAGAACAATGTACTTTTTGCCTACAATCAATAATTTCTCAGTACCATAACAGCATGTTGAGGGGGGAAATAGAAATCACCCAGGATATTTTTAAGGGCTGCATTCTTTGGTTCAGGTAACAGATTTCATCGAGTTAATGACTTCTATCTTTCCTTTCTCAGGAATGTATAAAAAGATGTATTAGTTCCCAATTGTTGACTAATCACTGCAAACCGAGTAGTAAGATACTTAATCACAATACCTTTAAACAACACAAATTTATGATCTCATGGTTCTGGAGGTCAGAAGTCTGAAGTGGACTTTAATGGGTTAAAATAAGGATGTTGGCAGGGCTGTGTTCCTTCTGGAGGTTCTAGGGGTTAATCATTTAGGGGCTAATAGATCTAGGGGTTAACCAATTCTTTTCCAGACGCTATAGGCCAACTACATTTCTTGGCTGGTATCCTTTACTACCTTTGTCAAGGCCAGAATCAGAGCACTTTCAAATCTCTCTCAGACTCTCTTTACTTCACAAAATCTCTAGTGATTTCACTGACATTATTGGTACTGCCTATCACAGCAGAACAGGAGCAAGTATTAGCAATTTTTATATTTTATGATATGAAGTTGGCCACCAGATGTATGGAAAAAAGCTGATTAAATAAATACTCTGATGATTGGATATACTGTTGCAAGATATGTCAGAATATTCGCTTTCGGTGAAATTCATTTATGAGCTTATTCTTTTAGGACTGTAAACTTCAGAGTCAAATAACAAAAAGCTTTTCTTCACACATGAAGCCAGAGCTATCATTTGTCAATATGCCTTATTAACCAGATGTTTTTATAGCACATGAGTTGATGATACTAAATAATTGGGCGACTTTTTTTTTACCTCATGATATTAATATTTCAGGCATATTCATGAAGGTGTTCTTAAATAGCTGATGGTATGAGACATCCCTAATTCAAATTTCAAATTTTTTTTAGCTGAAGTCACATATATATTTTAATATTAGAAACAGAACAAGAAGAAAGACAGCAAGAAAGGAGAAAGTTTCTCGACATCTACAAAACACAGGATATTTTAGGGTCTCTAGGAACTTGGAGAAATTGAAAAATATTTTAGTCCCTAGAATATCATCTAATTCAAGAAAGATTTCAAGCATGCCAAGATACTTAAGAAGTATTATAAAGCACGTTTAAAAAATAAGGACCTTTGTAAAAAGATATTTTTATCTCATGGCACGTTCCAATCATGAAGAGAAGGATTATGAGCCTCCTTTTTGCTCAGTGGAAAGGATGGTGGTGACAATGAATGATGTTTGCCTTGGGTGTGGGAACGAGGGAGTGGAGTCATATGGATCACACATTTGCTCTCCCTTAACTTAATGATATTTTTGTTTGCATTCTTCTGAATGAACATACCAAAAATATTTGGCTTTGTGGAAAACATGTAGTTCTTAATATTATGTCTATTTTCTTTGTACCATTAAAAGACAGAGTGGGTTCTTCTGTTCTTCCAAGGAAGTTGACAGGTATCTTGCCAAAAATGCTTTCTATTCAATGCATTCATAAAGATCATGGGAGAAGTATATTACCTTTTCTCATTATCATTTCTAAAGTTATTTTATTATGGTCACAGAAAATAATAAAGCCATATTCCTTAAATGGTTTTATAAGGGCAAATGACAAGATGTTTTGTTTTTTAAAATATAAAAACAAAAAAAAACAAAATAACTACCTCAAAAGGAAGAAAAACAAGCAAAAAATTCTAGAGGGGGCCACAGGAATACCTTTGACAATAGGGAAAAACCATGAAAAAGAGGATATCAAGTACAGCCCCGAGAAAATTAAAAAAAAAAATCAAAATACATGAAAGAAAAAAATTGAAAAACATGAAAAATCATGAAAATACATAAGTAATCACAGGAAATAAGTTTTGAAGAGCAAGGAGCATTAGTTAATTAATGTTCATTAATTACACAGATGTCATTAATGACATATTTTGAGTATTTAGTAACACTAATATTTAACACAAATATTTTGAAATATTTATGTATTTCAAAATTTTGTATATCAAAGTGTAAATTAGGAGGCAAGGGATGCATTTAATTGTAAAAACTAAATCAAAAACATTTTCTTTGGACGACATATTCTCAGAATAACGCAATGGAGCCTCCATATTAATGTAAGGTAAAAGGGACAAAGTAGTAAGGGGCTGCTTCCAGGGAAGGCTACTGAGGATACTATCAGGGGTAGAAGTGTGGAGAGAAGAGGCATAAAAATATAGGTCACATTAGTGTTTAAGGTAGGAACAAACAGAGAGACTATTAAACTGTTTACACCAAGAATCAACTTGGGTTTATTTTTAAGAACATTTTGCAAAATTTTGCTTGGTTCTGTCTTTGTTCTACTTTCAAACGTACATACTCTTAGTCTTGGATTGCTGGTTAAGCGTGCCTGAATACAAGGTCTGGGAACAGTGATGGGTTAGTAAACTAGTTCTCTGTAAAACACAAAACACACAAAAATGAAAGCAATCCCAATTTATAGAATTTGAGAATTTATGTGCTGTAAATTTTTCTGCCAGGGCTGATTTCCAGCTACCATCATGATGTGACAGAATGTGAAGTTAGGAAGAGAGGCACAGAATTGGTTCTAGCCCACTTCAGCAATGGATTACCAGGAACTAATAATTTTACTTTCTAAAATACATCTGCATAATTTTTGAGAATTATAGGGGGAACACTTTTCTTCTCACTTTGTGGACTTCTCAAACCCTTGAATGAGGACAAAGCAGTAGTAAGCATACCATCGGCAGACAAATAAGTGTCAAAATATTTTATGCTTGAAGGATTAAAATGAGAAAATCTTTGCTGCCCTTCTGTATCAGTCTGTGCCTATGGCAATTGAATTCCAAAATGGAATTAGACATACAAAAGACTTATTGGGGGGAAACATCTCAAACTAAAGGGAAAAGGAGTAGAATAGGTACGGATAGTCTTCAGACCATAATACAGGTCTGACACCCTAGAAAGGAGAGGAGTTAGGAAGAACTGGGTAGGAAAAGCCTCATTCTACAACATAGCTGGCCAAATTCTTGGCCAGGCTACCAGTAGGGAACTCCAGAGTTTGGATTAATTGTTAAGGTAGTCCCCTATGGACTGGGATGGCCCATCTCTAGGTCCCACTTTGGGTCTTGTCATTGGCTAAGAGCAGCCCGTGAATAGAGTAGCTTATCATGGCAGATGCTTGCAGTAAGCTCCCTTTGAAAGGACATCTGATTGGCACTCCTACATGGCTGCCATACTTTCCTCCTATAAGATGCAAAAATTATGAGGTCTATGCGATGAGGATTTTTATTTTCTTTGTTCACTGATATATCGCCAACACCTCAAATAATAAGTGGCATATTGTGGGTACTTCATAAATACTCATTGAATTAATTAATTATAGTCTATATTGTATAACCTTAGACATTCATTCATATAGATGCTCATAAATGTTATTATTTTTTAAAGATTTATTTATTTATTTGGCAGAGAGAGAGAGAGATTACAAGTAGGCAGAGAGGCAGGCAAAGGGAGAGAGAGAGAGGGAAACAGGCTCCCTGCTGAGCAGAGCGCCAGATGCGGGGCTCGATCCCAGGACCCTGAGATCATGACCTGAGCCCAAGACAGACGCTTAACCCTCTGAGCCACCCAGGTTCCCCTCATAAATGTTATTGAGTACTACCTTATATTTAGTCATTGCATTATAGAGAAAACATGTCTTCTCTCCTTGAGAAACTAACTCACAGTTTCTTAGGAGACTAGTGACACCATCGCAGCATCACTGCAATGTTGTTTATCTGTAACAGACTTATGAAGAGCATCTTGAAGAATGACAGAAAGAAAGTTAGGCAAAGCTTCACATCGGAAGTGGCTTTATCTGATTTTTAAGTTTAAGTTCAATAGTTTCATGAAATTTTGATAGGTGGATTTTTTTCTCTGAAATGAAGGAAAAGGATTCAGGTTAAAGCACTGTGCAAATGACTATAAGCCCAGCTGATCAAATTTACAGACCTCCCAGAGTAGAACAAAGAGAGAGCCTGAAGTTATTCACTATAATGTGTGCTTATTTCATAAAGGGAATGTTTTGGACACTAACAGGATTCCTACAGCTCCAGGTCAGTTAAACCTATATTTGTTGGAGGTACCCCTTAATCAGCTGGCCAAGGGAAAATATTTAGGCACCTCAACTTCAATGGGAAAAAAAGTAAGAGAAAATTAAAGAGCAGAAGCTCATTCCATCCATCCATCCATCCATCCATCCATCCATCCATCTTTTTTTTTGTCTCCTCAGCAATTAAATGCCATATTTGAAGGTATATTTTCATGTTTCAAATAAAAAATTCTACTGTCATGTTAATGTGATATGGGATCTCTTCCTGATCCTCTCTGTGTCTTCTATCCCCACCTTTGCCCATTCTAGGTTGTCAAGTATTTAGTGATGACTTTGGGAGGCAACAAGTGAGGATTCTATCTGGATATACCAGCACAGCACAACTGCTCAGGACCAGACTCTCCACAAGATTTAAGTCTTTCTATTCAATAGAAGTAACGTCATTGTAATTGGGTTATTGGCATTTTCATCTTCGTTTCACGGCTTTGTTCACTTATTCATTTGCTTGAGCAATAGTCCATATATAACTTCTAGATGGGAAGAAAGTAGAATGCTAGAGGGTCATAAAAGAAATAATTTATTAAAAAGCTGGCATTGAAAATGTTATGGTCTCAAAGCAAGATATTTTGGAATTAGAGTGATTACAGGTAAGGAAAATTTTACCAGTGTGAGGCCTCAGGAGGGGGCAGCTGTATGGAGCAGAGGTCTCGGTCATTGGCTATGAGGCCTGTGAGGAACTGAGAAGCCAGGGAGTCAGATGGTTGCCACTGGGTGCTGAATATTGCCGGGACTATGTTAGAACGTGGAATAGACATGAAGTCTACATCAAGTACAGGAGTAGGAGTCTGCTGTGGATGAGGAGTGTTAAGTGAGGACTACAGATGAAAGCAGCAAGGAGGGAAAAGAATGGTGTTTCCAGATTTAGATGCCTTTCAAAAATGATTTCTTTAGAGAGCCAAGAGCAAGGATCAAGAAGCAGTGATCGAGATTGGGGAGGACCCAAAGAGCACCCCCTGATATTGAGGACTAGAAGAGGGAGCCGCCACCAGGTGAGGGAGGAAGCACACTGTCAGTGGAGGGCCAGTTAACAGAGTAAGACTAGGAGGGGGGATAAATGAAGTAGCGCAACTTCCATTGTTAGAAGTTCAAAGTGAGTTTGCCAGTGGAGATAGTAGAAAAAATTCAATTTTAACTTAGTCTTCTTATTCACAGGCTGTACTTCCTCTGCCCCCTCCAAAGCCTGACGTTTGGAAATGGTCAGGATCCATTATGGATTGTGGCCACAGTTACATTTGAGGACAGAATTCATGTTGTCTCCCTTCTTATCCATGAACACCAGGATGAAAAATCAGAGTAGGACCAATAGACATAAGACAGCAGGCCTAATGGAAACAATAATAAACTCATTTCTCCCTTCTCTTATTATGGTTTTACAGACGTGAGATGGATACCCGTCTTTTCTCTCCTTGGATGGGGGTGGAGAGAATATGAAAATGACATAAATTTAGTTAGTGCTATCCTATTTTATGAAACAATTGCTCTCTGCATTAGTAATGCAAGGACTTTTTGAAAACCCTTTTCAAAATTGCTTCAGAGATGAAAATGAGTGTTCTTGTTATTCACTAGCACATGGGAAAACTAGTCGTTTCTAGGTCATGTTTGAGGAAAACTGTAAAGTAGTTTTTCTCCAACTAGTCTTTTTTTTTTTTAAAGATTTTATTTATTTATCTGACAGAAAGAGAGATCACAAGTAGGCAGAGAGGCAGGCAGAGAGAGAGAGAGTGAAGCAGGTTCCCTGTTGAGCAGAGAGCCTGATGTGGGGCTCGATCCCAGGACCCTGAGATCATGACCTAAACTGAAGGCAGAGGCTTTAACCCACTGAGCCACCCAGGTGCCCCATCTCCAACCAGTCTTTTTTTCACACCCTCCCTGTCTTTGGATGCCACTGCCCTCTCCAAGGACCTCATATCTTGTGGCAGCCCTTGGATGCTTAATCCCACTGCAATTACCACCCAATACTTCTCATTAGAACAGTGTCCTTGTCCTTTCCATTCAATCAGAATCTTACCTATACTGTGTCCCATTTTTTGAGTATGTACCTGTATTGTCCTCAGAGGGCTTTTAGCTGAGGTATTTAAATTCAAATGAAGGGATTTTCCAGCAATCAAGGTACTGGGGAAACAGGGTAATATCCCTTAAACTAGAACATGAAGACAACTGTTTACTACACCTACTGCAACCTCCAGTAATCATTTTATAGCATTTGTCCTTTATAAAGAGAGTGAAGCCAAAGCACCTAAACTTCATGATTACAGAATTATTGACAAAGCCCAGAGAGCAAGAAATCAAATAAAATAGTGGCTGAAATCTGCTAGACAAAATGTGCCATTCTGGATTTTTGCTAATTGGCTAAGGCAATACTCACCAGAGAAAACCTTGGATATAGGATCCAGTCAACAGCATATCTCAGACACAAGATGCAGAGTTCTTGTCACCATGGAGACAACAGAAAGACAAGACCACGTCACTATCCTTGAGGACTTCAGCTACGACATAAACGAGTAGGAATATAGAACCTTGTTCCTACCCTCAACACCAAGTCCATATGAGTATAGTGAAAAGTGTACTACATGAAGGCATAGTTTAGCAAAGAGGTGATTTTTCAGGATACCTGGCTGGCTAGTTAACTTTCATGTTTGTATTAAGCTTCTAAAATTCACCTTCTTTAGTTAAATGTGGTAGCATATATTCCCTTTGAAGTAGTGTGAATATTGAGTAAAAAGTTACAATAACTATAGTTCAATTGGTATGTTGGTATTGAAGTCAAGAACAGAAACATCATTCATGTATATATTCGTTTGTACACCCATTCATCCATACTTTATTAATTATATTTTTAACTAATTTTTATTCAGGGCTCAGCATGGGCCAGGCTTTGAGACCAATGATAAGTAATATGTAGTTCCCACTCTTAAAAGATTTTAAAATTTAAGTTACCAATGAGTAAAGGCTCTAACTACTTTGTAAAAAGAGAGGCTACAGCACCTCATATACCGGTAGTATAAACTTGACCACTTAAGTTAGATGCTTTGTAATTAAGTTTATTGTAGGTGGTACTGGTGTTTCTAAGAATAAAAAAGTATATACACACAGATTTACTTGTGGGGGAAAAAAATAACCCTTAGTGAGGACATTAGGAACTCCAGAAAGCAGTCAAAGAAAACCAGAGCTGAATAGTAGTTAAAATGGTAGAAGCAGATTTTAATCAGGAACTATGGCAATAAAGGAAAAGAGATTTCACTATAGAACTGGGCTCAATCCCAAATACTTTGTGGACAAGTGGAGATTTCTAGCCAAGAAGCAGGGTGGACGGAAAACTACTAAGAGTAGACATTAGAGGTAAAAGGGAGATTCTGGCTAAACTGACTTAACAGGATTCTTGCTGAAGGCTGCTGGAGTAATTAGATATTGCCGAGGAGATGATGGAGATGAAGAATTTGATCAGATATTAATGGTGATCAGATATAAAGGGGGAAGACTCTGGCTAAGCCAACTTTCTAAGAGCAGGCAATGTGAAGATGAACAGGGCAACCCAATTGTCAGGGTCTGGAAGATGACTCAAAATATAAAATTTGGTCAAGGAGAGAGAGTTTTTGTCATGACATAGCCCCAAATGGTATCTGTAACTTTGTAACTTCACCTAGGTGGAAGACTGAGAAAAAATCCGCACGCTTGCTGGTATGGAAGAATCGATGGGGTTTTGAGAGTCTTAGATTTTAGTACTGATCTTGTTGCTAATAGTAAGAGAGTCCATCTGTTTAAACCTCTCTGGCTCTTAATTTCTTTATTTGTAAGATGCACAGATAGGACTAAGCAGTTTCTAAAGAAGTCTAAGATCACAATAGAACAGCTCCCCCATCTGTCACGGCAGGGGGAAGTCAAAAGGCCATCGCAGATCTCTCTCCATGTGTATATTCTATTTTTTACGAGGGAGCCTCCCATTTATCCTTCATGGATCTGCATTTCATGTGTGCTTAGCCCGCTCACCACCATCATTCAGTCCACCTGACCATTCAGTAAACACTGAGTGCCCACTCTGCCCAGACCTTGGGCTGCCGACTGTGCTCTAGGATCTCCCACTAGCTGGCACTCACTCATTCTCCTGAGAGTCACCTCTCCTTCTGGCCAGAGGAACAGGTTTCCCTGGTCAGAAGAAGCCCTCCAGACACTGTTTGGTCCACAAACAGGGAAGGGAATGCCTCTCAAGGAGGCATTTGGCTTAGAAATTGTTTTGATAAAAAAGAGGGTGATTGTGTAATTACCCAGCTTCTATGTTCACAGTACCCTGAAGAAGGAATTTGAGATTTTGAAGATGAAAACGCCCTTCCCTTTCATGAACAGGGACCCCACAAATGCTTAGATACAAGAGGATGTGCTGCAAAGAACTCTTTCTGAAAATAATCTTTGAGCTGAATGCCTGAATCATCCAACAATGTACCTCCTTGGAATACCCAGTATTATGGGTTGAATTGTGTCCCTCCAAATTCATAGATTGACATCCTAAACCCCCAACCTCACAATGTGACTTTACCTGAGAGGAGAGTTGTTGTAGATGTAATCAGTTAAGATGAGGTCTTTAAGGTGGGTGTTAATCCAATGTGACTGGTGGCCTCATTATAAGGGAGAAATGTGGACACAGAAATTTACACAGGGAGAACATCTTATGAAGACGGAGGAAGAGATCTACAAGTCAATAAAACACCCAAGATTGCCAGCAAACCGCAAGAAGATCTTTTATCTTTGACATTTGATTGGAACAAATCTTAGCCACAACTCGATCCAGTACTTCTATCTTCTAGAACTGAGAGACAATAAATTTTTGTTGTATAAGCCACTCATTCCATGGTGCTTCATTACTGCAACTCTAGCCAAAAACAAAAAACAAAAAAACATCCATCAATGGGGCTGAAAATGTTGCACTGACATTTCTATAAGAATAGTTATATGTGAAGGGGCTTAGGGCAGGTTGGGACACATTTAGGACATTTATTACCTTACTCCCAGGAGTGGAAATATAGGATAAAGGAAACAAAATCAGCTTAAATGTACATGTAAGAAATAAAAAGATATGACACAGTTTTTCCTCTTTAAACATATGTTGACAAGATCTTAAAAAAAGGTATTGAAAAAACATACTGATAGGACCTTCTGGTAAAGATAGACACAGAGGAAATCTAGAGAAAATAAAAGATAATAAAGAATTCAGCAAGTGCTCTCAAATGCCACAGTCACAGTTCACTCGAGAAAAGTATGGCCACATACAATGTTCGGTAGATAAAGAGAATGGTGTTTGTATATATATATATATATATATATATTTCCTCATGTTATGATCTCTACAACCAATAATAGGACAGCCTATGAAAGGATGAGAGGGTCAGCCCGAGGTTGACAAACAGAGGCAAAGAAGACATTTGAGGCTGACTGTGATGGTTCTCATTATGTTCACTATCCAGCTTTCTAGAAAACCAAGCTGGCAGAATTGCCTTTAATTGGCAGGTGTTTTGTTTGTTTGTTTTACCACTTTACAGGTCAGTGATTGTCACAAATGGTTTGAAAAAACAGTCTTAGGGATACAGGGAAGTTTAGATGGATTTGACAATCCCAAGTTAGGGCGCTCAGGATGACTTACTGTCCCGGCCACGCGGATCCACTCCCTCGCCAGCTCCTGCTTATGGCTGCCTTTGCCTTCTTTCACTCGGTACTGCACCGGGGGACCGTTGGGTCTCTTCTCCCCCTTTTCCTTTCTTGAGCTGACTACTAAGTGAACTGAAAAAGAGAGGCAAAATAAGTTGCATTTATTTCAGGCCTTTCAATTATTTTCATATTTTTAAGTAAAATATCAAGGCTTTGCTCTTTTGCCTTTCTGCTATTTGCAATTTTCCTCAGCGAGCCTGAGGTGCCCCTCTGAAGGGAGGAGGTGGGCACAAGAGTGCAAATAAATTGCCACAGGGAGGTTGAAGAACATTCCACACAGGTTTCGTAATACTTGACAATAGACTCGAAAGCTTTTTCCTATAAGGAGAAGGTCTTCTCTATTCCCTCGGTGCAGAGCTCTGTACCTTCACACACCAATGTGTTAAGAATGAGTCACAGATGTGAAAAAATATTGATTTCCTCACAACTGCTGAGGGTTAAAGTAAGGCCTGGGGCCAGGAATGCAGATGGGCCATACTTGCCAGGATCAGACTTTCAGGTCCCCACAGTGACAAGGAAACGGGGAGTTGACAGAAGCTGCGGGCTGTCTCCTAACAGATGAGCAGCGACCAAGGGAACAAAACATCACCATGGAAACTGAAGGAATCAGAGGACAACA
The DNA here is from genome assembly GCA_028533885.1 of Nasua narica. Lineage (NCBI taxonomy): Eukaryota > Metazoa > Chordata > Mammalia > Carnivora > Procyonidae > Nasua > Nasua narica. Next base: position 119,980,577 of record CM052798.1, on the reverse strand, counting down.
GGAGGACGTGAGATTTCCTTTACTTATAAGGTCACATAAGCTACAAACATCCACCAGGAGAAAAGGAGATGTGAAATCAGTGGCTGCATATTTTATCTGAAAGCATTGAATTACTGCAGCAAGCTATACTGGACTGATAAAATGCAGTCTTCCTCCTTTACTAGCTAGGCTTCAGGGGCTTTTGAGAAAGATTAGTCTTAAAAAGTGAAGGAGGTATATTCTCTTTGCAGTGAGGGTATGTTTGCTACTCAGCTTAATGTTATTAACTTCTGCTCGGTTTTCTGCTTGTTTGATATTCAGGATGAGATGATTCCAGAAGTAGATACCAACAATCAATGTGAAGGGGACATGAACAGGAACATTCTGTGCCCTCTGTCATTTCTCCCACTGACCAGCTCTCTTCGCTTCTTATGAAAACTGAGTATCTATGGGTGGTTTTGCAATAAGAGCGACTACAGTCTCTGCAGAAATCTTTTTCTCAGGTTCAACTAATTCCCAAGCACTGATGTTTCAGCCCTGTTTGTTACTAGGTAGAATGAAGACAAGTAGGTTGCTCAAAGAAACTTGATGATAAAGTTGGTAATATTGTGTTTCTCAAATAATAACCTAGGACCATTTTTTTAAAATTCCTAATCTGTTATGGACGTGGTACTTCTGTAAAATACAATAAAGATGAGTCACTGAGGCCCAGAGAATTTTGGTGTGCTGCTGGTGGGGGCACTGGTGAGTAGCAAAACCAGAACATTAAGATAATCTTCCCCTCCTGTCATCGTACCTGCACTTTTCCTCTTCTTCATATTCATAGTCACTGCATCAAAGACAGTTTGCTATTTACAGTCTTGTTGATTTTGGCCATTCTCACTGGTGTAAGGTGGTATCTCAGTGTGGTTTCGATTTGAATCTCTCTGATGGCTAAAGATGATGAACATTTTTTCCTGTGTCTGTTAGCCATTTGTATGTCTTCTTTGGAGAAGTGTCTGTTCATGTCTTCTGCCCATTTTTTGATGTGATTATCTGTTTTGTGAGTGTTGAGTTTGAGGAGTTCTTTATAGATCTTAGATATCAGACCTTTGTCTGTAGTGTCATTTGCGAATATCTTCTCCCATTCTGTGGGTTGCCTGTTTGTTTTGTGGAC
>CM052798.1:119951572-119978942 GCA_028533885.1 Nasua narica | reverse complement strand
GGAGTCCCGGGATCGAGTCCCACATCAGGCTCCCAGCTCCATGGGGAGTCCGCGTCTCACTCTGACCTTCTCACTTCTCATGCTCTCTCTCACTCTCTCTCTTTCCTAATAAATAAATAAATAAAATCTGAAAAAAAAAAAAAAAAGAGAATGGTCAGTTTCATTCTTCTACATATAGCTGTCCAGTTTTCCCAGCACCATTTATTGAAGAGACTGTCTTTTTTCCACTGGATATTTTTTCCTGCTTTGTCAAAGATTATTTGACCATAGAGTTGCGGTCCATCTCTGGGCTCTCTACTCTGTTCCACTGGTCTATGTGTCTGTTTTTGTGCCAGTACCATGCTGTCTTGGTGATCACAGCTTTGTAGTAAAGTTTGAAATCAGGCAATGTGATGCCCCCAGCTTTGTTTTTCTTTTTCAACATTTCCTTAGCAATTCGGGGTCTTTTCTGCTGGAGAGGATGTGGAGAAAGGGGAACCCTTCTCCACTGTTAGTGGGAATGCAAGTTGGTGCAGCCACTTTGGAAAACAATGTGGAGATTCCTCAAGAAACTAAAAATAGAGCTACCCTATGACCCTGCAATTGCACTACTCGGTATTTACCCCAAAGAAGCAGATGCAGTACAAAGAAAGGCCATATGTACCCCAATGTTCATAGCAGCAATGGCCACAATCGCCAAACTGTGGAAAGAACCGAAATGCCCTTCAACAGATGAGTGGATAAGGAAGATGTGGTACATCTATACAATGGAATATTATGCCTCCATCAGAAAGGATGAATATTCAACTTTTGTATCAACATGGACGGGACTAGAAGAGATTATGCAGAGTGAAACAAGTCAAGGGGAGAGAGTCAATTATCTTATGGTCTCACTTATGTGTGGAGTATAAAGAAAATCATGGAGAGCATTGTGAGAAGAAAGGGAAGGGTGAATGGGGGGAAATCGGAGGGGGCGATGAACCAGGAGAGACTGTGGACTCTGAGCAACAAACTGAGGGTTTTGGAGGAGAGGGGGTGGGGGGTTGGGCGAGCCTGGTGGTGGGTATTGAGAAGGGCACGTATTGCATGGAGCACTGGGTGTGGTGCATGAACAATCAATCTTGTAACACTGAAAAAATAAAATAAACATATTTGGGAAAAAAAAGACAGTTTTCTATGAATAATTTTTTCTAATCTTAGTGTTCTCTTATTACTTATTATTAGTGAATGTTTGAGGGATATCGGTTAAGCATTTGAACTTGGGGCCTTGCACTAGATATTGTACAACCACTAATTTAAAGTGATACAGTTCTGTCCACTCAGAGCTAATAATCAGAAGTAATGACTGGGGAGTAAGCTTTGCATTTAGACCATGGTACACTCAACAGAACTCCTTGAACAAAGGCAGCCAAATAAAAACACGGAGGATCCTTGTTTTATAAATGACAATGCCGCATTAGGAACCCTCTTGAGTCGCAGGTAGAAAACACTCCCCAAAAAGCACTCGAGGTGGAATATCAGGATTCCTAATTATGTTAATTTCAAGTTTCTGGAAGGTAAAAAGATTTATGTTTCCATATAAGGGTTGAAGATATAAAGAAAGTGTCTGAAGGGAAATGTTAATAGAGATAAAAACAGGTGGTATGTAAATTCCTAACAATAATCTCTAATTTGATGTATAATTTTCTGGTGAACAGAAAACACAACAGTTAGTAGAGAATATGCTGCATTCGGTAGCTTAACTGCATTGGGCTCCATTAACCATTAAAAGAAAGTGTTTGCTTCTGTTTTATCTTTAGTTTTAAGAGAGGATTTTTTTCCCTATGTTCTGAATTAGTGTAAATAGGACAACTATTTCACTTCGGATAACTCCAAATTGCTTATTTAGGTGTTTCTATGGTCCAGTAACTAAGCATGGATGATTATGTAATTAGCTTTTAAACTCTACCTTAATAGGCAATATACGGCTGCTGTTCTATAGAACTTCATTGAACATGTCCCTAAGCATTTTTAGAATGTTAAATAGAGAGTGTTACCTGGTATTTGCCTCAATGCAGTGAATTTATCTCCCAATAGACACATAATCTATACAAAAGTTTCAGAAGAACTCTTTAGGGTAGTGATAGGGATACAAAATCTATTATAAGGACTAGAATACAAAGAGCATTTAGGAAATTGAGAGGAAGTATCTATATACCTGGAAAGTCCTTACAGAATTTCATTTGAAGACACAAAATAAAGCACCAAAATAGAAAATGTACACTGTTTTAGAAGTAAATTAACAGAGATTTAAATAGGTATTGGGCAATATGACTGGAGGAAGAAAGTAGGGTGAACAACTGAAATTCAAGTTAGAAAAATTCTTATAGTTTATCTAAAATTCTTTTTTTTTAAAGATTTTATTTATTTATTTAACAGAGAGAGAACACAAGCAGGCAGAGAGGCAGGCAGAGGCAGAGAGAGAGGAGCAGGCTCCCTGCCGAGCAAGGAGCCCGATGTGGGACTCGATCCCAGGACGCTGGGATCATGACCTGAGCCGAAGGCAGCTGCTCAACCAACTGAGCCACCCAGGCGTCCCAGTTTATCTAAAATTCTATCTTGAAATGATAAGAATGTCTATGAAATTGTTACCACAATGAACATTCTTCCTCCTCCTGAAAGTTGCCTTATGAGCTTTCAGAGGCTAAGAAAGCTTTCTGCAACATGTTATAATTGCAAGAAGGATCACAGGGCAGAAGGGAGATATAAAAATAAGGTTGTTTTCTGAAATAGTAAGAAAATAATAAGAAAGCTAAAAATTTTCCACTGACTACTCAACTGAATTTAGAACTGAAACAATGACTTTCTGACTCTATTAACAAATATTTTAATTGGGTGCAGGAAGGATTTTTCATAATTATTTCACAGAGAACAATAATTCTTATAAATCTGTGGACTCTGGTTTTGGCATCTTTGAATGAGGTAGGTGGATTTCAATAGCAGTTTTTAAAAATCTCTGTTTATCTATAATTAATAGACGGGAATTATGTAGAAAGTAAAGTTGTCAACGAAAGATTACTTCAAAATACATTCAGTTAGACATGTAAGTGAAATAGCTTAGAATAAGAAAAGATTTTTTAAGTTTCCATTTGATTATTCAGGCATATTCTAACTTTATATATTTGTGTATAAAAGACTGTTGTTATTTTACATATATATAAAAATACATTTCTTTCTAATTCTGAAGAAAACTTTCAGTCACCTTATTTTTTTAGAATTTTACTTTATGTTTTTTTCCCTTTTTTTATGTATTATCAGTTTTTTGATTATTGAAGTGAAGCATGCTCTTGGCATGAAGTAGAAGAGCATGAAAATGTGTATGCTGATTTCCTATCTTAGTCCTTACTGTGGGTGGATCCAAGAGTTTTGAGTGAGGGTAAATGGGGTTGGAAGGATTTAATAACAAGGACTATTGGATATGGCAAAGGCATAAAAGTTATTGAATGTGAATAAAAATAATTAAGTTGGAATACTCAGAAGAAACTCCAAGGGTTTCTAGACTTTGTTGAGACACAAAAAGAAGGAAAGAAGGATGAAATATTTAAAGGCGTCTTGACACCCAGATGTCATCTCCAACTATGGCTGAACTGTGCATGCTCTACTCTATTTCCTTGACAAGGGATTTCTCTCCCTGCTAATGACACATCACTTAATTTTCACAAAATGCAGCCAGTAATTAGAGGTGGAGCCACATAGTCTAATCAGTTTTCCCATGAAGGAATGGCCTGGAAAAGCTACTGAAGAGCTCTGGATACTGGTAACATATTGCTTCTGCTCCAGACTCTAAAATAAAGCATCATCTTGGCTTTAGCAACATTTTGTGGAAGAATCATAGTCAGAAGAACTGCCTTGTAGAGTTGATTAGGTGCTGAGCATTCTCGGCACTCTCTGTAAGATTGTTTCTCTACCCTTAACATCACCTATAAGGCTTGCATCATTCTGAGCAGGGGTTCAGTAGGGGTAAAATGAGCAGAAAAATCAGTTAACATCTCTCACTCAGAAGCAGCATAAGCAACATTGTTAAGGGGTATTATGTTTTAGTTCTTTCTTTCCTATGCATTTTAAAAAATATATAGCTGAGTTTATACTGTATCATGTCATTTTATTGCTTTTTTGCATATATATGCATAACTATCTAATTGGATATGCACATATTTTTCATATTATTAATCATTCCTCACAAAAATGATTTTAATAGTTGCATTTTTTGCTAAGGTTTTTTCATGTTAAAGTATTTTTAAAATTTCTAAATATTCCATTTTTTTGTGTCATCTTCAATTTCTTTCATGAGTGTTTTATTGTTTTCAGAGTATAGATCTTTTACCTCTTTGGTTAAGTTTATTCTGATATATCCTGTGGATTTTGGTGTAATTGTAAATGGGATCAAGTCTTTGATTTCTCTTTGCTGCTTCATTACTGGTGCACAGAAATGCAATAGATTTCTGTATGTTGATTTTGTATCCTGCGACTTCACTGAATTCAAGTGTCATTTCTAGCAATTTTTATGGTGGAGTCTTTGGGTTTTCTATATAAAGTATCATGTTACTGCAAATAATGAAAGTTTGACTTCTTCCTTGATGATTTAGATGCCTTTTATATCTTTTTGTTGTCTGCTGAGTTCTGTATTATCAATATTCTTAGCTTACCTAGCTTTTATCCTCTTAATAGAAATGAAAATTATATCCTTGTACCACTATTACAAAAATGTGGCAGTAAAAACCCTCACATACTTCCATATATGTTTTTAATATGCTTCTATATATGTCTATCTGCCTACGATGGTACTTAAACATACGATTATGGCATTGAAGAGTGCACATTTTTTGGGTAGGTACTGCCAGGATCATGATCAAGAAGTCATTCCAAGAAGGAATGTCTGTCTCTCTCAGTTTGGTATCCCTTCCCGCTTCCTTGGGAAACCCAATTCCTCTCCACAGGAAAAGAAGATTTCTCCACTTGGCCCCGTTCAGTACTGTGGATACCTCAGTGGTCCTCTTGGAGGAGCACCTTAAGAGGGTCTCCTGAGCATGATCACAAGATCTGTACAATGCAGATCTTTCTGGAAGTTCTGGGGGTTCAGGTCTAGTTCAGACTTCGCACTGGAATTACACTCAGATTCCCTCCAAAATGGTTAATTCATTACCAGATCTCCAGGATGGTGGCATAATTCACCAAAATAGTATCATGTTTGCCCCCAAACAGTTCAATCTACATTTATATTTAGGGAAAGAAGCCTCCATCAGTGTGGCCTTATTTTTGATCATTTTAGAATAATAAATCCCACCATAATTATATTAACCTTAAGCTCAGCTTTCAACTCAAGAGAGATAGCACTGGATCAGCATGAGGCTACCATGTAGGAATTACACCAAGTCTGGTGGTATTCTTCTGCTACATATGTGAAGATTTCAAATTAGAGTTCATATTAATCACACCATACGTGCATGTTCACACTTAACTCTCACAAGAGTCCAAGTGGCAGCTACCATCATTCCATTCTAGTAGATGAGGGTGTGCACTGAAGCTTAAGGTGGTTACCTAATTTGTTTAAGATCACAAAGGTAATTAATTCAAAAGAGCAGGGCTTTGTCTAGATTTTGGGGACCATGACATTAATCCCTAGGCAATCATCATCATCATCATCATCATCATTATTAATCGGTATCACCAGTATCATCATCTAACATTTAAAGTTTTCACTATGAATTAGTAACAGGTCTAAATCCTTTATCATATTAATGACCTGATAGAACATGCTATCTTCTTACTGTCTTTTGACACAACTCTTTGAGGTAGGCAGTATTACTGTTACTATTTTATACATTTAAAAAAACTGGGAACATAGAGGTTATAAAATTGAACAAATACCATACAGCTGGGAAATGAGGAGCCAGAGGGACTCGCCTTTGCCTTTATTACTTAGGAATTTATAATCTGGGTGTGATCATCACAGATAACAATGATGACAAAACAGTGCTTGGTGATACAATATGCCCATGTTGAAAAATTCATTTCTTTTTAAAATTTTTATTTAAATTCAATTTAATTAACATATAGTGTATTAATAGTTTCAGAGGCAAAATTTGGTGATTCATCAGTTGCATATAATACCCAGTGCTCATTACATCAAGCGCCCTCCTTAATGCTCATCACCTAATGGTGTGTGTATATATCTATATAACTATATATATAACAGTCCAATATTACTCAGCCACAAAAAACAATGTTATCTCGTCATTTGCAACAACATGGATGGAACTAGAGGATATTATGCTAAACAAAATAAGTCAGAGAAAGACAAATATACAAATTCACTGATATGTGGAATTTAAGAAACAAAACAGATGAACATAGGGAAAGGGAAGAAAAAATAAACAAACTGAGGTTTGCTGGAGGGGAGGTGGGGGGAATGGGGTAAATGGGTGATAGGCATTAAGGAGGGCTCTTGATGTAATGAGCACTGGGTGTTATATGCAACTGATGAAAAATTCTTTAAGTAAACATTGTTTTACTTTTGAGGTTGATGTAAACTTTTGCAATAATGTTTGTAATCTTCCTTATTATAAAAATCATATACATTCACTAATAAATCATGCTCCCTGGTTAGCATTCTGCTATATTTGTCAGGTTTTAAAAATACAAATAGATAAACAAAATTGGGGTCATTACTATTTTTTCCATTTTGAGTCCTTATAACTCAATTATAACTTTCCTATACTATCTGAATATTTCTAAGTTTGTTTCCAGGAACTGCAGGGTTTAGGAGGCCCTTCGGACTTCCCTCTAGTCATATGTGTCCATATCAAGAGGAAATACATGGCTTCTTATACTTACTGATTTTCTCACTTGGTTTGGGGCATATATTTATGTGAGCATTTTTTTCTTCTCTAGTTGCAGATTCTGACGGCCATAGTATTTGCACATAATTTCGTCTAGTGCTTTCCTCCTGTCAATTGCTGAGCATCCACTGAAAAATTACCAGGGCTACCTGAGGGCATTTTGTTGTGCATCATTCTGCTGGTCATCACTAACCAAAATTTGTGAATTGGTTTTAAAAGCACCACTTTTAAACCTTTTTGTGGTCTATCGAGCTGACAGGTAACAACTCCAGCCAAAACTGGTGTTTGCCATTTGTCATCCCAGACCCTTGCTTTGACCCTAAAGTGGCAGAAGGACCACCTCCTGATTATTCTTGCCTGGGTAATGTAAATGGAATGGCAATGTTTCAGCACCTGAAATGAAATGAATCTTAATCAGAAAGCGTAGTGATGGGATCAGCATATTTTCTTCTGAACTGAAATAAAATTCACATGTAATATATAAATTTTATACAGAAACTATGAATCCTTTATACAGAAACTATGAAAATGTAGTAATATTCTATATATTTTAATAATAGATACTAAGACCTTTACAGTGCTTATAATGTATCAAAATATGCCCTAAGCACCTCACATGTGTTATTTTTTGTAAGTCCATGACATATTCATGATACGTTATGGACTGAATATTTGTGTTCCTCCAAAATTCATATGTTGACCTTAACACCCAATTTGATGGTATCAGGAGTGGGGATTTTGGGAGGTAATTAGGTTTAGATGAGACCATGAGGGAGTAGTCCTCAATATGGGATTAGTGCCCCTAGACTAAGAGGCCAGAAAGCTTGCTTCTAATCTTCTCTGGTTGTGCCACATAAGGGCACAACCAAAAGATGACTGTAAGCCAGAAAGAGAACTTTCACCTTGAATATGACCATGTTGACACCTTGATCTTGGATTTCCCAACCTTAAGACTGTTTGACATAAATATTTCTTGTTTAAGTCACCCAGTCTATGGTTATTTTATTATAGCACATGAATCAGGCTAAGAAATGAATAAAAACTTTATGATTACAGATGAAGAAGAAATTTAGGAGGTAAAGTAACCCACAACAAGGCCATTTCTCCAGTGAGCAGGGATAAACCATGGCCATTAATTCTAGCGTCCATCACCTAACCACCAGCTGTATTGCCTCCTCCCTCCCAGAGATCTAAGCATGGAAAGACAACCAACCTTTCTGTGAAATATTGACAATCTTCGCTTGAAGCTGCTAATACACTCAAGTCAACCTAGTCCTGGAATTCGGGAGATCCATCTTATTGATGCTGTACTGAGCCCAGCATCACCGATGATCACAATAACTTCTAGGATATTATTAGTCAGAAAGTTTTATCCATATTACCTATTTAACTAAATTTAGCCCTTTGTTCACTATCATATTTCATTTTAAAGTGATGTTTTTTTTTTCATAGAAACCAAATAGATTACTTCACCCTTTCACTTACTTAGTGTCAAATGTACTAGGATGGAAGTAACTAAGTATTTTGTCTTTAGATACTCATTCTTTCTCATTCATTTATTCTACACACACTTATTCAGTGCCTACTCCATGTCAGGCACTCTTCAGGGCATTGGGAAACAATGATGAGTAAAACAGATAAAAGTACCTACGTTCATAGAATGTACCTTCGGTGAAGAAAGGGGGATTGATAATAAGCAAATAATTAGGTAAATCAATATTTAAGATAATTTCTGGTAGAAATACTGTAAATGTGAAGCAGAAACAAATGAATGAAGGGGTGCAATCAGAGATCATCTTTCAAAGATGTCAAGATTTGAGTTGATATTTGAATTATGAGTCAGAAATTCTAGGGAAAAGCATTCTAGGCAAAGAGAACAGTGAGTGTAAAGTCCTAGAGTCAGAATTACCTTCCATGTTCCAGAGAATAAGGTGAGATTTGTTTTTAAAGCCACCGTCTAATTTTTTTAGCCTCAGTTTGATTTATTTCAGACACTAGGCATAAACCAATTTGCATGGCTGGATTAAATAACCTAATGAACTCTGACCCACACGCTTGGGCATTAAGGTTGTCAAGTACCCATTTGGGTTTTGTTTATGTCTTCCTTCCTATTGAATGACATCCTATTTGAAATCTTTCCAACATTGAATTTAAAAAGGAAACTTAGGTCATTTAAACGAGAGAGCAAACAGGAGATGCTGTAAATCAGAGCATTACTGATCATGATTGGATTTTGAACATATTCCAAGAATACTCTTTGCATTCCTCTCCAACCTCTTCTGACCTGATTGATTTATGCTAGAAATTATGATCTCATGTTACAGTCTTCTATTGGTTTGTTGCTGGTATACTAGTGTTTTACAATGGCAGTGATAATGAGCATAATGAAATCATTAAATTCCTACAGCCATTACCAGAAGAATTTGGGGTTGGGGCCTTTATTTTTCTATAAAAAGAAATTCCATTTGAGTCCCTAATCCAAATAATAAAAATTCACATGCCACTAATGACTCAGGCCACTTCACCAGAGAGTGTCTTAGTATACATGTTGGGGAAGGCCATTAAGGCAGATGACAACCCATTATTTGAGCAGAGAAAGGATTTACAAGTAAGGGCCTTAAGATAGAAGTCCCTTTCTTCTTTCCTTTACCTGAATTTCCCTTCTTTATCAATGTTTTGTCTAATTAATAGTCTAAAAATATAAATCATATAAGCTGGTTTCCAACATCTTATTTCAGAAATAATAAAGAAAGCAAATAGGGAAAGCAATATATATTGTATTACTATGAATCATTATGCCAAAATAATAATGCTCCAAAAAGAGTAATAAATTATTAGAATCATCAGATGACCAAGTTATGAGAAAACCTTGGAAAGTATGTCAATTTTAAAAGGAAAATTATTTGTTAAATAATTTTGAATATTTAATAGTATATTGAGAAAGTTTAAGTATTTATTTCCAAAATGTTGAGGGCCATTTTAGCTATTGTGATTTGCTTTTTCTGTTCCAAAAGAAGTTCTAGAGTCACACTGTTATTAGCCAATATCACAGGGACGCTAATGGTACAACTTACTTGGGGGAGACAAATATGGTCCCTCAGAGGCTTTAAAAAAAAAAAAGCTTAATGCTACATTTACCCTTTAGAACTAAATTTGGCCACATAGTTTTTCATAAAAGTCTTTTTAATTGTGTTTCCCAGTGAATCTAGCTCTGCACAGATGCTTCTCATTTAAAAACCAAGTTGCAAGTTGCTGCAACAGTGTATCTGTCATAGACAGAAGTGGTGTTTGATCATAAAAGTCTACAGTGAAAAAGAAAGAAAACTTACAGCATTCGGTGATTTGGAAACCCATAGATGTAGACATAAATGGGCACTCAGATGCCTCTCTCATGCTTATCTTTATGGCATATCAAATGGGTATTTATGGTCCTCAGATAAACATGAAGAGAGTGCTGTAGATTCTATTCTTCTTACCACGTTGGCAAATATTCTTGATGTGCCATGTTGGTGTGTATTCTCAAGGGACCACCTGAAATGCCTGGAATTCCAACATAATTTACTTCATGGGTGTTTGCTGGCATTTCAGAAAGCCTTAATGAAGAAGCAGGTTGGGCTGATCTTTACAAGTATCAGCAACCACCTTTTTTAAAAACAGAATTTATATGAAACATTATTAATAGCAATGGTGCTTATGCTAGCATGGCTGATAGTGGTATACTTAGAATCTTGATTGGAAGGAAAACACTGAATATCTTTTGTGTGGTAAATTTGAAAAAAAAAAATCATTCCCTTCAGTAATTATCCAAAAGCCAGTAATACCTAGCATAAAAAAAGATCTATTTTTTGCTCTTTCAAAGTATGATTAATATTCAACAAATGTCAACTCTGCATGCATATAATCAGATAAGACAAATACTCAGAGAATTGTCTTGGAAATTATTTTGTATTATCTGAAAGACAAGTAAAATTTTAAATTCTAAGCATAACCAGAACAGAATTATTTGATAGTTATATGTAAATCTATTAATGAAATATGTAAATATGAGATAATATATTACTGAATCTTAGCATGTCATTTTTATTCAGAACACTTTTGGAGCTTTGTACATAATGAACTGTGTTGAGAATATTTCAGCTTAGTTAATAGCTATCTTTAAAAAAGATACATTAAACATTTCTTTAAGTCATAGGCTGAGAAATGTTTGCAAAATGAATTCAATTATTAGAATTACTTAAATTCATCTATATTTTTTTAAAGTCTAGAACTTTTTTAAAAAAGATTTTATTTATTTGACAGAGAGAGAGAGATCACAAGTAGGCAGAGAGGCAGGCGGGGTTGGGGGGGAAGCAGGCTCCCTGCTGAGCAGAGGGCCTGATGCCAGGCTCCATCCCTGGACCCTGAGATCATGACCTCAGCTGAAGGCAGAGGCTTAGCCCACTGAGCCACCCAGAAGCCCCCCAAATCTAGAAATTTACTAAACTGTCATAAGGATAAGAAAATGGAATTCAAAAATAAGTATCTGGTTGGATGAGATTTTTAAACCTGGCTAAATAAGAAAGATGATTTTTTAGAAGCTTAATTTATACTTTAAGGCCTAAAAGGGAATATATTAGATTTATTAAGTCAATATTTGTTCTAGATATGTCAGGTTCATGATGCCTGCAATTCCAGAAACACTGATATCACCGACAATGGCATTTTATCATTACTTAGACTTTTCAGACAGAGTATCAAAAGAGACAGAAATGAGCAAAACAGCATTATACCAAATTTTGTTGGTTTATTAAATTGTCTACAGTAGGAATCCTTATTATATACAAGTCAAAATATTTTTAGTCAAAACTGTGATAAGTATTATTTATTGCTTTTGCAGGTGAAATTTAACATATCCATTCATTCAGTAATTCAATGAGTAGAAAGCCCACCAAGTACCAGACCCATTTTAGGCATGGGCCATTTAGAAGTGAACAAAACAAGAAGAAACAGCCTCAACTGTGAATAAAACTATCAATTAAGTACAGAAATCATACATATAAAAATAGATGTGTCACACTGGCTAAAATTAATTCTTTTAAATACACATCAGCTGCATTCATGGCCAAAAGTTTTCAGGAAATGACATTTGCTCTGCGAGGAATAACCTATCGGTATATTTTTATGTGGAGCATAGCGGATCTGCAGTATTCTGGAACTCTCACTTCTTAAGGAAAATAGAATCCTAAACTGAAAATCTGACTCAAAATTTCTCACTTACATTTTCACTTAAGTGAAAAAAATTCTACAAATAGATGAACGGGTAGGTAAATTGATAAACAAACAACAACAATAAAAAAACAAATAGTGCTCTGCATCCAGATTCCTTTAATACTCCCCAGAAGCAGTTCAGTTAGGTGATAGCTAGTAATGAGGAAGGTTAGTTAAGTGTGGTATGTGCCAAAAATAACATCATTTAATGGTAACATCGTTTAATGATGATGTTATTTTTAGCACAGTTGCTTTGGCAACCTGAAAGGTGAAGTAAATAACTCTACCCAACAGGTTAAATCACTTAGTTATACAGGGGTTCACTCTGAAGTTAAGTGATCCTGATGGGTTTTTAAGGATGCATTCAAATGCAGACATGATAGGAGGTTTGATAACTCTTGTACTCAAAAGCTTCTGCTTCTTTAATTTATTGACATGAAAACTTTATAGAATTTCTAACAAATACTTGTGTGGCCATGAGAGCTGATGCAATGCTACCTCTGAGCAAAGTCTTACCCTTGATTTCAGGTGTCTCTGGGGGGGCCACTTTTTATTCTGAGATAATAACAATGATAATGGTAGTAAGAGGAAGGGCTAATATTTGCTATTTTGAAATAACAACAATACTGTCATAATAACAAAAATAGTCTTCATTTGTTGACTTATTCTATGCCAGGCATTGTGTTGAGTGCTTATGCACATTTTCTCATTTAATCATCTAAGCAACTTAAAATTTTTAATAGTGGAAACTGAAATGCAAGGAAGGAGTATTATGAAGACAGTAAGGGGGGGAGTCGGGGTCTGGATTTGGCTCAAATTTAACCAATTCCAAAGTCTGTATCTATAATCCCAGTTCAAAATATAACCTTAACACTTTTAACCACACTTGTAAAATCTAAAGTATACCAATCCTGTTTTTTTTTTTTTTAAATTTATTTTTTATTTTTTTCCAATTCTGTTTTAATCATGACCTAGATAATGTCTGATATTTAGGATCCTGCCAACAATCTTTATTTTGAGGAGTTTTCCTTAGAGCTCCTACCAAAGTTCACCTGGATCACTGGATACTTATAAAAGATCACCTGAGAACAGTAATCATATAACTTTAGGATTATTCAAGCTTTATTTCAGCATTCAGACAGAAATATAGAAAGCTACATGATTTGATTAAGTTGTTTTTACAAAACCAAAAATTTATCCTATTTCTTTTAATATATTAACCACCAAGTTTCATAAAATTTTTGAGCATTATGAAAATGCATGCAATTAAAAGACTAAGAAAGGGGCACTTGGGTGGCTCAGTCAGTTAAGCATCAGACTCTTGATTTGAGTTCAGGTCATGATGTCAGGGTCGTGAGATCAAACCCTGGGTGGCTCAGTTGGTTGAGCGACTGCCTTCGGCTCAGGTCATGATCCTTGAGTTCTGGGATCGAGTCCCACATCGGGCTCCCAGCTCCACAGGGAGTCTGCTTCTTTCTCTAACCTCTCCTCTCATGCTCTCTCTCGCTTTCTCTGTCTCTCAGATAAATAAATAAAATCTTAAAAAAACCCAAAAAAACAATTCCATTTGTTTTGATATAAGTAAAAAATTTATTTTTTAATGAAAGAGTCATGATCCTCTCTGATAAATTTGTCCAAATAGATGGCTATCCTACCTTTGGGTGGAACTAGGTCATGAGTAGTGAAGGAGTAGAAAGGGTTATAGAAAGTATTAGGAGGTCCTGGACTGAGAACCTGGCTGAATATCAGTAATAGGAGACATGGAGCGAGTTCATACACTTATGCAGACATGTTTCCTTCTTGAAGTTGGAGACAGAAATAATTATTTCATATGGTTGTCAGGAAGAGCAAGGGGATAGAAGCAGAAATGTGTACTAGTACAGTATTCTTTTTTAGGATGTATTTTTTAAATTATAACTTCCTTGCCACTCACACTTTGGCACACCTGGTCTCTGGTATTAGTGTATCTGTTAAACCAAATTAAATTTAAATGCAGCTTGTCCAAATTATATTTCATTTTGTACATTTAATTGTTCATAAAATAAGATCTATAAAATCCTACACAGACAAGTCATCTACTTAAAATGATATCTTTTTGAGTGATTGAAATCCTAAATAATTTGTTATAGTAGATCACTGTAAACTATCACTGAGTTCCTACTAGTATTTCCTTATTTGACTCATTTTTCTCTTCTCCTTGCATCCAAAGGAAAGGATGATCACTGAAAAATTAACCACTATCAATTGTCTGTATGTAGTATTTTGAGATCTTGGGTCATTTATCCAGGTCATTACAAGGGTAATAAACACCACTATAAATAACCATTTATATACACATCCATGTCAGTGCCATGCTTAAGGCTATGTAAGGTGGAGAACAGAGTTATTATCTGGTGGACTTGATCAGTGGAAGCAGATGTGCTAACTCATGAGAGAGAGCGAGAGAGAGAGATGCAAGTATCCTAATACTCTTAGGTTAAAAAACCAGGGGTGGGGGAAGCACCCATATGTGTTTGGGTGACTCTTGGAGCCTAGCTGCTGATGGGTCACTCCCTGGATGGAGCCTGGATATACTACTATATATAGATATAGTAGTATATACTGGATATACTATATGATACTCCATATCATCTTAGGATATATCCAGGATATAGATATAGATATATCCTGGATATACTCCCTGGATATACTTGCTTCTTGGAGAGACCCCACAATTAGTATGCCTGCACATTAAACATGGTGCTGACACACTAAATGAGAAATGATTGAAGGAGATGTGTGGGTAGGTGGTGCTTATGGTGTTTATGGACCAGCGGGGAGTTTAACCAGCGGGGAGAGTTAAGGGTTATGCACAGAACCAGCACGGTATGACTTCCACAGTACTCTGGTGGTTAGAGGTGAAGTTAGGGTTTGCAAAGAGTAGCATAGCAGCACTGAAGAAGCTGAGCACTACAGAATTTGAATTGAAGACAGATTTCAGTATTAAAGGGGCAAGTTACAAGGCAGTGTTGATTTTGAAATCAGTAATTTGCTACTTCCGGCTGTCAGCCACTCTATTGAAGAGCTTGTGCTCAGGGGTGAGTGACTAAAAAGAGCTGTCACACCTTGGCTGCTGGCCACCTCTGCTGAGCATACTGTGAAGGGAAAACATGTCTACCTCCCTCTGCGCCCACTCACAGTGGGCTGACCTCTGATGAGTGAGCCCTGGAGCCAGCAGGAGGCAGTAACCTAATTGGAGGCACCAGTCCATAATGGCAGAAGAAAAGAGCCAAATCGTTAAACCACAATAACCCTGTTAACAGTTTTCTATTGCTGCCATAATAAATTATTATAAAGTTAGTGGTCTAAATGGCAAACATTTATTACCTTATAGTTTTGTAGGTCAAAAATTAAACGTGGATCTCACTGTTTGAAAATCGAGATGGGAGTAGGCTGCATTTCCTTCCAGAGAAGAATCTGTTTCCTTGTCTTTTCTAGCTTATGGAAGTACCTACATATTTGGGCTCATGGCATCCTTCCTCTAATTTAAAGCCAGCAACATTGCATCTCTTGGATCCTTCCTCCTTCTTCACATCTCCCTTTGACTTTGACCTCAGCTGGGAAAAAGGTTTTCTGCTTTGAAGGACTCATATGATTAGGTTGAGTCCAGGGTAATCTACTCATCTCAAGGTCCTTAACCTTAATCACATTTGTAGGGTCGCCTTTTCCTTGTAAGGTAATCTATTCATGGGTTTCAGGGATTAGGACTTAGACATTTTGGGAAACTCTTCTGCCTACCAAAAACCCATTAGAAACGAAGAAACTTTATCTGAGACAACTTCCTTCTGTCCTTCCACTCTACCTCCCATCTTTGTCTGGATTTTAGGGGTGCTAAGTTCTATCCTTTCTGGTGACCACAACAGTAGCAAATTTTCTGTATGGCTACCATGGTGGCCAATGGTTGCTAACAATGGCATCAAGGCAAATGTGAAGAGGAGCTCATATACCCCCAGGGGCCTGAAAGGATGGCCAGAACTGATTCTCAGGCATTTGTGAGCACTCCAAGGACCTGGGAGTTACTTGCAAAGAATCTGGGAGAAAAAACTGCCTTTCTTGCATGAACAGTTGGCAAATTAGAAAGAAAAAAGTTGGAGAGATTAAATATGAACTAATTTTTTCTTAAAAGATGGTGAAAGTTGGGACATACCAGTTAGAACTGAATGAACATATATATTGTTTCTCACTGTCACTGTTTTTTGTACTACACTCAAAAGCCTGAGTTGCTACTTACAAGAATAAATACTAGAGTGACATGAACACACACATACATAGGGGGATAGAGAAAACGATTTTAAAAATTAAACCTCTATAGATATACAAGATTTAACTTCCTTGCTTATTCCCCAGGTGGGAGACTACAATAGTCTATTAATAACATCCCCTAACATATAACATTCTGCAGATGTTCCCTTACTGCTGAATTTTTTCCCACACTCAAACCTGTTACCAATTATCTATGTTTTCATTTTGGGAGGCTGGAGCCAGGAAGAGCATTAATCCTAGTGTTGTCATAGCATTTCTTCTCAGCATCAGCAAGGTTGTGGCAATTTTTGCATAATACATACTTTTTTAAAATTCAACAAGCATTTTCCTTATGGAATTTATTAAAACTCATTATCTATCATGAAACAAGGAGCACCAGTATTGCACTGCCATATATCTTCCACCTATGAAATCTTGATATCAGGATGATAGAAGTTGTAACAGTGAGCCAAATCAATATTCAAGAGGGAGGAGGGCAAGGGATAGGAAGAAAAAAAGAACGATGTGCATGTTTTGCACATTCAGGAAGAAAGCAATGATTAACAATGGTTCTCAACTCTCTAAGACAGCTCATTTTCTAAAGTGTTTTGGGGAGCTCTATTTTGGGCACCAAGTGAAACATAGCAACTTGAAAGAAGACTTATTGATATGCAAAGAAACAAAACATCCTGTAAGTTTGGAATGATCTTCTTTTCATTTTGGCAGGGTTGTTGCATGTACTGAATTGATTGAAACTTCTTGGGCATAAACATATGTTAGAGAGAAAAGGAAAAGCCATGATTAAATACTTCATCTGTTCAATGAACCTTCCATAAATGTGCATTAGCTTCGACTTAAGAGAAAATAATTCAATATATGTTTCGGATTTCAAATGTTATGAATGAGTTAAACAATAAAGCAGGCTGTATTCTCTTGTCTGGTTGAGCTTGAGTGTGACTCATGACCATCTCAGTCTGTACCCATTTGCATCCAAGAGCTGGAATTTTGGTCTTAGTCATCTTTTGTAAAAGAATTCTTGGCAATAAAGGAGAATAATCCTGGGTAATGACAGATCACTAATGTATGTCAACAGTTGCTTTTTGGCATAAAATAAATAGGCAAAGTTGAAAAGTTTATATTTAGGGGTGCCTGGGTGGCTCAGTGGGTTAAAGCCTCTGCCTTCAGCTCAGGTCATGATCTCAGGGTCCTGGGATCTAGCCCTGCATCAGGCTCTCTGCTCGGCAGGGAGCCTACTTCCTTCTCTCTCTGCCTGCCTCTCTGCCTACTTGTGATATCTCTCTCTCCCTCTTTCTCTCTCTCTGTCAAATAAATAAATAAAACTTAAAAAAAAAAGTTTATATTTATTTTCTGGTGGGAATATACCCAGATCCCAAGAAACTTTTCTTTCTATTTTAGTAAGACCTGGAACAAAACTTTAGGAGAAGGTTGAAGCTTCCTTGCCGTTGGCTGATCTGCCTTTTCAAAGAGATGGGCCCCTGTGGACCTTAGGGACCCATACATCAAGCTTTGCAAAACATGGGTTATTAGTCACTGGGTCCTTATTCAGTTGCTCATTTTTTAAAAATATTTTTTTATTTTAAGTACTCTCTAAACCGAACATGGGACTCAAACTCACAACCCCAAGATCAGGAGTTGCATGCTCCATCAGTGTCTTCATCTTAACATGGCGTCTCCTCATGTGTGTGTCTGTCTTCCAATTCACCCCTTTTATAGGGACCACTCACAATAGTGGATTACGGGTCTGTCTTTACATCTGCAAAGATGCTATTTCCAAATACATTCAAATTCTAAGGTGTTGGGAGTTAAGACTTCAACATATACATTTAGGGTGGGGAGGACACAATTCAATCCATAACAGTGAGTTTCTCAATACAAATAAATTTTGATTTCCCTTGTTATGGTACAAAAAAAAAATCACAGCCCAGCCTTTGTGCAGAGGTTAGGGGATGGGGAATTTGTTCACAAAAGTAAATGCACGGCGGCTTTGCTACCTACGAGTCTACAACCTCAGGGAAACACCACAATAGCCCCTGAAACACAGAACTATGTAGGGTCCCATATACAATCCACTTTCTTTCACTCCCATTGATTTCTATGAGCACTGAACTGCCTTTTTTCCTGAATGAGCCTCAAATGATGAAGCTTCTGCCCGCAATGATAGTGGTGGTAGTGGTGGTGGTGGCTTCTGATCCCTTGAAAGGCACTGAACACCAGAGGCAACCACCACGTGTGTGCAGAGTGGAAGATAAAGGATGATCTGGGCAGTCTGTGGAGACATTTAATGAGCATTTATTGCTTTCTGAGCTTTCTGAGAACAAAGCTTTCTAGCAGTAAAGCTAATTAAAAAACACATTGCATTGTTTTTGTCTAAGGCCAAATATTCATTCACAAAGTACCATGAAAATGGCAAGCCTAGCCATTTGTCCCTCTTATCTGACACTTAGGAGAGGCATTCATTGAGTTTCAAAAGCTGACCTTAATATTAACGGACTGACCAGTTTTTCATGGATGTTATCTTATTTGCCCTTCATAGCAACCCTGTGAGGGAGAAAAAGGAAGTTTACAAAGTTTAGCAAACCACTGAAATTTGCTTCAGGATTTGTGGAGTTAGTGTTTATATCCAGGTTTATCTGACTCCAACTTTAAGCTGATCCCATAATATCAAACAGAAGCAACTGAGCATGTTGTAGTATGATTGGGAACAGAATGTTCTAATTTCAAATATTTTGTCCCAGGACGCATTCGCAGGAATCCACACATAGCGTCTCAATGGGTAGCAAGGAGATGTTTGCAGAAACCTAAGGTGCGCATCACCTGGTGCTCTCTAGCAAAAGTTGTTTTGGAGAACAACTTTTACCACGGTTGGAAGTGGTTCTCTGGACCAGCACGACAGGCTCCCTCCTGGAAGATTTCCGTATCCATAATGACAACACTTAGCTTCCTCAACCCTATGAAACTTACCTTTCACTGCACATAATTTCCTGACTAGTAAAGGTACACCTGAGCTTCAATATCTAAGCATTTCTCCATGTGTGAAATTTAAAATTCTTACACTCCACACATTGATATCAGGGAAGTTAAATGCCTTGCACAGCATTTTACAGAGACAGCAAGTGACAGAACTGTGACATGAATTCACATCTGTATCAACTTCAGTGTGACACCACGCCGCACATCTCCTGTGGCAACAAGGGCAGTGCTCAGCATGTATACTTGTTCCAATGATACCAAAATGGTAGAAGTCCAGATGCTGAGTAAAAATAAAATCTGAAAAATGATGAAAACTATCAGACAGTTGAATAAGGAGAACTTGGGTTATAGGTTTTCTATGATTCTGATTTCATTTCTTTTCTGTGTCCACCTATCTGTAAGGCAATGTTGACTTTGGATAATATAACATGTGGAAAGCTTCTCTTGAGGAGAAATTAAACTTCAGAAAAATCAAAAGCATATTGACTCAGTGAGGGAATCTGGGCACTGGTCATCTTCTAATCCTCTTGTGAGGGCTGAGGCAGAGGACTGTTGTGCATTTTCCAGGACAGCGATGTCTCTGGAACTTTGAATGATGACCTGTTGGGGAATGAGGTGAACAAGTTGTGTTTACAGCCTCAATGAAATCACATGAATAATATAGCTAAGCATGTCCAATAAAAGAAAAAGAAAACACATGTCCTAAAAGGTCATACAAAGGTCATACAAACCTAAAAGGTCATACAAACATGAAATAACCCTGACCCCAAGAATCTGTCACTTTAGGCACTAAGGAATCCTGGTCAGGCAGAACACGATGTTCTCCTGCTTGACCTCTGTTTCTTCTGGATGAGACTTTTTTTTTTTTAAGATTTTGTTTATTAATTTGAGAGAGATCGAGAGTGAGAGAGCACAAGCAGTGGAGTTACGGGGGGAGCAGCAGAAGGAGAGGGAGAAGCAGGCTCCTCACTGAGCAGGAAGCCTGATACAGGGCTCGATTCCAGGACCCTGGAATCATGATCTGAGCTGAAGGTAGATGCTTAACCAACTGAGCCACTGAATCCCCTTCTAGGTGAAATTTAAACATAATAGTTCAAAGCACTGAAAAAGTTCTCTTTGCAATGCTTTCAACTTTTGAATCAAAGCTGGTATGATTTGTTACCCTAGCCTTTCATTTTATTTGGAATTTTATTTTATTTTTTTTTAAAGATTTTATTTATTTATTTGACAGAGAGAAGAGAGATCACAAGTAGGCAGAGAAGCAGGCAGAGAGAGAGGGGGAAGCAGGCTCCCCGCTGAGCAGAGAGCCCGATGTGGGGCTCAGTCCCAGATCCCAGGACCCTGAGATCATGACCCAAGTTGAAGGCAGAGGCTTTAACCCACTGAGCCACCCAGGTGCCCCTCTTTATTTGGAATTTTAGATAAATATTTTAATAAGGCAGGAAAAGATAATGACCCTGACATCTCTTCAGTTATGGTATTAATAGATAACTATAATGATAAGAAAATACACTCCAGGCAAAATTATGAAGAGGATGATGTTTTTCCTGGTGACTCAGTCATGTGATTCTTTCCATATGTTGAGAGTACCCCTTACTATTCCTCTCAGATATTCATGGTGAAAAGAACTCTGGCTGTGACATGGCTATTTTCATTAGGTATTATTCAGCTAACCTGACTGTATAGTCAGTGTATCTTGGCTGATGCTGGCATATAGATAGGCAGATAATTTAAAGAGAGGCATAGAAAAGTTCTTTGGCTTTGAAGGAACGAGAAAGAGAGTGGTAAAGGCCAGTGATTTATAGTCTGACAGATTCTAAGTGCCTGAGAAAATTTCGCTTCCTTGTTTTTTCTTTTATTTAATTAAATGTGGGTTTCCCTTCTCCAAACAATTTTGGGCCGATGAGAGGAGGGCTAAGACTCTACCATTCAATCAATAGTATTACAAGCCCAATTTGGGAACCAGTGGTATAAATTGCTCTGGTAATATCTATCTATATAGTCTGATAATATCTATTAAGGTTTAAAGTACACATACCAGTCACACTGAGTACAGAAAAAAAGCTAAAGAGATTATATAACAACTGCCTATAATATATAATATTCTAGCAATTGAGAAAAAGACAATACAGCACAATGATAATGCACGTCAATGAAATAGAGAATTCAACAAATGAA
This sequence comes from Nasua narica, assembly GCA_028533885.1. Classification (NCBI taxonomy): domain Eukaryota; kingdom Metazoa; phylum Chordata; class Mammalia; order Carnivora; family Procyonidae; genus Nasua; species Nasua narica. Next base: position 119,957,388 of record CM052798.1, on the reverse strand, counting down.
ACAGGGAACTGGTTTTCAAAAAATCAATTGATTAAAATTTGTCTGAAATGAAAAGACTAGATGAATCAGTTGAAAGGACGCTTGATATACAAAGAAAAACTGAAATAGAAACTATTTCTATAGAAACTGAGACATAATCTTGATAAGTTATTGAACTCAAAGGATAAAGAGAGAATTCTTCAGTCATTTGGTGAAAAAGTAAGTATCACCCATGATGGGAGAATATCTAGGTGATTTCACTTCTTTCCCACAGCAACCTTCAATGCAGCCATGTCTACAAAGTACTGAGTGATAAAAAGGGTAATGCAAGTTTAGTGCACTCATCCCATTTTTCTTTTTTTTTTTAAGTTTTTTATTTATTCATTTGAGAGACAGAGAGAGCTCAAGCAGGAACATGGGGAAGGGGCGGAGGAAGAGGGAGAGGCAGACCCCATCAAGCAGGGAAGCCCAATGCAGGACTCTATCCCAGAACCCAGGGATCATTACCTGAGCCGAAAGCAGACACTCAACTTACTGAGGAACCCAGGCACCCATCCCAGTCGTTTTCCAAGAATAAACACCACAGGGAGGCTTTCTCAAAGAAGAAGCATCATATGGCACCCATAAGTCCCTCTGCAAAGAAGACAAACAAACCCTGAAATCCAGCCAAACATGAACTATTTCAAAAGACAAAATTGAACATGTAGCAACTATGGCAAAATGACTTTTAAGCATTCAAATCCTTTTGGTAAGTATTTAATCCACTAAAATATAAAAACAAGATTAACTAGTGAAAGAAATTCTGATAGCAGATTGGAATTTGAATGTTATTCATTCATGCAAAGTAAAGATAATACAAGTGTCACAGAAGGAAATGTGAGCAGGAGGTGAGGGGCTGAAATGTAATGATGCTAAGCAGTTCCTCTGTCACTGAGAAAGACAATCAAAGATGTCTGAACTGGAAAAGTATTTTTTAATGTCATAATTGATCTAATATCAGTATTTTAGATAATATTTTTTTCCTGAAACTTAAAGAGATATTGTAGAGTCACATATATTTTGCAATGAAATATATTCATCTGAGAAGACTGGTAATTTCTTCTGCGGTTTTTAAATTTTTTTATTTTTGGTCAAAATCAAATAAAATTTAATTATTCTTAAGTTTAAAGTATATAAAATAGATGATCCCGTTGTTTTAGAGTTATTTCTACATTGTTTATGTATCTATGTACTTATATACCTATTATTCCACATTTGTGTATATGTGTGTGTAAACATATATTTATGTATGCATACATGTATGTTTATGTACACACACAGGTACATATATACATTCACACGTGCATACACAGACACACACACACACAGACAGAGAGACAGACCTCTATCATCAATAACAACCACCAAATATTAACACTGAAAAATGCCTGTGGCACTAGCCCAGTCACCTGCCTTCCATGAGAAATGTGGGTTTCTAGGTCTTCTTGGCCAAATATACAGGTTCCCATTGCACACTGCTAAATTGGTAGCAGTGCCATTGTTAGGTCCTCTGTTTTTCTTTATTGGAAAAACTTTGACCTTATATCTGGAAGGTCTTTCAGCTTCATTTGTCTTTACCAAAACCCCTTAACTTTCCCCAGAAGCTCTTTGTGACTAAGACACTTGACCAAATATCCATAACCTTTAATGATAATGAAGTCTCTCAACCCTGGTCTCTCTGGCCACACCTGATTGGTTTAGGGATGAGCATCTACTCAAGCTAGGACAATGCGCCTGTCCACAGAAATGTGGGCATTTTCCCATGCTCTTCCAGTTTGAGTGGCTAGAACTTTGAATGTAAAGTCACAAATTGTGAAGGCTCATTTTCCACCATGGCATCTTGAAAGTTGAGAAAAGTGGAGTGCAGGGAGAAAGAAAGAAGCAGATGTTATATGGAACAGACATCAAAGTGACTGAGCATCTCATTGGGCCCTTGCCTCCCAGTCACTGGATTGTTCACCTCTGTTCTCCTAACAATAAATTCTTCTTTCAAGTTAGCTTCAGATAGTTTCTTCTGCTAAATAATCCAAATTATTATATGAATTTAATTCTTTTTTATTGTCTTATGTTAGTCATCATACAGTACACCATTAGTTTTTGATGTAGTTGTTCCATGATTCATTGTTTGCGTATAACACCCAGTTCTTAAGAAAGAGAAACATGTAAGGAATTTTTTATGGCATTTAAGCCAATGTAATGAGATCTACAATAAAAACACCAGTCACTTCAATTCCTGCTATAATTCAAAATAAAAGTGTTACTTAAGAACCACTTAATTTTTCAACAAATAGCCATTGAGTTTACTATGACTCAACTACTAGTCTGGCTACTTGAACAAAAAAGGCAAAAATCATTGCTCTCGAGGAACTTCCATTTTGGTGGAAGCATATAGTTTTCCAGGCTCTGGAAAAAGTTGAAAAGTAAAATATTTGGGAAATAAATGGGTTCATTTAGGAGTAACCAGTTCAAAGTTTCTTAAAATATAGAGAACATTTGCATCAAGAAATGAAAACAACTCTCAACATAGTAAGAGCAATACTACATATTTTTGAGTTGTACGATAAACTTGATAAAATAGAACAGTAAACATATTTCAGACACCTGTAGTTTAATGCAGTTATCTAATGAAGGAAATTATGCCTCCAGCTTTCAGCTTTTGATAACACATAGCTAAAAAGATGTTTGGAAAATTCATTTTGAGGTAACAAAGCAAAAAATGTGTCCAAGAAATATTTGTTGTATGAATAAATGGAAAGTTCCTGGTATCAAACGGCTCACACCAAAAGTAGGGGAGATATTACCATATTTTCAACCATTAAAACCCTGTCAAAAGGAAGTAGGTTTACTTACTAATTCTCTATTCAGCTGTGTCAAATACAAAATTCATAATATCAATTTGTTTTCTCAATTAAGTATCTTCTTATTTAGAATTCCTAGTAAATTTTTATTCTGCCTATTCATTATGGTTATGCCATTCATTCATGGATGTTATTCCTCAATTTATTTCTTTGAAGACCATATACATATTTAAAGTCATTTCCTAATTTCATTTGTTATCAGTGTTTCTCCTGAATTTTAATTTTGTTACTTGTATTTCTAGAGGGTTTTCAGTTGCCCAGGGCTCTGAGAAAATGGCCCAGTCTTGAATTGGAAGCTCAGGTTCCTCAAGTAAGATGAGATGAAATATAATGCAGCTATAATCACTGAGAGGATATCCTGGCCCATATTCTGGTTCAAGACCCTATTCTCCTACCTCCTTCATTATGTAACTTTCCCAATCTGTGTCTAGAGCTCTTTTATATCAAACAATTCTGGCTCCTGACTCTTGCCATTTTCCTGAATAAAAACTCCAGTTTACTTCAGCAGGCTTCCAGATCTAGAGTCCAACAGGGTAATGGCTTTAGCCCCACTTCAAAGTGTTTTTGGCCAACAGACAGTTTCTCTTGTGTTTTAGCAGAGCTATTTTTTTCTTTAACGTTTCTCCTTTCATTTTTTATCTATTGTTGTTATATGTCTGGAGTGAAAGGAGTATCAGAGGATGAACTTACCAATAGTAACTTGGTTGGAAGTTCCAAAATATTGTTCTCAATTACTCTTCCAGACTCTAAGCCAGGAGGAATGGAAAGTATTTTTTTATGCAGTGAGACTATTCCCCTTTAAGTTATATCATATGGTTGAGCTGAAATTTTTTTAAAAATGCTCTGAAATGTCCCCTCACTTGCAATAATGTAACATAAACCATTTTTATGATTAGGCAATTTCTAAGCAGTAGATCTGGTAGAACTCCGTAGGGTCAGGCCCTTCAAAAGAGTTCTTGGCACCATCAAGAGAATGATCACTTATTTATACACTGTGGGAGGTGGCAGAATATATAAATCATGAATTTTTTAATTTTATAAACTGATTACAAGAAACACAAAGGAACTTCCTCAGTGTCAAAATATTAATTAGAAGTAGAATTGAAATTAAGTTCTAGGTTCCTTGGCTAAAAGGTCTTTGTTCTTTTCATGATACCGTGCAGTTTTATTTATTTCTTCTTCTTATATAAATATAATGAATGTTGAGCATTTAGTGACATAACCTGCAAAATGTCATATTATTCTCCTGGGTCAGAATTAATTCATGCCGTACCAATTTGTTGGTATTGATGCAAATGTATTTTTGCTGAATGTACTTTCACTATGCCAAAAACTAAAGATAATGTTGATATTTACCTTATTCTTTAATTCAATTAAGTTCATTTCAAATATACATTAGATGAATTTACCTTTGCGAGATTAAAATATTTCAGAGTATTCTTAAAAATCACATTTTTTGTAGCTGCAATTTGTTATAATTTTTTAGTATCCAGTGTTCAGCTTTTAGAGTTGTATATATTTATAAAACTTGTTTATTCACTTTTTTCATTTCAGATATTTATTGAGTGCTTATTATGTGGCAGATGCTGTACTGGGTATCTCATATATAAAGTGAACAAACATAGACATGTTCCCTGAATTCAAGGAATTAACACTCTAGTGAGATAAATAGAAAATAAAAAAAATAATTGCAAGATAAATGAAAATTAAAATGATTGCAAGTATTTACGAATGAATGATATCAGGTCTTATGTGGAAATAATCAGAGGATTTGACTAAATTGGAAATCCAGAGGGGGTTCTCTGGAGAGAGGGTCTAAAGGTCATGCAGAGGCAAATTCTTTGAGGAGAGGGGGGCAGAATATTCCCAGCAGCGAATAGGATGTACAAGGTCCTTTGGAAAGAAGGCCCACTGGTCCCTCAGTCAATTAAAATAAGCCAATAAGGTTAGAAAGCATTCAGCAAGGGAAAGGTGGCACAAATTGAGGCTAGAATAGACAGAGAGCCAGGTTATGCAGGGCTTCAGAGGCAGGTTAAGGCCTTTGGACTTTATCTTTAGCATAATATGGAGGGTTTAAAGTATTTAAAAGTCATTCTGACTCTCTCTGCTTGACTTATTTCACTCAGCATAATCTCTTCCAGTTCTGTCCATGTTGATACAAAAGTTGGGTATTCATCTTTTCTGATGGAGGCATAATATTCCATTGTATATATGGGCCATCCCTTCTTTATCCATTTGTCTGTTGAAGGGCATCTTGACTCTTCCCACTGTTTGGCGGTTGTGGCCATTGTTGCAATGAACATTGGGGTACATGTGACCCTTCTTTTCACTACATCTATATCGTTGGGGTAAATACCCAGTAGTGCAATTGCAGGATCATAGGGTAGCTCTATTTTCAATTTCTTCGGGAATCTCCACACTCTTTTCTGAAGTGGCTGCACCAACTTGCATTCCCACCAACAGTGGAAGAGGGTTCCCCTTTCTCCACATCCTCTCTAACATTTGTTGTTTACTGTCTTGTTGATTTGGGCCGTTCTAACTGGTGTAAGGTGGTATCTCAGTGTGGTTTTGATTTGAATCTCTCTGATGGCTAAAGATGATGAACATTTTTTCATGTGTCTGTTAGCCATTTGTATGTCTTCTTTGGAGAAGTGTCTGTTCATGTCATCTGCCCATTTTTGGATGTGATTGTCTGTTTTTGGAGTGTTGAGTTTGAGGAGTTCTTTATAGATCTTAGATATCAGACCTTTGTCTGTAGGGTCATTTGCGAATATCTTCTCCCATTCTGTGGGTTGCCTGTTTGTTTTGTGGACTGTTTCCTTTGCTGTGCAGAAACTTTTTATCTTGATGAAGTCCCAAAAGTTTATTTTCACTTTTGTTTCCTTTGCCTTTGGAGACATGTCCTGAAAGAAGTTGCTGTGGCTAATGTCATAGAGGTTA
>CM052798.1:119914413-119951072 GCA_028533885.1 Nasua narica | reverse complement strand
GGGGGGGTAGGGATATGGACATGGGGGAGGGTATGTGCTATGGCAAATGCTGTGAAATGTGTAAGCTTGATGATTCACAGACATGTACCCTGGGGCAAATAATACATTATATGTTAATAAAAAATTAAAAAAAACTTGAAACAAAAAATAAATATAAAATGACAATTAAGTAGAGGATTTAAAAAAAGTATTTGGAAAGGATGATAAGAAGGGATCAAGATGGTTCTTAGGATTCCATCTTGCATATCTGACTATATAATGATGTCCTTTGCAGCAACAGGAACCACAGAAGAGTATCTTGTTTCAAGGAGAAGGTCAAATTTTTAATGGTGTCTTATTAGTTTGAGGTGCTTTGAAGATATATGATGAAAGGATGGAGCTAAAATGGCAGAGTAGAAAAAGGACCCCGGGCTTTCCTTGTTCCTTGAATACAGATAAATATCAAATCATTCTGGACACCCAAGAAGTTGGTCTGAGGACTGACAGAACAAACTGAAAAACTAGAGGGAGAGAAGAGGCTGCATTGTGGAAGGAAGGAGGTTTGAAGACACGATTTAGGGGAGGTAAGTATAGTGGAGAGGAGGTAAAGTCAGTGGAGGGGAGGGATCCCTGATCAGAGAGAGAAAGAGAGAGAGGAATGAACAAGGAAAACACTTCCCCAAAGCCATTGACTGGGAAAATAGGAGGGGTTGATTATCGTGAGTGGAGCTCAAAGACAGGAGTTTTAGAAGTCTGTGCCCTGGCTGGTGTTGAGCTCAGTGGGTGCTGCAGTGCTCCTGAAGAGGAGTGTAGAAGCCAGGGAGCTGACAGTGCAATCTGAGGATCCCCTTGGACATAATGGGAGAGATGGCTCCCCCTTCTTGGATCACATCTGGGAGAGGTGGCATTGCCTCTTGGGACAAGAGTTGGTGGGCACCATTATGCTAGCTTTACTCCAAACTTCAAGATCCTGCATGTTGGTGCAACTGCCTTTCTGGGACAAACCTGCACCAGCACTAGCAGGGCAAAACTCTCCCCCAGAGGACCAATGCAGGTCCACACCACATTAGGTCTCTAAAATTTGGAATTTTAAAACTCAGCTGGGCTACCTGAAACAAAACACAGGTATACTGTGCTGCCAGATGGGCAGATGGCTCAGACAAATACAGGGTGAAGGCAGGGAACTGAGGAATGCCTGAGGCACATGAAGGGAGGTTGTTTGCTCTTCTGGGAGGGCTTCCTGGACAGCAGTGGGTGTGAACTCCCCTCTCCAGGGACAGGGGAGAGGGCTGGTGCTATTTTCTTCCTCCACCCCTCAGCATAATCTGACTTCAATAAAGCAGTTAAACTGCTTACATCAAGCCCCAGCCCCCTGCACTCTGCAGGTGCCGCTTTACCAGGGTAAGTGTGCCTGAGAACCAGAACAGCAGTTGCCTCCCCCAGAAGACCAGCACCAACCTGCAAATGCATGAAGTCTACTGATCATAGAGTGTGGAAACACTTCAGCTGCAGTGGAAGTACCATCAGGTTTCTTTTAACAATCAGACCCAAGCACACCTACTTCAAATTTGCCACGCTCTGGCTAAGGTCCAAATACTGCACGCTGCAGGCAAGAGGAAACTCTGCAGAGAACTGATCTGAGGGAAAGAGCAGCTGAACACAGCAGCAGAGTGCACACAGCATACACCAGAAACACATCTTGAAGCACCAGGCCCTGGACAGTATATGACCTCTTCTTAATAAAGCCATACTCCCAGGAGCAAGAAACGTAACAGGCTTTCCTAACACACAGAAGAAGAGAGAGACCTAAACAAACATGCCTAGATGGAAGACTTCACCCCAAAAGAAAAAATAAGAAAGGTCATCGCCAGAGATCTAACTGAAACAGAAATAAATAATACTCCTGACCCAGAATTTAAAACAACAATTATAAGGATACTAGCTGGGCTTAAGAAAAGCATAGAAGACACCAGGGAGTCCCTTGGGAGTTCAGAGATAAAAAACAACAACAACAACAACAACAAAATCACAACCAACCAACAACAAAAAAAACCCTTAAAAATTAGGATGAAATAAAAAATGCTATAACTGACATATGAAACCAACTGGATGTAATGATGATGAGATGGAAGAAGCAGAAGAATGAATAAGTGATACAGAAGATAAAATTATGAAGGGGTGCTTGGGTGGCTCAGCTGGTTAAGCAGCTGATTCCTGATTTTTTTTCAGTTCATGATGTCAGGGTTATGAAATCAAGCCATGTGTTAGGCTCCTCACTGGAGCATGAAGTCTGCTTAAAAGTATCTCTCTCCCTCTCTCTCTGCCCCTCCCCCTGCTTACATATGTTCTCTCTCTCTCTCTCTCTCTCTCCCTCAAAAAAAAGGAGAGATAAGATAAAATTATAGAAAATAATGAAGTTGAAAAAAGGAAGGAAAGAATAATATTAGATCACAAAAGTAGACTTAGGAAATTCAGTGATTCCATAAAGTGTAATAACATTCATATCATAGGTGTCCTGAAGAAGAGGGGAAATAGGGGCAGAAGCTTTATTTAAAGAAATTATAGCTGAAAATTTCCCTAGTCTGAGGAAGAAAACAGACATCTAAATGCAGGAGGCACTGAGAACTCCCATCAAAATCAACAAAAGCAGGCCAACACTAGCACATATTGTAATAAAATCTGCAAAATATAGAGATAAGGAAAAAAAATCTTAAAAGCAGTTAGAGAAAAGAAATCCCTAACACACAAGGGAAGACAAACAAGGTTAGCAGCAGACCTCTCCGTAGAAAATTGGTAGGCCAGAAGAAAGTATCATGATATAGTCAATATGATGAATGGGAAAAATATGCAACCAACAATACATTATCCAGCAATGTTGTCATTCAGATTAGAAAGAGAGATAAGGAGTTTCCCAGACAAACAAAACTAAAGGAGTTTTTGACTACTAAACCAGCTCTGCAAGAAATATTAAAGGGGACTCTTTGAATGGGAAAGTGAAAGCAATAGCAACAAAGACTAGAAAGGAATGGAGAAAATCTCCAGAAACAACGACTTAACAAGTAATACAATGGCACTAAATTAATATCTATCAATCAACACTCTGAGTGTAAGTGGACTAAATGCTCCTATCGAAAAACACAGGGTGTCAGAATGGATAAAAAAACAAGACCCATCTATATGCTACCTACAAGAAAGTCATTTTAGACCTAAAGACTCCTGCAGATTGAAAACGAGGGGATAGAGAACCATTTATTATGCTAATGAGCATCCAAAAAAGCTGGAGTAACCATACTTATATCAGACTAACTAGATTTTAAACCAAACACTGTAACAAGAGATGAAGAAGGCATTGCATCATAATAAAGGGGTCTATCCAACAAGAAGATAAAACAATACAACAAATGAAAATACAACAAATATTTATGTCCTCAACTTGGGAGCATCCAAATATATAAAACAATTAATAATAATAATAATAATAATAAAACAATTAATAATAAACATAAAGGAACTCACTGATAATAATACAATAATAGTAGGAGGCTTTTAAACCCCACTTACATCAGTGGACAGATCATTTAAGCAGGAGATCAACAAGGAGGGGTGCCTGGGGGGCTCAGTCTTTAAGTGTCTGCTTTTGGCTCAGGTCATTATCCCAGGGTCCTGAGATAGAGCCCCACGGTGGGCTCCCTGCTCAGTGGGAAGCCTACTTCTCCCTCTTCCTCTCTCCCTGCGTGTGTTCCCTCTCTTGCTGTGTCTTTCTCAGTCAAATAAATAATAAAATCTTAAAAAAAAAAAAAGAAGGAAATCAGCAAAGAAACAACAGCTTTGAATGAGACACTGGATCACACAGACTTAACAGATACATTCATAATATTTCTTCCAAAAGCAGAAGAATACACATTCTTTTTGAGTGCATATGGAACATTCTCTAGAATAGGTCACATACTGGGTCACAAATCAGGCCTCGACAAATACAAAAAGACTGAGATCATACCATGCATATTTTCATGTCACAATGCCATGAAACTTGAAGTCAACCACAAGAAAAAATTTGGAAAGACTACAAAAACATATAGCTTAAAGAACAACCTACTAAAGAATGGATAAGCCAATCAGGAAATTAAAGAAGAAATAAAACAATACATGAAAACAAGGGTAATGAAAACATGATGGTCCAAAACATTCAGGATGTAGCAAAAGTGTCATAAGAGGGAAGTATACAGCATTATATGCTTACCTCAAGGGACAAGAAAAATCTCAAATACACAACCTTAACTTATGCCTAAAGAAGCTAGAAAAAGAACACATGAAGCCAAAAGTCAGCAGAAGAAGGGAAATAAATCAGAGCAGAAATAAATGATATAGAAACAAACAAACAACAAACAGTAGATCAATGAAACCAGGAGCTAGTTCTCTGAGAGAATTAATAAATTTGATAACCCCTTAGCCAGACTTATCAAAAAGAAAAGAGAAAGGACCCAAATAAAATCATTAATAAAAGAGAAAAAAAATGTCAACAAACACCACAGAAATACAAACACTTATAAGAGAATATTATGAAAAATTATACGCCAACAAATTGGGCAAGCTGGTAGAAATGGGCAAATTCTTAAAAACATATAAACTACGAAAACTGAAACAGGAAGAAATAGAAAACTTGAACAGATAGAAAACCAGCAAAGAAATTGAATCAGTAGTCAAAAATCTTCTAACAAACAGAAGTCCGGGGCCAGATGGTTTCTCTTTGGTAGACATCCCAAACATTTAAAGAAGAATTAATACCTATGCTTTTGAAACTGTTCCAAAAAATAGAAATGGAAGGAAAACTCTTACCATTGTTATTTAATTTACTACTGGAAGTCCCAGCCTCAGCAATCAGACAACAAAAAGAAATAAAAGGCATCCAAATCAGCAAGGAAGAAGCCAAACTTTCACTATTTGCAGAGGACATGATACTCTATGTAGAAAACCTGAAAGACTCCACCAAAAAATTGCTAGAACTGATACACAAATTCAGCAAAGTGGCAGGATACAGAATCAATGTACAGAAATCTGTTGCATTTCTGGACACCAATAACGAAGCGGCAGAAAGAAAAGTCAAGGAATCAATCCCATTACAATTGCACGAAAAACCATAAGATACCTAGGAATAAACCTAACCAAAGAGATCTATACTCTGAACACTATAAAACACTGATGGAAGAAATTGAAGATGACATAAAGAAATGGAAAAACATTCCATGCTCATGGATTAGAAGAACAAATATTGTTAAAATGTCTATACTACCAAAAGAAATCTACACATTTAATGCAAACCCTATCAAATACCACCAGCATTTTTCACAGACCTATAACAAACAACCCTAAAATTTGTATGGAACAAAACCCTGAATACAAACCCTGAATACAAAAACCCTGAATAACCAAAGCAATCCTGAAAAAGAAAAGCAAAACTAGAGGCATCATAATTTCAGATTTCACATTATATTACATAGCTGTAATCATCAATACAGTATGGTACTGGCACAAAAACAGACACATAGATCAGTGGAACACAACAGAAAACCCAGAAATGGACCCACAACGATGGGGTCAACTAATCTTCAACAAAGCAGGAAGGAATATTCAGTGGAAAAAAGACAGTCTCTTCAACAAATGGTGCCAGGAAAACTGGTCAGCAGCATGCAAAAGAATGAACCTGGACCACTTTCTTACAACATGCCAAAAATAAATTCAAAATGGATGAAAGACCTAAATGTGAGACAGGAAACCATCAAAATTCTAGAGGAGAACAAAGGCAGTAACCTTTTTGACATTGGCTGTAGCAAATTTTACTAGATATGTCTCCAAAGGCAAGGGAAATAAAAGTAAAAATAAACTATTAGGACTTCATCAAGATAAAAGGCTTTTTGCACAGCAAAGGAAACAATCAACAGAACCAAAAGGCAATCTTCAGAAGTGGAAAAGACATTTGCAAATGACATATCCAATGAAGTGCTAGTATCCAACATCTATAAAGAATTTATCAACTCACCAAATAATCCAGAAATGGGCAGAAGACATGCATGGACATTGTTCCAAAGAAGCCTTCCAGATGGCTAACAGACCATTACTGTTCTCTTCAATCTTGGGTCCTCCATGCATATAGAATGCCTGCAAATAGTAAACATACAGTATGCATTTATTGAATAGATGACTTAAAGTCCATCATCTACATGAGAAAACTGAACCACTTACAGGTTAAGTTCTTAGCTAAATTTACAGTTGTTAGGGGCAATGTTGGGCCTTCTGACTCCAAGTTTAGTGCCCTTTCCATTTTAGACCTACAAAGATCTTAGAGATAAAACTAATTTATAATGAATCTATTGGTTGGGTGTTTTGTAGTTAATTTTCTAGAGAAAATATTTCTGTAATGCTTAAAAGAATGGCATTTGAAAGCAAAGCCTACCAACTATTCTGTCTTTTATAAACTCACATTACCAGACAATTAAATTGTGGCCACCCTTAAGAGACAAATAGGAGGCTAGTCATCGCTTTGTGAAGCATGAGGACTATCAAGCAGATGCATTTTAAATTAGATTCTAGTAAAATTCCTTACAAGTAGCCAGCAAACCCAGTATAGGTGAAAAATAATTGAGGGATAACAACTAACATAACAATACTTCTTAAATATTTTCTACAATGTCCACTTATTCTTGGATGGTATGAAATGAACACAATATTTTTTTTTCCTTTATGACTATAATACAGTAACAGAGGTGACAGGAGAGAGAGAGATGGGAATAGGATATTTTAGACCCTGTCTTGGATCCACATTCAGCCCCAAATTATCAAACAATTGAATATTAATTTGTAAAAATCTTATAATACTTCATATATTCTGCCTTGAATAATATTATTGAACCATATATTTAAAGGGTAATTAAATTAAACTTACTAAAATACTTTATGTTACTTAATTACATTTCAGGAACTACTGGATAAATACAGTATGTACTACTACAATGCATGTAACTCCATACAGCATTTTCTTTCCCCAATCCTCCCCATTTCTGAATATTCTTTCTCCCCAAAATTCATTTTCAAATCATTTAACTATTCCTTTTCATTTTTAACCCCATATTTATAAATAGTATGCCTTATTAATATGGTGGTTTTTAAAATCTTACAAATTATATAAATTATCTTTCAGCCTTAGCGTTACTTTTAAGAGTTCTAATGTCGTTCTTATTTCAGTCCTTGCATTTGACTTTGAATTTTGACTTGTTTCTGGAAATACTCGGAATTTTTGAAGGCATTTTACTTTAAATAGAAATTAGCTTTCTATAATGGAAGGCGAGGAATTAGCTTTAATACATTCTCCTCAAAAATTTTCTCCACCTTTATCATTTTTCTGATAGTTTTATATTTGTATGTATATATCTACGTGTATACATATATAACTCTCTATATAAATTCCTTTCTTGAAAATCATTATCTGTAGTTAATAATTTCTATTTCTTTTCCTCCTCCTTTTTCTTCTTCCTCTTCTTTTTCTTTCTTTTTGTATCCTTTCCACTTTCTCCTTCTTCTTTAGCTTACTTATGCATCCCTATTTTACTCACAATCTACAAATCAAACACATCAAGTAATGTCTATTTTATACTTTTTCTTGGAAACAGCCCAATTCCAGTGTTTTGCTCCATTTTACACTGGTTGTTCTCTTGTGCTCCTGCACTCTGCCGTGGGAACACCATCGCCCACAGAGATGCTCCAGATAGGAACACAGGTGCACAGGTGCCGAAGACCTAACCTAACCCATAGTCTGGAGCCAAACCCAGCCAAAGAATATAAATGCTGCAAACACACAGAGACAAAGGATAATAGTTGAGAGAGAGAGAGAAAGAGAGAAGAAAAAAGAAAAAAAAAAAACCAGACAAGGTAGATTAAATTTCCAGAAATTCTGGAAAGATGGACAGTTTGTGCTGCCTTTTGTTGAGGAGCCATTTCATTCATCATTTTATGTAGGATAATTAAAGTACATGGACTTTTTAAAAAATTGTATGAAAGAGGGTGTGTGCCTGTGTGTGTGTGTGTGTGTGTGTGTGTGTGTGTGCGGGCGTGCATAGGCACGCACTGGTTCCCCAAAGAACTGGAGTGTAATGGAAAGCTTTATTTACAATGCCCTCCATGTTTTCCTCACATCAGTGGGACCATAAGATAATTGACTCTCTCTGCTTGACTTATTTCACTCTGCATAATCTCTTCCAGTCCCGTCCGTGTTGATACAAAAATTGGGTATTCATCCTTTCTGATGGAGGCATAATATTACATTGTATATATGTACCACATCTTCTTTATCCATTCATCTGTTGAAGGGCATTTTGGTTCTTTCCACAGTTTGGCAATTGTGGCCACTTTACGTGAGGAAAACATGGAGGGCATTGTAAGAAGGAAGGGAAGGATGAATGGGGGGAAGTCAGAGGGGGCCATGAACCATGAGAGACTCTGGACTCTGAGCAATAAACTGAGGGTTTTGCAGTTGAGGAGGTGGGGGGTTGGGCGAGCTTGGTGGTAGGTGTTGAGGAAGGCACATATTGCATGGAGCACTGGGTGTGGTGCATGAACAATTAATCTTGTAACACTGAAAAAATAAAATAAACATATTTGGGGGAAAAATGGAAAGCTTTACTTTATTTCATTTTTTCGTTATGCCATAATTCAGTAAATAATTGTTGCATCACCATAATAAAACCCATAGAGAATTAGGAGTTGCATCATTACACATGTTACTTCTTTTCCAATGAAACCTTATTTGAGAATGTTTTTCTAAATTTCTCTGAGACACTAGATGTCTGTACAAAGTCATGGCACTGTTAAAGTGCGTATTATATATGATGTAACAAATGAGGCAATTAATTTGGATTTGTTTCCACAGAATAAGGTATTTGATATTTCTGTACTCTTTATGGCAGATTAGTTTTGATCATGGTAGATTATTATATTCTTTCCGAGTCATTAAAAGCTATTACCGACATGTACCAAACTGTGTTTTAAAGCATTGTCATTATGTTTAAAATGTATAATTTGTAGATAAAAGTAAAAGCATGAAGCTTGTCAAATATTCTTTTATTTCATATCTCAAAAAAGTAAGAAAATCCTTCACTTCAACATTGAATTATTCTAAGTAGAGAAGTCAGTGGAAAAAATGAGATTTTAAAAAAGGAAATGTTATCTCAATATTTGCAGGGAAGTGGTGGTAAAGTTTACTAGTGTTTTTCATATCTGATTATTCTCTCCTTCTACACAACACAGGAAAAAACTACTTCCCAGACCCCTCGGCAGTTAGACAGGGTCATATGACTAGTTCTAGCCAGTGAAATGCAAGTAAAATCCATGCATCTTATTTCTAGCTGAGGCTTTTAAGAACAAGTATGCCACTTCCATAATCTCTCTTTCTCTCTGACAGTGACCATGGAGGCGATTTATTGAAATGACAGTACTCAACAAATAAACAGTCTGAGTGACTACATGGAAAAAAAGCAGCTCTGGAAAGACATTTGACTGACATCAGACATGTGCATGTGAAGGATAGATTTTATTGTTTAAGACTCTTTTGCTATAACTAGTGAATAAAATAGGCATGTCTTGTTATACAAAATCTGTGTGTAAATTTTAACTTTATTAAATGGAAACATACTTTATTAGGACAGAGATATTCGCTATTTAAAAGTACTCCAAGGTAAATATTCCTTTAATCAAACAATTGTTTAAGTACAAATAAATAAAACCACTTAATTTACATGATTTTTAACTGATTAATCAGATCATAAAGTTATGTGATTAAAAAATTAAGAGGTTATCGGTGTGAATGTTAGTCTTCATTGTTCAATAAAGACGGTGTGTGTGAAGAGAAAGGCAAATAAATTATACGTAGTCAGATATTCTGAGCCATTAAATTAGGTCACACACATGAGAATAATTTGTAAGCTGACAAGTATTATAAAATATAAAGAAATCAGTAGAATCGTGATCATTACCATTAAATCTGCTTTACTGAGAGTCTCAGGGCTGGCCATACACTTAAGAGGGAGTCTACATATCTTACGCTGCTAGAGGATATAATAAGCTAGTAATTCAGTCTATCAATTAAAGTTGTTTGTACTACCTGGTACTGAGCAACATACTTAACTGACTTGTACGTTAATTGACAGTTCATTACCTTGACTGATATAGTAAGTTGTTTTGGTTTCGTGTAGACATTCCGAGACAGTTACGAATTATTATCTAAGAAGAAAGTCAGGGACTCCAAAGGCACTATAGAGATTGGCAGTGACTCTGCTCAGAGGTATGGGTCGTGTGTGTGTTTGTGTGTGTGTGCGTGTGTACTCACGAATATGTGTTCACGGTTTTTCATATTGCATATTTTAGATATCCTGGTATTATTCTAATCTGACTACTGTGACAGCAACTTCAATACCTTAAGGAACTTACCAAATTTTACAGAAGTAAAATGTGCTAAATGTAGGGCATTGACTCTGACCTTCTGTGTTCAAAGCCAGCACCCTGTCCATCAGACCACAGATTCCGTTAGAGAAAAAGAACCAAAGAAGCTCAATATTATAAGGCATTTAAAAAAAAGTTACATTTGCTCTCTGACTTCTCTGAAATTATTAGCATGCTTTATGTGTGAGAGAAACTTAAATTTATATTTTCTATACTACAATCCAATAGTCTCAATCCTGTTTATGCCTTACTTTCCTGTCTTTCTAAATTTCTATCTTCATTTTCAAGCAGATAGAAAGGAAAATTAATTATGAGCATTCACTAATAAATGTTATTATAATGAAATGCTAACAGAAGGATCAGGGTTCCTTGTATTTCTTCCCTGTCTATTCATATGTCCTTAATGTCATCCTTGTCCTGAAATTCTTGCTGTTGAAGAATTGTTTATCTCCACAATCTGTTTCTAAAATTTGTAATAAATTCCTCAGATCTTAAAGAAGCAGCTTAGAAACATGGATTTTAGACTTGAGACATTGATTTGAATGCTAATTTTACCATTAATTAGCTGAGTGAACTTTGACATGTTTCTAAACCAAGCTGATTCCCAGTTTCCTCATTTCTATGGTGGATTTAAAATGTTTCCTTCATAAATAGTGAGAATTAATTGATATAATGTATGTAAGCAGACAAATTAATATATATGAAGATTATGTTGCTTGCCTTCAGAGGCCTTAAAATCCACTTTTAGAAGGTGGCTTATTTCCAGTAAAGACTAAAGGTAATACCAAGTAATGCATATTAAAGGCACTGGAGTCAAATAAATCTAGGTTTAAATGTTGTCTCTACCACTTACAGTTCAGTATTTTCATGTGTAAATTGACATCATTATAGAATGAACCTTATGAAGTTACAAAGAAGATTAAATGAAGTAATTTATAAAAAGTACTTAGTGGTACCTATTGGTACTGCAGAATTGAGTTGGTTTTCTCAGGAGAAAAGGATGGAGGGAGGGAGAGAAATCCCTGGGAAGGAGGGAAGTGGGGGTAAGGCAGGGAAACACTTGAACAGCAATGAAAGCATAGAGCCTAAAAGATCAGAGACTACACCATTCACTTTGCTCTGCATCACTGGTCTATGGCCCCATACTTGACACAAAACACCCAGCCAACACTTAGGTGTGAAATAAATGAATACAACAGGTGTCCTTTTAGACATTGCATAAATTGTGAATTCAGAGCATTAAAATGATGAAATACGTTTTGAAATATATTCAAAGATAGAAGTACTCACTAAAATGCATTTATATAGAAGAGGCAGAGGTCCTTGAAAAGATTAAAACACTGGCATTTTGGAAAAGAAAAAAAAGTAAAATAATTATTTGTTCTTAAAGAAATTGTTTCTTTCTCTGAGATGTTTTCTTCATTGGCATCAACTGGTAACCAAGAAAGACAAAACACTGGGCTGGCTTGGTAGATACTTGCTATACCAGTGGGGCAACATAACTGCATTGTAATTCCGTTGTTGGAAACACCTACAGACAATCTTCCCTTTGTAAGATAGTTAGGGACTTGGGTTGCTTAGACAATGAATCACCTAAATCGAAATGGCAAAGAATTCAAAAGAAAGAATTCATACCCTATTTCAGAGTAAAATCATCACCATCCACCTTCCCTCCAACTTTCCATGTATATGAAAATCTCTCTGTATCAGCCAATAGCAAGGTTGATACTCATTCAGACTCTTTTCACTTTCCCCACACAGATCTATTTTATCCTGAATTCGAGGACTAGAATACATAGCTAAAGACATGGAGAATTAAATTATAATGTATTTTACTCTCTTAGTTCTGATTGCTAGAGTTTTAAGGCTATCAAATAACAGTAGTAATCATAATATTTTTTGAAATCCTAAAATAACATTATACATATGTGTATGTGTTGTATGGATACTACTTTGATCATTACAACAATTCCACCAACTAGTTAAAACAAATGTTATTTCCCCATTTATAGAAGAAGAAAGAAAGAAGATCACAATGTTTTGGTGTTTCTCAAGGCTAGTCATGTATTGAGTGTGGACCTAGAATTTGAACCCCAGCTCCAGAGTCCACCTGCTTTCTACTATAGGCTGCCAACATAATGGCCCACAATAATAAAGACTTAAAATCCACAAAATTAATTAGCATTTCTTCTCTTATTATGGCAAATAGACATAAGGGATGTGAAGGTGCCTGTCTCATTGGTCAGAATGTCATGGTGAGGCCAAAGTTATGCATAAACTCTGGACCTGGGGTCTAGTCAGCAGAAGCTATCAAGAAATGGTGAACAGGCTGGTCAGACAAGGACAGTAATATAGATGTCAGTAGGTGGGCATTGGGAAGAGGGCATCATGACCACCAAGTTATCCCATCAAATAACCTAGAAAAAAATCCTTTTACTACCTTTTATCTGGATTTCAGTTCAAAGTCATTGTCCACTGCCACTCTAGAGAAATCTAACAGAAGCACTTCATTATCTAAACTCCATTTAAAATATTAACAACATCCTTAATTTTAGAAAAGTGCTCAAACCACATGCTGTTTTCTAACTCATTAATTCCTAGTCACACTGAACATTTAAATGCAAAATTGGGGCGCCTGGGGGGCTCAGTGGGTTAAAGCTTCTGCCTTCAGCTCAGGTCATGACCCCTCAGGGTCCTGCGATTGAGCCCCTCATCAGGCTTTCTGCTCAGCAAGGAGCCTGCTACCTCCTCTCTCTCTGCCTGCCTCTCTGCCTACTTGTGATCTCTCTCTCTGTCAAATAAATAAATAAAATCTTTAAAAATAAATAAATAAATGTAAAATTAAATCTTCCCTGATCTGATTCTCTCATATATAGTCAGTCCTGAAGTAAGGAATATATGGATGGAAAACTCTAGGTCTGCCACATACATGGGCTTAGAATTAAGTCAACTTGCACATACTCTGAAATCTCTTGGTTTTCAAAAACATGTGGGATCCAAGGATAGACCCTGGCACCAATGTTGCCCCCACCTCTCCCCTCTTCATAGCATCAGTTGGTATATAGTAAGTTAACCCTAAACTTAGTGGCTCGACACAGCTGTTTATTAACTTATAGTTCTGTAGATCAACAACTGGGCTTGGATTAATTGAATGGTGATCTGCTGGTCTCATTTGGCCTTACTCATGTATCTGCATTTAGTTGGCAGTGTTGGCCTTCTTTACACTTACAGCCTAGCAGTTGACTGTTTCATGGCTGCAGCTGGTTTACCATTGAATGGATACGTAAATGCTCTTCCTTTCATTCTCCAGCAGGCTAGCTTCTATGGCGATCATAGGGTTCTAGATACAGCAAAAGAACAAGATCTAATGCACGAGAATTTTTAGAGGCTCTTCTTGTGTCATAATCCAAAGCAGTGAGCCACTCAGCCAGCTCTGATTCAAGATGTGGATACACACACCCTATCTCATGATGGTAGAATCCATGATGTCATATTGTAGGAATGTAGATGTAGGGACAGAATTAAGGGCTCTCTTTACTTTCTTCCACAGCCAGTTCTCTGGTCACACTGATTCTAAATGTTAATATTATCCCCACTTGCAAAATATACTCATCTCTATCTAGGACACTTAAAAGACTTATTCAATTAAGGCACTAGGTTCAAAAGTCAATTATCTGATCTTGTAACTTTCTACATATCCAAATGCAGTTTCCTAGGGAGGTATATAGAAGGTGATAATACAGCCTAAATGCCTTGTGATCACCCTCTATTGAGTTAAGAAGAATGTACCCAGGCTACTTTATTACAAGTTAAAGGTTATGCTTTCTCCAACCATTACACAATCATTCACGCAGAATCATTTTAGTCAGACCAATTGCCTGCCAACTAGAATGACTGAGACTGACTGATCTGAGCAGAAATTATGGTCTATAATGCTTTTTCTGCTTCATGTGCAGAAACAGCCTCCAGCTGGATCTGGTTGAGCCAGACTAAATTGCATTTGATTCATTGACTTTGCTGCAATTGGTCTGTATAAGAGTGTGGCAGGGACCCAGCATTACAGTCCTTTTGTTCACGGCACTAAAAGGGTGTGTAGTAAGTTAGAGAAAGTGAATCTTTTGGTATCATTTTTATCTGCTCAAATATAAATTACAGGACTTTGAAATCTTCAAAATACCACTTTGTGTACATGCATGCACATACACACGCATCAAGGGATTTTACCATTTCTATACATGTTGAATCACAGCATCATCTTTAGAGAATGTTTTCTCTAAAGTTTATTTTGTTCATTAGTTTATAATAGTAATATACTATTATATTACTAATATATATAGTAACACAATATTAGTAATAAAAGTAATATATTAAATGGTGTGATTATTATGTCATATATTATGCTTTCAAATTATTAGTTCTTTTGATCTCATAGAAAATCTCATCAAAGTCAGTACTATTATCATCATCCTCCTTAATAGCTGATGGCACTGGCGATTGGCGAGGCTAAGTATCCTACCCAATGTCATATAATAACTAGGTAGTAGTCCAGGTTTGGGCTCAAGCAGTTGGAATCAAGGATTAGTGCTGCTGCCCATCCCACCTTATTGGCTTCTCTCTCCCTCTCTCCCTCCCTTCCTTCCTCCCTTCCTCTCTCTCTTTCTCTTCCTTCTGAATTCAATCAGCATTTTGAGTATGTATTCTTTATTTAAATTTAAAGGCAAAGAAACATGCGTTTCAGGCTCCTGAAAAATTTACAGACAAGTAAGGAAAATAATTATGTAAATAACATTTAAGAAATGTTATCAAAACATGGTGAATCCTCCAATAGATTAAAATAGTATGTAGGGTGTTAGAGGATTAGAACAATAAATGTCCATGAGGTTAGATTTAGTGTCAGCTCTCTTCACCACCTTAATCTTAGACTGAGAGCACTACTTTGAACCTGTCAAGCATTCAAAAACAAACAAACAAACAAACAAAAAACTTGTTGATTGAATCAACTGAAAGCAGTCTCACCAAAAAAAAAAAACTTGATTGAATTAATCAAAACAGTCTCACAAAGGATATGACCTTTGACTTGACCTATGCCTATAGTATATTCTCAAAAGTGTCAAATGTTTAACTCAACTATGAAACACTTTACTACGTGCTTTATCATGTGCCAAGTATTCTTTTAAGCATTTTGCAAATACGAACATAAATAATCCTCATAGAAATTATTAGCCCCATTTTCCAGATGAGAACAAGGATTTTCAGAGAGATTGGGTAGTTTTCTGTAGCTAGAATGTGGCAGAGCTAGGACTCGAATACCTGCAAGCTGGCTCCCTTATCCGTGCTCCTAAGCACCACCCTATGCTGTTTCTCAAGGGTGCTGGGAGTTCATTTGGCACCTTTTGCAGTTGCTTGATATTCAAAACACACATTTCTCTTCTCTTCCTTTTTGTCTTGATGTACATAAAGAAGAATTTTCGACTCCATTTCATTAAAGACAGAAAATTGGAATTCATGCCATTTGGAATATAATTTACATAAACAAGAGAGTAGGTTTTATTTGGCTTTTGACAGACTTCTGTCAAGTTACGTGTTTATATCTGCACATAAGACTCATGTGTGTTCAGAATTTGCAGGTTTTTGTATTCCTATGTGGCTACCACTTACTTATCTTTGCAATACTTTCAGCTTGTCCATTTAAATTTTCACCTATAACTTCTTACACATCAAAACAAAGTCAGGCTTTAGGTACAGGAGATGTAGTGGTCCTTGAGCTTGTAGCTTACTGTTCTAGCACTGAACCAAGTGCCTTCTGTATACCTACTAGTTCTTACAACACAATTGGAATCAGGGAGAATGGTGTTTAAATGCAAGATGTTCTAATTCTAAGTATGCAAACTTGGGTAAGTTATTTAACCTGTAGGTGTCAGTTTCTTTATCTGCACAAGAATAATACCCACTGTATAAAGTTTCATGAGAAAATGTATATAAAGTTCTTGGTACTATACCTGGCTAATTAAATGGTGCTTATTAAAATGGTTCAAATCATGAAGACTTA
This sequence comes from Nasua narica, assembly GCA_028533885.1. Lineage (NCBI taxonomy): Eukaryota > Metazoa > Chordata > Mammalia > Carnivora > Procyonidae > Nasua > Nasua narica. Next base: position 119,934,556 of record CM052798.1, on the reverse strand, counting down.
CCGTCCTTCTGGACTCACATTTCTACATGTCATGTCTTAGCACATTATTGTGGCTTTGTTCCTAATAAAAGATTCCTACCTCACTCTATCTTGGGCTTTTTAATCAGACTTTCTGGAGTGAGCTTCTCAGTTCTTGGCCACTTATGATATTAACCCATGTCATTGATGCCCGCCAGGAGAGGTAAAAATTTCTCAGCCTGAATTTCATAGATTTCTGTATTCTGATACCCTCATCTACTTCAAAACGTTTTTTTGTCTTTATGACATATTCCTTTTTCCCCCAATGGGCATATACACCTTATTTTCTCTCATCTAGGGATCTTCCATTTTGCCCTTTGCAATTATTTCTTGCCATAGGACTTCCAGAAGTTCCATACAGCCTTCCTGTCTGACAAAAAGACGACAAGCACTGTTGTATCTTATAGATCACATGGCACGGGTGGTAGGACAACTTGCTTGGCATCTTGTACATGATGCAGGTTCTTCTCTTGTTCTGGACCTCCATCAAAACTAAAGGCTTTTTGAGTTATTAGGCCAATGGATCAGAGTAGCATATTCAAATGAGGTATATTTTGCATCAAACATCAAAAAGATAGTGGTGAAAGGGGACAGATATGGCAATTTGTTCTTCATTTTGGAAGCAATACTTTGACGTATCATGGGCCATTGATTGGATCTGTAGAAATTTCAGTTAAGTAGCCAGCCTCAGAATTTTTGTGAAGTTTATTTTCCATCCATTGGCAAAGAAGTTTACAAATAATGCCTAGAGTAGTTACTACTATTTTTACATCCTTCCCAATCAGCTAAATATTATAAATAAAATGAACAATCATAAAACCCTACTGAAAGAAGAGGTAGTCAAGTTTTCTGAAGACTAGATTATGAAATAAGGCTGGAGAATTGGTATTGCCCTTAGGTAAGATGGTGGTTATATACTGTTGTTTCCAACAGTATATAGACAGCCAAAAGTAAAGTGTTTCTCTTGGTCCTTACTAACAGGTAGGGAGTTAAGAGCATTTGCCAGATCAATAGTCTATGCCATATGCCAGGGGATATGCCGATCTGCTCTAGTAACAAAACCACATTTGAAGGAGCAACTGCAATTGGAGTCACCATCTGGTTGAGTTTGTAGAAACCCACTGTTATTCTCCAAGATCCATCTGTCTTCCACAGAGGCCAAAGAGGCAAGTTAAATGGAATGTGACAGGAATCACTATCCCTGCATCTTTCAAGTCTTTAATGATGGTAATAATGTCTGAAATTCCTAAGGGTGCAATGTTGTTTTTGGTTTACCATCTAGGCAGTTCTAGTGGCTTCCACTTGGCTTTCCCTAACATAATAGTTTTCACTCCATAGGTTAGGAAACCAAAGTGGGAATTCTTACAGTTTCTGAGCATGTCAATTACAATCATGCATTCTAGAATCTGGGAAATTACCCACAGGGTGAGTGTGGAAATTCATTGGTTCACTGTGAGATAGACCCAAGTCAAAACTCAATCTATTTCAGACTTCCATTAACCTCTACTATAATTGGTGCATCACAATGAAATTTTTGGTCTCCAGGAATTAGTTTAAGTTTAGAGTCAATGTCTAATCATCCCTCAAAAATCTGATTATTTCCTCTTTTGCAATGCACAATTACCCCAATAAAGGACTGTACACCTCTTTAAGGGAAGGCTAGAAGATTTACATCACATATCTTCTTCATGGAAGAGGGTTTTTCCTACAGGTAGCAAACCTTCCTTTCATTTAAGGGGTTCTGGATGTGTGAACCCATTCACATCTGGGATGTGGACAAAGGTATGTGAGCCACAACAGCATTTGTTGTCCTGCACTGACCTGAGTGTAGAAAAAAATATGGCTTCTGCCCCACTTCTGCCTTCCAAATGTCATGCAAAATCTCCCTCATGTTCCATGCTAATAAGAAAATATACAAGTGTCAAAGCAAAAACTGTACAGGACAATGCTGGATAGGCAAGGAAGGCTTTGTTCAAGGTTATTACAAATAAAGAGACATATCAGAACTCTGAGCTTATCTCTACCGAAACAAATGGCAGGAGTTTTTAAGGGCTGAGTTGGGAAGCTCTTAGACCCACATGTTTGCTAATTGGCCTTACCCGAAGGAAAATTAAATATTTCTCTTCATGACAGGAGGTAGTTTCACAACTTGGAGCAAGGTGCCCACTGAAGTTGGGCTTCTCCCCTCCCACAGACTCTGGAAGGCAGGGGTGCTATCTTCCCTGATTACTCCTTAAAAGGACAGCCCCCTACTCCTTAAGAAAGACAGTCTTAGGCCGCAAAACTGGCGGGAGGCTTTTCAAAAGATTTACAACTCAAAAAGACAGAGAAAGAATTTACAACTACAAGTTTTCAAAAATAATTGTTCTAAGAAAAGGGAGGTCAGGAGCCTAGAGTCAGGAAGATGCCTGTCTGTGGTTTAGTAAGCTGAGGGGAATATTGAAGCTGTCTTCATCTCAAGGAAGGGAATGCCAGGAAATGTAGTTCTAGCTTGGCTAAGTTGATACTGTACAATCCAGCAAGTCTCTTTCCAAACTCCTACTGTTCTGATGCCTCATTTAGTGCTTATTTGTTCTGTTAAGAACACTATACAAAAGTAGGAAATAAGATAAAAGAATGACTTCCTTGTTTTTAGGTGTCCTGTTGAAGCACTGTAATAAGACTATTTGGTGATTATTTAATTTTCACTGTTATAGCTGACATATTGCCACACACCTGCGTCGATGAATGAATGTGGCTGTGTTCCAGACTTTATTTATAAAAACAGGTAATGGGCTGGATATATTCAGCTCATTGGCTGTAGTTTGCTAACCCCCACTCTAGAGGAATGTGGTTTTGTTTGATTTACTACTTATCATGGATAAAAACCTAGATTTTGTGAAGGGAAATACTGATTTATGGTTTTATACAGTAAACGATGCTTCTTTAAAAGAGATACGATAGTCTTCTCATCAGTACATAAGATAACCCCAAATATGACAATTTTATTTCACCGTAGGAAAGTAATTACTTCTGTATTTTACATTGCAATAATCTTATTTCAGGGTTCTGTGTTTTCTTAACTATAAATACTTCCATCTCTCCTATACTCTTTTGAACCAGCTTTACCAATCCTCCATTTCCCTCATTATTGCCTTAAATAAATCTCTGACACATGTTAACTGTGTATTTGCAATAGACTCGTATCTTTAACTTTTGAAAATGATGCTTTGATAGTTCTCTAATGGTTTTCAGCATTGGGCATCCTAAGCCTTTCTCTGATAAGGCTGCCTAAGACTGCCCTGATAAGTTCGAAGAAAAAGAAAAAACAGTGGAGCTAAACCTGCTTCATAATTTCCCCCCAAAGATTAATTAGTCCTCTTCTCTTGAGGAAGAAGAGTTAGGGTGTGAGCATGACCAAGAAAAGCCCTCCAGCTTTATAGTTCTTCCTGTGTGGTCCCCAGAGCAGCAGCAGCAACCCCTGACAGTTATTAAAATGGTCAAATCATAGGTCCCCCCAGACCTACTAAATCAGAAACTCTGGAGGTGGGGTTCAACAATCTGCAATTTGAGGAACGTTCTAGGTGATTTTAAGTCAAGCTAATGTTTGAGAACTTCTGCTCAGAAGATATGCAATGGGGACTTCAAGTACTTGCTTCTCAAACAGCATTTATTTATTTATTTGAGAGAAAGCAAGTGCACAAGCAGGGGGAGAAGCAGGCTCTCCACTGAGCATGGAGCCCCATGTGGGACTCGATCCCAGGATCTTGGGATCATGATCCAAGCCGAAGGCAGACGCTTACCTGACTAAGCCACCCAGGTGTCTCTCAAATAGCATTTAATACAAAACTCACCCCTTCTCTATAGTCTATACTTTCACTGGTGAGGGCCGATCTTCAGCATTTCACACTGTTGCTAAAGGGAGATTTTCAAATTTGCCTTGTAAGTATGATTTGCCTATTCTTGATAATTTACTATTTAATTGGCAAAAGTTAAATTCCATCTTACTACAGGATTTATTTTTAAAATGAAGGATAAAAATTAATTTGGGAAAGTGGTGTGGGCAGGCCAGGCACTTTTCTTCTCGCCTTCTGCTGCTATAATTTACAGTTGTTTTTATAAAGACAAAGATTTAAAATGCATTTCCACATCATCTCTGACTTTTCTTCTATCCAGAATTCATTTCCACTCAGGCGGATGACCTCAAGTAAGAAAAGTACAGTGAGAGAACCATAAAACAGTCAGAATGGGGTACAGAGATTGTTCTGAGCAGAGCATTTCATTCAGTTATTTCAAAAGCTATGGTGGGATTTCTGGAAATATTTGCTTCAAAATCACCATTGGGTATGTCTCAAATCAGGCTGAAGAGTGAGTGAACAAATGAGACAAGCAATAATAATGGAGACAGCCTTATGGGGCTTTTTGGATACAGATCACTAGTGGGGTGAAGCCTTTTTTACAACCATAATTAATCTAAATAGAGACTAATAGATTGCCATAGGAAGTGCTCACTCTAATGACACATTTTTCATCCTGGAGGACTAGGTTTTGAATGCTGTTCCAGGCTACTGGGAAAACCACTTTTTGTTGCACTGACCTATTCTGACACATGAAGGGCAGGGGAGCTGCATTTGCTGCACGGCTCCTTAGTGTAAGACCACTGAATATCCCGGCGGTGCCTACCTGTCACAGAAGTGCAGCATCATCTAGAACTTAGAGCTCGGATTTATACCAGCAGAGGCAAAGCGTCCTCGTGAGATCATTTCCTTCCATCAACAGGACTTCTGTTTTCATTAAGCATCAAAAAACATATGCTCTCTGAAAGTAGGAGACCCCATGGAATAAATATTTCGAGAACACAAGCCTCTTTTTCAGTAATCATTGTCTTTCTACAATAATTTCTTTTGGTAACTTGAGGAGTTATTTCTAAGGAAATTTCAGATTCAGTGTGGCTTCCAGAATATCCCTGTGTTCTACAAAACTTTGTCATTCAGCAGAACATATCAGACCATGGAAGATGGCAGCTCTTCATTGGTCCTTAGGCCAATTGTTAAAAGAGTGAGTGATGCCTAGGAGAGTCTGACCTGGAATTCACTGGTCTCAGGGGGTTGCTGTGGCCTCTCTACTTTCTGCCTCCAGCGTCAGAGTTCAAAAACACTAATTTTGTGTACATATGAGACAGATCAGGCTCTAGATGTCTCAGTCTAAAAGAAATGACCAAGACACATAGATAGATAAATAAATAAATTACCATAGCTTATTTATTAATTTGCAAAAAATTTACTACACATCTAATTTCCAGGTATTTATGCCCACTGGTTGATAAGTACTAGATTGACATTATTATTAAATGCTATTATAAGTACAGATGATTATTATTTTAAAAATAGCAATAGCGTGACTTACTAAATGCTCAACATACTCCAGGGACTATTTTTACAAATGCAATGAGAGATATTTTGAAAATTACTAATGCACATCTTCCTTTGACCTTTATGAACACCTGACCCTCATCTGAGTATGTCTATAGATTCAGAGTAGAGATTATGATTTGTTATCTAGAAAGAATGCTGTAAGAGAGAAAGGGTCTAACCTTAAAAAATATAATCTGCAGGAAGATGATAATAGTCTCAGAAGCTGTGAAAATATTGAAAAAAGAATCCTTAAATTCCCTTATCTTACAGTTTTATCAACTCAATAGCCAAAACTTGTAGGTCTGACCTAAGTCTTTAACTAAAAAAAGAGAAGAGTATAATAATGATAGAGGGAGGAGAACAAATGGTTATATACTTGCACTAGATTAGTGAAGGTCATAGCAAGGACAGAAAGAAGCTCTGGCCTCTTCGTTGTAAAAACCTTTGGAATTCAGATCCTGGGCTTCCCTCTAACCAACGGGGGAAGCCAGTCATACCAATCCTGGGTCACATAGCAGGGAACTCTGAGGTTAGCCTTCCTAATCCACCCTTGGGTCACAGGGGTGGTGGAAATGGGACCCAGAAAGAGTTAGACATTTGGCTGGGGAAAAGGGGAGGTCTTGTAAGGTGATTTTTTTTTCAAATTTTTATTTAAATTCAATTTAATTAACATACAGTGTATTATTAGTTACAGAAGTAGAATTTATTGATTCATCAGTTGCATATAACACCCAGTGCTCATTCCATCATCTCCAGCACGACTACAGAGTGAACCACAAGAATCAGGCCAAAGAGGAGGCACAATCAGGGAGAAATAAGGTTTGAATCTAGTTCCCTTGCACTTTTGGCCTGTACTCCAGTGGTGGGATATTTTTTTTTTTTAATTAATTTCATTTTATTTTTCAGCGTTCCAAGAGTCATTGTTCATGTATCACACCCAGTGCTCCATGCAATATGTGCCCTCCTCAATATCCACCACCAGGCTCACCCAGCCCCCCACCCACCTCCCCTCCAAAACCCTCAGTTTTTTTCTCAGAGTCCACAGTCTCTTATGTTTCATCTCCTCCTCCGATTTTCCCCAATTCACCCTTCCTTTCCTTCTCCCAGTGTCCTCCATGTTTTTCCTTATGCTCCACACGTAAGTGAAACTATATGATAACTGACTCTCTGCTTGACTTACTTCACTCAGTATAATCTCTTCCAGTCCCGTCCATGTTGATACAAAAGTTGGGTATTCATCCTTTCTGATGGAGGCATAATATTCCATTGTAATATGGACATATCTTCTCTATCCATTCGTCTGTTGAAGGGCATCTTGGCTCTTTCCACAGTTTGGCTATTGTGGCCATTGCTGCTATGAACATTGGGGCACATGTGACCCTTCTTTGTACTACATCTGCATCTTTGGGGTAAATACCCAGCAGGGCAATTACAAGGTCACAGGGTAGCTCTATTTTTAATTTCTGGAGGAATCTCCACACTGTTTTCCAAAGTGGCTGCACCAACTTGCATTCTAGTGCTGGGATGTTCTTAAGAGGGATTATCTTTATGTTGGGATAGCCTGGGGAGTCACAGTTCTCAACTGCATGTCTTACTTTCAATTAAGAATGGAAATATTCCATCTGATGATCATCTTGCCTTCAGAGTACTGAAAATTCTTCCCTTTCTCCCATCATCATGAATAACACCATTTTTCTTATTGCAATTGTTTTTATAACATCTCTTCATTTTGGTATAATTTCAAGTGTTTCAACTGCATTTGTACAGATTTGCCATTTACTATAATTAAGGCCTGCTGCTTCCAGACAATATGCAGGAAGACACCTTTCCTCCCTCATCTGTAAAATGATTCAGAATCATGCAGTACAATGAGTAACTTCTGGGAAGGCTTCCATGCTCAACAAAAATATTCTAATATCATTCAGGGCCTGTGATGTTTTGTTGGCCACAATCACAGAGGACAGGTAGCCCTCCTCTGTCTTGGTCATCTAGTTTGCTTCCGGACCTTGGTCTTCCTCATCTTTTGTCTTGAATTCAGGTTTCATATTCCTCTGTGTCCACTGATTGGACATAAGACAAAAGTATGTATTAACACATCATTCTTGGAAAGTTCTTTTCAATTATTTCTATTATTCTCTTATATATCCTAATGAAGAAAAATGAATTTTATTTTCTTCTTTTCCATTGTAAAGAAGGGGCACTTGGAGATTAAATGCTGTTCCTTAGGAAAGCTGGAGATACACCAACAGCAGAAGTACCCAAAACCTTTAAAATCATTGATTTGCCTTACTTGACACTTCCCTTAAAATTTTATCACTTGAACAACTATGAATAAAACATGAAGTTTGCACTCATGCCATTTACATATCTCCTTGCTCTGAGGAAAATGAAGTCACCCAGATTTCTTTCTTCTTGTTCCAGTGTATTTCAGGGACTAGTAGACACAACTGAGATGATAAATGATATTCCATGACTGAGGGCAGGAGAGTAGCAACCCACTGACCCAGTGCTCCCTCGAACTGGATTTGCCCATGTCTGAGGCTAATGGTTCAGTTTGCTGTATAATGAAGGCAGGAGTCTGGAGAACTTGATTAGCATACATTCACTTTTGTTCTGTTTATGATTTTTGCCCTCATGCTGAGATTTTCTGCTATGACATTCTACCACTACTCCCCCCACCCCATGCCTTGGACTTTTATTGTGAATTTTGGGATACTTTCATTAAATATATTTTTTAAATCCCTAGTTTTAATTCTTCACGAAACTAGAATATTACTACCATATACTTATGACTGAATCTTAATATGTCTATTTAAAACATGATGATAAATTATAGCTGCCCATCTAACATCTTTGTTCTCAGAATCCAGTAAGATATCCATATTCTTTTTATAAAATTATCAAACTCACTAAAACCACTGTTACTACTACTGCCACCAGCAGCATCACCACCATCACATCTACAACTTGTAAAATGTCCTCACTTGGGGGCTTTTATATCACCAACATACAGCAATATTTGACTCTTAGCAAGTGCTTCATACTTATAGTTCAATTATATCAAATCGGATTCTGACATTTAACTCATATTCTAATATCTACAAAAATACAAACTCAAGGACTCTAATCCTGAGGATCATAATTCAATATATCTCGAGTGTGGTGATTTGGTAATTTCAAAGCCTGGTCAGGTTTGGAAACTTCCACTTAGATTACAGATACTTCTTAGCACCATGGACAGCACCCCTGATTTTTTTTAAAAAAAGATGCAGTAGAATGTTAAGGATTTTATAGTTTTTGAATGAAAGGGATCTTTAAATAATAATAATAAAAAAGTGCCATGTTTTCCAAGTGAGAAAAGTAAATCATATAAAGGTTTAAAAGTATTTTATAAAGATCACACAAGCAAGATGAAGAGTGCTGACAGCCTTATATTTCATGACTTTAATTAATTCTCCATCTACACTGGATTTTCTTCATTTTGTGAAACACACAGAACACCATCTCCCAGCCCCCATTTGCTCTGTAAACTTCTCCTTACCAACTTCAAATGCCACTTCCTCAGGAAGTCATCTCTGACTTCTCAGACTATCAGTTATTGTTATCATATGGTTTTATTTTTTTAATTCTTTTATTATATGGTTTTATAGATCCATGTTGCTACCCTTCAGCTCAATATGTAATTAGACAATCAGAGGTGTGATTACTGCATTCATGTTCTTTTCTACCAGACTGTGAATGTCACAATTTGTTACTATTTTGGCTTATCCTCACAGCCTTTTCCTAGCACAATGCCAGGCACATTTAGACATGTGTTTAATTGACTTGAATTTATCAGAAGCCATAACATGATGGAATTTTATTTGCTCTAATTTAAAATCTAATGAAATTTCTTGCTCATGGCATTTACTTTTGACTTCAGTGTGCTGTTTATGATTAACATGTGCAAGAGGATCTTTTACTATCACATAAAAGTTCTTTATGACAAGTAAGCTGTTTGCTGTTTTCAATTATGTATGAGTTATAAGAAAAAATATACTGGCTCATCAAAAAGCAGGGAAATTTTACTATGTCTGTTCAGGAAACTGAAAGATACATTTTTATTGTTGTTCCTGCAGTTATATGTAGGACTCTCTGTGGAGAGATAGATAGAGAGATGATAGATGATAGATAGATGATAGAGATAGAAATAGAGATGTAGACATAGATACAGATGTATGTGTGACATGTGACTGTATTTAATGCCCCGGGACTGTACACTTAAAAATGGTTAAAATAGTAAATTTCGTTATGCATATTTTACCACAATAAAAATCAATCAATAAATAATAAAAAAAAGATTGTCTCTACTTTCAAAGAACTCTTAATCTAATTACCATGAGTTGTGAACATCAGTTCTATTAGATCAGTGCTGAACTGATAGAAAGCCACAGCCTTGACTCAGAAGCGAAGGAACCTACTAAATCAGGCAGCTCAATTCTGCTAAATATCTTGTTATGAAGTGACTCAGCAGAATGTGTTGGCAAGGCAGTTCTCTGTTCGGCAGGAAGGGAATGCTGAGCTTTGCCCAGTAAGTACTGCTCATAGCTTGAGTAGAATGCTGGCGAAGTCTAAAATTGCCATCTTACTGTTTTTTAGAGGCTCTAGATTTCCTGTCTTGTCTAGCCTAATCCTGTGATTCACATGGACTGGTGCTGATCAGGCTTTGTCCGTCAGTGAATGGAGAGAACCTTAGGAAAGAATTCTGTCAGGCTTTGATTTCCTTGTTTTGGTATTTTTCAAAATTTAGTTGAGGCAGAGAGCTTTGCAAAGCTCTTCAGGTAAGAGGACTATTAATTATTGTTCTAATCCTGCTATGGTTATCATGAGTAATTAGGAAAGGAGACATGATTGTGGGGGGTTTGAAGATGAAATATATGTGTTACTGGATTAACATTGGGCATTAGATTAACATGGGCAAACTATTAATAGGCAGATGGTAGGGGTTCATCAGGACAGATTCTAATTTAACAGGGATTAAGCAGTGCCTAGAAATCTTCATGTTAAAATAAGAACAATCCAGATTAAAAACAAAACAAAACAAAACAACCAGCTTAAGCTGAATTTCAGTAAAAGAGTGCATCGGCAACCAAGAAAACAAGAAGACTAGAGATGTAGGTCCTCATTTAACTTTATTATTTTACTACTGTAGTTGAAAGACGTAAGCTATATCTAAAACCTACAATGGCAATGGGACAAAATGAGAATTTCGTAAAGCAGTAAGTTATTTCAGTGATGTAGATCACTGGATCAGGGATCTTAATGCAAAATTGACTGACTTTTTACTAAACAGTGGTTTATTCGATAGTGGTCAATTATGTCTATTGATTAGACTATTGACAGAATTAATAGGCTGTTTCACCATCATTGAAACAGTGTTTTTAATCGCCCTGTTTCTTGGCCTCTATTACATAAGAAATAAATTTTTTAAATTACTGGTAAAGTCAATGAGGGGCTCTGAAAAGGGGGAAAATAGACCTACGGCTGAATCTAGAGTTGTTCCTTATTTCTGTGCTGCTGCTACCACCTTTACCAACATGACCGTGACTGTTATCACCTCCAGCTTTTTAGTACTATTTGACTCTGATGTTCAGCACAGAACTTCAACGTAGGAATTTTTACTACCTTTTGCAGGTAAGTGAGCTATATAGTTCAGCGAAGTTACGACGTGCCCTAAATCACATAGCTAGTAAGTGACAACACAGATCAAAAGTTTCTCCTGACAAACGGTGGATTTCTCCCCCCATTCTAGCTGAATGATCTTGGACTAATTTAGTATATGCATTTTAATTTCCTTGTTTTCCAAGTAGAAATAATACCTCACGGTGTTACCGTGAGGATTAACTAAGACAGCAACTGATTTGTACGTTATAGAGAAACTGTCGTACCAGTGTAGCCGATATGCTAGTTTTCTCCCAATACTCATGTTGTATTCCTTTCCTAACATAGGAAAGAAGTTTTCTTTGGATACATGCACTCCCAAATTTAGCCTACCTACTCTCAATGCTTCTGTACTTCGTAGTTAGTTAAGTGTGGCCATGGACCAATGAGATGGAAGAAGCATGCAGCAGCTTCCAGCAATCTTTTTCACAAGAAACAACTGTTAAGTGACCTTCCCTCTACTTCTTCTCTGTCCCTTTTTCCATGTACCTGCCAAGGGATGGTAGAGCAAAAAGAAGAGGAGAGCCTGGGTGTCTCAGGATCTCAAGGAGAAGAGCTACGTACCAGCCCTAGACTGCCCATTTCTAGACATTTACATTAGAAACTATTCTTCCTCAATATCTTGAATAACATAATATATATAGTAAATATTGTTAATAACTTAATATTGTAATATGCATAAAATTGCATTAGATATGATAATATAGTCTTACATAATATAAAAATATATATAGATGCAGATAATCTATATGTATATCTATATACACAGAGAGATGGATAGGTTTGTTTTGAAAGGGGAATGAAAGTTAAGTATTCACTTTATAAGAAAATTGATTTTAGACTATAAAAATTTTAATAAATTGATTTTAGGCTTTAAAAATTATATATATCATTATATATGTATATATACATATATATATATTCAGCATAAAGGGGAAAAATTGAATCCATAATTGCATGAACCCAGGGCTACACTTATTTTAATTTTGTACATGTTATTTTATTGTTCTTTAACATGATTTTAAAAAGTCTATTCTTCATAAAAATGTGTCCCTGAGAACACTAAATATTCCCATGGGATATTAATTAGTACTAGAGACAAAAGGGGTTTGGTAAATATGCTAGTATTGGTAGGGATTCAGACAAACTGTTGTTTACAAAAACCATTAGTGGCTTCCAATTCATACAGCTTTTTTGAAAATCAATTTGGCAGTGTATATCAGGGCCATGAAAATATTTGTGCATTTTCATTCAGTGTTCTACCTCCAAAAATATACCCTAAAATAACCACAAATGTAATAAAATTCATGCAGGTAGACATGTTCATTTCATCTTTGTGTATAATAGAAAAAATTTACAATAGCAAAAAGTTGGTCAAACAAAATCTTTGACTTTTATTTAAATGGTTAAGTATACTATCTACATTAAATCGAAGAGTTGTCAAGCATACCTTGTCTCCTGTCTCTGCTTATCCTGACCCCTCTATGTGGCAGACTCTCTGTCCTCATCCTCTTTACCCAAAACCACTTCTTTTTGACCCTCAGATCTTAGTTTAGACATCACTTCCCATAGATTGTCTTTCCAAATTCTCCAATCCTGTGTTAGAAATTCTTCTAGTAAATTATCAAAAATCTTCTTGTCCCTTATTATAGTAATTTTCACATTGTATTGAAATGTCCTGTTTACTTCAGTAGACACTCCCAAATAAATTGTTAGCAGCTTTTAAGAAAGAATCAAGTTTTGACAATCTTTTAATACTCTAGCACAATATTTACTATTTTATGTACTTGAATTCCACTGTTAAAACAATCATTATGGACATATAACAAAGCAGTACATAAATTCTATATATACTCTAATAACAACTTCTTGGAATAATATTTCCAAAAGTGTATCCAATGAAGCACTAGTTATGACACTCTATGGTCAAGAAAGTCAAATACATTTAGAAGATTTTCTGCATGTATGCCCTCTTACGGATTCTCCATATATTAGTATAACAAAAACACAGTGAGAACTTGTACAGAGAGAACCCTGTTATCCTTTAATTCATTATTTTTCAAATGTATTTAACACTAAAATCTTTTTTCCTTATAACACTGATTGTCATCTCAAGGAAACAGTATTCTGAATTTTGAAGAAGGTTATATTTTAAAAATGATGTAACATACTGATGGCCAACAGGTACATGAAGAGATTAATTATCAGGGCAATGTGAATCAAAACCACAATGAGCATCACCTTATACCTGTGAGAATGGCTATTTTCAAAAAGACAAGAAATAGTAAATGTTGATGAGGATGTAGAATAAAGGGAACCCTTGTGCACTGTTGATGGGAATGTAAATTGGTGTAACCACCATGGAAAACAGTATGGAGGTTCCTCAAAACATTAAAAAATAGAACTACCATATAATCTAGCAATTCCACTTCTGAATATTTATCCAAAGAAAGTGAAACAATAATTTGAAAAGATATGTACATCCCCATGTTCATTGCAGCATTATTTATAATAGCCAAGGTAAGGAAAGAATGTAAGTGTCCATCGATGGATGAATAGATAAAGATATTGTGGAATATTATTGTTCAGCCATAAAAAAGAATGAAATCTTGCTATTTGCGACAACACAGATGGACCTTAAGGGCATTATGCTAAGTGAAGTCAGTCAGGCAGAGAAAGACAAATACTGTATGATCTCTATTACATGTGGAATAAAAAACAAGAACAAAGCAAAAATGAAAACCAAGCTCACAGATAATATAGAGCACAGATTGGTAGTTGCAAGAGGCAGAGAGGTAGAGGGTGGGAGACATATGTGAACTGTATGTTTTGTTTTTGTTTTTCATTTAAATAAGTTGAATTAAAAATTCAAAAGTAATATAAAAATGATAATGTATAAAAACTTTTAAAACTTGTAGTTTTAGGCTTATGTAATTTATTTTCTTCTCTTTATGCCAATAATTTGTTATATTTTAATTCTGGTGTATTGTCATATAATTTTGATAATCTAAAAGCAATTTTCTAATGAGAGAAATATTTCCGTTCCTTTAACCCTTTCAAAAAATCAACATGCAAGTAAGTGTGAGTGTTCATACACAGTTGATCTTGAAAACATATAGCATTATTTTTCTGGTAAAATATACCTAGGATTTGCCAGTTTAAGCATATTTCAGCGTATGATCAGAAGGCAGATCCCTAGTACCTGTTGGACAGGGTCTTTAGTGGTCACCTGGCCCCTACAAGTTATACATAAGCTGCTCCCAGAACATGTGCACAGCTGCCTGTCACCTGGCCACAGGTGGCGGACAGGGAGCTGTTGTAGGGATAAGAAAGAATTAAATTTGACAAAAATAATTGCAATTTACCATCCCCTGGAAGTAGCCAAACTTTGATGGTCTCTAGAGTTCTATAATAGTTAACTCAGACAGATTTTGCCCATGTAACTGTTGAGTAGGGAGATGGATTGTTGGTGCTCCCCACTCTGCCATCTTCTCAGAATCCTCTAACATGCAGCTTATAAGGGCCTTTCCCCTGCTTCTCCATATATGTCCTTTGTCGCAGTGTACTACCAAGGGATAGGAAGAAAAGGAAACTCATAATTACAGATATGACAATGAATACACCATTCAGGCCACATTTGGGACTGTTCTCAAAAATCTCAATGGATCCTGGCTGAAGTACAACTTGCCAATGTCCCTTAAAGGATTATAGCTTTGGGAACACTTGGGTGCCTCAGTCGGTTAAGTGTCTGCCTTCCGCGAGCCTGCTTCTCCCTCTCCCTCTGCTGCTCCCCCTGCTTGTGCTTTTTCTCTCTCTCTGACAAATAAATACACAAATAGATAGATAGATAAATAAATAAAATAAAATCTTTAAAAAGAAAAAAGGAATTAAAGCTTTGGTCAAAATCTTTCTCCCTATCATGGTTGCCCACTTGTAAGAATAAAACAGAGAAAGGTACTAGCCTGTCTTTATATTGTTGCAAAGACGAGTTTTATTTTACTACTGAGCACATCATAGCTGGATCTATAAAAAAAGCTTTGAAATTAGAAGTTATTTTGTCTGAAGATGTGGACAATGCTGAATATCTTTTGCTTATTCTTTTGTTCTTTTCTTTCTATTCTTAAGAGTGTTTTCATTTTGGGGGCGCCTGGGTGGTTTAGATGGTCAAGAGTCTGCCTTCAGCTCAGGTCATGATCCCAGGGGCCTGCGATTGAGCCCTGCATCAGGCTCCCTCCTCGGTGGGGAGCCTGCTTCTCCCTCGCTCTCTGCCATTCCCTCTGGCTCTATCTTTCTGTCAAATAAATAAGTAAAACTTAAAAAAAAAGAGTATTTCCATTTTTAATGCTAATGAAAAATAAAGGCCCTTTAAATTTCTACTCTGTTATAATAGAGTTGAAGATGTAAATTTAATTAAAGCAAGTCAACTTAAATATATTTCTTTACCAGAACTAATTCGTTCAGTGTTCTCAAATTTCCCATTACTCATGTCTTCTCACTTGGGGATAATGGGAGAAATATGACACAAATCTGGAAAGAAGTAATTTCATCTTCTGCTGACTGACATGTGTATGAGGTGATAAGATAAATCTGTAATGAACAATATGCATTATATATAGACTGTGGGCAGGGCACTGTGACAGGCACTTTTTGAAGATCTTTGTGAATGAAACATGTTTGTTTTTATAAACTGTACTTCTGGCTGAGAGAATGACAGTGATTGGCATTATGCTGAATAAACTGTCAGATGGCTGAGAGACGTTTCCTAGGATCGATTAATCAGTTTTGGTGTAATCTTTCTACTGATGGATTGTGTTTACAAGATGCCTTACCTTGGCATTCAAGGCCCTTTATTTTATGGATCAAGCTTATATTTAAAACCGGAGCTTTCATTGCTCCCTGACTATAGTTTTCACTTCATCCAACCAGTTTACTCACTCTCTGTTCACACCTCTGTTTTCTCCTCCTTGCATTTCATTAACACAGGTTGTTCCTCTCTCCTTAATTCTTCCTAACCAAATCTTTTTCACCCTTTAAAGCCAAGTCCAATGCCATTTTTTTCTGTCACTTTCCTCCCCTAAATTCTAGTAAGTCTTTCGTGTGGATCAGCATTTAGAAATTATTCCACTGCTGACTTGTAACATTTCCTTCTTCTTACCTGACACTTTAAGGTTTATGAATAACATACTTGAGAAAATTCACTAATCAGTTATCATTCTTTGATATCCACTAAATGACAGGCATTTATCTCCTTAAATGCACTCCTCCAAAAACTTTACCCAAGTTAAATATTGCTATTCTCTTTATATCTATACTGAAAAAGAGGCTCATAACTGTTAATACATTTGAAATAGGGTCATATTTAGCTAAAATAAATGAAATACATTTTCTAATCTTAATGATATTCAGCTTTTTAATATTTTTCTGAAATATTTAATTCATTATTTTCTAGTGCTTTATTTTTTTTATCTGAATGTTACCCTCAAATCACTTAGCCTCTCACTAAGCACTTTTCTAACACTTATCATCACTATATTATATACTAATATGCTTACTGGTTTATTATCTGTCATCTTTCTACTCTAGAAAATAAAGTCCATGAAAACAATGATCTGCCCATGTGCCTCTCTGCTATTTCACTAATGGTAAAAGAAAATTAATATAATAATAACTGCTTAATGAGTAAATTCATACAATGACAAAACCAGAATCTGAACTCAGAGAACCTAAGGTCCTAAGGTTCTGAGGTTCAAATTATGGTTTTTATAATTGTTTGGATCTGGATCCCTTCAGGAGCAGGAGGAATATTAGATACAGTAAATGCTATCCCCAGTAACAGATTAGCCCCAGACAACTGCAAGTGGTTTAACACTGTGGGAGTTTAACTGATTGCTCAGGAGCTCCTCTGTGTGACTGTTCACAAGTTAGATGGAGGCTCTAACTTGTGTTTCCACCATTCCCTAGGGCTTCAGTGTCCTTGACTAGCAGACAGGAGTAAAAAGTGAGTATAAGTTTGCATGAAGTTTTCAACCTCAGAGGGAGTGTGCATCATTTCCTTCCAGAACCCATTAACCAGAACCTATGCACACGGCCATGGGTAATTATAAAAGGATCTGGAAAATGTATTCTAGGTATGGGCTCCAAAGTGTAATGAAAACCTGCATCTGCCACAGAAGACGTCAGATTAAGAGTACAGACCATACGATCCTGCATGGTTGTGAAGAGGGTAATGTCTATTGAATTTCTTTGTGTGTCCCATAGCCTTGAACACATGAAGCAGAGAAAAAAATGACTAGATAATAAGTTCAGTATTGATGGAGGGACTGCTTATATTCATTTTTGAACATTCTGCAAAGCCTGGTACAGTTATCTACTATTCATTAAATTGAATAATTTAGAGTGAATTAACTAATTAACATAAAATTTTTCATCAAGTTATTGTAACCACAGGAAGTGAATAGGTTTAACTGGCTTCTTAGTGGCTATGTGGTCATGATTATTTTTGTTCCTACTTAGAGAGACATATCTGTTAAATTCTCTTCTTCTTCAGGAGTGATAGTCATGGTTCAAGTAAAAGTAGAGAAATTTGGTTATAAACTATATACATATTTATAAAAAATAAGAAATGCAAGCCATGACCTCAGATTACCATTAGGGAGAGACAGAGGAAGAAATGAGATAAGAGAGGAGCATGTACATAGCCATAATATTCTAGTTCTGGTTAGGTGATAGATTTGGGGATATTTCTTATAGTATTAAAAGTAAATAAATAGGGGCACCTGGGTGGCTCAGTGGGCTAAAGGCTCTGCCTTTGGCTCAGGTCATGACCTCGGGGTTTTAGGATGGAGCCCTGCAAAGGGCTCTCTGCTCAGCGGGGAGCCTGCTTCCCCCCCTCCCCCCCGCCTCTCTGCCTGCCTCTCTGCCTACGTGTGATTGCTCTCTGTCTGTCAAATAAATAAATAAAATAAAAAAGTAAATAAATGACAATGAGATACCACTTCACACCCGTTACCATGGCCACAATCAAAAGTGCAGAAGTAGGTATTTGTGAGGATGAGGAGGACATGAAATCCTTGAGCACTGCTGCTGGGAATGTAAATGGCGCAGCTGCTGTTGGAAACAGTATGGAGACGCCTCGAAAGATGGAAGCAATCCAAGTGTCCATTGATGGATGGATGGATAAACAAAATGTGGCAATTATACACAATGACCATTATTCAACCTTACAAAGGAAAGAAATTCTGACACATGCTACAACATGACACTAGAGGACCTAATGCAAGGTGAAATAAGATAGTCACAAAAATACGAATGCTTTTATGATCCTGCTCACATGAGGTACTTACATTAGTGCAATTTGTAGAAACAGAAAGTAGAATGGGGGCTACCGAGGCCTGGTGGGAGGAAGAGTTCGTAGCAGTGTAGAGTTTCAGTTTTGTAAGATGGAAAACTGTTTGTGGATGGACGGTGGGGATGGCAGCCCAACAGTGTCCATGTACTTAATGCCAGTGAACTATACGTTAAAAAATTGTTAAAAGGATAAGCTGTTAATCTTGCTTATTTACCAGTTTTTTTAAATAAATAATTTAAAAATGTAAATGACTAAATGGATGAATAGAAGTGGGCCATTCACACGATGATGACAGTGCACTATGAACCAAAGATTATGATTAATTTATTTTTGTTTACCTAGATTACTAAAGGAAAAAAAAAAGCAAAGGAAAGAGTTAATGGTTTTGTTTATATAATGCAAAATAATTGGTTTATAGGCTCAATTCATTCATTAAATTAAAAACAAAACCAAAATGTTGCTTACAATGTATGCTCAAATAATTTATCAAATAAATGTTGTATTTTTCAAATGATAGCTTTTTGCAAGTCAACATCTTTGATATTTTAATTTATGATTAAAGACCTGATCCTTCAACTCACTCTTGAACAATGCTATTGCCCTTTGCTTTTCCTGCTTAATTTCATGCTGCTGTTTAATGTCCCTTTAATGTTAACAAATCTTTTTGGGATTGTTTAGTAAATGTGAAAGTATTCATTGTTATTCCCACATCTAGTCATCTCAATTCATCTGGGATTCACTGCTAACATTTCAGGCTTAATGACAGGTGTGTTTATTATCTATGAACCTGTCCATTTTATTTTCTCCCAAATTATTCAGTATTACTTCAACATTTGAAAGGAATAGTTTCATCAAAATATTTTTCAACAAAGTAGCCCATTGTCAACATATTAAACAAAAGTACCACTGGAAATAAAACCAGATTTTATTAGTATGTGTAGGCTTTGCTTGCATATGAAAAAGAAAGTTTCCTTGGGGTGGCTATTTTATCACATAAGCTTTACGTTCATTTCCAGTGGCAGTGAAATCTATTTGTAATTTTAGAGATACCAAATTTACTATCAGTAGGTTGTATATCATTCTGTAAAGGTGCTTCAGGGTTGGCCCCCAAAGATACCTGCAAAAGGGCTCTGTCATTCTTGGTGTGACCTTTATTTCATAGAATAGTCTGATTTCACCTTTTCACAGTGAGACTACTTGGATTTTATTTTTCCCCTTTTCTCCTCCTTCTCTCATTTTACAACTGCTCACTGACCTTCTTTCTTTTTCTCCTTTTCTTTCTTTTCTACTCTCCCTTTCTTTCTTGGCCATATTATAGTTTTTCCATTTTGGCATATTTCCATAACTTATTTGCATTGGAACAGTTTGGCCTCTGCTATTCCCAAACCTCTTTAAATAAGTTGTGACAGAAGATATTTATAGAGGTCACTTGCTTTCAGGGATCTAGTACTGAGAAGGTCACCTTGGTTTTTCATTCTAAGGTGAGGGCAAGATAGTTACTATTACTTATTGAAGAAAATTGAGGTTGCCTCGTAAGTAAGCAAAATTAAACTACGGCAAAATTGTTTCCATGGATGTCATACGCAGTAGATAATAAGAGTTATTTGAGTTTTACAAGTGTTTTTATTGTTGTATTTTAGCACTTGTTTATACATATATATGCTGTGTGGTGGAGAGCATGCCT
>CM052798.1:119848612-119913913 GCA_028533885.1 Nasua narica | reverse complement strand
TTTCCAGGTCCTTTAGAAAGACATATCTGGATTGTAAAATGATTTCCATTTCAAAGGTCAGGGAAAGAATTTACAATTGCAAGTTTTCTGAAGTAAATGCTCTAAGAAAAGGGAAGTTTGGGGCCTTTAGCCCAGAAGAAACCTGTCTAAAGTTTAATCAAGCTCACAGAACTGTGAAGGCTATTGTGGTTACCCTCCAACTTTCATCATTTCAGGCCCTTTCCTGCATCTCCCCCCTTCATTCTGTCTCCCTTCTAATCAGCTCATCAGGTGTTCAGATATGCAATACTCTCTGTCTTCAAGTCTCTTCACAAATCTCTTTGTCTAGTCTTTTACTCATGATTTATATTCTTAGCTAATGTCATTTCCTAGAAAGGCTTTCTTGACCCACCAATTTAAATTAGGTGCCCCTGTTTTAAATGTACGTGTGGATGATGGTATAGGCATAGATATGGACACAATTAGGTATGAAATTACTTGGTTAAGTTTCTCTATTCAACGTTATATTCAGTGAGGGCAGACACCAGTTTATGCATTTTGTTCAACATCTTGCACAGTACTAGACACGTAGAAGGTACAACATGATTTTTGAATTAAAAAAAGCCTCATGTCTCATTACCTCAGTCAGGTAATCAAGGTCAGCATCAACAGTCTTAAGTAATACTGATAATATGTACCTTTGATTTAATGTGATGATGAGAATCGTACATTAACCTCAGTGGTCTTCATGTCCAAAATTTATAACCCCAGTTTAATCATAAAAAACAACAGACAAGTCTCAACTGAGGGACATTTTATAAAATACCTAACCAGCATGCACTCCTCAAAACTGTCAAGGTTATCAAAACAAAGAAAGTGTGAAAAACTGTCATAGCCAACAGGAACCTAAAGAGGCATAACAATTAAACATAATATACTATCTTGGATGGGTCCTAAAACAGTAAAAAGACATTAGGTTAAAACTAAAGAAATCTGAATAAAGCATGGGCTTTAATAATAAATCATCAATTAATTATGACAAACATATCACACTAATGTAAGTGATAATAATAGGGAGAAGTAGGTGTAGGGTATTTGGGAACTCTCTGTACTACCTTTGCAATTTTCTGCAAATCTAAAATAATTTTAAAATAAAAATAAATAAATAAACAAACAAATAAATAAATAAATAAAAAGCGTATTTAAAAAATACTCAAGTCTCTGAGCACCTGGGTGGCTCAGTCAGTTAAGTGTCTGCCTTTGGCTTAGGTTGTGATCCGAGGATCCTAGGATTGAGCCCCGCATCGGGTTCCCTGCTCAGCGGGGAGTGTGCTTCTCCCCCTCCTGTGATCTCTCACTTTCTCTCTCAAACAAATAAATAAAATCTTTTAAAAATGTATTAAAAAAATGCTCAAGTCTCAATTCCATTTCCCCCACATAAATGTTTACTAAGCACATTCTAAACCCTACATATATGGCAGGATTATAAACTATTTGACTGGAATGAAGCTTAAGATCTCATGTTTTATTTTAAAGATTTACCTATTTATTTATTTGACAGAGAGAATGAGAGAGCACAAGCAAGGGGAGTGGCAGGGAGAGGGAGAGGAAGACGCAGGCTCCCCGCAGAGCAAGAAGCCCAATGTGGGGCTTGATCCCAGGAATTCATGACCCAACCCAAAGGCGGATGCTTAAATGACTGAGTCACCCGAGTGCTCCCCACTTGTTTCATTTTATTCATTAAGAATCTAAAGTACAGGGGTATTAAATAACTTGGTCAAGGTCATATAGCCATCAAGTGCAATATTTAAGACAGGACCCTAAATATTCCTACTCTCTGTCCAGTGTTCCCCCGACACAGCTTTTTGCCTCCTAGGGCAACATATAATCCCTTGAAAGAATTAAGCGGTTTGATTGGGACAACTGACAAAATCCTATAAATTCAATGACTATCTAGCAACTTGTATTCTTGACAAACTCTTCAATCTTAATTTTAAGCAGTGTCACCAAAGCCCCAAATGAGATGCTGGAGCCTGGATTTTATACTACTCTATGTTTATGTATTTCTCTTCTCACAGGCCAATAAATCTCTACAATATGCAAATGATTTTGAACAAAAATAAGCTTTATTTAGAGTATTTGAGGGGATGTGGGGGCAGGTATCAATGTAGAGTGTCAGACTAACTGGTAATCTGATTACTTCATGTAATCTGATATCTTTTAATATTGTTTATTGTACAATTAATTCTGGAGATAATTTATTGAAGAAATCAGCATTTATTATGGTTCATACTATTTGTCAGGCATTATGAAATCAATTGAGATACACAATGAAATGATAACTTCTTTACCATTATGGAAAATGCAGTCACAAGTGGGGAGATATATGTTATCAAGTGATTTAAGGCACTGAAGGGCTATGATGATATGATATGGGGTGGGAGGATGAAACTGTAGGGGCACAGAGCAGGGGGTAGTCATTTCCCTGTAAGGGGCCAGGGTTGGCTTTGAAGATAAAGTGATTATCATTGTGTACATATTCTACAGTTTTAGTATAACTTTTCATGGAAATTGTATTGTAAACACAGTTGATATTTTCCATCTGTAATCTCTATCTCAGTATTCTATGTTACCTCTGGGGATCATTATTTGCCCATTCTTGGTCTGTATGATTCAGTAATGACTTTTGACTTTAGGGATATATCAGAAAGATTAGTTTTATTACTGATCATTAACATAATTTCAGTTGTGCTAGTCCAACAATGATTGGTGCTTGATTCCAGTATGAATCAAACTGGTTTGATTCCAATGAATCCCAGGATTTGCATGGATGCCTCTTCCCTTAGAACTACTGGCAGAAAGAAGTGACCATGAAATGCCAGGGAACATAGGTATGCTGAGGATAGATCCAACCAGCAGAAGGTTAAGCCAAGAGATGGAGAGAAAGAAATAATTTAATAATCTTATCTGAACTCCTGGATCGAATATAGACTAATGTTAAATTTATGCTTGGACCTTCTAGTTATAAGTGATAAGAAGTTGCCTTCACTGAGAAAGTCAGTTTGGGTTTGTTTTTTTTTTCCATGTGCAATTGGAAGGTTCTATTGCATAATAAAGCAGACAGTTAGAGACTTTGATTCACGAAATCATACTCTAATTCAAAATACATGAGAACATCATCTACATCAGAGGTTGGCAAACAGTGGTCAGTGAACCAAATCCATGTGAAGCCATCTTGGCTGTCAGAAGGAATTAGAAGAGCTAGCCTGACACTAAGGCATGTTTGAAAAACCTGCTGAAGCATCAATAAAGAGACATCATTTCTGAAGGCAACACAGCAAGTGTTCCCATCGTAGTAGGTCCCAAAGTCAGCTACTTAAGAATCTTGCTCTCCCATTGACAGACAATTGCTCTCCTATTCTACCTCAAGTCCTAATCCTCATTGTTGTGCATGCAAATAAATCTGGTTTTGCATTATTTATAAAATAACAACAATAACTTCATTTACCAAGCACCTGAGCTCCCGTAGGCAGAAGAAGGAGGGTGTTAGCCACAGTGACTCTGCAAAAACCACAGTGGACAAATGAGTAAGACAGGGCCAGACAATCTGCAGAGTACTTCAGACCTCACTTCCAATCTCACAACATTGTGGGGAGATACTACATGATCCCCATGTTGCTCATAAGCAAACCAGGGTTCAGAGAAGCTGGGTCACTTGTTTAATTAAGGTCACACAGAAAAGAAGTTACAGGGCTGGGACTGGACTCCACATCTAGGACCCCATCCCACACTTCTCTGGTTCAAAATTATGAATGTTACCCAAAGACATATCTGTGGGTATCTGGCTGGCTTTATAAATGTTGATTTTATGCCTGAGCAGGCATTTGTTCAATAAATTTAATTTAAAAAACCGTTTTGTAAATAAAATTTGATTAGAACACAGACACACCCATTTGGATGGTGCTATCTCCAGCTGCTCCACTGAATGAGGGCAGAGTTGTGTA
The DNA here is from genome assembly GCA_028533885.1 of Nasua narica. Taxonomy (NCBI): domain Eukaryota; kingdom Metazoa; phylum Chordata; class Mammalia; order Carnivora; family Procyonidae; genus Nasua; species Nasua narica. The sequence goes on along the minus strand of CM052798.1, from coordinate 119,909,930 downwards.
ATTGTGACAGAAATTGTATGACCTGCAAAGCTGAAAATGCTTACTGGCTCTTTTTGGCAAATGTTTGTTCACCCCTAATATATATCCTCTCTCTTAGACTTACCCATGAAAGGATAGTTACATTGCCTATGTAATGGGAAACCTGATCACACTGGCTTAAAGCAACAAGGTAAATTTATCTCACAAAACAACCTGTTCAGAGGGCAGCACGGCCCTGGTTCCAGGCTGGTTAATCCAGCGCAACAAGGGAGAATTTTGCTAGAAGTCCAACCATCTGACTTCCCCAGTGTATCTCATGGGCCATAATTGTGCTAAATGCCATTTATAATTACCAGTGAGGGGAATGTAATTACCATGATTTGTTTAGGCCAGTTAGGATTCAGATTCTGGGCCTGGGGAGGAGCCCAATCTTCAACCCTTCTAGTGGTACATGGGCACATATATATAATTCTCTTCCTCCCTCTCTCTATATACAAGACTCTCCATACAAATTACGAATGTCTATATATAAAACTAAAACTATAATTATAACCATATGTTTGTTTGTCTGTATACCCAGGACTTCAGTGCTTAAAGGCAGAAACAAGCTTTGCTCAAGCATGTTTTGAATCTGGTTCTAGTACAATGACCCTGGAGTAACTGAGGTAAGATGAAATTTCTCATGGTAGAGCCTATGCAAACTCAAATTTTATAGTGAGGTTCTTTGTGGTGAAATATGAGGGAAATTCTACTTTTAAGAAAAATTGAGCCAATAGAAAATTCCAGTTAAGACATTATATTAAACTATTACAAAGAAACATATTACAATGAAAATTCTGCTGATTAACTTAATGAAAAAGGAGTTCTCTAATAATTAAAATGAATATAAATTCTCTACTTAAGAATATGGACCATTCAGCCTAAGTGCCTAGGATCAAATCCTATTTCTGGCAAACAGTTTCTGTGTGTTCTGTGGCAAGTTGCTGGAACTCTCTGTACCTCTGTTTCCTCATTCGGTAGAAGGAGATAATAATGGGACTTGCCTCGTAGGGTGGCTGTGGATATTAAATGAGATAATACATGTACACTGTTAGAATAGTACCAGGGACATAAGTCCTCTACACCTGCCAGCTACTATTACTATAACTTAGTAATATATCCATTGCGATATCCACATTGTCCTTTTGACGTCTACATATTTTCTAGAATTTATTTATTTATAAGTTTATTTACTTACCAAACTTAAAACTCTCTAAGACACTATTATTCTTCAGCGCAATAGGAGATCAAAAGAAAAAAACGAACCCTAAAATGTTTAAAGTTGGTTATATTTCACAAGCTTCAATGAGTCGATGTTTTCAGATGCCTGAATAAGGATAAAATCATTGGCTTCAAGCGCCTATGAATTAGCATTTATAGAGTAAAAATTACATTGACAGCACTTGAAAGTGAATGAAATCCTTAGGAATGTGCTCCTTGTGGTCCAATCTCCAAAAATGGGATGCTACCTAATTTCCAGCATCTCTCTTAGTGCTTTTGGAGATATTAATCCCTTCTCTATTTTTCATGAGAGAAGATTAGAGGGTACTTAGGAAGGAGAGGTGGCTATCACTGAATTAAGACATAGAAATTAATGGGAATGTGGAAATGTAAGACAGTACAGTCATTGTGACACAGGGGAGGGGATGACAATCCTGCCATATAGTAGTGATTTGGAAACCTGTTCTCACCTCTGCCTGGGGGGTGCTGGTGGGAAGTGCTGATGCTCTAATTCAGTCCTCAGACCCAAGTTCTGGGTTAGCAAAATATTTGATGGAGGCTACTGTCAGCGAAGCATCAAGGGGCCGATGATGAGGTGAGTGGAGGGATGAGAGTTGCTGGAGTTCTCTGATCATTACAGGGAAGCTTTGGATCAGGTCCAGATCCCGTTCTTGCAGGGCAGATGGTGGCAGTGATGCTTAGGACTCCTGGCTCTGCCTTCGAACTGTGTGGGATGGATCCTGGCTCCGTCCATCCCTTCCTGGCTGCACTGACCTTAGCAAATCATTTGAAACATCTGTGCTTTAATATACTCATCTTGTTTAAAATAATAATACCTACCTAATAGGGCTGTTATAGGAAAAATAATGGCTATCCATCTCTCTCTTTCTCTGTGTGTGTGTGTGTGGTGTATACCTATCTATTGCTGAGATTGGTGTTTTACACAAAATAAGCACCTAGTATCTTTCACCATTATTTTTATGAAAACTCCCATCACGTCCCCATTTCTCCCAGAAACTTGAGAGAAGTCAAGATTTATAGGATACTAGGGTCTTTAAGGCCCTGTCTTAGACAAAGCAGGCTAAGCAGAATACTGCTGGGGTATCCATTTAAATGGATTTTTCTACAAGTTTAATAAAAAGCTGTCCTCTTCAAGGCTGTCTCCATCTGATTTTTTTAATCTACCCTAAAATATTAGACAGCAGTATATTTATATCAGGCATTTAATCACTGAGAGTTGTAATCAAGTAACCTGACTTGTGTATAGACTTCCTTCTTGACTGACAGGAGCAGCATTCAAAGGTAATGCACTTCCCCACAGGCGTGAGGGTAGGAGAAGAAAGTCAGTGCTCTCATTGGACTAGCTGTCGAGTTATTGACTACACTGTCCAACTTGACCTTTAGGGGCCAAACATGAAAGCACTGAGGTGCAATTAAGTCTTCCGTTATTCTCCATAAGAGGAACATTTTAATGTATATGAAACCGATCATCTTGAGAAAGGTCATTCTACTTGGAGCCTTCTGCCTAAGACAGAAAGTTGGACAAGGCAGACACAACACAATTTGGTTTTGATCAGTAAGAAGCAAATTGACTTTGGTTAATAAAAGCAAATTGGTTTTGATAATCATATTGTACTTATATTAAGGCAAGAAAATATATATCTATTGAACCATGTTTGAAACTGGGCACATTAAATGAGCAAGCATTCCCAATGATAGGCTGCTATAAGTGTGTAAAAAAAAAAATACCATAAAACATTTTAAGCTTAAATGACTAGATTTTTTAAATTTATAAATCTTGAAGACTAGGCAAACCTTCTACCTAATGCTGTAAATGATGGCAATCAATCACTGGCAAATAGACGAGGTCATCTGCAAAGAGGATCAATATGGTCTCCTAGCAACAGACTTGCATACTGCAAGATCCTGCAGCCATCCGGGACCTTTCAATCTCTGACCTGACCCAATAAACCACAGCAGGGTAGCTCTCTGCATTTCCATAATGCTAACTCAGAGAACATATTTCCCAATGACATAGATGTTGGTACTTAGCAGATAAATATGAGGGGGAATGAGCACCTAATACAGGTTAGCATTACTAGAGAGTTAATTAATTTATATCTGTGGCAAAGATACTTTAATTTGACCCAGATAGCACTGTATAAAATAAAACTGAAGGTACAAAGAAAATCAAGTGCTCTTGCTCAGCAAATTCATATTATAGAAATCAACAAAAAATGAGCATCATTGGGCTCTGGAATCTAGTAGTGTTTATTTTTGTTTGTTATTCTAATCAGCATTAAGTTCTTCTATATGATAATCAAAATAATTTTCCAGATAGAAAATGCTTTGTTATTCTGACCTTATCCCAAATATATTTTTTAAACTATTTATTTATTTATTTTTAAATTTTCTCCCCAAATATGTTTAATTTTTCAGTGTTACAAGATTGATTGTTCATGCACCACACCCAGTGCTCCATGCAATACGTGCCCTTCTCAGTACCCACCACCAGGCTCGCCCACCTCCCCACCCCCTCCCCTCCAAAACCCTCAGTTTGTTGCTCAGAGTCCACAGCCTCTCCTGGTTCATTGCCCCCTTCGATTTCCCTCCATTCACCCTTCCCTTCCTTCTCATAATGCCCTCCATGATTTTCTTTAACTCCACACGTGAGACCATAAGATAATGGACTCTCTCCGCTTGACTTATTTCACTCCGCATAATCTCTTCTAGTCCTGTACATGTTGATACAAAAGTTGGATATTCATCCTTTCTGATGGAGGCATAATATTCCATTGTAGAGATGTACCACATCTTCCTTATCCACTCATCTGTTGAAGGGCATTTTGGTTCTTTCCACATTTTGGCGATTGTGGACATTGCAACTATGAACATTGGGGTACATGTGGCCCTTCTTTGTACTGCATCTGCTTCTTTGGGGTAAACACCGAGTAGTGCAATTGCAAGGTCATAGGGTAGCTGTATATTTAATTTCCTGAGGAATCTCCATACTGTTTTCCAAAGTGGCTGCACCAACTTGCATTCCCACCAACAGTGGAGGAGGGTTCCCCTTTCTCCACATCCTCTCCAGTACCAAATTTATTTTTAATTATATAATTTGCTTCAATTTTTTTTACACAACCTTCTTTTTAAACCCAGTCATTTCAATTAAGAATAACAAAGACAAATTATTATAATACAAAAAATTATTATAATACAGTGATACACACACACACACACACACAAAACATACACTATAACATGATCCTAAATGGAACACTTTCCACAGCCTGTCTTAGGGGTGGTGGTAGAGGCAATACTTCTGGAGGATTTGATATCTGAACAACTTTCCTTAGTGGTTAAGTCTGTTTTTAGACTGAGTTTGTCTGGTTTCATATCACAGATCCAAAACTGACTAGCTGCTTAACTAGTAAACTACATAACATTTTGGTGCCTTAGTTTCTTCAGCTATATAATAAGTATTGGAAGTTGTTCAAGTATTAAATTAATGTGTGCAAAGTGCTTATAATAATATCTGGCATAGGGGCGCCTCGGTGGCTCAGTCGGTTGAGTGTCTCACTCTTGGTTTAGGCTGGGGTCCTGATCTCAGGGTCATGAGATCAAGCCCAGCACTGGGCTCTGTGCTCAGCTGGGAGTCTGCTGCAGATTCTCTCTCTTCCTCTCACTCTGCCCCTCCCCCTACTTGCATGCATGAGTGCTCTCTCTCTCTAAAAATAAATAGATAAATCTTTAAAAAAAGAATAGCTGGCATACAGTTAGTTCAATAAATATTAGTTTTGATGGTTATCCTTAGGAATAAAAAACTTGGTATATGCTAATTTCCTCAATTAACTCGGTAAATATTTCTTGGGAGCCCATTTTGTCAGGCAAGGCTCACAGCCTTGGTTCCATAGCAGTGAGCGTGAAACAAAGTTCCTGTTCTCATGCGAGAACATCCCTGAGATCAAGTCCATTCATCTGCCATATAAAGCATGGGAACAGACATCTTAAATTTTATGTTTCTAAAGTGAGCAAAATAATTCAAAGAAGGCTATAAGCATGGGCAATAGAGTTTACCACACTTCCTGATAACCCATTTTGCTCCAAGGAGAAGGTTAGGGAAAAGAAATGAAAGTTAGACTTAAATGTTCCTTAGCTTGCATAGGCAGTTGGTATAGATGTAATTTGAGAGGCACTATTGAAAGGCTCAAGCTTCTAAATCTTTCTTTAACCATAATATTCTCATTATTAGAACTTCATTAGTTTGGAATAAAAAAACTATGACCCTTGGAACTCACTTTCAGCACACAAATTTTTCTGGTATGAATGAAAAAAAATAAGTCACAATTATCTACTAGTACACTATGAAGATCAATTTATCAGACATGAGCAAGCCTGTCCCCTGGGAAGGTGTAAGAGCAGCAGAAGAAAGAGTTGGGAAAGAGTACAGGGAGGGACCATTTCCCCTCAAGGTGGGAAGACCCTTTACAAGCACTGAAGAGGAGGTCCCTGGGCAGCCTGGGGTCAAAGGCCAGAGGGCTTGGAGTATCTGGCAAGAGAGGGAAGGAGCACCCAATGAATGGTGAGTGAGACCTGTCACTCCCACTCCCCAAAACATGGCAAAACAAGACAGGAAAAATAACACATTTCTATGTTTTGTTTAAGAGAAAGATGACCTGGATTCCAGTTAAGCTTCATCATTTACTGTCTCTGTGACCCTGGGAAACTCATTTAACTTCTCTGAGCTGCAGCGTCTTCACCTCTAAAATGGCAATGTCAACACATCTCTTGCTAGACTGTTGTAAGAATCAAATGAAATGATATATGTAGATCTTAGCTCATATAGTAGGCATGTGGTGTATAAAATAATAATGATGGGCTACCAGGGTGGCTCTGTGGGTTAAGCGTCTCACTTTCAATTTCGGCTCAGGTCATGATCTCAGGGTACTGGGACTAGGCCTTGCATGGGGCTACCCGCTCAGCAGGGACCCCAGCGGGTAGCCCGTTTGTCTTCTCTCCTTCTGCCCCTCCCCCTGCTTGCACTCTCTATCTTTTGCTCTCTCTCTCTCTCAAGAAAATCAATCAATAAAATAATAATGACAAAGATAATAGTTATTTCATTATTTTCATTAGCTTAGTTCATAAATGTCCCTAAGACAGGAAGGAAAGAGGTGCTCGTTTCTCATGTCATTATAGTACCCAGTAGAGAGCAACGTTAAGTTGGGGGCTTGTGTACATGGCTTAAAACCAGTATGTGAATACTCGGGCGTGAATGTCTGCATTGTGCCCAGTGCTGTGCAGGATATCATGAAGAATCCAAGAAAAATATGAGATGACCATCACTCTCAAGTAACTCACCATTTGGACGGTGAAACAAAAACACACAATCCAGAGAAGAGCCAGTGCAGCCAGAAGGTCAGACTTTTAAAAACATAAAGTAATCTAGAGGCACCAGGGTGGCTCAGTCAGTTAAGCGCCTGACTATTGATTTTGGCTCAGGTCGTGATCCCAGGGTTGTGAGATGGAGCCCCGCATCGGGCTCCGCTCCGGGGTGGAGCTTGCTTAAGATTCTTTCTCTCCCTCTGCCTCTTATTCTCTCTCACACTCTCTCGCTCGCTCGCTCGCTCAAGAAAGGAAAGGAAATTACAAAATAACGGATCTGGATGTTGAAGAATGGAAAGAATCTGGATGAGGGCAAGAATTCAAGGAGAATTTGTCAGCTTGAGAACAGCATGATTCACAACAACCGATGGCATGTATAGAAAACCAGCTAAGGGATAACATAAGTCAGAGAATAAATAGAAGTGAGAGACATGGCCTGAAACCGCTGTGTGGAGCCACCCATGGAGGGCCTTAACAAATAATAGCAATATTTCTGCACAGCCAGAAATCCTAGATCACCTCATGAAATGAAATGTAAGGTCCTACGTTTTTCGAGAAGAGCAAACAGTGGCAAAGGATTAACAATGACGGGACTCACTGATTGCATACAACCTAGCAAATAAGCCAGAGCAAGGATGGTTCTTTTTGCTCTGTTAGATTCAACTCACTGCCTGGTATCAAAACAATCATTTCCAAGGAAAAATAGATTATGAAAAAGAGTAATTACACATTTGGCAGCATAATAGTTGCCTTTACTTTTTTCTCTATCTTGGCACTGATTTCCAAATGGAGTTGGCAAATGCAAATTACAAACATATCAGGCATTTCATAAACATCCCACACAGTTCCAGGGCAGCTCAGAGCCAAATGTGGAACCAAAGTCTGGCAAATAAAATGTGAGGTCACCTCTCAGAACAGCTGATAGAGATCGTAAAACTGCTTCTTCCCCCCAAACTGGATGTTCCTACATTGTGGATACTCACCCTGAAACTAAAGGGTTGATCTGTCCCAAGAGCCAGGTTTTTATATCACGAGTGTCATGGGAGGGAGGACATCCAATAAATAAGAAAATGGCTTTAATGCTATTGAGGAGCCCATCCCAAGCCCTTCTGGCTTTAAAACGTGAGCCACATCAGTAGCTCTTACTAACTGTGTTCAGGGATCAGAATCATTGAGTCGGTACAACAGTATCTATCAATGCGGTGGGACAGGAGACAGAACTAATCTGGCCTTATCATCAAAAATAAACAGCTTTATTTGTGTTGTTCCCGTCTCTAGGCTTAAAAATTGAATTAATTTAAAATAAACAGTAATAAAGGTGTGAATTCATCCTTTTTTTGATTATCTGATCTGTGACTGCAAACACTTAAAATGTTACTCACGGCACAGACAAGAAATTCGGGGAAATGACAAAGCCTTTTTTCTGTATCATGGAAAGAATTTTCAATAGGTGAAAACTGAACAAATAATTCATCATTTAATACTTAGCTTAATTAAAGATCCAACACCATTCATTACAGGAATAGGGGAGAAAAATAGGAAATGCTTTCTTAATCTGATATGGGGTAGGCAAGTGTATAAGGGAGGTGTGGTTGGATGTGAATGTGTATTTCCTCTAACCACTGAGGCTTTCATAAATTTATGAGTCATCTCACTCATTCTTGAATTGCATAAAATACCCATACTATATTATTTTCCCTGAAGAGCAAGGGCTGATTTCCTATTCATTTATAGTCAACAAATAATTATTGAGCAATAAGCACTGTATTATTTTGAGGCTGTTGCATAACTTGGCATATTTTAGGAGTTTCTGTTGATTCCCAGTAAGTAGACTCCAGCACAAATGAGTTACCCTGGAGGCAGGCAAAATACCAGACATTTCAGTTTCTGAGATCCTGTCCGGACTTTCTCCCTGAGCTGCTGCCCTGACATAGACCACCATACTTCTATCACCGTAAGCCCTTGGTATTTAATGAACTATTATTTTTTTTTTTTTTTTACAATCTTAGATTTCTTATGAAATGAATCACTAGCAGTTATCTATGACAAATTGAGAGATGATGATTTTATAGGTAGAGAGAGAAGGCAGTAGAGTAGCTAAGATGAAAAGCACGGCTGAAGTATATAAGACAGGGAAAGAAAAAGAAAAAAAAACAGGTCTGGGTAAATAAGAGGTAAGAATAATAGTGCTATAATCAGAAACACATAGAGTATGTAGTACTAAAAGAAAGAGAGGGAGAAATGCACAAAGAGAATTTTATCTGCTCTTGCTTTTTTTTTTTTCAACTTGTATCAAGTCTGATTTAGTTAGCATATGTAGGTTGCAATCTCTCCCTAGCAACAGCCTCTGATTGGTCACCCAGCCCCCATGCGATTCCATGAAATCCAGCTCAGCTTTATGCCTAAACACAGAGCCCCACCACCACCCTCATGATAAGATAAGCAGAAACACTTTGAAAGGACAGCAATAAGACCAATTCTTTTTTCCTTAAGGCCTAATGATCTCCCTTAAGGGTCTACCTTATCAAATATACCCAGACAGAACCAATCTCTTTCTACCAATTAAGCTCTCATCTTTTTGCAGTAAGATCAATAAAAACATTACTGAGGCATCGGTTGTCTCAAATATGAATATAAGCATGCATAAATCCAATCCTAAATTGAAGAGACACATCTGGAGAGAATGTCTTAGAGCAAAATACTCCTGGGACCTCTGATAGAGACAAATTCAAAGTCAGGCAAGACTTGAGAGAACTGTCAGCATCAGGACTTATTAATACATTGAAAGGAGATTTTTATTTTTAAATTACAGATTCACCTATAAGGATATCCTAGAGCATAAAATCAAAGATGGAACCATAAAAATTGTGAAGAGACAATTTTAAGGTCATACTAGGTTGTTAAATTTTACTTAAAAGAAAAAAGAAAAGCAAAACTCAATCATTCAATAGCAAGTTGAAAGATTGCTCAGGATTCTGTACACTTTTTATTCATTCCGCTACTAGGAGGAATGCCCAAGCTACTTTAGTTTCTATAAAGTGCACTATTTCTGATATTTTATTTTTTTTTTCTCCACATCAATTCCAGATTTTTTTTTTATTAACATATAATGTATTATTTACCCCAGGGTACAAGTTTGTGAATCATCAGGCTTACACATTTCACAGCATTTGCCATAGCACATACCCTCCCCAGTGTCTGATATTTTAAATAATATTTTACTGCCTAGCATTTATCTATACTCATTTCTTTGTTCATTTGCTTTCCCAACACTGCAGTCTCCACGGAAGGAGTCTAAAATGAAAAAATATCTTAAGGCAACTGGACGATATTAAAAGAAATCTAACAGTTCCTTTTATTGTGATGTATGATTTCTCCTAGTATAATGAATATCCTTGAATTTGTGCCAAGTGAAGCATCCTTTTCAGCGTCTCTCTCTGGAGATGAGGACAAACTATATACTACTATGGTATTTGCCGAATTTCCAAGGAAAAAAATGTCCACACGCTCAGCCCTCCAAGTGGAACATCTGGAATGGAAATTAAGACAATGCCAAGATGGCATTAAAAACAGGATTGCAGCATTTCCTTGTGTGCCAAATCCTCTTAAAAATGCACCTTCCCACAAAATCCTATGCCACTGCAGCCTCAGGATCTGAACATCATTGTTCTAAGGTAAGGGAATTGTTTTTTTATTGCTGTTGTGATACAGAGACAATAAAATGTGACACTGTTTCCTTTCCCAGGAACTAACAGCAGGGACAAGACTTTGAAGTAGTTTCATTTTGCTTTCAATGTAACTTGATTTCCACTTCTCCTGGGACAGAGTGATTGAAGGCAGCTGCAGTTTGAAGGTTACGCTGACCTCAGTTTTCAAGAACGGACAACAGTGAAAGATCCATGTGCCCCAATCACAATAGCCATTCCTAAAATATCTGTGTGGAAATGATTTTTGTCCTAACTTCTTTGGTCTGGGTCATATTTCTGTTGGCTTCTGTGAGTTCAATAAACACTGAACATTTACTATGCTCCAAGCCCGGCACTAGATATTAGAGGTATGAAGATGAGTATTATTAACTCAGGGTCCTGTCCTTGTAGTGTTAATAGACATCACAGATGTGCTCAGATTCACTACAACATGGTACAAGGTAGGAAAAAGCAAGCCTAGGAAAAGGGTGGTTAGGCCTGGATGGAGATTTGTAAAGTAGAAGGTGTCTGATCACTTTCAAAAAGCTCCATGGTAAGGGACACTCGGGTGGCTCAGTCCATTCAGCGTCTGACTTTGGCTCAGGTCAAGATCCTAGGATACTGAGATTAAGGAACTCATCGGGCTCCCTGCTCAGTGGGGAGTCTGCTTCTCCCTCTCCCTCTGCCCCTCCCCCTGCTCATGCTCACTCTCTTTCTAAAATAAATAAATAAAATCTTTAAAAAAAAAAAAAAGAAAAGAAGCCCTCTTGGAAAGGCTGAAGGTGAGTGTTAGACTCAATAATTGTTCTTCAGAGCATACATTCACTCAAACCGTCAATGCTTACTGAGTGACCACTATGTGTTCAAATTGTCTCAAAGTTAAATCATGAATAAAGATTTTTATTATAACCGATTATTATAATTGGTTATAATATATTATTATATTATATGATTATTTATATTATTTTATTATTATAACCAGTAAGAGAAATACTATGATAGGAATATAAGTGGTTGTTATGGGTTGAATTGTGTCCCCTCAAAATCCATATGGTAAAGCCCTACTCCCCACCCCCATACATCAAAATGTGACCCTATGTGGAGATAGGGTCTTTACAGAGGTAATCAAGTTAAAATGGGATCACTAGGATGGGCCTTAATCCAACATGACTGCTTTATAAAAAGGGAGAATTTGCACCCAGAGACATGCACACAGGGAGAAACATGGTACGAGAATCAGGACGGTTATCTTTGCAGCCAAGGAGAGAGTCCCAGAACAGATTTTGCCTTCATAGACACCCTCAGAAGGTGTCTGTGAAGAACCAACCTCAAGAAGAACCAACCCTGTCAATACTTTGATTTCAGACATCTAGCCTCCAGAACTGTGAGCCAATAAATTTCTGCTGCTTGAGCCACTTAGTTTGTGGTACTTCATTACTGTAGCAAACTAATATAGGGGTTTAGTGTGAATACCCAGAAAGGAAGAAAACTCCACAAATGGCCTTTTATAAATGTCTTATGTGAAATCCAATTAACTATAAGATTATCAAGTTCCCAAAGAAGAGCTATTCATCCATGTAACACATATTTATTAAGTACCTTTTATTTAAAGTCTTAGTTAACATATAGTGTAATATTGGTTTCAGGAAAAGAATTTAGTGATTCATTTACATAGAAACATCCTGTGTTCATCACAAGTGCCCTCCTTAATACCCATCACCCATTTAGCCCTTGCCCTGCCCACCACCCATCCATCAACCCTCAGTTTGTTCTCTAGAGTTAAGATTTGCTTCCCTTTCTTTGTTTCCCCCTTCCCGTGTTCATCTGTTCTTTTTCTTAACTCCCACATGAGTGATATTATATGGTATTTATTTTTCTCTAATTGACTTATTTCAATACAGTGTAGCTCCCCCATGTCATTATAAATGGCAAGATTTCATTCTTTCTGATGGCTGAGTAATGTTTTTATATATAAAAACATTATATATATATGTATATATATGGGGGATATATATATATATATATATATGCCCCCATCTTCTTCGTCCATTCATCAGTCTATGGACATTTGGGCTCTTTCCATAAATTGACATTTTTTGATAATGCTGCTATATAGGTCAGGGTGCATGTGCCCCTTCAAATCAGTATTTTGTATACTTTGGGGAAATACCTGGTAGTACAATTGCTGGGTCATAGGGTAGTTCTATTTCTAACTTTTTGAATTATTTCTATTTCTATTTCTAACTGTTTTCCAGAGATTTATCAAGTATCTGCTACATAAGAACTATTTCCAGGCATCATGGGTAAAGTACAGAGCAATATGGGCCCTTAGAGAGCTTACAATCGGATATACACAGACTCCACTGCAAGATACTAACTGACCATATATGCATAGGTTTTTTCTAGGCTATCAGTTCTTTCCATTGATCTTTGTGTCTCTTTTTCTGCCAGTACAATACTATTTTGATTACTATATAACTTTATACTATAGCTTAATATTAAGAAATATGATTCTTCTAGCTTTGATCTTTCTCAGGATTGCTTTGGCTATTCAGTTAGTGCTGTTTTGTTTTGTTTTTTTTTTTCTATTTTTTGTAAAAAAATTGCCATTGACCTCCAGCTATACCCCACAGTTGGGTGGGGCTGGAGGCTGTGCTCTGCAGTTGAGTGGAGTCACTGGCTGGGGTGCCTATGTGTGGAAGGCTGTGGGCTGTCTTTCATCAACAGAGCAGGGCTATAAGCTAAGTTCCTCTGCTGGATGGGGCTTATAGGTGATGCTTCACAGTTTGGTGATACAGTAGGCTGGGTTCTGAGGCTGTCCAGAGACAATGTTGGTCTCTCTAGTTATGTGGGGCCAGAGGCTATGCTCAGGAGCTGGGCAGAGCTGCTGGCTTGGCTTCCTGTGCAGGACTATAGGATGAATCCCATGGTTGCCAGGTTGTCTGGCCAGGTTTTCTGGATGCACAGGACTAGATGTTACACTAAGCAACTGGGCAAGGCTGTGAATTTGTTTCTCTGTCTGGACAGGGCAGTAGAATGGGCTCCATGACCAGCATGATGTATTGACTGGAGAACCAGTAATAATTTGGATTCTAGTTATGAATCTTTCAAATGTAGGAGGTATAAAAGTGAAAATAAAGAATTTTAAAGGAATTCAAATTAAAATTAATTAAAAATGAAAAATTAATTCTATCATACTTTAGTTTTTAATTTTTCTTTCCTTATTGTGAAATATAATAAACATAGAAGTGTACAAAATTTGTAAATGTTAAGCATCTGTTTATGAAATGTTCTTACACAGACCCTAATGGTCATTTTCTGGTCATATGGTTTATATATTGCCAAGAAGGAGCGAAGGGAGTGAAAATTTAGCAGTGTTCCTTATAAGATAGGCTCTCCCCTATCTCAGCAATATCATTAGCAGATTTACAATTTAAGGAATTTAAGAAATCCAGAAACCACACACTGAGCAGGTGACCAATCATTTGTTTCTCCTGAATTGGAAATTGATTTTGGTATTAAGCTGGCTGGAATGATTGGTGTCAAATGCAAATGTGGAACCGCAAGTCACTAAGATGGTGATAGAAGTGATTATTTCAACCCTAAGGCCCAGAGTTAGCTGGTCAGAAAGTCATCTGTTTTGTAACTAAGGAGAACAGACAGATAACTGAAAGGGAATGATATCCTATTATAGTAGCCTACAAAATTGCACTTGCAAAGGGCTCGCAAAGAAAGAGCCCAATATTGGCCTCTGGCCACAAGAGAGTAAGGCCACTGTGGAAATGGTGTTGTGGAAGAGAATAACCAGGACTTCAACACTGAAACTTCTCTAAGAAAACTGAACTCAAGAGATATTAATTTCATTTTTTTATTCACTAATTTTGTTTCATATAATTTACTAGTTTTATTTTAGAATAGAATTCCCTCATTTTTTAGCTTATTTTCATGTGTGCGCCTTCTAAGCAGACCAGACAGGAGGTACCTACGTTGTCACAAATGTGTCTGAATCTCTTCTTGTGAGCCAGGGACTGTTTAGGAATCTATGTGGTACAGAATTAATTTTGACATTCTAAATAATTGAGTGCAGGATGGAGACTGTTGAATGCCTTTTTCATGGAGTAATTCTAATTATATAGAACATAACACTAGATACCATGGATAGGATGATCATACATCCTACTTTGCCTGACCTGCTCACCAAGTGTAATTACACATTATATTCTATTATTTCTATTCTATTCTATTCTACTGTATATTATTATTATTCTTTTTTGGGTCACAGCTATATGTCAGGAAAATCCTATGGCTGCTTTGAGCCTGGATGGAGGGAGGAGGGCTTTACTACCAGTTAAAGATTTGGAAACAGGCCTGGAGTGCAGCCATGGGGAAGGACCCTGGGGCTCTCCCTAGATAAGATGGCTTTCTGGGACACTGCCCCCTCCCTCATCTTGCTACCCACAGGCCAAGTTCTCTGAGCCTCTCATACCAGCACCTACAGCTTTACCATAGGGGCATTCATGCCCTCCCCTGGCCGCTCCCCCCTGCTCCCGCCACCTCCAGGAGTTCTTTCAACTGTTCTCCTCACACCCTCTAGTGGATGGGAGTTTTTCTGGGCCCTCATACTTTAGTAAGCACCCCAAGGTGGTCCCAAGCAGCACACCACAGAGTGATGCCTACTGTAGAGGAGCTCAGAGCCTTGTGGTCCTTTTTGAGGAGTAGAGGGAGACTTTCACTTTCAAAAGTATCCTCTGGTTAGGTTTATTCCCAGGTATCTTATGGTTCTTGGTGCTATAGTAAATGGAATCAATTCTCTAATTTCCCTTTCCATATTTTCATTGTTAGTGTATAAGAAAGCAACTGATTTCTGTGCATTGATTTTGTATCCTTCCACATTACTGAATTGCTGTATGAGTTCTAGTGGTTTGGGGGTGGAGTCTTTTGGATTTTCCATATAAAATCCAATGTCATCTGCAAAGAGAGAGAGTTTGACTTCTTCTTTGCCATTTTGAATACCTTTTATTTCTTTTTGTTGTCTGATTGTTGATGCCAGGACTTCTAGCACTATGTTGAACAAGAGTGGTGAGAGTGGGCATCCTTGTTGTGTTCCTGATCTCAAAGGGAAGCCTGTCAGCTTTTCTCCATTGAGAATGATATTCGCTGTGGACTTTTCAAAGATAGATTTTATGAAGTTGAGGAATGTTCCCTCTATCCCTATACTTTGAAGAGTTTTAATCAGGAATGGATACTGTATTTTGTCAAAGGCTTTTTCTGCATCAATTGAGAGGACCATGTGGTTCTTCTTTCTTCTCTTATTGATTTGTCTATCACATTGATTGATTTGTGAATGTTGAACCACCCTTGCATCCCAGGGATAAATCCCACCTGGTCATGGTGGATAATCTTTTTAATGTGCTGTTGGATCCTATTAGCTAGGATCTTGTTGAGAATCTTGGCATCCATATTCATCAGGGATATTGGTCTGAAATTCTCCTTTTTGATTGGCTCTTTGCCTGGTTTGGGGGTCAGAGTAATTCTGGCTTCATAGAAAGAGTCTGGAAGTTTTCCTTCTGTTTCTACTTTTTGAAAAAGCTTCAGGAGAATAGGTATTATTTCTCCTTTGAATGTTTGGTAGAATTCCCCAAGGAATCCATCAGGTTTCCAGGAATGCATCCATTTCTTCTAGGTTGCTTAACTTATTGGCATATAGCTGTTGATAATAATTTCTGATGATTGTTTCTATTTCCTTGGTGTTAGTCAGGATCTCTCCCCTTTCATTCATAATTTTATTAATCTAGGTCCTCCCTCTTTTCTTTTGGATTAATTTGGCAAGTGGTTTGTTAATCTTATTGATTCTTTCAAAAAAACAACTTCTGGTTTCATCAGTGCGTTCTACTGTATCTCTAGTTTCTAAGTCATTGACCTCAGCTCTAACCTTGATTATTTCCCTTCTTGTGCATGGGGTTGGCTTAATTTGTTGTTGATTTTCCAGTTCTTTAAGGTGTAAAGAGAGCTGGTGTATTCGGGCTTTTACAATTTTTTTGAGTGAGGCTTGGATGGCTATGTATTTATCCCTTAGGACTGCCTTTTCTGTATCTCATAGGTTTTGGACCAATGTGTCTTCATTCTCACTGGTTTCCATGAATTGTTTAAGTTCTTCTTTGATTTCCTGGTTGATCCAAACATTTTTGAGCAGGTTGGTCTTTAGCCTCCAAGTGTTTGAATTCCTTCTAAACTTTTTCTTGTGGTTGAGTTCCAGTTTCAAAGCATTGTGGTCTGAGATGCAGGGAATAATCTCACTCTTTTGGTATCAGTTGAGTCCTGATTTGTGACCCAGTATGTGGTCTATTCTGGAGAAAGTTCCATGTGCACTCTAGAAGAATGAGTATTCTGTTGTTTTAGGGTGGAATGTTCTGTATATATCTATGAGGTCCATTTGGTCCAATGTGTCATTCAAAGTTCTTGTTTCTTTATTGATTTTCTGTTTGGATGATCTGTCTGTTACTGACAGTGGTGTGTTAAGATCTCCTACAATTGATGTATTCATATCAATATGACTCTTTATTTTGACTAACAGTTGGCTGCTCATATATTAGGGGCATAAATATTTACAAATGTTAGATCTTCTTGAAGGATAGACCCTTTAAGAATGATGCAGTGTCCTTCTGTATCTCTGACTACAGTGTTTAGCTTAAAATCTAATTTATCTGATATGAGAATTGCTACCCCAGCTTTCTTTTGAGGCCCGCTGGCATGAAAGATGGTTCTCCATCCCTTCACTTTCAGTCTGGATGTATCTTTAGGTTCCAAATGTGTCTCTTATAGACAGCATATGGATGAGTCCTGTCGTACTTGAGGAAATACAGAACACTCATGAAAGAAATTGAAGAAGACACAAAAAGGTGGAAAAGCATTCCATTCTCATGGATCGGAAGAATAAATATTGTTAAAATGTCTACACTGCTCAGAGCAATCTATACTTTCAATGCCATCCTGATCAAAATTCCACCAGCATTTTTCAAAGAGCTAGAACAATCTCAAAATTTCTATGGAACCAGAAAAGACACAAAATTGCTAAGGAAATGTTGAAAAAGAAAAGTAAACCTGGGGGCATCACGTTGCCAGATTTCAAGCTTTACTACAAAGCTGTGATCACCAAGACAGCATGGTACTGGCACAAAAACAGACACATAGACCAGTGGAACAGAGTAGAGAGCCAGATATGGACCCGAAACTCTCTGGTCAAATAATCTTTGACAAAACAGGCAAAAATATTCAGTGGAAAAAAGACAGTCTCTTCAGTAAATGGTGCTGGGAAAATTGGACAGCTATATATAGAAGAATGAAACTTGACAATTCTCTTACACCATACCCAAAGATAAACTCGAAATGGATAAAAAACCTCAACGTGAGGCAGGAATCTATCAAAATCCTAGAGAAGAACATATGCTAACCTCTCTGACATCAGCCACAGCAACTTCGTTCAAGACATGTCTCCAAAGGCAAAGGAAACAAAAGCGAAAATGAACTTTTGGGACTTCATCAAGATAAAAAGCTTCTGCACAGCAAAGGAAACAGTCCACAAAACAAACAGGCAACCCACAGAATGGGAGAAGATATTCGCAAATGACCCTACAGACAAAGGTCTGATATCTAAGATCTATAAAGAACTCCTTAAACTCAACACTCCAAAAACAGACAATCACATCAAAAAATGGGCAGAAGACATGAACAGACACTTCTCCAAAGAAGACATACAAATGGCTAACAGACACATGAAAAAATGTTCATCATCTTTAGCCATCAGGGAGATTCAAATCAAAATCACATTGAGATACCACCTTACACCAGTTAGAACGGCCCAAATCAACAAGACAGTAAACAACACATGTTGGAGAGGATGTGGAGAAAGGGGAACCCTCTTCCACTGTTGGTGGGAATGCAAGTTGGTGCAGCCACTTCAGAAAAGAGTGTGGAGATTCCCGAAGAAATTGAAAATAGAGCTACCCTATGACCCGGCAATTGCACTACTGGGTATTCACCCCAAAGATACAGGTGTAGTGCAAAGAAGGGCCACATGTACCCCAATGTTCATAACAGCAATGGCCACAATTGCCAAACTGTGGAAAGAGCCAAGATGCCTTTCAACAGACGAATGGATAAAGTAGATATGGTCCATATATAAAATGGAATACTATGCCTCCATTAGAAAGGATGAATACCCAACTTTTGTATCAACATGGATGGGACTGGATGAGATTATGCTGAGTGAAATAAGTCAAGCAGAAAGAGTCAATTATCATATGCTTTCACTTACGTGTGGAGCATAAGGAAAAATATGGAGGATATTGGGGAAAGGAAAGGAAGGGTGGATGGGGAGAAATCAGAGGGGGAGATGAAACATGAGAGACTGTGGATTCTGAGCAATAAACTGAAGGTTTTGGAGGAGAGGGGGTAGGAGGTTGGGTGAGCCTGGTGGTGGGTATTGAAGGAGGCACGTATTGCATGTAGCACTGGGTGTGGTGCATAAATCTTGGAACAATGAAAAATAAAATAAAGTTAAAAAAAAACAAAAAAACACAAAAGTATTCTCATTTGGCAGGTAACTTTCATTGTCCGTTTAGCCATGAGAAATAGAAAGGTCCTCAAAAAGCACACAAATGACTCAAGGAACATACAACTTAGTACAACAGCCATTGTTATTCATGCTCATCTTCACAAAACACTGAATAGCCCTTCCTTTGATGTGAAGTTTGGGAGAATGGGGTGGAAAAACAGGTGTTTCCCTGAAATTGAAAAAAAAAAATACTTGCCTGGGAGTCAATTCTCCAGGCCTTCTGTAAAATTTTTATATAGGACTGGGCTTAGAAAAAAATCATATGATTTATCTGTGCCTGGGTATTTTCACTTATAAAACAGGGGGTAGGGCTACATTAATAGTGATTAGACCCTTTCTCGAGGAGCCCTGGGTTACAGAGGGGCCTTAAGTATGGGGATGAGAGGTCTCTAGTCTCACAAGTCTTGTTTCACTTAGAGCATCAGCTTTCTCTGTTTACATATTGAGTTTCTGCTTGCGGTTTCACTTGAATACAAGTTTCTAGCTTTAGAGATAAAGATATAAAATGCCCGATTTTGAAATTCTCTGATAAATTGTCCAGTAAATCTAACTGGGTAATGGGAACATTGTTGCAGGGTGGTTGCTGGAGTGACTGTCAGCCTTGGGGATTAGAAGCTCCAAGCAATTAGAAAATGATTCCAGTATATAGGAAGCCTGCTTACCTTCCTTCCACAACTAATAAAGGTAGTAGGTGATGATGTTGCTTGTGTTTTTATAGGCTGCATGTAGAAAATCAAACCTATTGCATTTCCTGCTCAAGAGTTCGCAAGGAGCCCTAGGCCTATGCCTGTCTCTGTGGGAAAACACATCTTTTAGACTCTTGGGTTTTCAATCCCATTGTGTCTGTGTGTAAAATCAGGACATTTTCTGTCCTGGTCTCACTTGCTTGTTGCCATTATCAAAGAAGATAATAAGTGAAAGAAGCACCCTGCAATGCTCCAAAGGAGTGCATTCCATTATTATTTCTTACGCTTGTTCCTTGGGATTACTTTTAACATAAATTTTTTTGGTTATCCTAGACTACTCTTGAATGTGAATTAATTTAAATTGTTTATCATAACATTTTCTAAAAATGTTAGTTCTCAGAAACATTGTATTGTAGTATATTGGTTGCAAGCAAAGGAAACCAATCTTGTCTCAGGCAAAATGGCAATGAATGCTCATAGAAAATCTAGATGGTAAGATATGTCTGACAAGGCTTAGGGAATAGACAGATCCAGGGGAATTCTTAGACACAAAGAGGTTCAAGGTACCTACTCAAGGTACGTGGAGTAGTACAGCAGCATGCACCATTGTTCCTGCAATGAATTATCTCTAGCCAGAGACAGGAGATTTTTAAAACGCGTATCTCTTGGTAAAGCACAGACACCAAACCATCAGGATGGTCTCTAGCTAAAAATCCAGTATGCCATACTGCTGCACCCCTACTGGAGATTAGATCTTACCTCCAATTATCCCCCATGTCTGCATCTCTAACACAAGATCAAAGATCCATTTAATTCCATTTCATTAGATGAGCCTGGGCCAATCTTGGCCACATCATGTGAGGAATTTAGGGAGTGTATAGCCAAGAATTCTGTAGTATCTGAAAAACACTACTCTTGACCAAAAGGGCACACAAAAGGAATTCGTGTGCTAATACTGAAGGGATTGCATTTTTAACAGCCAGAATGACAAATACTCACACAAAAAGTGTGGTATTTAGTTGCTATCTTGTTTCACCCATGAGTATTTTGGTAATTGAATTATGTCTTAGTTCTCTAGAGTGCAGAAAAAGTAATGCTGAGGTGACAGATAATATATGCAAGACATGAAATTTTAGATGCTAATACTTATTTGCACTGATTTATTCAATGTCATTTCACTGAGCAATCAAACATTAAAATTTAATAAGACAGGGTACAGAAATATATGTGACAGATAATATTTAGCATGTCTTTTTCAGTGATAGAAACTTTCTTTAATTTGAGTAAAGAAATGAGATTCCACAAGGAAGCTTACACATTTATAAGTGTAGATGACATATATAGAATTTTCGGTAGTATTTTGCATATGGCATTTTTTTATATACAAAGCAAAAGTTTCTTCCTTCCTATGATAAAGTAAGTTATTTCCTTTATCTTGTTTCCATAGTAATAATGGATTGGTGTTAATCTGTCGGACCCACCACCGACAGTAGAAGTCTGAGTTACTCCACCAGGTTCCAGCTGAGTCTCCAAGGATGAGAACAGCCTCCTAAGTGGCCAGAACTAACCCTCACTCCTCAAGCCATCAGGGAAGCTGGCAACTAAAGAGATGAATCAAACAGTATGGGATCAAAAGCCAAACACCAAACACAATGGAGAATGCAAAAACTGTTCATTTACAAGGGAGAAGTGGAGAATGAGGTTGGGGGGTCAGAGAACGGAGAGTTACCAACAGAATAGAGAGGTGAAATCTGAATGAAACAGGAAAACAGAACAAAGGAAGTCCTGGAAATTTACCTGTAATATCAATAGTTCTTTAGAGGCCAGGAAATCAATCATGTGTAGCTCTGCTGGCTATTTTTAAAGGTCAAGATCAGGGAAAATGGATCTGTTCACATTCTTTTACTATTCTAGTTTATAGGCCTGCTTCTAGTATTTGAGAGGCCCAGGGCCAGAGTACAAATAGAAGCCCACACATAAGATATTTAAATGTTTAAAAGCTATATATCAAGCCAACAAAGTGTGAAATAAAATACGTTCTCTGTGCTCATCAAACAATATACTTTCATAACAAAAAAGTGAAAAAGGAATGGTATGGTTTTATAAAATGAAAAGTGAGCAAGATACAAATTGATTGAATTTAATTTTTATTGTACATATCTAGGTATTCTATTAATAGAACTGCAATGTTTAAATGAACAATAGACAAAAGCACCTGTGATTTACAAATTACTATGTACTTATTTTATAGTTTTTTTCTCTCCTAATCATGACTTTATAATGGATATTTTTAGATACTTTTATTCTTTTGAAGTGATTATGTAAAAGATAAAAAAAGAAAATACAATTTTTTTAAATCTATAAACTTTGAATATAACATAAAAATTTAAATTATTACCCAGCCATAAAAAAGAATGAGATCTCGCCATTTGCAACAACATGGATGGATTTAGAGGGTATTATGCTAAGTGAAATAAGTCCAAAAGACAAAGACAAATACTATATGATTTCACTTATATGTGGAATCTAAAAAACAAAATAAATGAACAAACCAACAGAAAAAGCAGAAACAGATCCATGAATACAGAGAACAAACTGGTGGTTATCAAAGGGGAAAGGAGTGGGGGATGAGCAAATGAGTGAAGGGAAGTGGGACTTGCAGGCTTCCAGCTATGGGATAAATAAGTCACAAAGATGAAAGATACAGCATAGAGAATATAATCAGTGGCATTATAATAACATTGTATGGTGACAGATGGTAGCTACACTTGCGGTGAGCATAGTGTAACTATAAAGCTATTGAATCACTGTGTTGTACACCTGAAACTAATGTAACATTGTGTCAACTATACTTCAAAAAAAGGGAGGGAAATGTAAATTCAAGTAAATATAAAGAAAACAATGATATTCATGTAAAGTTAATTTCTTCTCAAATATCCAAACTTTTCTATTAAGCATAAAAGTGAAATATAATTTATAATAAATGTCAATTTAAAAATTCATTTAAATAAATATAAATTGTTAAGATTTTTTGGAAAATATTACTAATTCTTACTGAAATTTTTTGTCAAAATGGAACTATTCACAAATCTAAATTTCTGATGTAAAGAATCAATGTCAGGCTTCCTTTAAGTTATGTGATACATATAAATGTCATAAATATACATATATGTAAGTTTAGAGTAATACACATTAACATTATAAATGCTTCTAAACCATCTTGCACAACTGTTGCGAAGACCCAGCTAATTTGCAGATATCTTTGGAATTGCACATTGAAATACAATTGAAAATAAGAAAAATAGATGCTCAGCACACTGGGAAATGATGCTTCCTTATGAAGTAAATTGTTAAGAGTCGTGTGCTGTAGGGGGAAGAATGGGGTAAGTTTTTCCTCCTATCTAAGACCTTCTAATACTCAAATCCTTTCTGTCTCTATTTCCAGTGTTGACAGTAAGACAACCCAAAACCTATACGGTATTCAGATAGAGGCATGTTTTGTTCAAGAACAAAGGACAAGAGATGGGAAGCTCTTTTCTGCACCTGACTGGTCTGAGTGAAGGCAGCGATTTTAGGTATCTGGGTCATACTGTGTCAGCCCTGAGTGCCAGATGCTAGTGATGTGATTATGCATTGTAATTTTATTTTGGTATGTTTGTGATATTCAGGGTCCTCTAAAGCATGGGGTCCTGAGCAGGGGCCTTTCTTGTGGGTTTAAGGATGCTAGTGCCAGTTAAGAAATATTACATCTATTTAAAATCACTAGTAAGGCCTAGAGGTACAGTTTTTAGCCACAAAAAGACAAAAGTAAATCATCCAAACTTGACAGAACTTCTACTTTGTAGGTGGGGGGGAAAGAAGCTCTTAATGAGTTGGTGAAGGTTAATATATTGAAGTTTTAATTTGTAGCTATACTTCATTATTTCTCCTTATGGTCATGATCAAGCATGTTGGCAGATCTTTATTTCTGTGTTTTAGGGGCTATAGGAAAGATCAACTCTCACATGTACTGATAAGTTTATTCTGGGCTCCTGAGACAGGAGGAGAAATGGGCAGGGGAGATTATTTTTGAGACCAGCAAAGGGTAGGGAAAGATTCCCTACAGATTGGACATTGGCAGGTTCTGTGAGGAGCTTCCATCTGCTTTGTGGAGGCATGCAAGGATAAAAGGAACACCTTAGAGAAGTCAAGTGTCCCTATGACTCTGACCCTGAGATAAGAAACATGGCTTTAGGAAAAGGCCCAAAGATGGCATAGAAACTGAGAATCACCAAACTTCAAGAGTTCAGTGATCAGGGACAGTAGCCTCTCAACAATAATTAACAGACTGACAAAAGGAGAGGCTTTCCTGAATGTTCTGCTCTGCATATGGTAAATGGGGCAAAAAGGTCCAGGAGAGTAAAAATATCCGAGATTGACTTTTCTGGTTTAAAGGAAGATTTAATTTCATTTGTTAAAAGTGAAGAAATGTGATGGTGCATGCAAACTTGAGTTTGTGTTGCAAATTTATTATCACAGCACATCATTGTTTTTGTTCAGCACTCCATATTTTATATTTGAATATTCATCATAGTCGTCTAGATACTTGGCATCAAGAGATACTTCAACGGTATTTAACAGTCTCTGGACAATAGTAAACCTTAATTTCATTGTATTTTTGCAACAAAATCATCTACATGCCTGGATATCAGTTTTATCTATATTTGGCTGCTTGTATAGTTTGGAAAAATAAAATCCCTATACAAATATATACCCTCATCTGGGAGTCATATTACCTAAAGAGTCACATCTAAGATTTATTCACTGCCCCTTTAAGGCTATATTTTAAAAATATAAATTGACCTTTAAAAGGCAATATAAGTTATTACCATAGTAATATGAAACTTCAGATTTTAGAAAGAATTTGCAGTGCCATGAGGACAGTGGGCTTCCTGTGGACAGGAGAGAGATGGATTACACAAAGGCACAAAAGGCTAGGAAGAAAGGGCTGATGGTTTTATCTGAATCTTGGCTTGCATCTGCAGGTTCCAGTTTAGCAAGATTTCCAATGATTTTTAGCCAACTCGAAGATGCAATAAAACTGAGAACAAAAGCAGAGCCCTCCAATCTTTTAGAAGCTTCCCACTGGTACAACCATCCAGGTAAATGTTAGCCCAGTTTGATAAAATATTCTTTTGAGTAAACGGAACATTTCCCGCTCTCCCATCTCTGCATGCGAATCAATACTTCCATCTCTCTCCATGTCCTTGTGCTCATACTGGGACCACAGCATTTGATACAGGTATTATATTTTGACTTAGGTAGATTCGCCCCTGTTTTGCAATATGTATTAGGCCAAGCCAGTGGGGTGTAAATGAGCAGAAGTGATTTGCACAAGAATGTAATGTTTTCTGCAAATAAAAGCTCTTAGGATATATATCACGTTGAATTACTTTTTCAAATAAGAAAAACCTCAATCATGATATTCTTGTATACTCCTTGTAAATACTATTCACCCTCTTTGGATTACTCTGAGATCTGTATTGGTCTCATTTGGAAAATGACAAGAAGGTGACATTTTCCAAATACTTGGCATCCAAATATTACTTATTGGATTACTTATTATTACTTATAAGTAATAAGTAATAAACTTTATTACTTATAAATTACTTATTACTTATTGGATAGTATTGTAGATCAATCGGCACACTTTCTTGTTCTTTCATGTCTTTATGTTTAAGACCATCATCAAAATGACACATTATGAGATTGTAAAGTCATAGTCAAATGTTTGCCATTTGGTTAAGCTTGTAATGACCAATATAATATCAATCAACTAATATAACACTGTATGTTAACTGTACTGAAATTAAAAAAAATTAATGAAATAATACTTTTACTTTAAAAAAAGAAAGGGCAAGAAAAAGAGCCAATGCCAGAAGCTTTGCTCTGGTTCTGAAGGAAGAATGTAGGCTTCTTGATTACAGATCCCCTAGGTGTAGCCAGTAGATGTTTCCCTTTGCCCTAAGCTCCCAGGTATTTCTTAAAAATAAATAAATAAATAAAATAATAATAATAAATATATATATGTAATATCAGTCACACCTCATACTTTAATATGGCTTTCCATATTTTCAAAGTATTTTCATACACATTCATTCTACCTTTACCTGGTCCTATGAAGTCAATTTGGAATGTACAATCATTCTGACTAAAGATCAAGAAAATAGTCTCAGAATAAAGTGGTTTACCCAAGATTATACTGTTAGTAAATGAAAGAACCAGAATAGAAATCCAGAGATTTTAGTTTTATACTTTTCTATAATAATAACTGATAATCAAAGGATTTTCTTTCAAAATATTTTCCCCCAAAATTGTATTTCTGCTTTTTTATTGGTAGACATTTTTTTTTTAAATGCACTTTCCTCTGTTGAGTCAAATTCATTTTAGATGTATGGGATTCAGAGGGGGCAAGATGGTAGAGAAGTAGGAGATCCTGTTGCAGCCTGTCCCCAAAAGTGAGCTGGATATCTACCAGAACACGCTGAACACCCGTGAAATCACCCTGAGGAGCAAGATTTCTCACTTCTGGATCTCTCTGAGAGCAGAAGACAGCAGTGGAGAGGTAACAGCAAAGTGGGAACACTCTAACTGATATTGAAGGATAAACGAAAGGCAGATGCATGGGATTCAGAGTTACTTATCTGATAAGATCTAAGCTTATCTCTTAAGCTTGGACTATCTAGGATGTAATGGGCGAGGTCAGGGCAGGTCCCATCAGTCTTGCTATCTTAACCTAAGTTGCAAATCACTTTCTCATTGAAAATAAAAATTTCGACTATCTTTTCCAAATATCAAAATATTAAAAGATCCAAAAACAATGCTATTAATTTCCTCCACTTTCCATCAGTTTTATAATTCTCTTCTTCCCTTTGCTTATAGAGCTCTCTTTTCTTTACCTAGAGGTACTCAAAGAAAAAATGGCAGAGAGGCTAAGAGCTGAAACTGAGGCAGCACCGGATTCATGTGAAGCCCTTCAATTATGAATTGCCTCAATCACTTAGTTTGGACAGCTTCTTGGTCAGAACATTGCATTAGCATTTTGATGTTCCAAATGCAAGTAGGTCAGTTTGTACTATACCAGAGGGAAAAAAAATAAGGTATTAAGATTGTCTCTAGTTGAAACTTTTAAGAATATTCCTATCTCTATCCAATCTCTTCTATAGCATTAGAATACCAAGATGGAAAGAAAAATAAATTCAGGTAAAATTTTAAATTTACTTATCTATACACTTCTGATGAATAAATAGTTTGCACTATAAGATATAACAAATTTGCTGTCTGTATAGTTCCAGAAGGAGGCCAAGCTGTTATGGATAAGTAGTATAATATTTATTTTAAAAATAAAGTTGATGCTATATTGTTGTGTCTTAATTTTGAAACAAGGCAATAAAAAGTGCCTGACTATCTTGCCCTTTCACAGATTTATGCTAAATTCTTACTGGTTCAAACACTTTCCTGGATCTGTGAGGACATGCATGTATCAGTTGTAAAAGTTATGATAAAGTCCTCAGTCAGAAGAGCTCTTATTCTAAGTAGGACGGTATCTAGGCCTATGCAAACCATAAAATTTAGGAATTATACAAAAAATCTGGAACACAAGAGACAGTCTCATTTAAATAAAATATAAAGAAGGCTGAATATTTCACTATGGCATTTGTCGTATCCACTCTAGCCGGTTCAAATAACAATAGTAGAATCTCAGGGGTGCCTCGGTGGCTCAGTGGGTTGAGCTCTGGATTCTTGATTTAGGCTCATGTCATGATCTTACGGTCATGATGAGATTGAGCTCCACATGAGGCTTCATGCTGAGCACTGGAGCCTACTTGGGATTCTCTCTCTCCCTCTGCCCCTCCCCTCACCCTCTCTCTCTCTCGCTCTAAAAGAAAAAAAAAATAGAGAATCTCAGTTTCCCCAAGCTGATGAGAAAGTTCAGAACAATCAGAAGGCTGGTGGGTAATGGAAATTGGCTTTCCTTCAAAGCCTAAAGAACAGCTTGTAGAACTAAATCAGACTAAGCATATGCTTCATCTTTATTAACCTTTTTATAGAAGAAACTTCTGTCATTTAATCAGTCAAGACATTTATGGAGAAAGACATATCTATGTAGCAGCTCTTTTAGTTTCTATTTTCCTTACGACCATGTACTAATTGTTATAGCCATGCTAAAATCTAACCTTCTTGATTTTGCCTACCAGAAAACCTCCAAAATTTCGTCACCAATTAGTTATTCTCCTCTCCTAATATACAGCCACTGCTCATGTCCTCCCTACTCCCTTTTTCTTTTCATGCTTTCATTTAGTTTCATCTCTGATAAAAATTCACATATACATACAAACCATTTTCATAAAGTTGCTGTTTGGGAACTGGATGAGCAAATTCTCCCAATAATTAATTGTACTGTAATAGAATTTTCTGTTGTCATTCTGCTTCTGGGTCTATAGCATTTGCAGTATTTGCCAAGATGTATTGCAAAAGGGTGCACTTAGGTTTCACTATCGTAGATACAGTCTGCTGAATCGGACATTGTGAAAAAATCTGAAAGATTCCTAGTCAACACATATGCATGCATAAGAATTGATTTCCTTTGTGTCTGAAGATACTGCTGCTAATTATGCTGCTTGTATCCCTGAGTGTGGTTGAAGAAATAAATCGATGTGGGACTATATCAGTCCTTATTATATTCTCTTCGTGAGTAAATCAGTTTGCAGCAGACAATATTTGTGAGCACTGAATACAAAATTTGTTTTCCATTTTAATAAACCCTCATCTCTACTAAAATTCTCCTGGTATTACGTTAAATGTGCAACTCAAAAATAAACCTATTTTTTAACTCTTCAGAGAACTAAGATTCATTTTAATACATACACACACATTTTCATTTAGATTATAGGAAAGGCGTAACAAATCGACTTCAACTTGCTCCTTACCCTAGTTGATTTGTAATGATTGGTTTGAGGATTCTGAAGCCATCTCCGAGCTCAGCAAGAAAGGGTGCTGAGATAATTTAGCAATGCCTACTGTGTTTCCAACAGTGGAGGGTGGTATGCTTTGTATATGCCATCTCAGCTATTGTTCTTTTAGGAACCGCTGTCTTCACTCCCTGCACAACACAGGAAAAAGCTTGGCATCAAGTGTTGAATGAATAAATGAATGAATCTAGGATCTCTCAGTCAAACTAAGGAACATACATGTAATCCACATGAAACAGAACAGAAAGGATAGTGTGTACTGAAAAAGTTAGAGAAGTCTTCACAGGGGAGCTGCATATTAAAGGAGGAGTGTGAGAATGGTCAAGCAGAAAGCTTAGAGAAGAGGATACAGGAAACAAAATGAGAAAAGACATGGAGATATAAATAAACAAATCTTGTGTGTTTGAAGTAAAGAGCTCTAGGATGAAAAATATAACAGTTTGAATGCTGGGAAAGGTGTGGGGAGGTGTCAAAGGTAGGGACAGATTATGGTGCACTTCTAAAGTAAGCACAGGGGATTTGAAATTGATAGAGAACAAAGTAATCTTTTTTCCATAGGAAAGTGAATATTGACTGGGATAGTCTAGAAGCATTGGACTGACATTAATGCACAAACTGGTGGAGTGGATGCAGGACAGCCTTGATGCAAAAGATCAGGTGGGAACTCCAATAACAGACTTTTGGTGCTAAGTTGTCCAGTTGGGGATGGAGAGAAAATTGGAAAAGCAAAAGATATTTTGAAGGTTTAAATATTATGTTTTTTGATAACCTTGACATCAACCTTGACAAAGACAGAGAAGGAAGAAAGAAATAAACATTATTCCAAGTTCTTTACCTAATATTATTAAATAACTGGAAATCTCCAGAGCATATTATTGTAGCCTCTGGGACATCTAGTATGGTTGGAAATACTAAATCATACTTGATTTAGGCTCTGGATCTCAGAGGAAACTGATGAATATGGAAAGGAAAGACCAAACACTGCCCTTCCTATTGGGTATATGGATATGGGTTGTTTTGGTGATTGAAGAACAGGAAAGCAGAAAGAAGATTGGAGAAGACATTATAATATGGAGCCTAAAAATCGTCATGAAGATGTGTGTCCCTGAGTCAGATGTGGAAAAGCATATGTTGTCCATTCTCACTGGATCCTTTTGGATATTATGAAATTAAAAATCTTCTAAGATTCCACAAGCCAGATAAGTCACTGCATTCTTGCCACAACTCTTGAATGCTAAAGGGATATAATTAATGGATAATAGTTGGTTAATTTTAGAATTTGAAATCAACAGGATGATCACTAAGATGAGAGTTTTAAATTAATTAAGAAGAGAGAAATTTTATTAGAAGAATGAGGTTGAGAAGAACAAGGTTTATAGGAAGTTATTCATATAAAAAGGCGTTCCAGCATGTGTCTTTTTATCTAATTTACGAACTCACTAAATTTTTTGATACTGCTGTTTCTTGTCAGACCTTACCCTTCCTCTGTTAGATAAGGCTCTTTCAAGGTAGATGTAAAAAAAAAAAGTAATAAAACAATGAAAAGTGTTATGTATCATGAATCTCTTTTTTAATGCACATTGCCTAAGACGGCCAAGGGGTACAGGAGAACAAGCTGTTTGTTATATCGGAGTCATCAGAAGCTACCTTCTCTTGAAGTTGAGTCATACGGCACCTCATAGTTTAAAGGTGAATCTAAAACTGTTTGCTAACTGAAAGGCAAAACATGTATATTCGACCTAATGAGATAAAAGTTTATAGTCCCAGCGGTACTAAGATTAAAAGTAGATTATTGGCATATCTTCAGTGATGTGCTTTTATTCTTGGTGCCACCAGGGTGTTCCATAAAAGCAGAAAAAGTAAATCCACAGTGAGACCAAACCAGGTGAAACAATTAACAAATGAAACTGAAGTTGCTACTCTGAAAGAAACTTCCCCTCTGCCAAGGCCTGGGCCAATCGCAAGATAAGTGCTCAGTAAATATGCTTTGAATAAATGAATGAAGCTGGTGAATGGGATTTGGTAGCTCTCCTTGTCAGAGTCCCTCAGGTCTACTTAATCTGCATCTTCAGCATGAGTGTACAACTTTTTGGAGCAATAAACCAAATACTTTAACAGGAAAATAATGGCAGAATGGAGTTCCAAGTCAAACTGCAGGCATGAGAGAAAATGAGAATAATCTCTTACAGTCTCTTAGAAAAGTGGTAAGATTAAATTACAGACACTTTTACAGTTTTAAGTGTTTGGTGGAGGATAAGTTGGCAGCAGAGAAGGAAGGAATCTCCTCCAGAGAAGAATGGAACTTCTAAAGAGGGAGGGTCATTGTGTAGATATTATCAGTGGATGTGGGGAAGATGCCAAACCTGAGTCATCCTGTTTCTGTTTTCTCAATCCTGGGGTGTCTTACTTGCTTCCATGTGTAACAAAAAGCATCAGTTACAGAGACAGATGAAAGTGTGTTTGTTGAGAGGGAGGGTGAAGGGTATTAGGATTTCTTCCCCATTCTTATGTTTCCTATAGAAGAAAACAGATGTATTTGGGCTGGATGGTAAAGCATAGTACCTTCATTACTGGTATAGCATTTTTCTTCTGCCACCAAAGGATTCTAAGAATAAAGAAGAATTGGAGGCAACTATTTTCAGAAATGAAAATATTATGCATGATTGTCTTTGAGGTAGTGGCATGGTTCCTTATCCTA
The DNA here is from genome assembly GCA_028533885.1 of Nasua narica. NCBI lineage: Eukaryota > Metazoa > Chordata > Mammalia > Carnivora > Procyonidae > Nasua > Nasua narica. The sequence continues at coordinate 119,878,614 of CM052798.1, read as the reverse complement.
TCCTATGGCAAAGCCAGCGGTAGTTTTGGTATTTTTGATTCTGAAGAAGGGAATTTCTGATTGTAAGTTTCTGATAACTGAGCATTAGTCCCTGAAATACAGGACCTTCTCAAAACTGCAACATTTAGGCTGGGATCACCATTTCTGGATTCAAACTGTGAAGGGTGAATGGGACGAGGGTCACTTATGTCAAGGGGTTTTTAAATGGAGCCAGAAGGCCATTAAGAAGATGAGCCTTATACATGTCCTCACTAGTGGAAGTACGAACTTCTGAGCTGGACCAAACTAAAATATTCCGAGGATTCAGTCGGAACACCTGCAGCGGGCTATAGTAAGAGATTTTGCTTAGTGGTAGCCTTAGCAACCAATTATAGTCAGCCAATCAAAATTCTTTCTAAATAACACACACAAACATTCCCTCTTATCTTTTAAAATTCTTGGCTTTTGTTTCTCAGGGGGACACAGTTTGGTTTGCTATTCAAATCTGGACTCCCTGAATTGCAATTCTGGGACCCCAAATAAATGCTTTTGTTTTATTTCAGCTTTGCCTCTTTTCTCAGTCAACAGAACCTACTGAAACTGTAACTAGGGGCTATTCGAGCTGTCGGCCTTGGTTAGACTTCTTCCCTACTATCATTGCTTCTCCTCAATCACGTTTTGAAATGAGAACTCCTGCCATGCCCTCAGGTCCTATCCGAGCTAAATGTCCTTCCCCAGATTGCCACCAAGTGGAATGAGAACCAGAGGAGGAAGCTACAATCAGTCAGGCTAGTTTTCCCTGGTTTCCCTGAAAGCTATATTCAATCTAGCACCCCCAAATTCCTATTCCAGTGAAAATATTTCATGCTTGCATGAATTTTTGTTTTAACAAAATGTGCTTCAGCAAAGTACTACCGTACAAAATTACTTTAGGTATATTCCTGGTCATCGGAATGTAGCTTATCGGAGAAGCACATTCCCTCAGGGAAAAATTCTAGAAATTCTTACAAAATTAAAGAAATAAAATGTTCAGTTACACCAAATTCACCTCCTTTTTCACCTGTTTTATCATAATATATCAATAAAGATGGGGAGTAGGGTAATACAAGCAAAACTGCACAAAATAATCAAAAGCTGGCTGGAAATATTTCATTGTCTTTGTTAATTACTCCTTAATACAGAACTGCTCAATTTACCTAGCAAAATCAGTCATTTAAAAAGACGAGTACTTGAATACTGTGGAATGATATTTCTTTATAGGAATGAACATGGTTTTCTATCACTCTAACAATAGAGCATTCTATCAGTGTTCCAAATACATAAAAAATCTTATGTGAAAAGTTCTCTCGTTGTATCCACTAATTTATGATGAACATAATAACCATTTGGCTTAATTATCATTTTCAACAGTCCACATCTCCCTGATCCTAGAGAATCTACGTACAGATAAACTAATAGTATGAATAGGGCCTAAAGAACTAAGATTAATACTTGAGTTAGATTTTAATTCATGCACATGAATGATTTAATTGCACATGCAAGGCAACAAACATACTTGAAGCACTTATGTCATTGCTGATGGTTTATTTTTTCCTGACCTAAATCATAAAGCTGACTAATTTTCTTCCTTGTAAAGTGAGGTTGGCTACAGCTTCAGCAAAATCCTTTCTATTCTGTGAGTGACAGAAATCAATACATTTCCCTTTTTTTTTTCTTTATTTGGTATCGTCAAGAAAAAAAATATCCATGGCAACTGGAAGCTGTAGCAAAATGTTAATCATTTGTACTGTCCTTAGACTAGGAAAAACCTCTCATTGGGCTACTAAGGAACGGGCTGGGATGGAGAAAAAAAGAAATCTATAGAAATGGTTTTGGGTTCCATTTCTCTTATTACAGATTTAATTTTAACCATTGGTAACTGTTCTTGTTTGGCTCTCTGCTATCTGGAAATTGTACAATTTTGATAAGAGGATTTCAATTTGTCATTGAAGCACACAGGTATGGCTTCACTGCTGATGGAGGACAATACCAGAAAATAGCATTTAATGGCTCATTTAAAAGCCATTTGCTGAGAAAATGGAATTAAGGGCCACTCAGGCTGGTTGGGCACTTGCTATTTTTTTTTCCATGCACTGAGAATTGGAAATTGCTTAAACATCACCCTATTTTTAAGGATATGAGAAGCTATATATGATGAGGGTTTGTTAATATTACAGATTTATAGACATGTGGTATTATCAGTTATCCAATGTTCATATTAGCAACAAATAGAAAATTGCATATCGTGATAAATTAACAAGCAGTTATTGAAAATAATGACTTAATTTGGTTATTATTATGCATCAAGTCATCTGAGTTCTTTATTTGAGTTAACTCATTAAATTCTTGAAATGATCCTATGAGGTAGAAATTCTTAATTACCTTCATCTTAGCAATAAAAAACCAGAAGCACAGGTAGATAAGCGAATTATTCAAGACTGTACATTTTGTAAGCTGTGGAGCCTGGTATCGGACCCAGACACGGGTTCTAGAGACTCCGCTGTTCAACAACCAACCGGTGGCTGTCAGTCACGTCCAACAAGACCACAGGAAGATCATCACGTTCATGGGTTTTCAGGCGAACTTTTTAGGGAGGCTTGAAAAAATGAAGAAGCCTTCATCAGGCTGACCAAGCTAGACTTACCCTCCCTTCAGGCAGATTTGTATCCGCCACTGGGTCTTGCTCCTCCGAGAAGCATTATAAAAGATTCCTAAACCATCTTTCCAAAACACTAAAGGTTTTATCATATATAAACTATATATATGTATATATATACTATGTATATATACATACGCATGCACATACTATGTATGTATAATATGCATTTGTATGTGGGTGTATGCATACTTATATTCAGATACACAATACAAATCTATCAGAGACCACAGGATAACAACTTGTATCTATTTAGCACTTGTTCTGCACCAGCTGATATCCAGGACATTTACAAGCGTAAACTTATTTAACTTTACCACTACCTTATTAATTAGGTGCTGTGATTTTCATTCTTAGTGTAAAGCCAAGAAAATTGAGACTGCTCAGAGACATGTCAGAACATGCCCGGGGTCCTACAATAGTTGAGCTAGATTTTCAACACAAGCAGTCTTGCTCCAGGGTCCAGTCATCTTACCATTGTTACAATTTCTATTTCCTATATTTCTAACTCATGATTGACCCGGAAGCAAATGAAAAACCTATAAGCTGATTCCTTAAATTTTATTTCTCTAACCTGCAAAATTTATATATTTTGACAATTCTGAGCTTGAACATTCACTAAGACCACTATGTTAGTGGTTATTGTTTACAAATGAAAACACTAATACAACAATAGCTTATTGTATAAGAACAGTTACTGCTCTCCATAGAAACTCCTGTCTTGCACAGAACTGAAGATACATTAAAGATTGAACTGCCTTTATCTTCTGTTCTAGCAGATCAATATAAAAATCAATAAGAGAGAGTATCTGAGATAATAACTAGAATAGTTGTTATGCATTATTATTTTTTAACCAAAGAGAAGATACTTCTGCTGTTGCATCCGACACTTTAATTTAGCCTCTTTCAGTAATCATATTAGAAAACAAGCATTTTTTTTTCTCCATTAGCAATATTTTACTCCAGCCCTGGTAACAAGCTTTTAAGTACTCCTTCTGACTATTCTACAAGCTCAAGTGATTTCAGCTCGCCTGTCACTGCTCACAAGAATCCTGCACTTTGGGGTCAATACAGGAGGGATTTCATCACATCCTGAAGTGCACTGGCCTGTGGGTTTTACTGACAGCCAAGATTTATTACTTGGTGAATATAATTCTCTTGCTTATGAGTAAGAACAATGGTCGTATTTTTTAAATAAAAAAAATGAGGGTGCATCATCCAGCATATGTTCTGACAATAACATGCAATACATAATATTATCTGTCAATATAATTTATGGCACATTATCAGCCTTTGTGTGAGAGCAGTGTGGAAAATTCAAAGGGCAATTCTTGATTTCCTTGTTTGCTTTCTATGATAGAATAAGAGACTAAAAGGGAATAAATGACTATCCTTCTAAAATTTGGGTTTTTTTCCACACTTATTGAGCATGTTTTATGAAACAGAAACACTAAGCACTGATGGAATACAGATGAATATTATACTACTCTACTTAACAGGAATGCATATCTATTTGGGGAAAGAGATATAGAGTATGCCATTTAGATATGTTGTTCCATGAGGAACATGAGAGAGGGAATACAAATTCAAGTGGCATTTGAGAAACTTAGGTGAATGGACTGCAAGACTCAGATATGCAACTTCAGGCAAGGCTGAATCTAAGAACTCTGAATGAAGTCATCCACAGTTGGCATCTCCTTCCATTTCTGAATTATTCTTTCCTGTATACCAGCTTCATCTTCAGATAAGCTTCCTCTTTCTGGAGATAGCTTTAGGTATATACCTTACCTATTTCATAAGCCCAGCAGGGATGGGGATTTGGGGGCTCATAATTCCAGAAAAAGTCCTAGCCTTTATATTGATTGCCCTAATTGAGTTACATGTCCAATCTTACACTCTTATATCAGTCAACAGGGGAAGGGGGGTGAGGAGAGCTCTGGTTAGCCACATCTAGTTCTTGTGACAACTCCTGGGACTAGGAGGAGGGATGGGGTCCACTAGAAGAACCACAGGCACTATGGGTGAGAAAATTGTTACCCAAAGGAAAATAAGATGCTATTATTGGTAGAAGGTAGAAATGCATAGTCACTGGGCAAAAACAATAGTCAACTTTCTTGAAGTCTTTACAGAAGAGAGGATGTTGAAGCTGAAGAAATTTGCTGACAATGGTGGAAGGATATACACAGAAGAACCTCAGCAAAGAAACAGGAAGGAACTACATCCTGGGGGATGATATGGAGTCTGTAGGTGATGTGATCTTCTCTAAAGCTATATGAATTCTAGACTCTTCTGGTCAGAATGTCCCTTATGTATAGTGAATCATCAACAATTTTGCTACAGTGAAGACTGAAAGTTCAGCTAAATTCAGTTTTTAATTACAATAATCCATAATATCCTGGAAAAGGATAGAATGGAGAAAGAACTCATTGCTTCATCCAGTTTGGATAGTATATTTGCATGCTTTCGATCTTGAGGGAGAATTTTAAACCAAAAGCAATCCAAAGAATACAAAGCAAAGAAGGAGGACAACTTGGGTACTTTTCTTCATTTTATCTCTTCCAAAATAAGGAAGGCAATGGTAAATGTGGCACAATAGAAAGAACCCAAGAGTTGGATCTAGAAAACTTAATCAGAATACTGGTTATGCTCCTGGTTAGCTAGGTGTATGATATTGGAAGATTGATTTAATCTTTCTGGGACTCCATGTTCTCATTTTTAAAATGTAAATTATTATGTTTTTCAAAAAATATTTGAAGATTAAATAAAGCTTGGATAAAATTTTTTTGTAAACACTAAAGTGGCATATTATGACCTTGTATATGTGAATTTACAGTTTATATTAAATTATGTAATTCCTATTAACAGTGAACATAATAAATATTTTTGGCTGTCCATGATTTCCTCTAAAATTGGAGTTCAATGTAATGGAATATCTCAAGTAAAATATTCTTAAATATATGTTTGTATGTGTTCAGCCAATTCTGGACCACCAATTGAATATACAATATTTAGGATTCAGTTTTTTTAAAAAGTAATATTAGAAGATTCAACATGACCAAAATATAAGGTACAAAACAGATAGTAAGAGCAACTCAGAGGATATATGGTAAATGGAGTATCCTAATGTACAATTAGAAACTCTAATGTAGAGATTTTTTTTTTTTAACTATGATTCAAGGAATTAATGACAAGATGGGGAATTTTGGCAAAGAATTAGATTCTATAAATAAAGTAAATAAAAATTCTAGAATTAAGAAAACCCAGTAATTGAAATTAACCACTCAGTGGATGAGTTTAATAGGAGATAGGCACAGATAAAGAGAATTAGTAACTGATGGAAAATACAGAAAAGAGCTTAAGAGATGTGGAATACATAAAAAGATTTGACATAGATACACTTGGAGGTACAAAAGGAGGAGGAAGAAAAATCACAGGAAATTAACATTTGAAGTTACTATGTCTGAGATATTTTTCTGAACTGCTGAAAGATGTTAAACTAAGATGCTAAAAAGCTATATAGGCACACCTCAGAGATATTGCAAGTTCAGCTCCAAACCACTGCAATAAAGCAAATATTGCAATGAAGCAAGTCAAATGATTTTTGGGGGATTTTCTAGTGCATAGATTATGCTGTAGTCTGTTAAGTGTGCAAAAATAATGTACATACCTAATTACTTACAATATTTCATTGGTAAAAAAAATGATACCCATCATCTAAGCTTTCAGTGAGTTATAATCTTTTTCTAATGGAAAGTCTTGCCTTGATGTTGATGGCTGCTGACTGATCAGGGTTACTGACGGTTGGGGTGTCTGTGGTAATTTCTTAAAATAAGACAACAATGACGTTTCCTGCATCAATTGACTCTTCCTTTCACAAACCATTTCTCTGTAGCATGCGATGCTGTGTGATAGCTTTTTTTTTTTTTTTTTTTTTACAGAGAGAAAGAGCACAAGTAGGCAGAGTGGCAGGCAGAGGGAGAGGGAGAAGCAGGCTTTCTGTTGAGCAGGGAGCCCGACGCTGGTCTAGATCCCAGGACCCTGGGATCATGACCTGAGCCAAAGGCAGCCACTTAACCAACTGAGCCACCCTGGTGCCCCATGTGTGATAGATAGCTTTTTAACCACAGAACTTCTTTGAAACTTAGGCTCAATCCTCCCCAAACCTGCCACTGCTTTATCAATGAAATTTACATAATATTCTAAATCCTTTATTGACATTTCAACAGTTGTCATAGCATCTTCACCAAGAAGTAGTTTCCATTTCAAGAAACTAATTTCTTTGGTCATCCATAAGAAAAACTCCTCATTTGTTAGTTTTATCATGCAGCAGTTCAGTCACATCTTCAGGCTCCACTTCTAATTCTAGTTTTCCTGCTATTTTCACATCTACAGTGACTTCCTCCACTGTAGTCTTGATCCCCTTGAAGTTGTCCATGAGGATTGGAATGAACTTCCACAGTCCTGTTAATTTCGATGTCTTGATTCTTCCCATGAATCACAGGCACTTTTAATGGCATCTAGAATGGTGAATCCTTTCCAGAAAACTTTCAATTTACTTTGCTTAGATCCATCAGGGGAATTACGATATATGGTGGCTATAGCTTATAAAATGTATTTATTAAATAATAAAATTTGAAAGTTAGAATTACTCCTTGTTCCATGTGCTGCAGAATGAATATTGTGTTAGCAGGCATGGAAACATTACTCTCATTGTACATCCCCATCAGAGCTCTTGGGTAACCAGGTGCATTGTGAATGATTGGTCATATTTTGAAAGGAATGTTTTTCCTGAGCAGCAGTCTCAACAGTGGGCTTAAAATATTCAGTAAACAGTTACATTGTCATGCAGGCTTTGTTTTTCCATTTATAAAGCACAAGGCAGAATAGATCTAGTGTAATTCTTTTTTTTTTTAAAGATTTTATTTATTTATTTGAGAGACAGAGAAAGTGAGAGAGAGCAAGAGAGGAGAGAAGGTTAGAGGAAGAAGCAGACTCCCTGTGGAGCTCGGAGCCTGATGTGGGACTCCATCCCAGAACTCAAGGATCATGACCTGAGCCGAAGGCAGTCGCTCAAGCAACTGAGCCATCCAGGCGCCCGATCTAGTATAATTCTTAAGAGTCCTAGGATTTTCAGAATGGTAAATAAGCAGAGGCTTTGACTTACAGTCATCAATTGCATTAGCTCCTAATAAGAAAGTCAGCCTGTCCTTTGAAGCCTTGAAACTTAACACTGACTTCTCCTTTCTAGCTATGAGAGTCCTAGATGGCATCTTCTTCCAATAGAAGGTTGCTTCATCTCCAGTGGCTCAGTGGGTTAAGCCTCTGCCTTGGGCTCAGGTCACAATCTCAGGGTCCTGGGATCGAGCCCCACATTGGGCTTTCTGCTCAGTAGGGAGCCTGCTTCCCCCTGTCTCTCTGCCTGCCTCTCTGCCTATTTGTGATCTCTCTGTGTCAAATAAATAAATAAAATCTTAAAAAAAAAAAAAAAAGAAAAAGAAAATCTGTTGTTTAGTGTAGCTGCCTTCATTAATTACCTTAGCTGGATCTTCTAGAGAACTTGCTGTTTCACTTTGCACTTCGATGTTAGAGATGATTTCTTTCCTTAAACCTCATGAACCAGCCTCTGCCAGCTTCACACTTTTCTTCTGCAGCTTCCTCAACTTTCTCAGACTTCATAGAATTATAAAGAGTTAGGCTTTGCTCTGGATTAGGCTTTGGCTTTTGGGAGTGTTGTGGCTGGTTTAATCTTTTATCTAGACCACTCCAACTTTCTCCATATCAGCAATATGGCTGTTTTACTTTTTATCTTTCATGTGTTCACTGGAGTAATACTTTTAATTTCCTTCAACAACATTTCTTTTGCATTCACAACTTGGCTAACTGTTTGGCACAAGAGGCCTAACTTTTTGCTTATCTTGGCTTTTGACGTGCCTTTCTTACCAAGATTATTTATTTCTAGCTTTTGATTTAAAACAAAAGACATGCAATTCTTTCTTTCATGACTCTTAGAGGCTATTGTAGGGTTATCAATCACCCTAATTTCAATATTATTGCATCTCATAAAATAAGAAGGAGGCCAAGGAGAGTGAGAGACAGAGGAATGTCCAGTCAATGAAGCAGTGAGAACACACACATTTATCAATTAAGTTCATTGTCTTATATGGGTATGGTCTATGGTACCCCAGAACAATTACAATAGTAATGTCAAAGGTCACAGATCACCATAACATGAAGAATTTTGAAATACTTCGAGAATTACTAAAATGTGACACAGAGACATGAAGGAGCAAATGCTATGGGAAAAATAGTGCTAATAGACTTGTTTAATTCAGGTTACCACAATCTTTCAATTTTCAAAAAACACTGAATCTGTGAAGTGCAATAAATACAGGCATACCTGTACTTACTTTCAGCCTTTAACTGTTTTTGTCACTGCCCATGAGGTCTTGTTTTTCAATATTCACTCCAAGTTCTCATTTTATTACTAAATTTCAAGTTTTTGCATCCCTCTCCTACCATGAACTTTCGTTCAGACTGCCTGGATCTTTCTCAGAGGGTTCTTCTCCTTTATCATAAGTGATGTGAGCAAAGATAAGCTGAGTTCAAGAACTGCTGCTGAAATTTCTTCTTGGCAGTTTAGCAATATCATCTTTAAGAAGATTGAAATAACTCTTTTATTATTTCAAAAGTCTTATCTGTGAATTGTAGAAAAGTAAAAAATACCTATAAACAACAAAGAAGAAAAGAAAACACTATTCTCCCACCAACCTGAGATGACCACTGGTTGCTCTTTATTTACCTCACTACATTAATAAATTTTCATCCTATCTAGTAATACTCAGTCCATATTCAAATTTCCCTAGATGTCCCCCAAATTTTTTTAGCTATTCAAACCAGATGCTATCAGCTTATTATATGGTTCATAAGGTTTTATAACCTAATATAGTGTTTCCTCTTTTTCTCCTGACAGTGATTTATGGAATAGATCCAGTCATGGGAAGTATTAACTTCCAATTTATCTTTTTTGGAACTGTCCAACAAAATTTTCTATCATGATGGAAATTTTCTGTATCTATGACAAACAACAGGGTAGACAAAGCACTTGTAGCTCTTGAGCATTTGAAACACATAGAATGACTAAGCAGCTGAATTTGTAATTTATTTTTTGAAACTTTTTAAAAAAAGATTTTATTTATTTATACTGGACAGAGAGAGAGAGAGAGCACAAGTGGGGTGGAGGGAGGGAGAGTGGCAGAGGGAGAAGCAGACTCCCTGCCCAGCAGGAAACCCCACTCAGGGCTCAATCCCAGGACCCCGAGACCATGACCTGAAGCTGAAGGCAGAAGCTTAACTGAGCGAGCCACTTAGGTGCTGTTGTAGTTTATTTTTTTATTTTAAATTTAATTTAAATTAGAATTTAAATAGCCACCGTGTGTCTAAAAGCTACTGTACAGCACAGGGTTAGTTGTTTCCTTGTGCTCATCTTTAGCTTAATCTTCCATCCCTACATTTCCTATAGACTAGGAAATGTAAACTTAGGTCTAAATCTTGATGGATTCAAACTCAACAACTTCAGCTAGAATATTTCCTAGGGATGTTGTAATTTGTATATTATGTTTTACCCAGAGATATTTTAACATCTTATTTATCACCATTCGTGATAGTAAGATTGATCTCTGGATGAGAATGACAACAATCTCATCCCTCCATTTCACAGTTACAATTTCCCCTTTGAGTCTAGAATCTAGAAAATAATCCATTGGGTAGCTATAGTGGAACAAATATCTGGATCTTCTACAACCCTATGTCCTGAATTTTTTTAGACCAGTTGATAAATCTTACATAAGCCCATCTTTTTAGGGGTTACAGAATGATGGTCTTCTAGCTCTACCATTCCTTCTATGTTTTTAGATTGGCTTTTTCTTTTTCTTTCTTTTTTTATTTGTTTTGTTTATTCTTGTTTTTGTTTTGTTTTTAGAAAGAAAAGATTTTCTGATTAACTGGAGCTATTAGTTACCCCCAAGTTCCTACATGAATGGAAGGTAAAAACTTATTTTTCCCCCTTAGTTATCAATTTTTTTCATTTTTTAATTTAATTTTATTTTTTCAGTGTTCCAAGATTCATTGTTCATGCACCACACCCAGTGCTCCATGCAATACGTGCCCTCCTCAATACCCACCACCAGACTCACTCAACGCCCCCAAACCGTCAGTTAGTTTCTCAGAGTGCACAGTCTCTCGTGTTTTGTCTCCTGCTCCAATTTCCCCCAATTCACCCTTACCAATTTTTAAAGTAAGGTGTTTTAACAGCCACTTCATATGCTAAAATATATGTTCGTGGCTCTTCCGTTTATGAGTATTATTTAAAAATTATGCTTTTTAAAAATTAATTTACAGAGTTTTCAACTAACCACAATCGCTTTTTTACTCTAATCATTAGGATTTAGGCCCACAGATTACCATTCAGGCTAGTTTCTGATGCTATCTTTTATTTTTAATTTTTTTATTTAAATATAGTTACACACGGGGCGCCTGGGTGGCTCAGTCATTAAGCGTCTGCCTTCGGCTCAGGTCATGATCCCAGAGTCCTGGGATGGAGCCTCACATCGGGCTTCCTGCCCAGCAGGAAGCCTGCTTCTCCCTCTCCCCCTCCCTCTACTTGTGTTCTCTCTCTTGCTGTGTGTCTCTCTGTCAAATAATAAAATCTTTAAAAAAATATATAGTTACACACAATGTTAATGTTAGTTTCAGGTGTACAACACAGCGATTCAACATCTCTATGTGCTATGTTATGCTATGCTCACCACAAGTGTAGCTGCCATCTGTCACCAGAGAACACTATTACAATATCATTACCTATATCCCCTACGCTATGCCTTTTATTCCTGTGACTTATTCTTTCCGTAACTGGAAACCTATATCTCAAATGCCATGTGACTTCACTCATACGTAGAATTTAAAAAACAAAACAAATGAATAAATAAACAAACAAAAGCAGAATCAGACCTATAAACACAGAGAACAAACTGATGGCTGCCAGAGGGAAGGGGTTAAGGGATGGGCAAAATGGGTGGAGTCTAATGCTATCTTTTAAAATGGGACTTGGGGGATGTCTGGGTGGCTCAGTCAGTTAAGCGGCTGCCTTTGGCTTGGGTCATGATCCCAGGGCCCTGGGATCGAGCCCCACATTGGGCTCCCTGCTCAGCAGGAAGCCTGCTTCTCCCTCTCCCACTCCCTTGCTTGTGTTTTCTCTCTCAGTCTCTCTGTCAAATAAATAAATAAAATCTAAAAAAAAAAAAATAGAATAAAACAAAATGGGACTTGGGTTTTATTATACAGACTTCCTAGGGCGGTACCTCATAGTTTTACAGATATTATACCTTCAGAGCAGCAAGATGCGATACATGCCACCTTTAACATATCTCTTTTGTGGAGATCCAGTATTACCCCTCCACACCCCGTCCCTAATATATCTCACATTCTGGGCATCTGGGCAAGGCACAATGTTTAGCTGAAAGCCGGATTGACTTGAAACTCGAAGATTCATTTATATGATTTAAACAGCATAAATATGGGAAGTGTGCACCATGTGTAATTTTTAGGGCCATAGATTTTCCAATGCACCAAATACTTATATGACTTAAAAAAGAATCCAAATGGTCCACACTGTATACTCTTCTGTATCAACTTCCTTTGGATAGAGTGTGGCATCCATATTTGCAGGGTAGAGGAGACAAGAGAAATATATGGCAGATCTTGAAGCATAGAATAAGGACCTATAATCCATAAGGTGACTCTAGAGTTAGAGAAAGCTCCCAAAGTCAGATGGTATGATTTAATAGTGGGTTGAATAACCTTCAAGTATAGAATGAACACACTTACTTATTCCCTAGTATGTTCACATACATCCAGAAGAACTATAGTTTATCATCTTGTGGTTTATGCTGAGCTCTTCTAGATTTCAGACCACATTTAGTTGTTGGGAATAAATTTTCTCTGCCAATCTGGCCGTGTTGGGAGATGAAGGCTGAGAAGTGTTTTGAGAGTTTATATGGTGCAGAGTTAACAATGGGGAAATCTTACATGCTTTGATCCTCAGAACACACACGATAATAATGGTTTCTGATATTTCTGAATCACTTTATAAGAAAGCACATCCATTCATACTACATGACTTGCACTTCGCAAAAATTCAGTGAATTAGATATTATTATATCCTGATTTTCAATGAGGAATTTGAGGTTTACGAGAATAATTTATTCATATTTCCCCATCTAGAAGTGGTTGAGTTTGGATTTAAAATCAAGTCCATCTAACAAATTAATCATTAATTCATTTAATAACAATTTATTAAACACTATTTGTCAAGGCATTTGAGAGAGAGTGCTGCACAAGATGAATACATATTCTTCCTTTTTAAATTTAGACTTTTTAAAGAGAAGTTTTAGGTTCACAGCAAAACTGAAGGAAAGATAGAGAGATTTCATACATACTCCCTGTCCCTACCAATGCATAGCCTCCCCTATTATCAACATCCCCCATGAGAGGTACTTTTGTCACAATTGATAAATCTGCACTGACACATCATCGTCCACCCAAAGTTTATAGTTTACGTTAGGGTTCGCTCTTGGTGTTGTACATTCTATGGGTTTGGGCAAATGTGTGATGGCATGTATCCATCATTATAGTATCAAACAGAGTATTTTATTGTCCTAAAAATCCTCTGTTCTCTGCCTATTCATCCCTCCCCACAACCCCTGACAAACACTGCTCTTTTTACTGTCACAGTTTTGCCTTTTCTAGAAGGTCATATAGTTGGAATCTTACAGTATGCAGGCTTTTCAGATTGGCTCCTTTCACGTAGTAATATACATTTAAGGTTCTTCCATGTCTTCTAATGGCTTGGTAGCTCATTTCTCTTTTTATGCTGAATAATATTCCATTGTCTAGATGTACCATGACTTATTCAAAGAAAATAGAAAAACCTATTTTTGAACAAGTCAAACATCAAGAAAAATTTTTAAAAGATCTTTCATCTTTCCCTATCAGTGATATTTTGTTTCTGAAATGCTGGTAAGTTTCAGAAAAGGCTGTAAAACTTTTGTGGGCCAGTAACATTTTGGCCAAGCAGAAGAATTATAACAACATTTTTATGGTTCTCTGAATCTTTCTGAGCCTTAACAGAAATCTTCAAAATTGTGATAATATATAGAAAACATAAAATTTTTACAAAGATCTTTGTAGGTGTATATATTAACATTTTCTTCTTCATATCACATAATGACTTGCAAAGAGACTAAGCTTTGCTTACTTTCTGTTTTGAAATCCTGAGAAGATGAGACAATTAAATGAAATTCAAATGCACAGTGATTTTATTTCATCTGAATTGTTACCTGGCCTCTAAATCTTTCTAGGCTAGAGTCTATTACTTCTAAAGCCTGCTTGCTCTACTTTTAAGCAAATGTGATGGTGGTAATTCATTAGGATGGTTTTATTTTAGGTACCTGTTCTCACTGTTAAGCCATTTTCTTAATAGCTAATTAGATGTCATGGAAAGTATTAATGAAAGAAAGATTTCATTTCTGTAAGGCTGTTGACATATCATTTGCTCCCTCTTTTGAGTCATCAAGGTGTGGACGTAAATATTTAAGTGACTTAAAGAGTGCAATGACTCTTTCCTTGTTATAGTATGACCATATGGAGCCAATTATATTTCCTCTGTTTTTAATAATGTGGTTGTTGATTTACTAGTCCACATTCTTCTCTGACCATTAATTTTTATAGGCTTTCATCTTTTGAATCACCCTCACATGGTATGTTAAGCAGTGCTTTTTTGCCACCACATATTTTAAGCTTCTAAACAGAACATGGAAATCGTGTTGTTCCCATGGAAACCTCAAACACTGCAGAACCACAGCTTTGAATCTGCAACTACTATTGTATGTGGGGTCATGCCCTGTAACGGCACACTCTAATCTCCAATGCCCCTAACATGAAGATACAGTTAACCTGTATGCCATTAGAGTTAATTGTGTATCTTATTTTTATTTTTTATTTGTTCCTTAGATTGGTTCTAACTGTTGTGGTAGAAAAGAGCTGGACTAGCCCATCACAATTAACCAAAACACAGATCCTTTATGAGCATTAGCACCTGTTATGGAGACAGAAGTAGCAGCTACTGGGGCTACTTGTATAATATGTACATATTCATTTCATTCACTCAGTTATTATTTATTAAGTGTATTGAGAGGTGCACTATTTTAGGGCTGCGAGTTACATTCATGAGCAAGACAAAAATCCCTGACTTCCTTGTGCTTACAATCTAGTGAGATACAGAGTATGAGGATTAAAACAAAAACACATATGTGTATATACATGTACACATATATGTATGTATGTGGTAGGGGTTCTTATTTTAATTAAGGTCAGCAGAGGACGCTTCTCTGTAGTAGAGGCATTTAGAGCAGAGATTTGATCAAAGTAGGTGAATGAGTCAGGCAAATATCCGTGTGAAGTTCATTCTCAGAAGAAGAAACCGCAAATGCAAATGCTCTGAAGTGGAAACAAGTTTGATATGTGTACCCTTGACATAGCAAGAGTGCCAGTATCCTAGCACCTAATAAGCAAACAGGGGAGTTAAGTGATGTGGAAGTAGAGATAAGAAAACAGATGGGGAGTTGGGGGGAGAGAACATACACTATCTCATAACCCATACTAAGGATGATAAAGTTTGAGAATGAAGGGCTTGGAGCAGTAAAGTAATGGCATCTAATTTACAGTTTAAAAAAGACTGATTTGTGGTGAGGATAATTAATTGCAGCAAGGCTAGAGTAGAGGCTGGGATACCAGTTCAGATGCTACTGCAGTCATTTAGGTGACAGAAGATAGCATAGCAGCGTTCTGATTTTAGTGTATAATCTAAAAGACAGAACTTACTGATGTTTTGAACACAGATTGTGTACAAAAGGAGTCAAAATTGACTAGTATTGTCCTGAATAAATAGATCAATGATTAGGGCCGCTTACTGAAATGTATAAAACAGAGGAAAGTGGTTTTGCAGGACGCGGGGGCTAGGGGGGGGTGTTCTAATTTAATTACATTAAGCTACAATCGTCCACTTAAACATCCAAAGGCAGATTTCTGGTGGCTCAATATCCAAGTCTGGAATTTCAGAGAACTTTGTGCAGGGGATATAAGCCATGACTCTGGGAGACACACTTTAAGACAATCATGTGCATGAAGGGCTGAAGCTAGAAATGATGATGTTGATTTCTAAGGATATTGCCCTCCTTATACAGTGACACACAACACTGAACTTATCGCTCACATATCATTGGTCTGTTGGTGGTCAACCAGGCAGCCTTGCTTATCTTCACTGGGTCTATTCACATATCTGGGGTTTGGCTAGCTTTCAGCTGGAGCAACTGTGATGACTCAGCCTGTTCCAGGTGTCTTTCATCCCCCAGCAGACTAGCTGGAGCTGTTCTCATGGTGAGACCAGAAGCACGAAAGGAAGCGAACCTGAAGAGCAAGGCTGGTCTAAGTCTCATCTTAAGTCAGACTTTTGATTGTCAAGAAGCAGGGCATGTTACTTTGCCCATAGTGAGAGGACACTGAAATAAAAGATGGGAAAGGGCATGGCTATAGGGGGAGATGAAGAATTTGGGCCATTTTTGCAACCTACCCACACAGGCTAACTGGGCATTCTAAAGAACACACGTAGAACATGGCCTTACATAAAGTGAAAACCACTGCAGGCAATGTCTGCTTCCATTTCAATGATACCATATTCACTTATACTCAGTCTCTTTTTAAAAGAACAAGAAGCACAATTTTGAGGGGCGCCTGGGTGGCTCAGTGGGTTAAAGCTTCTGCCTTCAGCTCAGGTCATGATCTCAGGGTCCTGGGATCAAACCCCACATCGGGCTCTCTGCTCACCGGGGAGCCTGCTTCCCCTCTCTCTCTGCCTGCCTCTCTGCCTGCTTGTGATCTATCTCTCTGTCAAATAAATAAATAAAATCTTTAAAAAAAACCCCAAATTTCCAAAAAAAAGCATCAATTTTGAAAATTATGTAGTTCAGCATGCAAATTTCAGCCCCATCTCTTGTATTTCTGGGGTTACTTCGACTAAAAAAAGCTATTGTGATATCTACTTTGTTAAGGTTGTTATAAGGACTAAAAATGATATCCAAAGTTTCTAATGCATAGCAAGCACTCGATAAATTTTAAGTGCTATGCCTATTATTAGTAGAATACTATCAGTATTATGAAATATAACAGCCAGCCAACGTGGTCTGTGGCCACAAGCATACAATTATGCAATTGTGATAAGACTGAATCTCCAAAATTATTAATGCTTAAAATAAAGACACCTTTTACTTCTACATGTAAAGTTACTCTATGGTAGTTATAAAGGCTTGATTATCCAGGTTTATTTTTTCCTTTAAAAAAAAATCTTTCATATGTATATCCTTAAGGTTTCGTCACTGTTTCAATATAAACAAGGATTATACTCTTAAAGATTATCTGTCTTTTTTGTTTTAGCATAAATAAAATTGGCTCAGAATTCAGATTGTAATGGGGGAAAGCAGGAAGTGATATTTCTCTCTCTTCTAACCTCCAGTACCAAGATAGGACAGAACTGCTTAGGTTGGAGCAATATCTGACGATACTGGCAACAAGTTTTGAGATGAAGATGATGTGCCTCATTATTTTTCTGATCAACATGTTAACACAATATGGCCAAAACATCAATAACTCCCAACAAAGGGCAATATGGTCAAGCTGAATCGCATTGAAAACAAGTGCAGGTAAGTACAGATACCGTAACTAGGTGACCTATTCTCACCAGACAGGACTGTCCAGCTTACCAGTTAGCTCTGTCCTACATACTTGTTACTATGAGTTCACAAGTTCACGAAAACTTTTCCCCATCTTTCCTTTTAGACTGCATCTCCAGGAAAGCAGTAGCTTTGTCTGTTTTGCTCACCCTTTGATCCTAAGTGCCTGTACTTTTTATGGATCTGGGATCCTTGGAAAGTCCTAAATCTATATTTGTTAACATATTTGTTCAATAAATGTTTACATGGGAAGATTTTTCCCACATGCTTTGTCTAGTTTCTCTAGGGTTACTTTGGATTAAAATATTTGAGAAGTAAACAGTACAATTCAAGAGTGGAAGAATTTTTTTTAATTATTGCTTAATATTTTTGGAAATAATTTTCACACTCTACCTTATGTGTATATAGTATACTTGCTGTCTACTTTAGTATTAAGCACTTAGAGGCTTCCCATTATTAAGAGGATAGAGATCTGAACCCATAACACAACCATAAAGCTCTGCATGATCTGGCTCCCAGCAACCTCTTCCTTTTCATCTTACATCATTCTTCCCATCTCTCTCTGCACCCCAGCCACAATGGCTGTCTTTTAGTTCCTTGGATGGACACTGGTCGGTCCCTACAAACAGCCGTTCCCCTCTGCCTGGAATGCTACTGGGCCATGCCTAGTCATCTTTCAGATCCTAACTGGATCTTCCCGGACTAAATAATTCCCTAGTTACCATTCATGGTGCTCAGCATTTTTATTCCTAGCGGTTAACACATTTTAAATAATTATATATTTATTTTTGTAATGATTAATTCTGTCTTCCTACTATACTGTAAGCTCCATGAGGACTTAGACTATACATATTTAGTTCATTTCTGCACTTCTAAGACTCAGCACAGTGCCTGGTACAAACAATATAAAGTTCTTGTCCTGTGTAACAGCTCACCATCAATGCAATTTCTTTAATATGAAAATATTCAGGTGATTATAAGAGACTCTCATGGGCTTGGTAGAAAGAAATACATTAGAAGATATTCATGATTATGTCTAATGCCTTCTTCCTACTTCCAGTACATCTCTTATTGGAGGGTCAAAGTCCTTTTCTCTTTTCTGTATCTTTCCAAAATCATCATTTTATCATTTAAAAAACAAACGACAAGAAAAAATTTGGCTTGAAGGATTAATATGACAGAGATACTATATTTCTTTTCTTTTATCCACTTTCCAAATGAAAACCCCAGGATACCCAAACTTGATTTATATATCTGGAACTATTTAGAACAGGACTAGTTACAAAATCTGACCATTGACATCCCCATTTGTTTTTAATGAGAAAAATTCTTGGATTCTAGAACCAGCTAAAAGGCTTTTTGTTATATCCTTAAATATATCAGTGTATTTTTATATGAAAACAAACAATTATAAAAGACCTGGATTTTAACATGTCTTGGGCTCAATGAGACTACATCTGATCCCTTCCCCCAAATTAAGTCTTGTTAATGATCTCTTGATACATCTGTTCTCTTAATGATCATTAAATTGATAGTCTTGTGTATTTTTTAAATCTTACCCTAAATAGTTTTATCAATTAATAATAAGATCAGCTTATGGGGCATCAAATATTTCCAGGCATACATCCTTCATTCATTCCATTTTATTTAGCCCTAATTCTTGCTACGATTTTTTTTTTCCATCTAGTGACCCTGCGTTTCAAGGATGCTAATCCTGTTCTCACAATGACAAACATGTAATTTTCCAGTGCAATTGTCAAGCTTCTTCTCCATCCAGCACTTTTTGAGCAATTAGAGAGGCTCTTATATATTAGCCCCAAAGTGATGGCACTCTTCCACTTAAAGTATGAGAGGAATGTGTTAATTGCCCAAACGCAAGCCCACACATCAATAGATAGAAGGCTTCTGGACTAAAATAATACTTAGCAATCTCTCCCTGAGGTAAATCTTCCAGATCCCTTTAAAACTATCTATGAGAGGGGTCTGGGTGGGTCAGTCAGTTAAACATCGGCCTTCGGCCCAGGACATGATGCCAGAGTCCTGGGATCCAGCCCCATGTGGGGCTCCTTGCTCAGGGGGAGCCTGGTTCTCCCTCTCTTCCCAGCACCTGCTCTCTCTTGTTATCGCTGTTGCTATCTCTGTTTCTATCTCTCAAATAAGTAACTAAAATCTTTTAAAAAAAATTAAAACTGTCCATGAATCACAGAGAAAGATAAAACAAAATACCAAAAATTAATTCCGAGACAACCTATTGCCACATTTGTAGGAATTTCTCTAATTATAAAGCCGGTGGATTGATTTGGTATATATTACCAGTGGCCACTTTGATTCATGCCATCAGAAACCCTCTATGGTCCGAAGAAGATAGCAAAATTTTTCCTCCTAACTTCTAACTTATCTTTCAAGCCTTCAACAAAAACAAGAACAAAAACAAAACAAAATGCCTTGAGCTTCTACATATGCCAGACACTATAAGAAATAAGGATATAACAGTAACGAAGATTGTCATCATTTGTATCTTCATTGAGATTGCAGGCTGGCAGGGGCCCTTGCAGTTTTAAAGGACTATAAGAATAAGGATACAAATTAAAGGGGGCTACAGGAATTTATCATGAGAATATCTAATTCACTGCAAATGGATTATAGGATAAAATAACATCTAATTTGAGATATAAAGAATGAGTAGTTGCATGGGACAAGGCGAGAGGTAAATTATTTAAACAGAATGATTGTTGGTTTCATATTGAGATTTTCTCTTCAAAAAGGCTGGACTGGAAGTCCACTAAACTGTTTCCTACGTGTCACTAGAATCACACATCTGCATATCATCCCAGATGAGATGTATCAATTTAACCAATGGGTCCGAAGGCCTGGAAAGAAGATGAAGCACGTTGCTTTTAAATGCTTTCAAGGTTCAGTATGACTAGATTATGAAGGGTTAGGTAGAAAGTCATAGAATTTGAAATGGAAGAAATCAGGTATTATATCAGAAAGAATCTTTAAATCTCGCTAAGGAGTTTGGACTTTATTGTAAGAAAATGGGGAGACAATTGGATGTTGAAAGCAGGTAAGTGACATTGTTAGATTTGCCTTTTAGAATTATCAACATTGCTTTAGTGAAAAGAATAAATATGAGAAGGGCAAGGGAAGAGTAAGCATAAGCAGAAAGAGGCAATTATAAGCAATGATCTAAGGATGAGATAATGGTGTCTGGACGGTGAGAATGGAGGGATGTAAACAAGCAGATGCTCATTTACTGAGGAGATGGAGTTGATAAGCCTTAGCAATTGGTTGAATGTGGGGATGGGAAAGGGAATGCAATGTAGCTTGGGTATTTATGTTTGATACTATTCACTGACACAGTGAACAGATTTGAAAGAATAGGTAAAGATAAGCTTAGTTTTTGATATCTTCAGCTCGTGGTTCTTGTGTTTAATACAAGAAAACCTGAACAATAGGCAGTTGAATAAACCATGGATATAAATACGTGAATCATCAGCATAGGAAATAGGTGTGGTCTTGGAAATTGCTGAAACTACCTTATAAAAGTATAGAGAGTGAAAAAAGAGGGACTAGAATAAAACTTGAGGCACAATGATACTTGTGGTATTTGCAGAGAAGCAGAAGCTTGCAAAAGTGAGTGAGGAAAACGGGCTGATCTAGGAAAGAGAAATGAGCAGCACAGGCCTTTATAAATCTTCAGGGGAGAGAACAAGTGAGAGAGGGAGTATGCACAGCATCAGGAAAGCCTAATCCCTTAGTTCAGGGATCTATTATTTATCATTGATGAGGTGGTGGTGTTTTTTGAAGTGGCCAAAATGTTTCTACCTAAATTGCTCTATATCCATGAAAATAGAAGAACTAGTTCAAAAAGTGGGGATCAGGGTACTAAAGATGGGAAATTATATGTCAGGAAGTGTAGACTTCTAAAGTAAAACACTTGTCAGTTTGAGGTATGACAGAAATATTTAGGTGAACATTAGCAAATAAACAGACTACCCATTTAGTGACCTTAAAAAAAACAACATTTGTACGTGCTCTTATTTAAATAGGGATCTATTAAAATGCTCTCTTTGTAGTGGACATTTATTCTAGCAGGTTTTTTAAAAATTTAACACAGACATCCTTATTAAACACTTTGGGTCAAAATTGCCCTTCCATTTTAATTATGCAGGAATATGAAGTCTCATATTTATTTAGTGAAGACATTCCTTGCCTTGAACAGTTTAGGGATGCTGATATATAAGCAAACAGAACACTGTAATTTGCTGTGGTATCCACTCTGCATTACAGAAGCACAAATCCGGAGCGCCTGACCCAAGCTACAGACAAATTCTGATTAAGGAAGGTTTCCTGGGAAAGACAGCACCTGACATCAGATGAGCAAAATTCATCCAGACAGAGAAGTAAAAAGCGCATCTTAGAATTCCAGAAAAAAATATTGGTCCTGATTTCCAGTGCCTCTCCATTCTATATTAGATGTACTTGTGGGGTAACGCTTACAAGTCAGGCTCCTTAATTTATACAACAGAAAGCCAATTTTGGTTCTTGCAAAACACATCAATCCTCCTTTAATTGACAAATGAGACCATCTCCTTTCCAAGCCAGGAATTGATTGCAATGAAGAAGTTGCTGAAGTGTCTCTGAAAACATTAATTTTTTGAGTCCAATGGATATGTCATAAACCCATCCTTCTAAACTAGATCTTCAGAAGGTGAGATATCTAGACCACATTATTATAGCTCCTTTCAGAGATGTCACCCTTTTGATAGTGTGCTAGCATAAGAAAATTTATTTAAGCAAATGTATTATCTCTTGCAAGCCAGTTTCAGACACTGTCGACTTCATTACTTGATATTCCTAAAGCAGGAACCCAACACCATTAGTTGTATTATTATTTCACTCCCAGAAAAAAATGGAATATCCAAATTAACTTACAACTTCTTCTGCTTTTAAGTACTTAATTTCTACTAAATCTTCAATTCCTGACAATTTTACTTTTCCCTCCTCTCTGTCCCCATTCTCACTACTCTACATTGGATCTTAATCTTTTTCTTCCAGTCTATCTACTGAAATAGTCTCTTCACTGGGTCCTCCGCCAATAGTCTAGCTCATTCAAATTCATCTTCCTTTTTACTACCACAGTGACATGTTTAAAATCAAATTCAGACAATGCCATCTTCCTCCTTAAAAGCTTTCAGTGGCTCCCCGCTACAGGTTATAGTTTTAATTCATTACATGACAGAGGAGACAGTCTGTGATTTGTCATTTTCTGTAGCTCTCAGCTGCCCCCAAACTTAGCCTCAACTAAGTCCTCCACTAGGGTCTGCAGCAATATTTACTGTGGAATTTAAACAAACACACACACACACGTACACATATACGTGTGCCTGCATCCTCCACAGAAGCATAATCGAAAGGAATAGACTCGGGCACAAGAATTTCTTAAAACTTTCACAATTTCACAGTACTGGTTTTTTTCTTTTTCTTTTCCTTTCCTTTTCTTTCTTTTTCTTTCTTTCTTTCTTTCTTTCTTTCTTTCTTTCTTTCTTTCTTTCTTTCCTTTTCTTTCTTTCTTTCTCTCTTTTTTTTTCAGGACTGGTTTCTTTTTTTTTTTATAAAGATTTTATTTATTTATTTATTTATTTATTAGGAAAGAGAGAGAGTGAGAGAGAGCAAGTCAGAGTGAGAAGCGGACTCTGCATGGAGCTGGGAGCCCGATGTGGGACTCGATCCCAGGACTCCGGGATCATGACCTGAGCCGAAGGCAGTCGCTCAACCAACTGCGCCACCCAGGGGCCCTCAGGACTGGTTTCTTAACCATTGTTCTAGTTGCATTGTGCTGATTCAAGGTCCTTGGGCACACCTGGCTCATTCACACTTCTGAGTTCTGGCATTTTTTTCCTCTCAGCCTGGAATGCTATTCCTTAAATCACTCTTCACATGACAACTCCTCATCTTTTTAGAGTAAGAATAAGCATTATTCCCTGGAATAAGCATTTTTTCTTTATTCCCTATTCCCCATGTTGTTGGGTAACTCTTTCCATGTACTCTCAGAGGATTCTAGTTAGTTCTACATTATTGTTTCTGCCATTGCATTACTGTGATTAAAATGATCAGTCTTATCTATTAAATTATAAATTGTGCCAGTACGGGGATTATAGGTTTGTTTGTTTTCCTACCTTTTAAAAGAAGATAAAAATAAAAGTGATTCTTTTTTTTTCTCCCCAAATATGTTTATTTTGATTTTTCAGTGTTACAAGATTGATTGTTCATGCACCACACCCAGTGCTCCATGCAATACGTGCCCTTCTCAATACCCACCACCAGGCTCGCCCAAACCCCCCTTCCCCTTCCAAACCCTCAGTTTGTTGCTCAGAGTCCACAGTCTCTCATGATTCATCACCCCCTCCGATTTCCCCCATTCACCCTTCCCTTCCTTCTCACAATGCCCTCCATGATTTTCTTTATACTCCACATGTGAGACCATAAGATAATTGACTCTCTCCGCTTGACTTATTTTACTCCGCATAATCTCTTCTAGTCCTGTCCATGTTGATACAAAAGTTGGATATTCATCCTTTCTGATGGAGGCATAATATTCCATTGTATAAATGTACCACATCTTCCTTATCCACTGATCTGCTGAAGGGCATTTGGTTCTTTCCACAGTTTGACGATTGTGGCCATTGCTGCTATGAACATTGGGGTACATGTGGCCCTTCTTAGAAAGGCCAAAATCAACAATTGACAACAAATGCTGGAGAGGATGTGGAGAAAGGGGAACCCTCCTCCACTGTTGGTGGGAGTGCAAGTTGGTGCAGCCACTTTGGAAAACAGTATGGAGATTCCTCAGGAAATTAAATATACAGCTACCCTATGATCCTGCAATTGCACTACTCGGTATTTACCCCAAAGAAGCAGATGTAGTACAAATAAAGGTGATTCTGCTCAAAGTTAGTAATTAGAAGGGAAAAGTTCTTCCAACGGATTAATTGGAATTTAGGGAAAAAAGTTAATATGTCTAGTCACTACATTTTCATTTACGCAGATGCATATATCACTGTTATGTACTCTTATATATACATATATATTTTTATATGGTTATATGGTCATGTGTGTATGCATATATATATATATATAGAGAGAGAGAGAGTGTGTTCTATAAATGGCTGTGTGATTATATATGTGTGCGTATGTATATACTGTCATATGTATACATATACTACACACACAAACACACACACGCACACACGTAGAGTGCTTTTTATGTACCAGACATTGTGATAAATGCACTGCACTATTACTTCACATTAGTTTCTTACCAATTCTATTAGGGTGATGTGTTATTAACCACCATTTCTCACATGGGATTATTGAAGCTTTGAGAGGTTGAGAGATTTGCCTACAAGAAAAACTTGACCCATTTGATTTGACTCCAAAGTCATTACAAAATACAAATGAATAGTCTCCTTGTATACATGTTTATTATGCAACTGAAGGGACAAAAACAACCAATTGCATCTGAAGTTACTTTAGCTTAAAAGTTCCAATGAAGTTCACAATTTTTAGAATGCCAAATTAACTAAAAATAATCACACAAATGTCGTTGGTCTTTATTTCATATTCCTGTGTTGAAATAACACAGAATTATATTGCCTTTTGAAAAAAGTGAGGAAAAATCATTAATTTCTTCATTCTTATTCAAAGTTTTATTTTCATATAAATGAAATTTTCCTGAACATGTTCAAATGTTACAAATAATGCCATAATACTTAGAAGAACCCAAATATATGAAACAATTAATATCAAAAATAAAGGAACTCACTGATAAAATAAAATGATAATAGTAGGGGATTTGAATACCCCTCTTACATCAATGGATAGATCATCTAAGCAGAAAGTCAACAAGGAAACAATGGCTTTGAATAACACACTGGACCAGATGGACTTAACAGATATATTCTGAATATATCATCCTAAAGCAGAATACACATGCTTTTAAAGTGCACATGGAACATTCTCCAGAATAGATCACATACTGGCTTACAAATAAGCCCTCAACAAGTTCAAAAAGATTGAGATCATACCATGCATATTTTCCAACCACAATGCTATGAAATTGAAGTCAATCACAAGAAGAAATCTGGAAAGACCATAAATATAAGGAGCTTAAAGAAAATATGACAAAAGAATGAATAGGTCAACCAGGAAATTAAAGAAGAAATGAAAAAATACATGGAAACAAATGACAATGAAAATATCATGGTCCCAAACCTTTGGGATGCAGCAAAAGTGGTCATTAAGAGGGAAGTATATAGCAATACAAGCTTATCTCAAGAGGCAAGAAAAATCTCAAATACAAAACCTAACCTTAAACCTAAAGGAGCTAGAAAAGAATAATAACAAATGAAGCCCAAATTCAGCAGAGGAAGGGAAATAATAAAGATCAGAGCAGAAATAAATGATACAGAAACAAACAAACAAAAAACAGTAGAAGACCAATAAAACCAGGAGCTGGTTTTCTAAAAGAATTCGTAAAATTGATAACTCCCTAGCCAGACTTATTAAAAGAAAAGAGAAAGGACCCAAATAGATAAAACCACAAATGAGACAGGAGAGATCACAACCAACACCACAGAAATACAAACAATTATAAAAGAATATTATAAAAAAATTATATGTCAACAAAATGGGCAATCTGGACAAATTCATAGAAACATATAAACTACCTAAACTGAAACAGAAAGAAACAGAAAATTTAAACAGACAGATAACCAGCAAAGGAATCAGTAATTAAAAATCTCCCAACAAACAAAAGTACAGGGCAAGAATGCTTTCCAGGGGAATTCTACCAAACGTTTAAAGAAGTGTTGATACCTATTCTTCTCAAACTGTTCCCCAAAACAGAAATGGAAAGAAAACTTCCAAATTCATTTGACGAGGCCAGCATTACCTTGATTCCAAAACCAGACAAAGACCCCACTAAAAAGGAGAATTATAGGCCAATATCCCTGATGAATGTGGATGTAAAAATTCTCAACAAAATACTAGCAAATTGAATCCAAATGTACATTAAAAGAATCATTCACCACGATCAGGTAGGATTTATTCCGGGGCTAAAAGGGTGGTTCAATATTCACAAATCAATCAACATGATACACCACATTAATTTAAAAAAAAAGGATAGGAACCATATGTTCTACTCAATAGATGCAGAAAAGACATTTGACAAAGTATAACATTCATCCTTGATAAAAACCCTCAATTAAGTAGGGATAGTGATAACACACCTCAACATCATAAAGGCTATGTACAAAAGATGCACAGCTAATATCCTCAATGGGGAAAAATAGAGCTTTTCCTCTATGGTCAGGAGAAAGACAAGAATGTCTGTTCTCATCACTGTTAATTAACTAAGTATTGGAAGTCCTACACTCAGCAATCTGACAACAAAAAGAAATAAAAGGCATACAAACAGCAAAGAAGAAGTCAAACTTTCACTATTTGCAGATGACATGATATTCTATATAGAAAACCTGAAAGACTTCACCAAAAAAGTGCTAGAACTGATACACAAATTCAGGAAAGTGGCAGGATACAGAATCACTGTACAGAAATCTGTTGCATTTCTGGACACCAATAATGAAGCAGCAGAATGAGAAATCAGGGATCAATCCCATTTATAATTACATCAACAACGATAACAACCCAGGAATAAACTTAAAGAGGTAAAAGATCTATAC
This sequence comes from Nasua narica, assembly GCA_028533885.1. Taxonomy (NCBI): domain Eukaryota; kingdom Metazoa; phylum Chordata; class Mammalia; order Carnivora; family Procyonidae; genus Nasua; species Nasua narica. Next base: position 119,851,354 of record CM052798.1, on the reverse strand, counting down.
TCTCAACACTATAGAACACTTATGTAAGAAACTGAAGAGGATACAAAGAAATGGAAAAACATTCCATGTTTATGTATTGGAAAAACAAATATTGTTAAAAGGTCTATATTTCCTAAAGCAATTTCCCATAAATGTGAATGAGATTCTTAAAAGCAGACTCAGGACCTTGGCTCTTATATTTTTAAAGTGATTTATCTACACATTTAATGGAATCCCTGTTGAATTACCACCGACATTGTTCACAGAGCTAAAACAAACAATCCAAAATTTGTATGAAACCACAAAAGAGTCAAATAGCCAAGGAAATCTTTAAAAAGAAAAGCAAAGCTGGAAGCATCACAATTCCAGGCTTTAAGCTATATTACAAAGCTGTAGTCATCAAGACAATATGATACTGACACAAAAACAGACAGAGAGATTAATGGAACACAATAAAAAACCCAGAAATGGATCCACAACTATGTGGTCAACTCATTTTTGACAAAGCAGGAAAGAATATCCAATAGAAAAAAGACAGTCTCTTCAACAAATGATGCCAGGAAAACTGGACAGCAACATGCAAAAGAATGAAACTAGACCACTTTCTTACAACATGCTTAAAAATAAATTCAAAATGGATGAAAAGACTTAAATGTGAGATAGTAGACCATCAGAATCCTAGAAGAGAACACAAACAGTAACCTTTTTGACACTAGCTATAGCAACTTCTTACTAGATATGTCTCTAGAGTCAAGGGAAACAAAAAACAAAAATGAACTATTGAGATTTCATCAGCATAAAAAGCTTTTGTACAGCAAAGGAAACAATCAACAAAATTAAAAGGCAACCTTCAGAAGGGGAGAAGATATTTACAAATGACATATCCAATGAAGTGCTACTATCCAAAATCTATAAGGAACTTATCAAACTGAACACCTAAAAACCAAATAATCCAGTTAAGAAATGGGCAGAAGACATGTATAGCTGTTTTTCCAAAGAAGGCATCCAGATAGTAACAAACATATGAAAAAATAGTCAGCATCACTCACCATCAGGGAAATACAAATAGAGAACAAACTGAAGGTTGATGGAGGGGAGGTGGGCAAGGTGATGGGTTAAATGGGTGATGGGTATTAAGGAGGGCACTTGTTTTGATGTGCACTGTGTTATATGTAAGTGATGAGTCACTAAATTCTACTCTTGAAACTAATATTTCACTATGTGTTAACTAACTGGAATTTAAGTAAAAACTTGAAACAACAACAAAAAAGCAATAGTATAACAAACAAACAAAAAAGAAATAATACTATAGCAATAGGGTAAAATGAGTAAATATGTATGAGACTAAATCGCTGCATAATCAAATTATTTTTATTTATTTCACTTTTAAATTTTTCAATTATCATAGATACTACTATGCTTTTCATTCTACGTAAAATCAATTAAAATTGGAATACAATTTAAACAATAACTAGTGTCAAAAAAATGCAGGCATCAGTCATCCCTGGTGAAAAGTGGTAGAAGAACAATAACTAAAATTAATACTGTTTATTTTATTTAAAGACCTCTGATAGATATATTTTCAATAAATTACTTGTTGGATTCAACCAGATGTCAAAGCATCTTTTTCTGCATTGCACTGAATTGGTGTGGTTTTATCTCTCCACTCCATCCTACTTGACTAAAGGCTCTTTGGAGTCCTATATCATAATATATTTATCTTCATATCCCTGAAAAGAAGCCCTATGAATGGAAGGTATTTAACATGTGCAGATGCAGTTCTCAAATGTTTTGGTATCAGCATCCCATTACACTCTTAGGAATTACTGAATAATCCAAAAAACTTTTGTTATGTGGGTTATAAATATAGGTGTACCATCTCTACTATGCACTGTATTAGAAATTAAAACTGAGAAAAACCCTTAAGTGTATTAATAATTTAAACTACTAATAATAGGTCCATTACATGGTACTACAAATTTCATTTTATTATGGAAATAGGTACATTTTCCTACTAGAAGTCCTAGCCTCAGCAATCAGTATATGTGCTGCTGAAGCGAGCACTAGCCTCAGCAATCAGACAATAAAAAGAAATAAAAGGCATTCAAATTGTCAAAGAAGTCAAACTCTCTCTCTTCACACTTATCATGATTCTTTATGTGGAAAATCTAAAAGACTCCACCCCAAAATTGCTAAAACTAATACATCAATCCAGCAATATGGCAGGATACAAAATCAATGCACCGAAATCAGTTGCATTTCTATACACTAATAATGAGAGTGAAGAAAAATTTAGGAATCGATCCCACTCAAAATTGCACCAAAAACCGTTAGATACCTAGGATAAACCTAATCAAAGAGGTAAAAGGTCTGTACTCTAGAAACTACACAAAACTTATGAAAGAAATTAAGGAAGACACAAAGAGATGGAAAAACATTCCATGCTCATTGATTGGAAGAATAAATACTGTTAAAATGTCTGTGCTGCGCAGAGTAATCTTCACATTCAGTGCAATCCCTATCAAAATACCATCAACATTTTTCACAGAGCTGGAACAAACAATTCTAAAATTTGTATGGAATCAGTTAAGACCCCAAATCACCAGGAGAATGTTGAAAAAGAAAACCAAAGCTGGGGGCATCACAATGCCTGACTTCAAGCTCTATTACAAAGCTGTGATCATCAAGACAGCATGGTACTGGCACAAAAACAGACACATAGATCAATGGAACAGAATAGAAAACCCAAAAATGGACCCTTAA
>CM052798.1:119807061-119848112 GCA_028533885.1 Nasua narica | reverse complement strand
ATTATGCGGAGTGAAATAAGTCAAGCGGAGAGAGGCAATTATTTTATGGTCTCACTTACGTGTGGAGTATAAAGAAAATCATGGAGGGCATCGTGAGAAGGAAGGGAAGGGCGAATGGGGGGAAATCGGAGGGGGTGTTGAACCAGGAGAGACTGTGGACTCTGAGCAACAAACTGAGGGTTTTGGAGGGGAGGGGGTGAGGGAGTGGGTGAGCCTGGTGGTGGGTATCGAGAGGGGCACGTACTGCATGGAGCACTGGGTGTGGTGCATGAACAATCAATCTTGTAACACTGAAAAATTAAAATAAATAAATTTGGGGAGAAAAAAAAAAGTGTCCTGTGCATACCCATGATGTCACTTATGGACAGTACCACCAGCATTAAACTACAATGTTTGGGCTATTTAGATAACTAAAACTTAAATTTCTTTACTGTATATACCAATGAAAACCCAATGAACTCTCTAAAACTTCCCCTCTAAAAAAAGGCAAATGTAAAATATTTCAAATATAATTTCAGGGAATTTATAGACCTTATAGCCCACCCATTGACTACAATGTCTGTGGACGTCAGGAAGTCCTAAAGCTACACAGCTACACAGTAATTGGAAGCCAAATTATATGATAGTTAAACTATTCCTGAATATGTTGGAACTTAAGTAGATTACAAATACCTCAATTAAAAACCACAGAGAATTTTCAGATCTGATCAGAGGTTATCAAATGTTAAAGTTTAGAGATTATATTCCCATCCAATCCTTTCATTCTCAACACAAGAAATAAGGAAAAGATCACAGTTTTTAAGTGATTTACTGCCAGGCACACAGCATGTTAGTGGCAGAGCTATGACAAGGTTCTAAATCCTTTGATGTCCACACTTTTTGCTTTACCACTGCATGAGGCTCTGTTTGTATTGGGGAGTTTTGTTGGAAAATGATGTAAAATTGGAAACTGGAATTACTGGTACAATTACAATATATTATTTACTGGCGACTTGATCTCAGATGGACTTCACTTGTATAATTTCTCTATGTCTTTGCCCCAAATCTATCGGGAGTCACAAAATAATTTTATATTATATATATATATATATATATATATATATATATATATATATATATAGTTTCTATATTATATGTAAAATATATATGGACATATGATACCAGAGTCTAGAGAAATATTAAAAAGGTTCAGAAAAATTATGTTTAGATACAGACTACCACATGTCTCAAATATATGTCCTTAAGATTCTACATACATGTGTATGTACACACAAACACACACAACCCAAATTACTAAGAAAAGTCATGAGTCTAACACTTTACTTCACACTTTCATCCTTGATATTGTAAAATTACATAACTATCTCTCACTGGGATGCATAAAAATGAGGAATAAGTAAAAGAAAGATACTTCTATCAACTACATTATTATGTAGAGAAGAATTTCAGGCATCCTGGTATCAATTGTAGATACCTAGCATCCAAGGACACTCATGATGGAGAAAGTATTTATTTCATGTTTATATTATTAGAAATGCTTTCCTTTTGAATGTAGTGACCAGAGTACATTTTTCTTTTGCTTTTCAGATGATCACATTTTAAGGAATAGTTCAACTGGACTTTTTGGGGAAATAATCAAAATAAGTGAAATAATTCAAATTAGTAAAATAGTCATCAGACAAGTAATGCTTATATTAGCTGCTTGATTATTATTCCAAAGCATCTTTGAAAAATCAGTTTTTGATAATGACATAGAGTAACAGTATTTTCCTAAGTCTCTGGTTTACAAAATGCCTTTATCATCGGCATCCTTTCATTTGACACTCACAACCATCCTATATGATATGTGGTTGTTATTTGTTCCTACTTTAAAGACGTATAAAAGTTGTTATTTTTGAGTGATTATGTATCAGGAGAGTGTTACAAAAAGGTACAATGACTATTGCTAAAACAGTGAGGCTAATAAAATGCCAAGAGAAGAGAAATGTATAAACTAAAAGTACAGCATATCATTTTTACACATAAGAGGCAGTAACTGAAAAGTATTAAATGCCTAGGACTCTGCCACTTCAGAACCTGGTTTTTTACTCTTTCTTCACATGTACTTAGCCATGGCAGTTTGTTTTTTTGGATTTGGACAGGTACATGAAAGAGGCAGATTGATAGCAGAGATGCTACCATGAGGCTGTAATTATATTTTTACCATCCCTTCCTCCATATGATTACCTTCCATCTTGGAAGAACAAAAATTTCCCTCTTGCTAGGGCTCTCATTTTAACAAAGAAATAAAGAAAACTAAGATATTACCAGCTTCTCAGCTTCTGATCTTAAAAGTCAGACTAGACGATTTCTATGGAACTATTTTGGGAAATATCAATTCAATTAATTGTCTTTAGTAGAAGTTATGTGGTTTAAATTTCAGCCATTACTTGATATATCATGCTGTAATTTGAGACTATTTTAAAAACAACAATAACAACAAATTATGGATTATAATTTACTTTTGGGATTTAGATAATTTCCATTTCAAAAATTCACTATCTTCCATATGAAGACCTTTTTATTAAAAATAATCTTGGATAACTTTAGAAATTTTCCAATGACCCTAATAATAGTCTAGATTATATAATATAAAGTAAAATAATTCTCCCTTATAGTACCAATTAAAGACATTAATAAATTTGTTTAAAATAAACCCAACAAAAAGTAACATTATATAACCATTATACAAAATCCTCTGTTTTTTTTTATATTAGAAGTAAATTATATAACTATTCTTGGTTAGGTTCACAAAGTACCACTTACTAAAAATGAATACTATACTTACATTAATTATATTTATTGAAAGAATATTCCTGACTCTAAAGCTAGCTTAGATTTTATTCTAAGTACAATGTGACGTCACTTGGGACATTTAAACAGAGAAGAAATATAATCTGATTTCCACTTTGAAAGATCATTCAAATTGATGCTGATGTGTAGAGGATGGATTATGGAAGAAGAGTGATAGCCAAGAAAAAAAAAATAAAACAGATGAGTGGATCAGCCTCAATTTGAACAACTTAAAATTGACACTTGGTCTAAATAATTGGGAGACAACAGTGAGTGTCTGGGAATGTGGCAAACAGCTAAATTTAAAGACATGGCATTTAATCAGCTTCAGCCAGCTGTCTTAAAGGAATACAGATCTTATCTCTAGTATAGTCAGCCTTTCTGAATTTAAAGAGAAAGATATAAAATCTTGTGATTGTTAAATGTTGGCAACCAATTAAAAATATTTTTTTCCAAATATGTTTATTTTATTTTTTCAGTGTTACAAGATTGATTGTTGAAAACCACTTACAGCTAAATAGAACATGCCTCTAGGGTTGCAACCTTAAGTCTGAATTAACATTTTGCCCTCCTTGTTTAAATTAAAAGAGATGAAGCCAATTTTTTGGATTTTTTTTTTCAGTGACACAGTTTTGTCCTGTTACTGGGGTATATATAGTTTCAGATTACCATTGTTCGTTGTGTTCTGTATTATCTGCTTCTCCACACTGCATAGAGTATTATGTACAAGATCATCCTCCCACTCAAAGCTAAATGGACAACAGAGATGGAACAGAATATAGAGAACTCTCTATTTTCATTATTTTCCATTCCTTCCTACCAGGTTGGGTTGTTAGACACTAGAGTTTACAAACCAATAAGTTAGATATATCAGCAAACTATAAGAGTTCATAAATATGTTTATACTAGATTTCTATTCAAAACCAATAAACTCTTTGTGACTTTGTTATTGGAAGAGAAGTCCAGAAAATAAGTGGCCAGCTAAGACTTAAGGAAGTTATGTTAGAAGATTGAAGCAACATTTATTTTATTTCTATATTTTATGTAAACCAGAGCCAAAGATCTCAGTCTTCTAAAAAATATGACAGTGTAGGACTACTTTATGAATTATGTATGAACTGAGGTAAGCAGTGCCTCATATGTCTCTGAGTATGAGTGCCTAACAGAGTACTTGATCTGACACTTTAGGTGCTCAAAAATGTGTACTGACTAAATTATATTTCCCATACAATTCAGCTACTAGCTGATGTTGACCAAATTTCTTTCAATGATAAATTTCTACTTTTGAGATAAATATTTCTTTTTTTTATCACAGTCTTCTTTACACCTATCTTATCAGGCTAAACACATGAAGTTACAGTTGGTTTTCCTGTTCTATCTCATATTCCTTTTCTAGGAAATAAGAAAACCCTATCAGCATTAATTTCTACATATTTACATTGAATCTTCTTCTCTTCAGCCTCTGTCCCAGTTATCAGGCTAATCCTAGCCATCTGACCTTGCCTAGGATACCACATTAAGTTACCATTTGGTCTCCCCGATTCGACTTGTCCTACAATCTATTTTCCATCCAGAACTTAGAATGATTTATTTAAAACAGAAACCAGATCATGCCATTCCCTTGCTTAAAACACAAGCAATGGTTTCACATCAAAAAAACAAACTTCAAATTCATTAATATTGTCCCCAAGGCTTTATGTGAATAAGTCCTTACCTAATTCTCTGACCTCATTTTCTATGAGGTTTTCCACAATTACATTTCTTGATCAAAACAGTCTGGCGTTAGCCACCTTGTTGTTTCTCAAATATGCCAGGCTCACTCCTGACTCTGAACTCAGCATTTGCTATTCTCTTGCCCAGACCACTCTTTCTCAAGACATTTTTATGTTTCATTCCACTTCATTCAAATGGCTACTCAGATAGTATTTCTTCCAAGCTTTTCTTGATTCTCCATCTGGTCATCTATACCAATTGCTCCGATCACTTTGTTTCTTTCCTGATACACATCATAATCAGAAATGATATTTTTTGTTTGTTTACATATTGGTGATCATTCTCCCACCTAGAATGTAAGCAAATTGTATACACATCAGGATTTCATGTATCTTGATCTCTGATGTTCCTGGTATGGAGGAGATTCTGATCAATATATATTGAACTTAATTGATTTAACTGCAATGGTCTTGGGTAAGATTCATAATTAAACTCAAAATGTTTTAGTAGTCAATAGTATTTATTAAGCATCTACCACAGTGGAAATTTAGAATGAAAATTTTGAAAAAGAAATAAAACCCAATAAAATCCTCATGTCCTTATAATTCTATCACAATTTCTACATAAGACTTAGTCTTATGATAAGTCTTATAAAGTAGGTAAAAATAGAATAAGCAAAGGCAAACAGGTCTTATTCCTAAGACCAAAAAAAAGGTGGTGGGGGGAGAAAAATAGTTTTATTTAAACTTCTTTGGCATTAGAGGCAGAATATTTCTTTTTTTAAATTTAATTTTATTTTTTCAGTGTTCCAAGATTCATTGTTCAGGCAGAATATTTCTTTATGCCATAAAGGAGGATAATTCTCTGTTCAACAATTTGGAAATCTTTTTAAAAAATAATTTTAATTAAGGGGCGCCTGGGTGGCTCAATGGGTTAAGCCTCTGCCTTCAGCTCTGGTCATGATCCCAGGGTCCTGGGATCAAGCCCCGCATTGGGCTCTCTGCTAGGCAGGGAGCCTGCTTCCCCTCTCCCTCTGCCTGTCTCTCTGCTTACTTGTGAGCTCTCTCTCTGTCAAATAAATGAATAAAATCTTTAAAAAAGTAATTTTAATTAAGAGATCAATATTTTTCATTTGTCTTTCAGATGAGTAACATAATAAAATTTTCCTTTTTCCCTCCTCAAAAATCAAGCTTGGTATTTTTTTCTATCATAAGTAACTGTGCTGTCAATATTTAGCGGCCATCCCCTCAGGCAGCTGAGATTAGGATCAGAAAACTGAATGTGGGTAACAACGTCTTACAAGTTCCCTAGTTGCCTATCAGAAAGGCTTACTTTGGTTCAAAGCTATGTTTTCATTATAAATATTTTGTTTTCTGTCCCTGATGCTAGATAGTTTAAGTTATTAGTCTGAGGAGATCACTTACATTGTATTTAACTCAAAAATTTTTTAACTCCCACTCTTGTTCTCTGCAAACTGTCCACATTTCTTCAAGTTAAGCTGGTTAGAAATAACCATAAGCCCAAACCAAGAAACAGACTCTTAACTATAGAGAACAAACTGATAGTTACCAGAAGGGAGGAGTATGGGACTATGGGTAAAATAGGAGATGGTGATTAAGGACTGCACTTGTGATGAGCATTGGGTGTTGTATGAAGTGTTGAATCACTATATCATTCACCTGAAACTAATATAACACTGTATGTTAACTGGAATTTAAATAAAAACTCAAAAAATTTTAAAAAAAGAAATAGCCATACCATCAAAAAGCACTAAAACTAATCTTTACAAAATATATTTTCTATCAAAGACTGCTATTTATCATTAATTTAAAAATCTTAATAATACAGCTTTAATACTTCTATGTAACATTTTTCTCCAGCTTAGAAATATGATTTTTGTAGACATGCCAAAGAAATACTATCAGAGAGATTATTTTAAGTAAAATGTGTATCTGGATTTTTCCTTAGAAAACTGCTTAGAAATTAATTATTAGGCTAACTGATAGAAGAAGAGGCAGAGATAGAAGAGGAAGAGGAGGAGGAGGAAAGGGGAGAACACTAATGCTTCAAATTGTGTTTTATTTTGATGCTGCTCTCTCAATATACCACCTAATATATTTCCACCTCATTTTTAGAAACACTTCCATGTCAAAAAATTCTTTTTTTTTTCACTGAGACGTCAACTGTATAACACTTTCACTATAATATGTCTCATGTCTTTTTTCTTCTACTTACTGGCCATGATCCAAAATATTATACGTTTAATTGCTTTTTGCTTATTCCATTGTGAAAGCATGTGGGAAAAGACCCAAACTAAGTTTTAACCCAATTATTTACTTACTACTCACTTACACTATAGCACATTAAACATTATTGAAAAAATTTTCACATCTTGTGCTGACAATTGTAGTTTAAATTCCTGATCCCAAAATTCAATGAAAGACACCAGATTTACTTAATTTTCTTATTCTCAAGAAACACTTATCCTTACACAACAACCCTTTCCCTCCTCCATCCTATCAGTTCATCCCTACCCTAATATTTGACTATATTAGAAATAGTACAATTAAATATTAGGTAGAATCAGAAAATTTCTCACCTTTCTATCAGCAAATCTATAAGGCAATCTGAGTCTGAATCCATATTTTTGTCCTTACCTCCTATTAAAGTAGAAGAAGTGTTTGCTTCTCTTAAAGGCCAGCGCCTCCCTTTTTCAGTACATTCAATATTCATCGCCATTTTAGCCCTGCAATTACTACTCCCTCCTTAATTCTCAACTTTTTTTCCCTCTACTGGCTTATGCATATGTACATAAAAACATGATTTAATATCTCATATCTTAAAAAAAACAACTACACTCTCACTTCCTGCTATAACTTGATTTGCCTGAACCTTGTCATATTAAAATGTTCTAAAGTATTGCCTAAGGTCACTGTTTGCACTTACTCAACATTTTTCTTCAATTCAAGTAGGCTCTCATATTCAACTACTTTAGTGAAGTCACGACTGAACTTCTTGCTGAAAATAATGGCCAATTTATCATTCTCAGTCATATTCAACACAGTTGAACACTCTGCCATCATGAAACACTGTTTTCTCCTTTTTTACATAATCAATCTGTTAAGATGTAATCCATATGCCATCTAGTTCACCTTAAAAAGTATATGTAGTTCAATAGTTTTTAGTATTTCCCCAGAGTTGTGCAAACATCACCACAATCAATTTTAGAACAGTTTCATAACCCCTAAAAGAAATCCCATACCCAATCACTCTTCATTCTCCACCTCTCTCTCCTCTCCCTTCTTCACTCCCCACTTCCCCAACCAGTTAGGCAACCACCCACTATTCTACTTTCTATCTCCATCAATCTGACTACCCTGGATATTTCATGTAAATGGAATCGAACAATGTGTAGCCTTTTGACTGGCTTCTTAGCATGTTGTTTTCAAGGTTCATCTATGTTATAGGATGTACCAGTATTTCGTTATTTTTTATTGATAAATATATTCCATTATATAGATATTACATAAATATATTCCATTATATAGATATAACACATTTATTAATCCATTTATCAGTTGACAGGCATTTGGGTTGTTTCCAGTTTTATTATGAGTTATACTACTTCACAACACACTAAGTATGGCTCTTGCCACACTCACAATTTATCCTCTACACAGAAGCAACTAAAAGGTTTTTAAAACTTAGATTCTATCACATTGAAATAGGAAGCGATCTTGTAATGTACTTAGTGTTTATCGGATTCTTAAACAAGGAAATGGAGAATGTGTAATGTATGTGGAAACTGACTTTGATTTATTCAGAAGCATGAAAATAATAAAATCCTGAAGCTATTTTGGTAACATTAGAGAAAGTGGAAATGTTAACTTGTTTATAGTATTGGATTGTGTTTATTTGGGGGACAGATTGGGGAGAATGTGATTATTTTTCAATCTCCATCATCACAAACCTCTCTTTTCCCTAGGGTGGTCAAAGTACCAATATCACATCTTGAAATAAGTTATTCACCATGCTTCTCTGTGGTATGAATCTGATAAGTTATTAGATCATGTGCTACACTAAGAAGTTACAGAATTGCACAAAGAATAACATAAATGACTCAGTTTGTCAGTAAGAATAAGTCACTAGCTACATGGGCTGCAGTTGACTTACCTGGGAAACCAGGCAGCTGGATCAGGTAATCCCTGGAGCCACTTTCGGCTCTAAATTTACGAGCTGTCTTTAGTGATGTGTAATTACCCTAAAAACCAAGTTATATAAGACCTTTACTGGAAGTATTTGACTTCTACTGCCAGGAAATCTTTGGCACTTTAAATGCAACTCTTTTTTGGTACTTAGGAAAGCTGCCAGAGAGTGAGTAAACATTAAGTACAGAAACTTTCTGTTTATTACAAGAGTAAATACAATAAAAGCAGAAGTAACTTTTATCCTTCGTACCAAGTAATTAACAAATTAACTTTGTCTCACAGTAATTAACTAATTAACTAACTTTGTCTCATATAAACTGATAATCTTATAGATGAATGATCTATTCAGCTTCTATACAGTTTTGATAGCGTTTCAAGATAAATGTTCCCACTACAGCAAATCCGTGCTAATTATGTAAAGATTCAAAAACAGAAGCTGAGTTGACACCAGATACTCAGGTCATAGAATAATCACTGGCTTTCAGCACTAAGTTTTCAAGGTTAACCTGAATTTAGTGGAGGGAGAAAAAAAGAAGGTGTGTTATGCTAAAAGACCTATAGAAAAGTGGGAAAAACAAATTGAAGAAAATCTGTTGACACAGGGACAATAGTCCTGAATCATTTACCTATGAAAGAAAATAGATACATATCAGTGATTTTAAGTAGAGCATGTGAAAAAAATTATTTGTAAAGCTAATATTTTAAAGTATTTGTAAAGTAATTATTTGTAAATCTAATAATTTCTTGCAGTTATTGCCATGTATGTGTTAGTCACTTTCATTCTTAGAGGCCAGTGTGTTTGCAGGTCTTAGCATGTTCATGTCTGTAAACATCACACAAGAAAATAATGGATCTCTCGGTGTAGAATTTTATGGAGTGCTTATGGGCAAAGTGAGGCATAGAAGTGTTTTAATATCCTTTTGACTACCACTGCTTATGAGAAAGGAAAGTGCTTCTTACCATCTGCAATTGTTCAGACCTGCAAATTGTTAGGCCACACTGAATTTTGCAGATTTCTGAAAGGCAATAGAATAAATATTTTTGTGTGACAATTTCATGCTGAAAGGAATAATTTTCCTTTCTCCCTTTATTTGCTTTATAACTTTATCAAGATATAAAGTATTATATATTACCAATATTAAAATGTGCACAATTTGACGTTTTGATATATGTATGAGCTATCATCATAACCGAGATAACGAACACTATCACCCTCAAAAGTTTCCGAGACTACCTTTGTAATCCATTCTTTTTCCATCTCCATCCTTAGGCAACCACCAATTAATTGGGGATGAATAATTTTTCTATTTAGAAAATTTAAAAAAATACTACTTTCTGTCACTGTGGATTAGTTTTATTTTCCAGAATTTTATATATTTAAAAAAATTTTTTAAAGATCTTATTTATTTGACAGAGCACAAGCAGTGGGAGTAGCAAAGGGAGAGGGAGAAGTAGGCTCCCTGATCAGCAGGCAGCCCAGCGTGGGGCTTGATCCCAGGACCAGGATCATGACCTGAGCTGAAGGCAGCCACTTAACTGACTGAGCCACCCAGGCACCCCTATTTTCTAAATGGCATCATACATTTTGTATTCTCTTTGCCTGACTTCTTTCACTTATTAAAATGATTTCGAGGTTTATCCACACTGTTGTGTGCATAGAACAGTTCCTTGTTTCTTTTTTATTGCTGAGTAGTGTTCTATTTCATAAATATACCACAATTTGTTTCTCCTGTTAATGGATATGTGGGTTTCTCTAGTTTTTTGGCTTTTATAAATAAAGCTGCTGTGAACATTTACATATAAGTCTTTGTTGATGCATATACTTCATTTCTTATAAGTAAACACCCAAGAGTGGAATAACAGAGCCATATGGTAAATGTATGTTTAACTTTATAGGAAACTGTTAAGCTGTTATCCAGAGTGGCTCTGTCTCATTTTGCATTCCATCTGTGAGAGTGACAATTGTCCAGCATCCTTACTAAACTCAGCTATGTTGGATTTTATTATTATTTGAGCAATTCTAATAGTTATGTAGTCATATTTCATTGTGATTTTAGATTGCATATCCCTAACATTCGTTATGTTGAGAATCTTTTCATATGCTTAACAATCATTTACATACAGTCTTTGGTAAAATGTCTATTCAAATCTTCTCTCCATTTTTTTATTGGGTTGCCTTTTTATTTGAGTTGTAAGAGCTCTTCGTACTTCTGGATAAATTCTATTTCTGGATATATGCTTTACAGATACTTCCTCTAGTTTGTGGTGTTTATTCTAGGGCAAAAAAGTATTTAAATTTGTTGAAAACCAATTCTTCCAGTTTCTTTTCTTTCATGATGTGTATTTTTTTATTTTCTAAATAGAAAAAATATCTATCCCCAAATTGCAAGAATATACTTCTGTTTTCCTTTAGCTTTATAGTTCTATATTTTACTTTCAGATATATGATTCACTTTGACTTAATATTGTATATGACATAAGGACTTAAGTTCATTTTTTTCTTATAGAGATGTTATTGATATCACACCATATATTGAAAAAGTTTTCCTTTTTCCATTGAATTATCTTAGCACTTTTGTTGAACATCAATTAAACATAAATGAGTGACTCTACTTCTAGAGTATCCTGTTCTATTGATTTATATATCTATCTTTTCACTAGTAACTACCTTGATTACTATAGCTTTATTATCAATCCAATGTTCTTATCTTTTTAATTGCTTTGGTTATTCTAGTTTGTTTGCATTTCCATATGCATTTTAAAATGAACCTATACAAAAATGGAATTGCAATTAATCTGTAGGTCAATTTAGAGAGAATTATAAACTTAACAACATTGAGTTTTCCAATCCATTAACATGTGTGTATCTCTGTTCATTTATTTGAGTTTCTTTAGTCTCAATCACCAATGTTTATGGTTTCAGAGTAGAAGTCTTGGATGGGTTTGTTACATTTATTTATGGCTATTTTAAAATTTTGATGCTATAATAAATTAATATTTTGAAATTTAATTTTTCAATTTTTGCTACAATTCTTTAAGGATCCAATTGACTTTTCATATTAGCATTATATCCTAAAAACTTGCTAAACTAATTGATTAGTTTTGTAGATTCCATGGGTATTCTAACTAAACAATCATATTATTGGTAAATAGAACAGTTACTTTTATCTGATATTTCTGCTTTTTATTTTTATTTCTGGCATGATTGCAATGACTTGTACCTCTCCTCCTATAATTTAAATAGGAGCAGTGATTTCTTCATGACTTCAGGATGAAAAAATGCAGTATTTCACTATTATATATGATATTAGAAGGTTTGAGAAGGTTGAGATAATACATTTTTTAATAGACACAGTGGTATTCAGATTTTCTATTTCTATTTTTTCATGCATGACACTTCAAAATATCTGTCCATTTCATATAAATTGCTGATTATTTTTGGTTATAAAATTGTTCACAGTATTTTTTTTTAAAGATTTTATTTATTTATTTGACAGAGAGATCACAAGTAGGAAGAGAGGCAGGCAGAGAGAGGGGGGAAAGCAGGCTCCCCGCTGAGCAGAGAGCCTGATGTGGGGCTTGATCCCAGGACCCTGAGATCATGACCTGAGCAGAAGGCAGAGGCTTTAACCCACTGAGCCACCGAGGTGCCCCTGTTCACAGTATTTTTATCCTTTTGATGTTTTTAAGATCTTTGATGAAAAGACCATTCTCACTCCTGGTATTGGTGGTTTTTGTTCTTTCTCTCCTTTTCTTATTTTTCTCTCTTTTTTCCATTTAACTATTCAAAAACTAGCTTTTGGGTTTGTTAATTTTATCTATTATTTATCTATATTTTTTTACTATTATCTCTTCTTTGTATTTATGATGGTCTTATCTTTGTTATTTTTCACTCTTCTACTTACTTTATTTATATTGATCTTCTTTTTCTAGCATCTTAAGAGTGAACATTAGATAGTTGATTTTAGGTCTTTCTTTGCTAATATAAACATTTAAAAAGTATATGTTTCCAGAGGTGCCCTGGGTGGTACAGCCAGTTAAGTGTCTAACTCTTGGATTTTGGCTCAGGTCATAATCTCATGGATTGTGGGACTGAGCCCTGTATTGGGTTCCGTTATGGTGTGGAGTCTGCTTGAGATTCTCTCTCTTCCTCCCCCTCTGTCCCTCATGTTCTCTTTGTCTCTCACTCATGCTCTCTTTGTCTCTCTTTCTCTCTCAAATAAATCTTTAAAAAAAAAAGCTATGTTTCTTTGTTAGCACTGATTTAACTTATCCAACAGATTTTTGATATGTATTATTTTTAATGCCCTTAGCTCAAAATATCTTCAAATTTCCTCTGTGATGTGATCTTTGATTCATTAATTATTTAGAAGTGTGTTTTAAATTTTCCAGATAATTTAGATTTTCCCAAATAATTTTACTGTTATGGATTTCTATATAATTCCACTGTAGTCAAACTATATGTTTGGTCTGATTTTTATCCTTTTGAATTTAGTAAGTACTTGACCTAACATATAATCTGTCTTGGTGAATTTCCCCTTGCATTTGAAAACGATATGGATTCTATAATTGTTATATTTATTGAAAGCTTATTATGTGTCAGATTTTTTACTGATTTATTGCCCCCATTATGTTATATAAGACTTATCCCACACAATTTGATATTTAAAGAGGTCTGAAATGTAAATTATCTTGCACAATGTCTGACATATCATTATGCACTAAATACATTTTAATTTTCTGCCTCTTTCCTCTATTATCCACCACATACTTGGACACTTTTGTGCCATTGACTGATTAATCCATACATTTAATCAATTTATACACAATGAAAATAATTTAACTCTGCTTTGGTATTAATTTCTGAATTTCAGTTTCCTCACTTGCAAACAGGGATTAATTATGTTTACGAGGAGACATTAAATGCCAAGTGCATGCCACCATAACTGCCACTTAATAAGCATTCAATCATTGATTATTTCTTCTTAAAAACTTGCTCACAAATTCAACATTAGGAATGACCCTGTATGTTAACTGTATTGTATAGTAAGGGGCCATGTTATACAGAGACACTTATGAATAGTGATCAAATCTATCAGGCCTCAGGAAGACATAGTACAGAGTCTACTATCTACTATTCCGTAGTAGCGAGATTTTTCAAAGAGCATATGTAAACTTTGATTCTATTCAGATGATCCTCTAAGGAACTTTTCAAAAAAATAATCACAAACAACTGCTTCTTAATCAGAATCATGAATTTTAATGTTTTGGGCTACTTTGTCTAACAATCTTTCGTAGTTAGAAGATAAAAATATATCACATTTAATTTCCTTTCCCAGTTTAGATTATAAAAGTACTAAACAAGCAATATATTTTTTATGTTGCAGACTATCTGGAGGGACAGGAGCCTGTGTTTTTCTTTTGGCCTTAGGCAAAACCTTCCTTTATTCTAATCAGAAAGTATGATTTTGTTATACACGTAAAATATTTCTGATGGCCAATTATGACTCTTGGCTATAGATTTGTGTGAAAAAAAGGTGTTTTTTTTCTTTCAGTCCCTCCTAAAATAAATGGGAAATATTAGGATGCATATTATCCTTTTCATGACCTAGATATGCATAAGGTACTACGGTTTCTTTCTTCCAAATTCTTATTTAAATTCCAGTTAGTTAACATACAGTGCAGTATTAGTTTCACATGTAGGATTTAGTGATTCATCATTTACATACAACACCCAGTGCTCATCACAACAAAATTCCTTAAAACTCATCACTCATTAACCCATCCTCCGCCCATCTCCCCTCTAGCAACCCTCAGTTTGTTCTCTATTGTTAAGAGTTGCTTTACGGTTTGCTTTTCTCCCCTATGTTCATCTGTTTTGTTTCTTAAATTATAAGATACTTTCTTTAGAAGAACCTGTGGGATAGAATTGTGATTTAGTTATTCATTCAATCAATTTTTGTGTATTGAGGATATTCTAACCATAAGGCAATGACTGAGATGAAGAAAAAGAGAGATCAGCATATTAAGGGATGAACATTCTCTGGTATGCCTTGAAGAACCTTGGTACTCCTGGCACATCTGTTTTATTTCTTCATATGTGATGAAGGAAATGAGAACTGACAAGCTTTTACTAAGAGAATGATATTGTGGCAGACCTTTGTTACGTTTGTTACTTGGCCTTTGTGCATATAATCTCAGGATTTGATTTTGGTTTGGGTAGAGACTCCTCCCCCATTACCAACCCAAATATTTCAGATGAATTTGATTCTTTGCTTCGGAAACTGGCATAGGCTGTGATTGTCTGGTAAAGAAGAGGGGTACAAGCCCTGGTTACATAATTTGGTTCAAGAATGAACATGTGGCCCAATTAGATCCTGAAGGAGCAAAGCAAGGTTGGCTCCTTTTGCTTACACCCGCCTTCTTGTGTGTGGCCCCCCGCAGGACCTGCCTCTGGGAGGGTCTGAGTGTGGCTCAGCCCTCCCTTGAGCTAATTAGCCCAGACGGCCTATGGGTTGGGTTTGGGTTAGCCAATAGGAATGTGGAACCCCTGACCTGGAAAGAATATAAACCCCGCCTTTTGCCCGCCAAACTTGTGCGCCAATTCTGGCCAGGGTGATAGGCTAGTTCAAACAGTTACTAAGCAACATTCTGTGTGTTACAATTTCATTGGCCACCGGCCGCTCTAAAACTGTTGTGCTCTTTGAAACTCGCTCTCTTTCTCTACACCATGCCGCTGTGTCGGTGAGTGTGAGAGGGAGCTCAAGCTAGCTTGAATAAAGGGCTCTTTTGCTTTTGCATCGGACTCGGCTCCCTGGTGGTATTTGGGGATCTCAAAATCTGGGCATAACAATCCAAAGAGACAAAATGGGACTTTGTTGAAATTTTTCATAAATAGAATCTCATTCTTTTCCACTGGACGTAAAATCTAAGCAAATATAAGTACTAAAGCCTCCACTAACATTTGCTACCACACATAGCCCAATATTCCTGATGGGCTAAAGTAGAGATAGGAACATTATCTGAATTCTGAATTCAGCTTTTCACAGCCCACTCCTTGACTTTTCTAATGTATGAGCTAATCTACACAAAACCTTGTTACTTCAGCCCACTTGGGTTGGGATCTCTGTTATTTGTAACATTGCTTCAAAGAAGGGGCAGCACAGAAACCGATTTATTCTATCCTTGGATCTGCTTCTGCTCAGAGCAAGACAATTCTTGGGCAAAATGGTTAATACAAGAGTTATGGAGGCTCATTTCCACAGTTAGTATAGGATTAAAGTAACTGAGTTAGAGGTTCAGCAGAATTTCTCTAGCGGATCTTGGCATTTCAAGTCCAGTGAGCTTTAGGACCCCTTAAGAAGAAAATCATGAATTTCCTCATTCTTCCTCTAGTCCTCTTGTCTCTATTCCTTTCCTCCTGAGTAAGTAATTTTACACAGACACACACACACACACACACACACACACACACACACACACACACTTCCAAGAGCAAAAAACAATTTTCTCAGATAGCATAATCTTTGTCCACATTAAAGAAAAGTGTGTTTTCTAAAAGCATCATCATGCAGAAAGATTTCTTTTGCTTAAATGAGGGCCTTTTCTATTAACAGGCAAAGCAAAGCAATTTAGCTTTTCTTTGTCTCTGTCTATTCTAGGCTGGTTATGTACTCATTAAATAAGCCCAAAAGACCTATTAAAATATTTTCCCAAACAAAATTTTCTTGAAAAATGAATACTTCTGTCCTACATGAATAAGAAAACAGTTTCAACTTTTTTTTAATTAGCAACTCTTTTTTTGTTTGGAATATAAACTGGCACAGTCATTCTGGAACGAAATTGGCAAGTGTTTTGTGAAATAATTCTGTGTATGACCTGGGACTTGGCAGTCACGCTCCTGGGTTAACATGCCAGAGAAACTCTGGCTCAGGACTCTCAGGGAACATGCGCAAAGCTGTTCATCCAGGTGTTTCCTAAGAGAAGAAAGAGAGGAAGGCAATCTAGGTGTCCATCAATAAGGGAAGGAAGAAGTAAAATGTGGTGGAGTCAGGCATTATGGGATATAATGCAGTAATTGTAGAATATGGATATGTTTCAGAAATATGGTGCTCACTAAAAAGGAGTAAGAAACAGAGTAAGATCTATAGTGTACCATTTCTATAAATTAAAAACACAATCACACAAATATACCACATTTTTTAAAAAGGTAAACACATATTTGGGGATATGGATGTAACATTCAAAGTGGTGATTAATAGAAGAAGAGTGAAACAGTAGTTGGATTGGGGAAAAAATTAAAAACAGAAAGATGATGAGTCACTATCAGGTGAGAAATATGACAAAATCAACATACTGCTACAGGAATTATAGCAACAACATAAAAAAATAACCTCTACTGACATTTTGAACTATTCATTTCAAATGTAGTTTGTCTTAGAGAGCATTAGAAAAGCTTACTATACCATAGGGAAAATACTCATGTAATAATAATATGAGCTACCTATATTTAAGAACTCCCTCAATTATGGCTAAGTAAGGAGATATGAACAAAATGCAAAGCAAGAAGTACTAAAAGGTTTTCTGACTTTAGATACTTCTTTTTTAAGATTTTATTTATTTATTTGATAGAGACAGACAGAGAGAGAGAGAGAGAGAGAGAGCAGCGGGAGGGGCAGAGGGAGAAGCAGGCTCCCCACTGAACAGGGAGCCTGATGCAGAACTCAATCCCATGACCTTGGGATCACAACCTGAGCCAAAGGCAGATACTTAACCAACTGAGCCACCCAGGCATCCTTGACTTTAGATACCTTTAGAAATCATTTACTGTGATAGATTACTGCAGAGACATAAAAACTAGCTTATACCATTGCAATTTAATACTTCATTAGGAACTACATATGTATATCTATAGATGTAGATACATATAAATTGTTCTTTTTACTTTTAATTCCTGTTTTTCTTATTTCAAAGATAATACATACGCATTATTAAAAGTTTAATACTGAATGCTTCTGAGAAGAAAATTTAAATGACCCATGTATGTCCATCAAAAGATAAACAATGTAAAAAAAATTTTTTTTAAAGATTTTATTTATTTATTTGAGAGACAGAGGAAGTGAGAGAGAGCATGAAAGGAGAGAAGGTTAGAGGAAGAAGCAGACTCCCCGTGGAGCTGGGAGCCTGATGCGGAACTCGATCCCGGAACTCAAGGATCATGACCTGAGCCAAAGGCAGTTGCTCAACCAACTGAGCCACCTAGGCGCCCAACAATGTAAAACATTTTAATGTACATATATTTAAGGATTTTCGGTATGTGTCATGCATGTACACACATATATGCAGTTTCATAACCAACAAAAGAGGGAAATACTATAATGCTATTTTATAATTTTTTTCACTTTGTAATATATAAAATTTCACATTTCATTAAGTATGCTTTAGAAAGTATTTGTAATGGCTGCCAAGTATTGTATGACATGACTATAACTTAAATCATTAGCCAATTTCTTACCGTTAGATGCAATTATAGATTTTTTTTATAATTATTTGCTATTATAAACAAGTTTTTGAATAGCATCACAGAAAGATATGAAGTATTTTTCTCAGGATGTATTCAAAGAAAGAGGTCTGCTGGGTCAAAGAGCATCTATGTGTTGGTGGTTTTAGGAGTGAGTCTTAACAACAGAAATTGAAGCTGCCATATGAAAGGCTCAAATATAAGTCTGATAAGTTTAAATTATATTAATGCCAAATGTAACAGCACTTCTGTCTTGAAAATATTCACTGAAGCATGTTTCTAAGGACAAAAGAAAAATTATTCTAGAGCAATTTTTAACTAAAAATGAATAGAGAAGACACTAGAGCCAGAGTCAGTGATGTCAACCCTTGCTCTGACACTGAGCTGTGTCAACTTACGCAAGTCTCTTAACTCATTCGTGTCTTAGTTACCTCATCTATAAGATAGAGAAAACAATTTGTATTTGTTTGTAGGTTTGCTTGAGTGTGCGTGTGTATGTATGTGTGCATGTATGCATATATATATGCACATGTGCTCAGGTTAATGCTAAGAATATTGTTTTGGCTCTAAAAATCATAGTTATGACTGTTGTGTTCATAGTTATTATTAAGTCAATGACAAGACTAAATCCTAAAAATAAAATCACCATTTCTAACTTTGACACTTTGTATTTCTCTGCTGCATTCTGTGGCATCTACGCAGTCACTCGGAAGGAAGAATAACTGAAAGAATGTCATTTCATCTTTAGCACACAAACACAAAGCATATGCTCACACATGTGCACATCATGTAACATGCACTTACTTTGATCCATCCTATACAATTGTACTCTGTCAATAGCAGTCAGTGCATTTTTCAAAACTTCCTTTTCTAAGAACAGCTAATGCCAAAGAGCAATTACATGACCACAGGTTGTAAGCTCTGTTGCTTTTCCATACCCTCTACATCT
This sequence comes from Nasua narica, assembly GCA_028533885.1. NCBI lineage: Eukaryota > Metazoa > Chordata > Mammalia > Carnivora > Procyonidae > Nasua > Nasua narica. The sequence goes on along the minus strand of CM052798.1, from coordinate 119,828,890 downwards.
GGACGCTCCTCTAGCATCTGATGAAAACTAACAGTAACAGTAATTGCGAAGATAAAATTTAGTGACTGGAACTATGTTTTGAATTGCAGTTATTTTAACAAGCTCTGCCTTTTAGTTAAACATCACGCCTCAGAGAATTTAGCTTCCAGTATTTGCTTGCAATTTTCTAGCTAAAGATTCCAGCTCCAGAGATTATTTTTTAACAATTTAGGATGTTTATTATCCATTGTATTCACCATTCTTTTTATGTCAATTATTTCATGTCTTCCTAAATGGGTACCAAATATTAAAGTCGTTTCATTAAAATGAATAATTTGATTTTATGGGGGATGAGAAATAATTTGACTTAGTTTAGTAGTTACATATCTACTATATCTAATATACTGTAGTAAACACTGTGAGGAATTCATGTAAGTCTAAATTAGGGCCACTGACTTCAGATAGTTCACAATATAAAGTAGATTTTATGTGGAGTAAGAGTTGTAGGTAGTATTTAAAAGTTAAGAGCAGGGTGCCTGGGTGGGTTAGTGGGTTAAGCGTTTGCCTTGGCTCAGGTCATGACCCGGGGTCCTGGGATCAGTCCTGCATCAGGTTCCTTGCTCAGTGGGGAGCCTGCTTCTCCCTCTGCCTGCTGCTCCCCCTGCTTGTGTGCTCTCTCTCACTGATAAATAAATAAAATATTTGAAACTAAATAATTAGATAAAAGTTAAGGGCAAGGTGGAGTTAAGATTGTGGAGGAGTGGGGGGAGGCCCTAATTTTGTCTGGTCCCTGGGAGTTAGCTAAATAGTTATCAAATCATTCTGTATACCTGCAAAATCAACTGGAAAGCTAAGAAAAGAATTGCTGCAATTCTACAAATAGAAAAGAAACCACTGTTTGCAAGGTAGGAGGTGCAGAGAAGTGAATCCAAGGTGATATATCAGAAGATAAAGTGAGGGGGGAGGGAGCCACCATAAGATGGGTACTGGAAAATGTTACAGCCAGTGAGCACAAAATGTTAACTTTTAGAAGTCTGCCTTTAAAGGGCTCAGGGGGCAAAGGGGGGGGGCGCAGAATCCCCAATCCCACCCTCCCTGGGGAGGAGCAACAGGGTGCTCACCACAGGAGTCTGTAAAGTTTGGAGATTCAAAGAAAGATCACATGGAACATATAAAAAGGCTTAGTCACAAGGTGGGTGAACACAGAGTTGCCATGGAAACCAGGGAGATACGTGATTGGCTGCTTTTCTATGAGGGTTCACTGAAGAGTGGGAAAGGCAAACATTCTAGCTCCAGGGCAAGGGATCAGAGAGCCGCCCTTTTCATCCCCAAATTGGTGCTGAAAGTCTTCAGGCAGCAAAATAGCCACAGAGAGCAATCTGAAGGCACTTACACTGAGCATGTGCCCCTGGCAAGGGCGGTGCAACTCTGCCCAGGCAAAGACACCTTGGAATCAGTACAGCAGGGCCCTCTGCCAGAACACCAGCAGGAACTTCCAACTAATACCAAGTTTACCCATCACACAGAACTGTAGAACTACAGCACTAGGGGAAAGCTGTATATAGCATTCATGGGTTTTCCTTATTATTCTTTAGTCTTTTAGTCTTATATATGTTTTTTCCTTTTCAACTATTTCTTTATTTTATCAATTCTTTTTTTAAGGCTTTTTTAATTTTCATTTTTACACTTATGTTTTATATATGTGTTTTTCATTTTTGGCTTCCTTTCATTAAATTCAATTTTATTTTTGTATACATATATTAGGCTTTCTTGCTTTCCTATTTGGGATCTAGTTTCTTCTAATAAACAGACCAAAATACACCCAGGATCTAGTTTGTTGTTCTGACATGTTTAACTTTTGGTTTGTTTTTGTTCTTCTTTTTTTTTTTTTTTTTTTCTGTTTTCTTCTGATTTGTTTAGTGTATATTTTTCTGGTATCCTTGCTGCTATTTTTGTATCTTTTCTCTCTTTCATCTATTCTTTTCTGGACCTAATGACAAGATGGAAGAACTCAGCCCAAAAGAGAGAGCAGGAGGCAGTACTCACTGCCAGTGCTTTAATAAATATGGGTATCAGTAAGATGTGAACTAGAATTCAAAGTGAGAATTACAAGGATAATAGCTAGGCTTGAAAAAAGCATAGAAGACACTAGAGATAATCCCTTACTAGAGATATAAAAGAACCAGAATCTAATCAGGTCAAAATAAAAAAGGCTATTACTGAGATGCAATAAAAAATGGAGGTTCCAACTGGTAGGATAAATAAGACAGAAGAGAGAGTCAGTGATATGGAAGAAAAATGATGGAGAATTAGGAGGCTGAGAAAAAGAAAGATAACAACTCCTAAATCATGAAGGGAGGATTTGAGAAATCAGTGATACAATAAAATGAAACAGTATTAGAAAAATTGGGGTCCCAGAGGAAGAGGAAAGAAAGAGAGAGAGAAGTAGAAGGTTTTTTGGAACAAATTATAATTGAGAATTTCCCTAATCTAGGGAAGGAAGCATACATTCAAGTCCAGGAAACACAGAGAACTGTCCTCAAAATCAATAAAAATAAGTCAACACATCCACATACAATGAAGCTTACAAATTCCAGAGATTAAAAGAAAATCCTGAAAGCAGCTCAGGACTAAGTGATCCCTAACGTACAAGGGTAGACACATAAGGCTGGCAGCAGACCTACCACAGAGACTTGGCAAGCTAGAAAGGATGGGCATGATATATTCAATGTGCTAAATGAGAAAAATATGCAGCCAAGACTACTTTATCCAACAACATCATCATTCAGAATAGAAGGAGAGATAAAGAGCTTCCAGGACAAACAGAAACTAAAAGAATTTGTGATCACTAAACCAGCCCTGCAAGAAATATTAAAGGGAATCCTTTGAGTGAAGAGAGAGCCCAAATGGAGCAAAGAACAGAAAGTAACAGAGACAATATACAAAAACGGTGATATTACAGGTAATACAAGGGCACTAAATTCATATCTTTCAATAATTAAATGGGCTAAATGTCCCAATGAAAAGACACAGGGTATCAGATTGGATAAAAAAACAAGACCCATTGATATGCTGTGCACAAGAGACACATTTTAGACCCAAACACACCTCCAGATTGAAAGTGAGGGGGTGGAGAACCATTTACCATGCTAATGGACATCAAAAGAAAACTAGGGTAGCAATCCTTATATCACACGAACCAGATTTTAAACCAAAAACATAAGAGATGAAGAAGGTCACTATATCATAATAAAAGGGTCTATCCAACAAGAAGATTTAAAAATTGTAAATATTTGCACCCCTAACTTGGGAGCAGCCAATTACATAAACCAATAAATAACAAAATTAAAGATACACATTGATAATAATATAATAATAGTAGGGGATTTTTAACACCCCACTCACAGCAATGGTCAGATCATCTAAGCAGATCAACAAGTAAACAGATCTGAGTGACACACGGACCAGATAGACTTCATAGATATAGTCAGAGCATTCCATCCTGAAGCAACAGAATACACATTCCTCTTGACTGCACATGGAACATCCTCCAGAATAGATCATACTGGGTCACAAATCAGGTCTCAACAGGTACCAAAAGATTGGGATTATTCCCTGCATGTTCTCAGACCACAATGCTTTAAAACTTGAACTCAATTACAAGAGAAAATTTGGAAGACATGGAGGTTAAAGAGCGTCCTACTAAAGAATGAATGAGTCAACCAGGAAACCAAAGAAGAATTTAAAAATTTCATGGAAACAAAAGAAAATGGAAACAAGACAGTTCAAAATCTTTGTGATGCAACTATACAGTTGCAAGAAGGAAGTATATAGCAAGACAGGCTTTCCTCAAGAAACAAGAAAAGTCTCTAATACACAACCTATCCTTATACCTAAAGGAGCTGGGAAAATAACAACAAATAAAGTCTAAAATCCAGTAGGAGATGAGAAATAATAAAAATTAGAGCAGAAATCAGTGAAATAGAAACCAAAAGAAGAGTAGAACCGATCAATGAAACTAGAAGCTGGTTCTTTGAAAGAATGAATAAAATTGATAACCCCCTAGACAGACTTGCCAAAAGAAAAGAGAAAGAACCCAAATAAAGAAAATCATAAATGAAAGAAGAGATATGACAACCAACACTGAAGAATTACAATTATTATTTTTTAAAAGATTTTATTTATTTATTTGACAGAGAGAGAGAGATCACAAGTAGGCAGAGAGGTAGGCAGAGAGAGAGGGGGAAGCAGGCTCCCTGCTGAGCAGAGAGCCTGATGTGGGCTTGATCCCAGGACCCTAAGATCATGACCTGAGCCGAAGGCAGAGGCTTTAGCCCACTGAGCTGCCCAGGTGTCCCAATACAAACATTTATAAGAACAGATTATGAGCAACTATATGCCAACAAATTAGTCAATCTGGAAGAAACAGATGCTTTCCTAGAAACATAAACTACCAAAACTGAAACAGGAAGAAACAGAAAACCTGAACAGATCCATAACCAGAAAAGAAATTGAATCAGTAATCAAAACTCTCCCAAAAAAAAAGAGTCCAGGAATAAATAGCCTCCCAGAGAAATTCTACAAAATATTTAAAAAAGAATTAATACTTATTCTTCTGAAACTGTTTCAAAAAAATAGAAATGGAAGGAAAACTTCCAAACTCATTCTATAAGGCTAGCATTACCTTGATCCCAAAACCAGACAGAGATCCCATCAAAAAGAATTCTAGACCAACATCCCCAGTGAAGAGGGATGCAAAAATTCTCACCAAGATACAAGCCAATTGGATCCAACAGTACATTAAAAGGATTATTCACCACAACCAAGTGGGATTTATTCCTGTGTTGCAAGGTTGGTTCAACATCCACAAATCAATCAATGTGACACACCATATTAATAAAAGAAAGGAGAAGAACCATATGATCCTCTTGATGGATGTCAATAAAAGCATTTGATAAAACACCATATCCTTTCTTGATTAAAACCCTCCACAGTGAAGGAATAGAGGAACATACCTCAACAGCATAGAAGCCATATAGAAAAGCCCAAAACGAATATCATTCTCAATGGGGAAAAACTGAGAGCATTTCTCCTAAGGTCAGGAACATGACAGAGATGCCACTCTCACCACTGTTGTTTGACACAGTACTAGAAGTCCTAGCCTCAGCAATTAGACAACAAAAAGAAATAAAAGGCATCAAAACAGGCAAAGAAGAAGTCAAACTTTCATTCCTCACAGATGACATGATACTCTAAATGGAAAACCCAAAAGACTCCACCACAAAATTGCTAGAACTCATACAGCAATTCAGGAAAGTGGCAGGATATAAAATCAATGCACAAAAATCAGTTGCATTTCTATACACTAACAATGAAGCAGCAGAAGGAGAAATCAAGAAATCAATCTCATTTACAATTGCACCAAAACCATATAATATCTAGGAATAAACCTAACTGAAGAGTTACTGTGAAAACTATAGAACAATTAAGAAAGAAATAGAGGAAGACACCAAAAAATGGAAAAACAGTCCATGCTCATGGATTGGAAGAACAAACATTGTTAAAATGTCTATGCTTTCCAGAAGCACAGACTACAATCCCAATCAAAATAATATCAACATTTTTCACAGAGCTGGAATAAGTAAATTGGCAAGGAAACCAAAAAAGATGCAAATAGCCAAAGGAAGGTTGAAAAAGAAAACAAAGCTAGTGGCATCACAATTCCAGACTTCAAGCTATATTACAAAGCTGTAATCATCAAGACAGCATGGTACTGGCACAAAAACAGACACATAGATCAATGGAACAGAATAGAAAACCCAGAAATGGACCCTCAAACTCTATGGTCAACTAACTTTTGACAAAACAGGAAGGAATATCCAATGGAAAAGACAGTCTCTTCAAAAAATTGTGTTGGGAATATTTGACAGCCACACGCAGAAGAATGAAACTGGACCGTTTCCTTACACCATACACAAATATAAACTCCAAATGGATTAAAGACCTAAATGTAAGAGAGGAATCCATCAAAATCCTAGAGGAGAACACAGGCAGCAACCTCTATGACCTCGGCCACAGCAACTTCTTTCTAGACATGTCTTCAAAGGCAAGGGAAACAAAAGCAAAAATTAACTATTGGGACTTCATCAAGATAAAAAGCTTCTGCACAGAAAAGGAAATAGTCGACAAAATCAAAAGACAACCTACAGAATGGGAGAAAATATTTGCGAATGTCTTATCAGATAAAGGGCTAGTATCCAAAATCTATAAAGAACTTCTCAAAATCAGCAACTAAAAAAAAGAATCTAGTCAAGAAATGGGCAGATCTGAACAGACATTTCTCTAGGGAAGACATACAAATGGCCAACGAACAGATGAAAATATGCTCAACATCACTCCGCATCAGGAAAATACAAACCAAAACCACAATGAGATACCACTTCACACTGGTCAGAACGGCTAAAATTAATAAGTCAGGAAATGACAGATGTTGGTGAGGATGCAGAGAAATCTTACAGGATTTCTTACAATCCTGGTAGAAATGCAAGCTGGTACAGCCACACTGGAATACAGTATGGAGATTCCTCAAAAAGTTGAAAATAAAGCCTCTCTATGGCCCAGCAATTGCACTACTAAGTATTTACTCAAGGGATACAAACATAGTGATCCCAAGGGGCACCTGCACCCCAATGTTTATAGCAGCAATGTCTACAATAGCCAAACTATGGAAAGAGCCCAGATGTCCATCGAAAGATGAATGTATAAAGAAGATGTGGTGTATATATACACAATGGACTATTACTCAGCCATGAAAAAAAATGAAATCTTACCATTTGTAATGATGTGGATGGAACTAGAAGGTATTATGTTAAGCAAAATAAGTCAGAGAAAGACGTTATCATACGATTTCACTCATATGTGGAATTTAATGATTAAAACAGAGGATCATAGGAGAAGGGAGAGAAAAATAAAATAAGATGAAATCAGAGAAGGAGACAAACCATTCAAGACTCTTTAACTGTAGGAAACAAACTGAGGGTTGCTGGAGGGGAAGTGGGTCGGGGAATGGAATAGCTGGGTGAGGGCACTGGATGCAACGAACACAGGGTGTTACGTGCAGCTACATGCAGATGAATCACTAAACTCTACCTCCGAAACTACTAATACATGATACGTTAATTAGTTGAATTTAAATTAAAAAATAATAAAAATTTTAAAAATAAATGACTTCAAAGGAAAAAAAAGTCAAGAACAAGGAGAGAAACAGCCTACGTTATTGGCGTTTGAGAAGACCAATAATACGCCTTTCCTACTGATTTTGAGACTAGTTGAGTAAGAAACACAAAATATAGACAAAAGAACAACAAAATGTCAGGTTTATTAATGATAAATCAACCTGAGAGTGTAGCTTTAGAACTGTAGGCAAGTGACGTTATAAAAAGTCCATGTCTGTTGTAAGGCCCTGGTTTCAAGCAATGCCGTACTTGCAAAGGCCCAAAGCAATCCTGGAGTAGCCTACCTTTGATAGAAAACAGGCTGAAGCAAAGTTTTTAAGGTTTTACTGGTAGATCCTCTACCAGAACAGCAAGAGTGAGAGGAAAAGAGGAAGTGATGGGGTAGGGGAGGAAGAAGGAAAGCAAGTAGAGGTGGTGGGTGCATTACTAATCTGGTCCAAGTTTTGCGTGAAATCCTAACTGATTTTTACACACAGGTAACTCTCCTGACAGACTTCCTTGAACCCCTGACAATTCTCAGAAGTGAGCTGAGTGCAGAGGGAAAGGAATTTATTTGCTGGCTCCTGCCTCACCTCTGTTTTTTGTTGGGCAAAGTTTTCACGTGGGGCATTAATTCATACTTGCCAGATGTGTCGTCTAGCTTTTGGGGCAGGTTCAGCACTTTTCTAGCTCTGCATTTGGAGTATTCTCCAGAACATCTAAGTTTTGACAACTTCTTATTTCCACTTGGCAGTCTCTTAGGAAGTATTGCTTTTAAAACAACCTGAACCTAAGAGTCTCTCACTGTTGGCTGGCTGTCAGAGATGCGAGAGATCTTTGCCGAGATGCAATCTCAATCTTGACAACACAGTTTGCTTTGTTTTCTCTGTGTGTACACAGGACCAGTTCCCTTGCATATACAGGATACACATCAATTTTTCACATGGTCCCACTCACTAGGTTTCACTCACTAGGTTTGGGTTTAAGAGGCACTATCCTCCATGTATGCCTTCGGGTTAAGAATTAAACACTAGACTTTCTCTAAAGAAATCCACCTTTAACAAGTGGGAGGTGATATCTTATTGTTGTTTTGGTAAGTATTTCCCTAATGATTAATGAAGTTGAGCACATTTCCATGAACCTGTTGGCAATTTGTACGTCACTTTTGGTGATGTTTATTCAGGTACTTTTCTCATTTTTTAAATCGACTTGTTTGTTTATTTGCTATTGAGTTGTAAGAGTTCCTTATATATTTTAGATATTAATCCCTCATCAGAAACATGTTTTTGCAAATATTTCCTCCCAATCCATAGATTGCCTTTTCATTTTGTTGACCATTTCCTTTGCTGTGCAGAAGCTTTTTAGTTTGATGTAGTCCCACTCATTTACTTTTATTTTTCTTGCCTGAGCTTTTGGTATCATAGTGAAAAAAATCATTGCCAAGGCCAATGTCAGTGCTCTATGTTTTTTCTAGATATTTTATAGTTTAAGTCCTATGTTTAATGGCTACTATCAGAAAGATAACCAATGTTGGCAAGGATGTGGAGAAAATGGTATGCTTGTACACTATTGATAGGAATGTAAATTGCTACAGCCATTGTGGAAAAACAGTATGAAGAAACCTCAAAAAACTTAAAACAGACTTACCATATGATCCAGCAAGCCCTCTTTTGGTTATCTACCCAAACGAGATGAAATCAGTAACTCCCAAGAGATTATTTGCACTCCCATATTCATTGTGGCATTATTTACAAAGATAAGATATAGAAACAACCTATGTGTCCATCAATGTATAAATGGATAAAGAAATTGTGGTATGTATGTACAATGGAATATTATTCAGCCTTAAAAAGATCCTGCCATTTGCAACATGGATGAACCTAGAAGACATTAATGTTAAGTGAAATAAGTCAGACATAGAAAAAAGAACCCTGCATGATTTCACTTATATGTGTAATCTAGAAAAAACTGAATACATAGAAACAGGATAGAATGGTGGTTCCAGGGGTAGCAAGGTTGGGAAAAGTGGAGATGGTGATCAAAGAGAACAATGTTGCAGTTACATAGGATGAGTAAGTCTAGAGATCTAATGTATAGCAGGATGGCTATAGTTAATAATACTGTATTGAACACTGGAAATATGCTAGAAGAGTAGATTTCAGGTGTTCTCAGCACAAAGAAAAAATGATAATTATGTGAGATGGTATGTTAACTACATTTACTATAGTAATCATTTCTCTATGTATTTGTATATCAAATCATTTTGTGTATCTTAAATATAAACTATTTTTATTAAATTTTTAAATAATGTTTTTAAATTTTTAAAAAGAGAAATTTGGGGTTTCTGGGTGGCTCAGTCAGTTAAACATATGACTTTGATTTTGGCTCAGGTTGTGATCCTAAGATCCTAAGATCACCCCGGTCATGAGACCAAGCCCCACGTCAGGCTCCATGCCCAGCATGGAGTCTGCTTGAGATTGTCTTTTTTCCTCTCCCTTTGTCCCTCCCCCTGCTCACACTCTAAATAAACAAACAAAATCTTAAAAAAAAAAATCTACTCTAGAAAACGCCTCTTTTTTATAACTCTTTTGATCCTTTTATATACTTAAGTCATTTTAGGATAGTGAAACCAATTCTCTGTTATATCCTTTGAAAATATGCATCTTGGTCTGCCAGGAATCTTACTTTGGAATTTCAGATCTTTTGTGTTTTTGTGCCCAGTCAAATATTCAAATTTGACCTCTGTTAAATTGGTGTACCATGCTTTAGAGCATGAATCTTACAGCCAGCTGGTTGTGTCTTCTAGCTATGGAACTTGAGGCAAATAACTTATCGCATCTCTGTCTCAATTTTATCATTTGTAAGCTACAAATAATATCATAGTACCTGACACTACTGGGTGTGAATAGACTAAAAGTTTGACCTTAAAAATATGCCTTAGTTGACTTATGCTCCTTGAAACCTACTCTCCCATAAGAAAGTTCCCAGAAAGAAATTAGAATCTAGAAATTAAATTCCCCCTCTTCTTAGAAAATAAAAGCCAAATAAACATGAACTTATTCTTTTCTTCCCCTATTTGATGTCTCAGTCACAGCCAGGTGAATTTCTCCTAAATGTCTGGATAGACTTTTGAACAGCTACGCCAGGGAGCACTTCACTGGAAGGTGTGTAGCTCCTTTAGCAACTTGAAAATTGATATAAAAGTCTATCATGTACCAAAGTTCAAAATATTACAAAACTTGTTAAACTTGTCTATAGTGGTAGCATTTCCTAAAGAAAGTCCATATTCCTACATTCCTACTGTTTCAGTGAAGATCACAAATGACTCCTCAGTGTGACAGCCCCGTGGTCAATCCCCAGTGCTCTCCCTACTTTCATTATCAGGAGCCCTTGACACAGCCCATCACTCCTTTCTGAAATGCTTTCATTTGCTTTGGTTTTTCTCCTGTCCATTTCTTCACAATTTCTTATACTGCAACCTTCTCTTCTGCTCAGTCTCTTAATTTTGAGCGTCCAGTGCTCAGTCTTTGGTTATGGGGTCTTCTCTTTACACACATACTCCCCTGGAAATCTCATTCAGTCTTTTGACTTTATTTACCAACTTTATGCTAATAATTTACAAATTTATATTTCTGGATAAAACCTCTTTCCGGATACTCAGCTTTATATCTTCAACTGCCTACTCAGGAGCACTACTGGGATGTCTAGTTCACAGAGCTTGTCCAAATCCCTACACCATCCTTTCCCTTAATCTCCCCCCCCACCACCACCAAAAGCCCAGCTCCTTCTACCATCTTTTGATTTCAGTTGATAGGAATTATATCCTTCTAATTGTTTAGGCAAAATCCTTGGAGTCACCCATAAGTTCTCTTTTCTCTCACAACCCATATTCAAATAATTTAGAAGTTCTACTGTATCTACCTTCATATGTCCAGAATCTGGTTACTTTTCATTACTACCACCATCACTGTCTCTTGGATTCCTGCAGTCAACTCCTAATCAGTCTTGTGTTTCCACTCTCACCCTCGCTTACATTCTATTTTCAATATTCTTACATTCTATTTCAATATGTCACTCCTTCACTTAAAGTTTCCAATAATATTATACATATACCTATCCTGTGCCCCAACACTTAAATTCTACTCTTAGGTCATACTCATGACAATAAAAGACTTATACAAAAATATTCATAGTATTCATTATGTGTTCATAGTCTCATTATGTATTCATACTATTCATATACATAGTAGCTTTATTCATAATAACCCCAAACTGGAAACAAAATGGAGAATAGATTTTTAAAAATTATGATATATTCATGCAATGGAATAATACAGTTCGGTAATAATAATAATTACCTACTGATATGTGCAATAACAGATGTGGAAGTCAAAAATACAATGCTGAGCCAAAAAAAGCCAGACACAAAATACCTCATACTGTACAATCCTAAGTATATGGATTACAAGCATACACAGAACTAATTTATGGTGATAGAAATCAGAATAGTAATTGCCTCTTTGAAGGTGTTGGTATAGACTGGGAGGAACAAAGGGAAATTGTCTGTTTATAAAATGAAAATAGGGCACCTGGGTGGCTCAGTCGTTAGGTGTCTGCCTTAGGCTCAGGTCATGATCCTGGGGTCCTGGGATCGAGTCCCATGTGGGGCTCCCTGCTCAGGGGAGAGCCTGCTTCTCCCTTTCCCATTCCCCCTGCTTGGGTTCCCTCTCTCACCATCTCTGCCAAATAAATATTTTAAAAATAATAATAAAAACATAAAATGAAACACGGTATATGTTTATATACATATACATAGTCACACATAGTATATATAGTTATATAGTATATATATAGAATATATATAGTATATATATTCACATAATATATATAGTATATGTTTATATAGATCTTTATATATAGATCTTGATCTGGGTGGTATTTATACAAATATATATGTATGGGTGAAAATTCACTAAAATTAAGATTTTTACATTTCACTGAATATAATTTGTATCTCAAAAATTTTTAAAGGAATTTAATTTTGCTGTTGAGTGGATCTCTGAAAACTTTACAGTAACTTGATGTATTATGTACATCTTGATGTATTATGTGTTCCTTTAATGTATTATAATGCTGATATTCTCCCAGCCTCTCCACTGAGCAGGGAGTCCCACATGGGACTCGATCCCAGGACCCCCAGTCTCAAAGACCCTCACAGACATACTATTCGTGTGCATTTTAAACAACCCGCATTTAGTTATTTTACACTATACCGACAGTAGCAAAAAGCTGTTTTCTCTTTATAGAAAGAAAGACTTGCTCTGGCTATGAGTCCCTTAGCCCATGGAGTAAAAGGATAAAGGGAAATAAGAACTAGAAATTCATTAGGTTTTTTTTTTTCCCACCATCACTCAGGATTCCGAAACTCTCTCATCCTGGAGGTCTGTGAGAATGTTCTCTACTACTGGCCTGCAGTTGTGCTTGAGGAATAGAGTGTACTTGGTGGAGTTCACTTGGCAAAGCTTTGTCCTCTATGAAAAGATGTCCACAGAAGTGGCAGTCTCTCTGCAGAGTAAAATTGACAAGAAAGCCTCTTTCTCAAAGGGAGATATCTCTGTGCCCACCTACCACCCGATTCCTGTTTTAGGTTCTGCTCAGGTATGCCATCAGCCTACACAGATTACTTCTTGCCAAACTCTGCTGCAACAATCTATAATTTCTAATGCGAGCATGTAAAGATATATTTGCTAAACGGTAACAGCTTTAGTACATGGTGCTGTAATACTTCTTGGACCCTCACTAGGCCCCCATATGATGAAGGTTTAGGATGGAAGCAGTGGAAGTCTTCCTCTCTGGCATTCCCTGTGAAGTAACTCTGTATACAGGGAAAAAACCAATAGCTAAATGCAACAGTGCCACATTACTAATGGCTTGGTAGAGCATGATAGCACTCTGCCTGAAAAAGTAATTTTTCACATTATTATGAATTGTTGATACTATTTATATTATTGAGCACTTGCTAAGTGCCATGCAAATTTGGATATTCTTAACATAGATAATTGCCACATTTATGAGTTGGATTCTGTCATCATCCTTATTTTGCAAAAGACAAAAGTGGAGCTGAGAGCAATTAAGTAACTTGTTCCAACATCACTTGGCAAGTCAGTACTTCAATATGTGCTCTCATCTACAGCCATAGGTTTGAAACCCAGCCCCTACAGCAGATCTTAGCTTTTTGGGTGTCTGACAATTTTAAAATGTTTTAAACTTCACTTTCCTTCTGAAGGTGGTGTAAAATCTTCCACCCAAATAATTGCAAGGCTCACATGAGACAACACAAGTCAAGTGCCAAGTACTCCACTGATATGGACAGTACTCAAACGAGGTACTCAAGTAATGGTAGCTACCTTCTTAGCCTTCCTTTCAATTTTCGAGTATCAGTACATTTCATGTTTTAGAACTTCCAGCACATCTCTAGTTCTTGATTTCAAAACAATGATTCCATTAGGAAACACGTATTTTTTTATTTAAATTCAATTAGCCAACATACAGTACATCCTTCGTTTGGATATAATGTTCAATGATTCATTAGCTGCGTATAACACCCAGTGTTCATCACATCACGTGCCCTCCTCAATGCCCACCACCCGGAAACACCTATTAATTGAGAACCATATGAATGTAGCAGCACTGGGTTTGTGGTTGGCTATGCAAAGAATCCACGATCGACTGTGGATTATAAACTTCTCTCCCAAAATGAAATAAAATGTGATAAACTTCATTAATAACTGTATCCACAGAACACTAAGTTCTTTCAATAACCCAGATGTTATTCCATTTGAGCCATTAATTATTCCAAAGAAAGTGAGTTTTCATTATCTTCTTATATATTTTAAATTTTAATTTCCTTTCAGTTATAAGTTTTTATCCACTTTAGTTTGAAGACCATTTTCCTCGGTAGTGAAAATGAAAGTAACATAGGCATTGATTATTTACTTTTCCTTGTTACACTTGGAGTCAGGAAGACCCAATTCCGAAAACTCATTTACTGGCCGTATAACCTCTGCAAATTGCCTACCTTCTCTGATCTTCAGTTCCCCCTGTATAAAATGGGACTGATAATAATGTCCTTGCAGGGTTTACTACTTTTGCAATTACATATAGTTTCTTAGCTGAGTTATGGGATATATAAGAAATATTCCTTCAATATTGCTTCCCTCTCCCATTTGCAACTATCCAAAGAGTGTTTTATCCCTTACTTGCATGTTTTCTTGCTACAACATAGCTAAAATAGCATTTTTCATTTTTCTTTATAGTTTTTCTTAAGCCTGAGCTTTAGCCTTCTGGACTTGTTCTTTAGGGTGGGTAATATACTTTTATTTTACCCTTACCCTTGGTTATATGATTATTACCTCATAGTCTTAAATTAAAGATCATAAAACAACTCTCTGTGTAGGTGTATTGGCTTATTTATTTATCCTCTCTCATATGTCATTGTAATTTCATTTTAGGGCTCACTATTCTTTTAGAATAGGGTGCTTTTTAAAACTTATTTGCCATAGCATATAGCTCTCCTTCTTAACTTTTAAATAATATGCCCAGAACTAAAGTGTAAGACATGTGTCTCAGTGTGCTTATTATTTTCATTCTTAGCTATGTAGAAACTAACATGACCTGCTACTTCTCTCCAAGGTTTCTATTGCATCCATACCATTCTTCAGTTCTTTCTTATATTTAGAATTAAATTCAAAGAGGGAAATCTTTTGTTTCTTCTACTCTTTGGTGAATTTTTATTCAGTTTCTTACCTATCAGTAAGAAAGAAATATAATTTTTATTCAGTTTCTTACCTAGCAGTAAGAAAGAATTATAATTTATCAGGCATTCTTTCACCAAAGCTACATTTCCAAGAGGTGTTTATACAGTTAACGTCCCACAGCACTACTAAATCTTACTCCTGAAATACTTTAAAAATAGCTTCTGGGAAGGATCATATGAATCTTTCATTTGGCAGGCCCTTAACCAAATTAATTCTACTGGGAAATGAGCTTTCTAGGACACTGAAAGGCTAGAGGCAGAGACACTATTCAACTGACAACTGGCAGTCAGGAATTTTGCTTTCTCCCCTGGAATATGATATGATTTTTGCTGAGTTTGAATCAAGAACCAGGCAAATGCTTTCTTCTGTAAGAGCATAAACTATTTGTTTAAATCTTCCTGAATGAAAATAAAAGCTTTGAATCTAAAAGGACTTGGGCACAATGAAACTAAAGCCTCTCTGATTTAGTAGTTCTCTTTCCTGCGCAGAGACTAGTATCACAGTAGCACCATGTATTAGGAACTCTAAGGACAAATTAGGTAAGTTGATACGTAATAGAGTATCTGCTCCTATGACGTGCGAATGCCTCATTTCTAATAAAATGTATTGGAAATTGTTATTTAAATAGAAACTCTCTTCCATTGCTGTTGTGTGAATGTGTGTGTATAGGTACACATGTGTGCATGGGCACGTGAGTATAAATAACTCACTCCAAATGACACTGTTGGTAACAGAAGTGAAATTGGCAAAAAAATCCTCTCATCCTCCATCATCATAGGTTGCTGTTGAAAGATAGTGAAGGAAGCTGAAGGAGGCAACAGTGATCTTTGAAGGCTAGGGTGGAGAGAAGATAGCCCATGGGATATCATTAGATTGTTGGAAGAAATTTTTGTTGTGAAGTTTTATTTGCAGAATGTATCTACTGGTCCTTATCTCTAATGGCTCAATCTAAATGGAGACTGAGTTGAGGGCAAGATGGCTCAAAGCATAATTCCTCATATGTACTCTCTTGACCATGCCAGTCGAGGGAGTTAAAAATTAAAATGAAGAGTAATTTGAGGTGGCCCAAGTGTCTAAAATGGGTAACCTTACCTTAACATCTGGAATGGTGATATAGGGAATGATAGGTAGCCCCAGGACCTATCCATGTTAGAAGCCCAATGCTTATTAGGATTTTAGGGTAATTCTATCCCACATGGTTGTTTAAAGTCTAGCCACCAAGTCATTAAAGCCAGACAAGGGGGACATCTGAGTGGCTCAGTTGGTTAAGTGTTTGCCTTCAGGTCAGGTCATAATCCCAGGGTGCTGGGATTGAGTCCCACATCAGGCTCCTTTCTCAGTGGGGAGCCTGCTTCTCCCTCTGTCTGCTGTGCCCCTGCTTGTGCTCACTCTCTTTCTCTCTAATAAATAAAGAAAAATCTTTAATAAAGCAAGAAAAGGATAAATTATCATTATATCTTTGGTGATTAAAATAATAAATAATATTCATTTCTAAATGAATGTGATTAAAATAAAAGTTAAGATTATGAATATGGTATAATTTACATAAAGATTTGAAGCTTTGCACTAAAGTTTCCTATGGCTCTAACTGTATGAAATTCCTGTACTTGCTTTATAAGAAAACCCTTAAGTATACCATTAACTGGATTGGTATTGAATATGGTATTGAACACTGGTATTGAATATGATGTTGTAACTAAGCTATGCTATAATCTAATTGTATGTTTGCTATTCAAGAGTTTTTCTTGTCAGTTAACATTTTGAACATTATATAAACATAAACATTGGGAAAATTTTCTATGAAATCTGTCATTGTTTAGCTTTTCAAAATGTAATATTAGGCATACTTCTAAAATAATTCTTGATATTAATTGAGTATAAATTTTGATTTTCAGAATTGGCCTTCAGAAACTTGAAAGGGAAATACTGAGATGATAAATAGTTACCTAATTTATCTAAAGCTTTTAAGAAATTAGAGTTCAATATTAAGGACCTATATATTAAAATTAATAATGGTATTAATACCCATGAAAATAAAGAATTTCAGAATAGAGAATTTTAGAATGGAGAAATATATTCATATACATCATTTAAATATTTAAAATATTATAATTAAAATATTGTAAAATATAAAAATAGAGATAAATTATAATTATATTATAAAAATATTATGAAAGTAGAGGTAAAGTTAAAAACCTCAACATAAACGCATGCCTAGTTAAAAAAGTAAAACGTTTTTTCTGCTTTCTCACTAAAGTAACTAGAATCTTCTGTTACCCTGCTTTTTCCTGATGATTATGAGAAACCATATAATGTTTATTCTAGGCATTCATATTTTGGTGTCTAAACCTATTCTTTGGAGAGCAACACATTCTAAGTTTGTGAAATAAAAAAACAAGGTGGATCTAGAATATCTTCTTGGGAGAAATCAAAGCTTTCTGAGCATGGTGATAAAGAAGCTAATTCTAAGAGTTAAATTGTCTACATTCTGAACAACAAGAAATATGGTTATGATCAAGGGAAACAAGCTTGATGTATGAAAGGATGTAAATATTTAACTATGCTTTACAGAGACCAATTATATAAAACATGTGACAGAAAAATCATACACACACTAACAAGGCCCAATTTTTTACTGGATTACCAAAAGATAGCTGTATGTAATACATAGACTCTAGATGTACAACCACTATCAAGGGTTAGCAAGGGGACTACAAAGAGTCTTGATCGTGGTCCTTAACAAACTCAGTCTCACGGCACCCAGATAAAGAGGTATTAAGTTAGATTACTGTGATTCATTGCAGAGAAGTAGGCTTCCTAGGAACTGGATGGCTGAAGTGAAGATTTTAGTGGAGGTCTCTGGGCACTGAGTTTTCTTTATTTCCATGGAGTAAGTCATAGTGTAGTTGATGCTGCTTAGCTTAGACAAAATACAGACTCTATCCAATTTCTGCAATATTTTCAATAAGATATAGATTATTTAAGCTCTTCCTGAATAATGAAGATAAAGGGACTGTGGTGCAAAAAAAAAATTGCTATGTTCACTTGTGGCGATATGTCACTTCCATTGTCTGCATTCTGTCTGTTGTATGACCTCTGTCATGAACTCTGAGGCTAAAGGAAGTTGACCGTGATTATCCTGGTCTAAGAAACCCCCTTCTGTCCAATAATTTGAGCAAATAAAGAGAGCTCTTAATGTAGCTTTGGAGTAGGTATGCTAATGCGGTCTCTTCTGAGGAAGAGTAACCTTCCTAAAAGCGTATATTCTTTTTAAATCTCTCTTCTTTTCCTTGTGCAAATAACTCCCGTTAAGACCTCATGAATTATAAAAATATGTAGAGATTTAACAACATGCTGCTGAACAACCAATGGATCAATGAAGAAATCAAAGGTGAAATTTAAAAACACACTGAGATAAGTGACAATGGAAATACAATATGCCAAGATCTATGGAATGCAGCAAAAGCAGTTCTAAGAGGGGAGATCATAGCACACAAGCCTGCTTCAAGAAACAAGAAAAGCTCAAATAAACTATCTAACTTTAGACTGAAAAGAACTAGAAAAAGAACTAGAAAAAAAGAACTAGAAAAAGAACTAGAAAAATGAAGCCCAAAGTTGGTAGAAGGAGGGAAATAACTAAGATCAGAGTAAAAATAAATGAAATAGAGACCAAAGAGACAATGGAAAAAAATCATTAAAATTAAGAGCTGGTTCTTTGAAAAGATAAAGTTCACAAACGTTTAGCTAGACTCACCAAGAAAAAAAGAAAGAGCTCAAATAAATAAAACCAGAATGAGAGAGAAGTTACAACTGATACCAAAGGAATAAAAAGGATCATAAGAACAATCAATCCTAAAATTTGTATGGAACCACAAGACTACAAATAGACAAAAGAATCTTGAGGAAGAAAAAGCTGGAGGCATCACTTCAAAGTACGTTACAAAGTTATAGTAATCAAAACAGTAAAAACAGACAAGTAGATCAATGGAACAGAATAGAGATCCCAAACATCAACACATGTATATATGGGCAACTGATTTATGACAAAGGAGGCAAGAATTTACAATGGGACAAGGATAGACTTTTTTTTTTTAAGGACAGTCTTTTCAATAAATGGTTTTGGGAAAACTGGATAGCCACCCACTAAAGTAAAAAATAGATCACTATCTTTAACCATACACAGAAAATAACTCAAAATGGATTAAGGAACTGAATGTAAGACCTGAAACCATAAAACTTTTAGAAAAGAATATAGGCAGTAACCTTATTGACAGAGGTCTTGGTGATGATTTTTTTTTTATTTGACACCATAAACAAAAGAACAAAGTCAAAAATAAATAATTGGGACTACCTTAAACTAAAAAGCTTTTGCAAAGTGAAGAAAACCATCAATAAAGCAAGAAGAAAGCTACTGTATGAGAGAAGATTATACATAAAGAACTCCTATAATCCAACATCAAAAAAATATATAATCCAATTTAAAAATGGGCAGAAAACCTATATAGACATTTTCCCAGAGAAAACATATGGATGGCCAACAGCCCAAGAAGAGATGTCCAATATCACTAACCATCATGAATGCAAATCAAAACCACAATAAACCATCAACTGACACCTGTCAGAATGGCTAGTATCAAAGACAAGAAATAATAAGAGTTGTTAAGGATATGGAAAAAAGAGGACACTTACGCATTGCTGGTAGAAATCTAAATTGCATTCACTATGGAAAACAGCATGGGATTTCTCAAAAAATTAAAAATAGAATACCATATGGTCCAGCAATTTCACTACCAGGTATTTATCGAAAGAAACTGAAAACACTGATTTGAAAAGCCTTGTGCACCCCTGTGTTCTTTGCAGCATTATTTACAATAGTCAAAATACAGAAATAACCTAAATGCCCGCCAATGGATAAATAGGTAAAGAACATGTAGGATAAGCATAAAATACTACTACACAAAAAATACTACTATCCATAAAGAGGAATGAATTCTTATCATTTGAAACAACATGGAGGAATCCTTAAAGGTGATACGCTAAATAAAATAAGTCAAAAGAAAGACAAATACCATATGATTTAACTTACATGTGGAATCTAAAAAACAAACAAACAAACCAAAACAAAAAAAATCATGATACAGAGAACAGAATGATAGTTGCAAAATGGGTTAAGGGAGTCAAAGAGTATTTTCAATTATAAAATAATCCTGGGATGGTAATATATCGCATGATGACTGTAGTCACTCTGATTATAATGTATACATGAAAGTTACCAAGAGAGTAAATCCTAAAAGTTCTCACAAGAAAAAAAATTATGTAACTTTGTATAGTGAGGGTTGGTAACGAGACATTATGGTGATTTCTCAGTGTATACAAATCATAATGTTGTATATCTGAAACTGTAAATCTGAAATATAATGCTATATATCAACTATGCCTCAATAAAAACTATCGAGACTTAACCTAAATTGTCATATTTTTTCCATTTACTGTAGCTAAAAGTTTCTCATTATGTTAAGGTTAGATAAATTATACTTTTTATTTTTCATTACTAGAACATTTGTTTCAAAACCATTTATATGCAGTTAAACAATCTGTCTGTCAGAATGGTAGTATCATTCTTAGGTTAATAATTTTTACTGCATTAGCTTTTTAAAAGCATTTAATTTTCATTTCAATTATTTGAATTATAATTTTTCTGCATATTATTTTTCCCCCTAGAGTGGGCCCTGCTCTCACATTATGGATCTTTCTTATAGAGTTTCCAGAATAGGATCTAGGTTTGAGGATCTGGTTATTTGACTTTGAAATAAAATAATTCATCCTTCCAAAGTTGAGAAAATCGGTTCCTGTAATGATCCAACAAGGCAAAGGAAAGATATTGTATTAATTTCCAGGTCCCACCATAAATCATTACTTAAAGAAGTATTTAGAAGGTGAAACAAATTTATCTAATACTCAATCATGTCATTTTCCAGGAGACAGATATTTTCATTTTAATTTCTAGGCAGAGTTTCTTTCCCTCAAATTAAACTCCACCTTTAGACAGATGGGGTTTTGCCCTGGAGCACAACTGATCACAGCAAATGCTTACTAGAATGAGTAATGTTATAAATCAAAGTGTTTATTACCTCGATCAGATAACTGGACATGGTTCTCTTAACTGAATTCATGGTACCTTAACCGTATTGTTTCAGACTTCCACCATCTGATAAGTAAAGATTATTTACTTTCTTAGCTGTGAAACATAATATAAATTTTGCACATAATTTCAAAAATGTAAATATTTTTTGTCCTTAACATGCATTTTGATAGAGCATCTTGAGCCAAGGTACCTTCATAACTTACTGTAGAATACCTAGTCACAACAATGGTGCCTGATGATAATAATTTATTTTATTAAAAACTGTTGGTTTCAGTCCACAAAACAGGCAACCCAAAGAATGGAAGAAGATATTCACAAATGACACTACAGACAAAGGGCTGATATCTAAGATCTATAAAGAACTCCTCAAACTCAACACTCACAAAACAGATGGGCAGAAGACATGAACAGACACTTCTCCAAAGAAGACATACAAATGGCTAACAGACACATGAAAAAATGTTCATCATCTTTAGCCATCAGAGAGATTCAAATCAAAACCACACTGAGATACCACCTTACACCGGTTAGAATGGCCAAAATCAATAAGACAGTTAACAACAAATGCTGGAGAAGATGTGGAGAAAGGGGAACCCTCCTTCACTGTTGGTGGGAATGCAAGTTGGTGCAGCCACTTTGGAAAACAGTATGGAGATTCCTCAAGAAATTAAAAA